>CM043699.1:55428137-56175637 GCA_023935145.1 Bretschneidera sinensis
TCTTTGAATAACTACAGAAACATTCTCCCCTACTCTCACCTTCTCACATCCTTTAAGTTTTTGTTTCCTCATAATTGTACACAGTTTTTCAGGGATTTAGCATAACAAGGTACTTGTTTAATAGCATCTAAAAGTGGAATATTTACTTCGTATCTACGAAAAGTCTCATATAAATCTTTATTTTGCTCATCTTTTCTAGATTCTGTTAAAGCCTGAGGAAAAAGAGGTACTGGTTTATAATCATAAAGAGGCGAAAACTTACGCTTAGGTACATGATAAGTGCTTAAATAGTCATATTTAAGCCCCATAATTTACGCTTGTTAGGCTCTTTACTTATCTATTTCAGTAGATTATACATCATTTTCGTGTTTTATGTGTTTTTCATAGGACTTAGACAAAAAGATGATAATTTGGAGCTTTTAGGAGCAAAAGTCAAGTTCTGCCATCCAGCAAGGTCCGCTCGAGCGTACCTCCCTTATGATCGAGCGCATAGGCACACGAGTGCACTTGAAGAAGGCTCAAGAGCACATATGCGCTTGAGCGCATCCTGCATACGATCGAACGCAATCACTCCAGAGGTGGTAGAGCCAGATATGGAAAGAAGTCTTCGGATTCCAAATAGGAAATTAGGGTTTCGGGACACTATAAGGACCCTATAAATAGCCCTATAAAATATATAAACCATACCTTTTGTTTTAGTTTCGAAGTAGCAAGGCTTAGGAGAGGAATTGACGACTCGTCTCCTGAGTCTTCTTCGGTTTTATTTTTCTGTTTTATTTCATTATGTTTAGAATGTTTAGTTCAACTAGCATGTGTAACTAAACTCTTATAAGGCTCGATTGAAGCCCTAGTTATGCTTTTCCATATGTTTATTCATTGATTATCTTTGGTATAGCCTTATTATAATGTTTAACTTGATTAATGCCTATTTGTATTTAAATTCCTTATACGTATGTCTGTGATCAACGTATGCATGTGGTATGGATAAGTTAGTCGAATCAATTTGGATGACCGAGTCCTGGGTTCAAAATTAGTAACAAGAGATATCCATACCGGATTCTCGAGTTAATCAACATGGGAAACCGAGAGCGGACCAAGCCCTAGGTCCCGTGTGGTTGTCGACCTCCACAGTCCTCATGCTCTCTTAAGGAATAACTCAGTAAACACCCGTGCTGAATCCCTTAAGAGAGAAAAGAGTTAGAGTATACACCATGCCTAACTTGTTGCATAGAGAGATCAATAGCCTAAGGTGTGGGCCAAGCCCTTAGGTTGGCAACCATTAAATATTCATGATAAGACTAGAGCATTGGCACCTTATTTAGTGGGAAAGTATAATTAGTGGTGGATATCGTAGTCCTATGTTCTCATTATTATTAACTCACAATCTACAACTATTCATCTTCTTACTTTGAAGAAATTAATTCTAAATTGAAATTTACTAATCCCTGTGGAAAATGATCTTGCACTTGCACACTATGCTACCACTGACCTTGTGCACTTGCAAGTAAAACTAGTATGGTTATTTGCATATTCATTTAGGTAGATAATCGGCACAACAAGTTTTTGGCGCCGTTGCCGGGGATTGTGCTAAATTTCTTTTTTAGAATTAATTTTTCATTTAGTTTAATTATTGTTATTTCTTTTTTCATTCTATTATATTGTTATTTCAAGAAATTTTTAAGTTTATGTTTTTTTTCTTATTTTTCGTTTCATTAAAACTCTAATCAATTTCTTTTTTTCTCTGTTTCAGGTACTCCAGGAGAGCTTTCTGTGCCACTTGCGATCAAGCGCACCCTCTTGTACGATCGAGCGCAATTGAGGCAGAGAGTTACCCGAGCAGTAGTGTTTGACTGCTGCACTCACGTAACTGTCACTGATTCATGCACGAACGTCAATCAAAGCACCCAGCATTCTTTCCCCTTGATACCGAGCTTGAGCAGACTATCCGACAAAGGCTTAGAGATAACTCGAAAGAAGTGGAAGAAGGAATTGAGGAAGAAATACCAATGGTAGAACAGATAGCCGAACAGCAACCACTTGAGCGGAGGCCGATGAAGCAATCCTTCATCCCACAGAACCTCGATCAACCATCGTGCATTGCATATCAACCTGAGGCGGAAGGAAACTACTACATATCTCTGCAGATACTCAGTGTAATGACTCACTTTAGGGGTACACCTAGTGAGGATCCACATTTGCACATTCGAGAGTTTTTCGACCTCTGCAAATGCCAGCACATCCGAGGCTTAGACCAAGAAGGAATAGGGTTAATTCTTTTCCCTTTTTCCTTGAAAGATAATGCTAAATTATGGTATCATTCTTTGCCTGCAGTTTCCATCCACACTTAGGAGGAGTTGGCTAGCAAATTCCTAAGGAAGTTCTTCCCAGCCCATAAGATGAGGCAAATGAGGAAGGAAATTCAATCCTTCCAACAAAAAGATGGAGATCTATTCTTCGAGGCCTGGGGACACTTCAACGAGGTACTACTCAAGTGCCCACACCATAACCTTCCCTAAGAAAATCTGGTACAAGCTTTCTATGAAGGTTTGAGTGACTCTAACAAGAATATTGTGGATTCAGGTTGTGGATGAGTGCTGATAGAGAAGAGCAGCGAAGAAGCTATAGAACTCTTCGAAACCCTAAGTGAACACACGCAGCAGTTCTCCTCTCGAGGTAAACATATAACCAAGAGTAAGGGTATGTATAAGGTAAGTTTAAATGGAGGATCATCTCCTCAAATAGCTGTTGTGGAGAAGAAGCTAGACCTATTGGTTAAAGCAATGGTCGCTGAGAACACCTCATCTAACCCACCAGCTACACCACTCCAAGTATGTGCTATTTGCTCACAATTTGATCATAATATTGATACGTGTCCCTTGTATTCATCTGCAGATCATGAGCAAGCAAATTTTGTGGGACCAAATAATTATCCGCCAAAGAACAACCCCTACGCTAACACATACAAACCTGGATGGTGGAATCACCCAAATTTCTCATGGAGCAACAACCAAAACAGCCAAGGGCAGCAAAGAAACTTCCAACCAGTAGCCCACTCAGCTCCCGAGACAAAGAAGAATGACCTTGAAAGTCTTGTAAGGCAATTAACATCTCAACAGCAACAACTCTTAAATACACATGAACAATTCATGGAAGAGACAAGGAAATTTTAGACTGAAATGAGGCAAATCACTGCAAAACATAATCAAGCCATTCAAGGGCTAGAGGTACAAATGGGACAATTGGCCAAGGAATTGAGTACCAGAAAGCAAGGAGAGCTTCCAGCCCAGCCACTACCTAATCCAAGAGGACATCAACACTTGAATGTTCTAACAACTTTAAGAAGTGGTAAGATCATCGGCACCAATGAGCCTACACGAGCATCTCCAGACCAAGCCTCCACATCTAAGGTAAGTGAGATGGAAAAAAGTAAATACACCTCTACCCTTCCTTCAAATGTTAGTGAAGTCTAAAAAGGAAATTAAAATGAGTGACATTTTCGAAACCTTGAAAAAAGTGGAAATAAATATTCCTTTATTAGATGCAATAAAACAACTTCCTGCTTATGCTAAGTTTTTAATAGATTATTGCACTAATAAAAGGAAGTTTCAGGAGCATGAGATGGTAGCCTAGACCGAAGAGGTGAGTGTTGTACTATTAAGAAAAGTACCACCTAAACTAAAAGATCCGGATAGTTTTACTATTCCTTGCAGGCTAGGTGACCAGCTTTTCGAGCATGCATTATTGGATCTAGGAGCGAGTGTCAACTTGTTACCATACAATGTGATCAAGACACTAGGTTTGGGGGAACTCCAACCAGCCTCCATTACTTTGCAATTGGCTGACAGAAGCATCAAACGACCTAGAGGTATCCTCAAGGATGTTTTGGTAAGAGTAGGTAAATTCATTTTACCTGCTGATTTTATTGTGTTAGACATGGAGGAATGCCATATGCCTGTACCACTCCCTATCATGTTAGGGAGACCATTTATGATCACTGCTGACACGAATATTAATGTAAAAAGGGGCATTGTCACTATGAGAGTAAATGATGAAGAGGTAGAATTTAAAATATTTAATACACTAGACTCCACTAAAACTGATGATGAGTGTTATAATGTGAGCTTCATACAAGGTATTGGTGAGAAAGTTTCTAAGGTCCATTACACTGTTCCATTGGAGACTATCCCCAACCATGTTGACACGAGATTGGACGTCAGGCCAGAGGATGATAACGTGATTAAGGATATTAATGAAGCTGTGCACACCATCAAGAACACACCCAAGCTTTTAAGTAAGTGTAATCCTCAAATTAAAAATCTTAAACTTACTAATACTACTTTTCCTTATTTTATTGACGAGGCACAAAAATTAGAGACAAAGCAACTGTCAATGGCACTGGATCCACCTGACGTGGGCCCTAAGTGCCTCCTTAAAAGAAAGTAGCACTAAAGCTACTATAAAGAGAGCTTGAGCAATTCCACTTGCATAACATATAGCTCAAGTGCCTCTATCGAGGTTAGTGGTACCGAGACCACTACAAGATGGTATGACTGTATCGTTCCTATTTTAACCCTTGTTCATTTCTTTATTTAAACTCTTTTTACACTTAACAAAATTATGTCCTGCGATCGAGCGCACACCACATGCGCTCGAGTGCCCTCTTGCCCTGCACACCAGTACGCGCGAGCGCAACACGTTAAATAGTTGCGCACACGTGCGATCGAGCGCACTTCACAACTGCGCTCAAGAGCACTCGGGGCAGAGAAAGCACGTAATATTTTTATTCACACTTCACTCACAACCCCACTTTTCTCACATTACACTCCAACGCACTTTGTCCTATGGTCTATCGCAAATACCATCACCAACCATTAAATCTTTTGAAAACCACCCATTCACCTCCAGCAACCCACACCACCACCGCTCATCTGTCACAATCACCACCCTACCACCGTGCATCAACCATCTACAAGACCAGCTTCCCTTGAAATTTCCTAAATCCAACAAGGTACGAAAACCAATTTTTAACCACTTACATGCACACCATCCCATACAGTTCATGATCTTTAGTCTAAATATTCGTATATGTTTATCTTATGTGTTGATTAGGTATTTTTATATTTATAAGAGGTTTGGCTCAACGGTGTGTAATTTCTACAGCTTCTGGTTTTTGTTGCACATAACGTAGTCGATCTATTGCCTGACTAAGTGCGATCGAGCGCTTAGTATTAGTGATCGAGCGCACCAGCAGCTGCGCACAAGTGTAATCACACCAGAAGCAACACTGTTTTTCTACAACATATGGCTTCCACATCCCGAGCTTCCAGCAGCCGCCACTAGGTATCCCAACCCAATTTTGAGCAGCGTGAAATACTGTTCGAGACCATATTCAATGTAGATGAGGACTTCAAGAGTTTGGACACCACAAGATGGGCTGTCCAAGAGTTTAAGAGTCAGGGTCTCAAGAGGCTGTTCAAGCCGGTCTGTTCGACGGCATACACTCGGTTCATGGTCAACTTTTACGAGAACCTAACCTATGACTGCACTAGGCCAGAAATCCTATCTTCTTCAGTCCTTGGCAGATTCATAGAGCTGACCACCGACATAGCCAGTTCTTTACACTGCTGTGATGAGTCCCCACCTGAGGACAGCCACATGGAGGAGCAACCTGACCCATTCCCTCTACCACACATCATAGAGGATATGTGTATGGGCCAGTATGCAGACTGCTATAACAATGTGGGGAGTTGGTCGAGGTTGCCTCCCTGTTTATGGTTCGTTGACTCAGTCTTGCAGCATAATGTGTGTTCTTTAGGGCACAAGACACAAAGGCGAGATCAGTTTCTACAGGCTCTCTATGCCTTTCACTGAGGTCATTGGTACTCTATCCCAGCAGTTATATGGAGTCAGATACATAAGTTATGTGATGGGGTGCATAACCGGCAGACGACCACAACTAATGCCTGGGCCTTCTTCTCCCCTTCTTGCTCATTCATATCTTCAAGAAGAAGGGGATTAGAGACTCCTCTATAGATGGCCCGGTTAGTGACCATCATTTCTTTGGGAGAGCCCAGTGCAGCCTCAGCCAGTCTCATATGCCCTGAGGACCTCGGGCTCAGATTCCAGTTGTTGAGTCTATGACGGATGATTCGATGGAGGCCGAGCATCCACCAGTGAGCCCTTCATGGGAGGAGGACCAGCTAGACATGGGATCTATAGAGTATCAGCACCTTCTAGATGAGCTGTCTTCCTTCCGCTGTGAGCTGTCCGACATCCACCGAGAGGATCATGAGGCAGCCCATTTGATCCATCAACGGATCGATGGGTTAGAGGCACAGTTTACATGACAGGAGGTGATGCTACAAGCCATCCTTAACTGCCTACCTCCTGCATCTGGTACCTCTTTGACTACACCCACTGATGATCAGCAGTGAGAGGATACCCCGTCTGGTTGAAGACGTAAAACTTAGCGCTCATGGGAGGCACCCAGACATATTCTTTTCATTTTTAGCACTTTTCTTTTGTTTATATTTATATTTACATATCTATTATTTATATTTCTTGTTTTCAGGAACAATGTTTATTTTTATTTGTTAGGTACTTAGTGCGTGCATCTAGTTCAAGTTTGGGGGCGTGTTATAAGCAAAGCAAGCAACCTAGTTTTCCATCTCCCAAGTCAGATCTTTCCTTGCCACACACATTGGGGACAATGTGTATTTTAAGTTTGGGGGAAGTGGGAGATACTGTTACGCACACACTTGAAACACATGCACACATTAGGTCCCAGTTTTTTTTTTAGAAAAAATAAATGCATGTTCATTTGGTAACAAAAATTTTGGTTGATTTTAAAATATAATAACACTTCATTAGTAAGCTTAAAATCTAGAACACATAGTCTTGTAATAGGAATTTTAAAAATTTTAGTTACCTACCTCAAGGCATCTAAGAATTCACGAGTTTGATCCAAATTTGTACAAGCACATTTAGTACTCATTTGTGTGGGGTATGGCACATAATTCTTTTATATATGTTTCATAACCTAACTGTAATCAGATATCTTGTTAAAAAGAACACTTTGGCATAAGAAAGAAAAAAAATGTTCATCATGCAAAAAGAAAATCGAAAGCTTATAATGATCATTAAAAACTTTCCACTGAGTAACTGGGCCTCTTGCCTCAGTAAGCAGTGAATGTTCACATCAAAAGGTGGGAAGTAAGCCTTCAATGATCATAATAAAAATTTCCACTGAGTAACTGGGCCTCTTGCCTCAGTAAACATTGAGTGTTCACGTCAAAAGGTAGGAATTTTATTTTGAAGTATTAAAAATATGTTGGTTCCGTAGACTTTTTTACTCTAGTTAATAAGTCCTAGGGGTGTCTTTACACCTAATGCCCTAAAACGATCTGGTTTGAGAGTCATTGGCTAAACACTCATTACAAGGGTCAATTAAAAAGCTCGATAGAACTCAACATGGCAAAGATCGCATGATAAAAAAAAAGAAAAAGAAGTAAGTATTATGCCATTTTTGTTCTCTTTGATAAGGAATTCGATAAAGGTTTAGGCACCGAAATACTATACACTAAAATTATATGGAAACCCCATCCTATATATGCTAAGTCATCACACACAAATCAAACTTGCGATACGTTAACCCAGCCTTAGGTAAGTAACATGAGCTTTTGAAAATCCTTTTTCAATACAAAAATTTGTTTTTATTATAAGCTTACTCATGAACGGTTATCATGGTTTTACGCACAACTCAAATTTTTGAATATCATGAAAATGAATTTATCTTTAAATTTTGTTTTAACATAGTCTTTAGTTTTGTATTGCTAAAGGACTAGCAATATGTAAGTTTGAGGGTGTGATAAGTGCTTAAATAGTCATGTTTAAACCCCTTAATTTACACTTGTTAGGCTTTTTACTTATCTATTTTAGTAGATTCTACTTCATTTTCGTATTTTATGTGTTTTTCACAGGACTTGGATAAAAAGATGATAATTTAGAGCTTTTAGGAGCAAAAGTCAAGTTCTGCCATCCAGCAAGGTGCGCTCGAGCGCACCTCCCTTATGATCGAGCGCATAGGCACACGAGCGCACTTGAAGAAGGCTCAAGCGCACACATGCGCTCGAGCACATCCCGCATACGATCGAGTGCAATCACTCTAGAGGCAGTAGAGTCAGATATGGAAAGAAGTCTCTGGATTTCAAATAGGAAATTAGGGTTTTAGGACACCATAAGGACCCTATAAATAGCCCTGTAAAACACATAACCCATACCTTTTGTTTTAGTTTCGAAGTAGCAAGGCTTATGAGAGGAATTGACGACTCATCTCCAGAGTCTTCTTCGGTTTTATTTTTCTGTTTTATTTCATTATGTTTAGAATGTTTAGTTCAACTAGCATGTCTAACTAAACTCCTATAGGGCTCGATTGAAGCCCTAGTTATGCTTTTCCACATGTTTATTCATTAATTATCTATGCTATAGCCTTATTAGAATGTTTAACTTAATTAATGCATGTTTGTATTTAAATTCCTCATATGTGTGTGTCTGATCAATATATGCATGTGGTATGGATAAGTTAGTCGAATCAATTTGGATGACCGAGTCCTAGGTTCGACAATAGTAACAAGAGATATCCATATCGGATTCTCGAGTTAATAAACATGGAAAACCGGGAGCGGACCAAGCCCTAGGTCCTGTGTGGTTGCCGATCTCCACATCCCTCATGCTTTCTTAAGGAACAACTCAGTATGCACCCATGCTGAATTCCTTAAGAGAGAAAAAAAGTTAAAGTATACACCATGCCTAACTCGTTGCATATGGAGATCAATAGCCTAAGGTGTGGGCCAAGCCCTTAGGTTGGCAACCATTAAATATTCATGATAAGGCTAGAGCATTGGCACCTTATTTAGTGGGAAAGTATAATTAGTGGTGGATATTGTAGTCCTATGTTCTCATTATTATTAACTCACAATCTACAACTATTCATCTTCTTACTTTGAAGAAACTAATTCTAAATTAAAATTCACCAATCCCTGTGGAAAATGATCTCGCACTTGCACACAATGCTACCACTGACCTTGTGCACTTACAAGTAAAACTAGTATGGTTATTTGCATATTCATTTAGGTAGATAATCGACACAACAGTATGTCATCGTCATTGGGAACATCTCTATCTGCAACGATGTTTTTCTCCTTCTCTTGCTTTGACGATGCAGGGGCTACCTTTACTGGAATCTCAACCTCTTTACCACTTCTCAAAATAATTGCACTTACATTTTCTCTTGAATTTACTACCTTCTGAAAGGGTAATTTCCCCAAACTTTTTGCCTCTAGCCAATTAATTACGGTTGCCATATGGCTCATCTGATTGTCTAAACTTTGAATACTAGCCCTCGCTTCTTGTTGAAATTGTTTCGTCTCCTGTTGAAATTGCAAAGTATTAGTGGCAAGAGACTTAAAAATATCTTTTAAAGACATACCAAAATTAGAAGTTTGGCACGGTTGTTGTCTAGGAGGGTATGGCTGCTTATATTGCAGGCAACTTGGGCGGTTTTGAGTTGCGAGCTGATTTACTTGTGGATTCCCATAGCTAAAGTTGGGGTGATCTCTCCATCCTGGGTTATACGTGCTCAAATAGGGATCATACTTCCTTTGCGATTGTCTAAGAAAACCACCCACTGCATTGACTTTCTCAATGGGCTCCTCTTGAAGAGTTAGGCACATATCGGTTGGATGCCCTACTACCGAACAAATCCCACAAGCCTTCGCCATTTGCATATTACCTACAACCATTTGACGAACAAGAGAAGTTAGACTCGCAAGTTATTGTTCAAGGGAGGAAATATTTACCTCCTTAATATGCTTTAATGGAGGGTCAAGCCTAGTGCCAAATTGTTTAGAATTGGCCGCCATATTTGCAATCAAGTTTCTCGCGGCCTCGGGAGTTTTATCCACCAAAGCTCCTACACTAGTGGCATCAATCATGCTCCTATCAGTGGGTAGAAGGCCCTCATAGAAATACTGAATAAGTAGCTGCTCACTAATTTGATGATGGGGGTATATTGCACATAATTTCTTGAAATGCTCCCAATATTCGTGTAGGGACTCTCCATTGTGCTGCCTTACACCACAAATTTCTTTTCGAATGTTGGTTTCCCTTGAAGCTAGAAAATATTTCTCCAAAAAGAACCTCTTCATCATGTTCCATGTGGTAATACTCCTGGAGGGTAGATAATAGAGCCAATCCTTAGCTGAATCCTTCAAAGAAAACGGAAATTATCTTAATTTAATTTACTTTTCAGTCACCCCCGTAGGTTTCATACTCGTGCATACCACATGAATTTCCTTTAGATGCTTGTGAGGATCTTCACCTGCAAGGCCATTAAAAGTGGGCAAGAGATGTATTAGTCCATATTTTAATTCAAAAGTAGTGGTAGTATCTAAAGTAAGGAACGTTATGCATAAGGGTTATTGATTTAAATCAGGGGCGGCAAGCTCTTTCAAAGTTCGATTTCCAGCCATGACTTCCTCCTCTTCTAAATCAAAATTGCTAGCAAATAGAGGATCGAGAGATAGATCGTTCTCTTTAGAATTTCTTCGAGCTTCCCTCCATAACCTTTGTAAAGTTCTCTCTATTTTCGAATCGCACTGCAAATCACAGATTAGTCATCTTTACAGATTAAACTGTATTGATTCAAGAAGAACCAGGAGATGATCCATATATGCTTGGAAAGATCTGGATGTCTATTTTCTGGAGAATTTCACAGCTCATAAATATGATTTTTCTAGAGAAAGTTATGACAGTTTTACTAGACTAAGGTCAGGCTGTGTGCGATTTCAGCGTGGCAGAAGTGAAGGGGCTATTAAATTCTGATTTTTTTTTTCTTAAATTTCAAGAACAAAATAAGGATCAGAAGAAGCAAAAAAAAAAAATCAACTAGAATCACTCTTTGACAACGGCGCCAAAATTTGGTGTGCTATCACAGGCAACCAAAAATAAAACCTATACTTCTAAAAATACATGTAATAGTGTGAGTAAGGATCATTTTCACGGAGAGTATCTAGCCTAGTTTTATGCTACATGAATAAGGATGAGGGAGGATTTGAGTATAACGAAAACAATTTTAAGAAAAATAACTAATGAACAATTCAAATTGAAAATCAAAATCAATCAAAAGAACAAACCTTGGTCATAGTCAACATCCACCGTTGGAATTCTACAACTGATCATCGATGCAAGCATATATCAATTCATACTTTGACTATTCACCGTTGGAACTATTTTCCTATCTCTCCTTAGTCACAATTAATTAGAAAACAAGCAATCTAATTAACCCTAACGACTAAACAACCCAAGACAAGCACTAAAGGTTTAATCTAGTAGCAGCCTTAAGAATTAGACAGATCAATGAAGCTAAACAACACAAGCACAAGCGGTTGCATTTAATTTAGTCGAGTGTTCTTCAGAAGATCTAATAATTTCTGATGCAGCAAATCATTAAATCTTAGTTGCTTCACAAATTAGAGGAATCAAACAATTACAGATTTGATATCTAACCTAGCAGTAGATTGCAATGAATAATAAACTAGTAGGCCTCCTAGTAATTAAACAAGACAATCATGAAAATAGGGACATAAAAATATTCGATATTCAAAGCGTAAATTGAACAATAAAAACATATTAGATCTCATAGTTTTATTAATTCCGAGGCTTCTGTTTCCTTCGACCAATTATAAAAGTTTAGCCACGCAGGGCCATGATGAAAACTCGAAGGAGAAATTAGAGAAGATGGGAGAGAGAGGTGTCCCTGAAGTTTGATGATTTCTCTCCTCTTATACACGTTATTTTCAATATTGGAAACCTACAAGGTCTCCTAAAAATATTTTAAATATTATCCTACAATAGCAATATCCAAATCTGACTAATTTAAGGAAAATATTAAAAATAAAATAAAGTCCTAATATAACTAGGAAACTAGTGTTTTCAGCATGAATTTTCATGCACCAGATCTGGAAACTTCCGAAAATAAACCGCATCAAATCAACATATTAGAATTGCAGGCTAAGGGACTTTCCAGAACTGTAATAGTGCAGGTGCAGCAACTCCAAGCCCGGTTTCAACCTTGATGCAGCCAGTATCTCTCAAAACTCAAAACATGAAAGTTGTAGAGCTTTGTCTTGGCGTTCCGTAGCATCTGAATCATCTCAATCGGAGCTCAGATGAGAGAGTTATGCCTAGATTACAAAGCAATTTTAAAACTGTACAAAATCGCCCAATTAGTTTTGTTTTGCACTTAATGCCTCCATTTGCATCCTAAATCAAAATATAAGAATAATGAGTACATTTAGGCACCAAATGAGTATAAAAAACTAAACATTAAGGGAGAAAAATATAACATTTTGCATTCTCATCATTTAGTAATAATCAAACAGTTCGAAAACCTATCGAGCTTAATACTAAGTTATTCGAGCTTGGGTCAATAAGCTAATCGAGCCAAATTTGTAGGCTCAAGCTCGGCATAACATTGCTAAAAGTAGACCTGCTAGCTCTAATGGATCCTAACTCGATCTCATCCCTCTCTCTTACTAGTACCTTTACGAGCCCTAGATCCCCTACCAGCAACTCTACCAGCACCTACTCTAGCTCCAAATACCATACCAGCACCATCACCAACTCTAGATCCCCCACCAGTACTTGTACTTTCACTAGCAAATCCATTCACTAGACCAGTGGACACAACACCAACAGTGTGCACCCCATATCCACTATTTTGTCTCTTGCTACCTGCCTACACATTAAATTTTAGAATTAAAGACATACAATGCTTCATAAATATGGAAAAAAAGGTAAATTAAAAAGATATAACCACAGTCTTAGACTTATTACTTCATTCAAAAGCCCTTTGACAGATAAATATAACATCTCACTGTGTTCCATTTTCTAGATGTATTTGGACCATTCAGTGCCTCTCCTTCCTCTTTCCTCCTATTTAATCTAGGTTAACCTGGCATCCTACGAAGCAGAGAATGATCAATTTGACTTATATCCTCTATAGTAACCATGTTGATGTCTGGCATTAGGTAGATAATCTCATTGTGAGCCAATAAATGCGTATATTTTCTTATGTAAGTTAATACATTGCTCTATGTTCTCTCTTTTAAAGTTAATACATTGCTCTTTGCTTACAAGGGAGTCTAGTAATGTTCTAGAATCCACAAGTCCCCTACCCCATATTAAGTTAAGCACAAAATTTGTAGTTCCATCAAGCACATGGAACTTATCATCATTAGCTAGAATAAGATGTAAATTTTTAGCACCTTGTTTTATCGAATCTACTTTCCTTCTAACTATGGGAGTGACAATGGTGTCCTAACTACAGCCTTTATGATACCTATGATGCATCATTCCCATTAATTTAACTCTGTTAGAGTCCATCATTATAAGAATAGGAATCCATCTCTCGTCTCTAATCCAGTTGTTGAAGCTTTCAGACATGCTGGTAACATGATCATTCTTCACTCTTGTATCAAATGTGTGCCTAGTCCAGAGTTCATTTGGCTTTTCCATAAGCTAATTATAAGCATTTGAATTTGTTTCTTTCAAATTATCCATTGCCATTTTGAAGACATATTCATTGTATCATTTAACAACAATCTAGAAGTAAGTTTTCAACTCCAGACTAGGAAACACTCTTCTGAAGTTATTATACATGTGTTTTGCCCACCTTTTTGTCTAGCATGTGGAAAAATATCAGTTATTGCTTCAAGAAGGCCTTACCTCACCAAACAAAAAAAAAGTAGCAACAAAAAATTATGTTAATTGCATGATAAATAACCAATATAATGAAATTAACAAGCATTCCATTAATAACTTACAGTTTTAAATTACACCTTTTGTCCATTTGTCATCAATGTCAGTGGCTTCTCAGTTGTACATATCACAACGCTCAAATGATATAAGAATCACCTCTATGATTCTCCATTCTTGAGTTCAAAAATAGCCACGACAAGAGAAAACAAACCATTGTTGCCATCTAAGGCAACCACAAACAACAATACACCTCCAAATTGACCTTACAGATAGCACCCATCTAAGCATAACAATGGCCTACAATCTTTTAGAAAACCTTATTTCATAGCACTAAGGCATAAGAAATCTGCTTGAATGTTGGATTCATTGTCAGATCAAGATCCTCATATTGGATTCTAACCACACTACCTGGGTTGCTATCTATAGCTAACTAAGCAAAGGCAAGCATTTTCTTGTATGATCTTATGTGGTTTCCACCTGAACGTTCTTTTTCTCTCCTTTGAGCTCTGTATAATTTCATCTTGCTCACCGCAACACTAAATTTACTTCTTAACTCATGTTACATTAGGGAGTATTTCATGTCAAGGTCAGCATTAAGCTTTGATCCAAGTTTTTAGCAATCCAATCAAATGATGCAGCTGCAGCTATAGTGCTCTTAATACAAGTATGCTAGACCCCACTCATTGACTTTAAAAGTGTGTTTATCAGTTGTGACAAAGGCATAAGTGCACCATTTACACCCATAAGCAGCATAAAAAGTAGTCACCCTCATAGTGTCCTTTTTGTACTTAACTATATCAACTCCCTCTTGGATCATATAATCAGTTAGCATTTACCTAAAATGTTTGACATCCCTGAACAACAAGTTTATCTCTAAGTGAACTCTCCCATTCACATCCTCTAAATAGACCTTCTCTCTTATTGATTTTTTTATTGCAGTGCATTCTTTATTAGAATATGAACTTGGCATAATCCCCCCTCTTGTTATATTTCCCCAATTTCAGATAAGTCATCATTACTAAACTCAAACACCTCATGTTCATAACTTGAATAACCTTCAGAATCTACAACTATTAAATCACCTCCAACATTCAACTCCCCATCACTATATGTTACTAAAAAATCCTCGTCACTTACATTCAAATCAAGATAATCCTCTTCACTGTCACTATAATATGCAGGTTTTTCACTCTACTTAAACCACTACTATTTAAAATCATTCCACTTCTTACATCTTTTGCTGTCACTATATGAATATGAATCCTATTATTTTGACCTTTTTTGCAGCATCCACATCATATCCACTATTTAAACTTTGTCTACTACTATTTTCAACACCAAAATCATTCTCAATTTCACTAGTTATGGGAGTACCATTGCTAACTTGGTTAAGAGACTTGCAAAAGACATTTGAACCAGGCTCTGTAGGGGTGATTTCCAAATAGAGATGCACATTTGGTTGTACCTTGTGCTTGTTAAGTGAGTCCATCACATCTTGGTCACTCTTAATCTCCATTAAAGACTTTGACTTTGGATCTTCACTTCAAATTTTAATGGACAATGGAACATTTTTCATGTCATAGTGAATGGTTATTTCAAAAATGTCATTTGTTAAATCCATGTAATTGTATTCATCACTTACCATATTGGGTATCACCACAGATGTTGAATTGTAATGAACAATGAGATCATGGTAGGGTACGCATGCCATTGATACCAACCACCATTAATGGATTAGCATACTAAAAACATTTTGCAGATAGAAGATATGACTTAATCTTTAGAATAATACTTTAGTTTGAGGCTGCAATAGATAGGACTAGTTGAGTGAAAGTGGAAAAAAGAGCTTTGAAATTTCTCTATTAGGTCTTAACCACTCTCACTGGTATCAAAGAATTAGGTGAGTAATGTCTAAAATAGTTGAAACATTTATAAACGGATTTACCATTTATGATATGATCACAATAAAACATTCATGTACTTTGCACGACACTTACCAGTAAACATTAACACAGAAAAAAAATCCAACGGTGAAATATATAAACACTGAACGAAACAAATTCCAAAAATAATAACTTGTTGTTTGTTTGTTCCTTATGCTTGTATTCCAAAAATTAATGGTCCCCATTGAGTTTTTTTTTACTATAAACATAAAGATTCCCATTAAGCTTTCATAGGCATCATTTTAACATGGGCTTGAAAGAGATTTAGGAAAAAAAATTAATGGTCCCAATATGCTAAAAAATTGAATAAATTAATGATTATATGATAAATATTAATGGTCCCCTTTAAGCACTCACAAGAACATTCTCTTTATGAATATTATTGTGGGTTTTATAGATACAAGTTGAATGTAACAAATAGTCGAAGATAGGTCTTGATTCCAAATTGTTTTTAAATAGGATGGGGAATATTGAGGAGACTAATATGGGAAAAATAGCTATTTCCATTAAAAAAAAATACTAATCAATTAGAGTTTTACTTACTAGTAATCCCACGAAGCCACAAACTTGTTTCAAGAGAAAATTTTAAGGTCTGATTTTGTATTTCTATAGAGAGGAAATAACGCAACGAAGGTGTAAAGTGTAAACAATGTATATTTAATTTTAAGGTGTGACACTTTCATCCTTGCAATATTTTCCATTAACTAGGCTAACAGATGGGATGTGATTTCCATTTATAAAAAACTTGGGATATAGTTGTAATTTGGGGCAAACATGAGGGAGGTAGTTGTAATTTACTCAAACAAAAAAGGCAATTTTACCATAAAAATATTCTCCCTTTGTTTCGAAATATATGGTATCGTTTTTATTGCATGATATTTAAGAAAAATGAAATTAATGCCTGCTAGTTCTACGTAGTAAAACTGGTTTCCCAAAATAACCTTATGCAGATTTATTGCTCCGACCATCATTGGCACCAAAAATAAAAGATATATCCATCATGTTTAAAGTTAATTAGCGCTAAAAATGAAAGATGCAATGATATACCCAGCATGTTTAAGATTATTGGTAGCTTTAAAACCAAATTTAGAGGAGAAAATTTCTTTATAAATTATCCCAACAAAAAATCAAACCAAAATTTCATCAAATTTGGAATGAATTAAAGTATTAAAAGGTGACTTTGGGTCTTTATATTCTCTAGCACATCTTACATTCTTTCTCTACTTTTTCCTCCAAATTTATTCTTCTTTTATATTCTTGTTTCTCTGACCGTATTATAAAATGAACCTCATTCGAATTCCAATTTCTAATCACCCAAACCTAAAAAAAGAATCTTCATTGATGATGAGAGTCCTAAAATGCATCTTAATAGTACTTATTTGTTAGAATTTTAGAGTTGATCGAGGTTTGAATTACATTTTTATACCTTAATAACTCTAAAGTGATATTCTTGGATCATCGATCTATTTCGGTGCATTTTCAGGTACTTTGAGTTTAAAAGAGATTGAAAAGCTATCATTGCTTAAAGCTAGAAGATTCCATGCTTATCGGAGTGAAAGAGTGCTTCCGAAAGGATAAGATGAAGGGTTTATGGGCAAGGATGCCTAGGTGCCCAGAAGAGAGAGCCTAGGCACTCAGAAGCTCCAGACTCCACCATCAAAGAGGGCCTAGGCGCCTATAAGAGAGAGCCTAGGCGCCCAGAAGCTCACCCTCAAAGGTCATCAGGTAGAGCCACGGCCTGGACTAGGCAGGGTCGTGGCACCCAGAAGCTCTCCAGAACAAGGAATAGACAGAGCCGCGGCGCGAGTAAGTGAGAGCCGCGGCGAGCACACAAAACTTTGTTTTCGAGTTATAACCTAATTAGGATTTTAATGATAGTTTAGACCCAAAAACACCCTTGGACCTCTTATAAATAGATCACTTAGGGTTTGATAAGATTATTATTCATTGAAATCATGGGAGGACGGAGGCCGGGGAAAACTCCATCAAGCATGAGCCCCATGGCCAACTAATCTCCAAGCAAGGCAAATGGATGAATCCCTAGGTGTAGTTATTCTTATTTTCCTTTATTGATTCAGTTGTAGTTGGGATTTATTATCAAAACATTGTTATAATTTACTCTTTAATCGAATTAGAAGATTTTTCTCTTAATCCGGTAATCGTACCTTTCTTCTCCATATAATTCTAGTCATGCTTTTCTTATGTGTCGTTGTTTGGGTATGATTGAGTTCGGTAGATTTATCTTTTAGGTTTGTCCATTATTGCAATATTGTCATTAAAGATATATTGTCGTTTCTTGATAAATCTATAGGATAGGTCATGTGTGTTTAACTCGAAAGTAAAGAGTAATTCATATCAATTACATTAGGGTTTATATGTGTGCTTGATTGAATATTTGTCGATTGCTTGTTTGGGATGTGAAACTTGCAATCGAGATAAAAACAACTGAATTAAAATTGGAATAAGGCAACAAACCTAAGGAGGATTCCCGGAACTTTGTTGCTTCAATTATATTTTTCATTACAATTACACAATTTTCTCACACTACTCAGATTCTCTTATTTAGATTCTACCATTTCATATGAAAGTTTACACTTTTCTTGTAGTTCACGTTTCCCTGTGGAATCGACACCCCAAAGTTGTGCTACAACTACCGCGTTATACTTTGGGCGTAATCAAATTTTGGCGTTGTTGCCGGGGAAGCGCGCTTACATACAAGGAAGATTGTCAACTCTAAAACAAGATGGTACTACTGTTCCTTTCTTTAAGTTTTTGATTTTCTGATTTCTTTTATTTATCATGTTTTATCTATTTCTCTTTAACTCATTTGGTGTATGCTTAGACCAAGAGATTCATGAGGTAGATTCACTAAAGGACCCAAAATAGAGCTACTATTTCCTTCCACGTCCGTTAGTGAAACCTCGCCTAGATCAAACTCTAGTGTACACCCAAACGAGAATTTAGAAGATTTTGCAAACATGGCTAAAACCCTAATGAGAATGTTGCTAGGACACTTAAGATTATTTACATCCTAGCCGAACAGCCACACCATCATGCATCATGTTTCCAGCCAACACTCGCCATCAAGATTTTAAAATAGGGATGATACAATTACTCCCTACATTTCTTGGCTTGGAAAATGGAAACTCATATGTACACATTAGGGAGTTTGAGGAAGTAGTTACGACTTTTCATAGTCAAGATGCAACTGATGATATCGTGAGACTCAAGTTTCTTCCTTTCTCCTAAGGATAAAGCTAAGAGTTGGTTATACTCACTGAGACCACGATCTATTGGGTCTTGGAATGAGATGACCCAGGTCTTCTTTAATAAATACTTCCCTTAACATAAGACCAATGTTTTAAAAAGACAAATCTTCACCTTTACACAAAAGGAGAACGAGACTTTGTATTAGTCTTGGGAGAAATTTAAGGAGCTATTAAGTATGTATCCTCACCATGGGTATGAGAGTTGGCGCTTGGCGAGCTACTTTTATAAGGAACTTACCTATAGAGAGCGCTAATTTGTAGAGATGATGTGTAATGGTGAATTTTTGCAAAAAGATCCTGATGAGGCTATGTTGGACGTTTATCTACCTAAATAAATAAGTAAATAATTGTACTTGTTTTACTTGCAAGTGCACAAGGTCTGTGATAGCATAGTGTGTAAGTGCGAGATCATTTCCACAGGGATTGGTAAATTCTATCTAGAATTAATTTCTTTAAGTTAAAAGAGAAATAACAGTTGATAGTGAGTGAATAACAATAATGAGAACATAAGGCTATGATATCCACCACTAATTATACTTTTTCACTTACTAAGGTTTCAATGCTCTAGCCTTATCATGAAAATCTAATGGTTGCCAACCTAAGGGCTTGGTCCACACCTTAGGCTATTGATCTCCCTATGCAACGAGTTAGGCATGGTGTATACTCTAACTCTTTTCTCTCTTTAAGGGATTCAGCATGGGTGTATACTGAGTTGTTCCTTAAGAGAGCACGAGGGCTGTGGAGATCAGTAACCACACGGGACCTAGGGCTTGGTACGCTCCCAGGTTCCCATGTTGATTAACCTGGGAATCCGATGTGGATATCCTTTGTTACTAATGTCAAACCCAGGACTCAGTCATCCAAATTGATTTGACTAACCTATCCATACCACATGCATACGTTGATCAGGCACATACATATGAGGAATGTAAATATAAACAGGTATTAATCAAGTTAAATATTCTAACAAGGCTGTAGCAAAGATAGTCAATGAATAAATGTGTGGTAAAGCATAACTAGGGTTTCAATCGAGCCCTATAGGTGTTTAGTTACACATACTAAGTAAAGTAAACATGCTAAACATAATTAAATAAAAACAGAAAACTAAAACCGAAGAAGACTCGGGAGATGAGTCGTCAATTCTTCTCCTAAGCTCTCTACTTCGAGTCTTAAACAAAATGTGTGTCATGTGTTTTACAGGCCAATTTATAGGGTCTTCATGGTGTCCAGAAACCCTAATTCCGTTTTGGAGTCAGAAGACTTCTTTCCAATTCTGGCTCTGCCGCCTCTGGAGTAATTATACTCGAGTGTATGCGGGATGCGCTCGATCGCATGTGTGCGCTCGAGCATTCTTCAAGTGCACTCGTGTGCTTTTGCGCTCGATCATAAGGGAGGTGCGCTTGAGCGCATCTTGCTGGAGAGCAGAACTTCATTCTTTGCTTCTAACAGCTCCATTTTGTTATCTTTTTGTTCAAGTCTTGTGAAAAGCACATAAAACACAAAAATGAAGTATAATCTACTAAAATAGATAAGTAAAGAGCCTAACAAGTGTAAATTAAGGGGCTTAAATATGACTATTTAAGCACTTATCAGGCCATAGAGTACCTCAATGAGCTTGCTGAAAAAGCTCACACTTGGATTGGACCTAGTGCTACTGAAAGCACAAATAAGTCACGACCTGTTAATGCATCTAACTCCCTAGTAAGCATTTCAACCTTAGCTTTCAGGTTGTCTTCTTCCTTCAAATGGTATATTCCACCACCACTAGTAGTGGTGGTGGAATATACCATTTGAAGGAAGAAGACAACCTGAAAGCTAAGGTTGAAATGCTTACTAGGGAGTTAGATGCATTAAAAACTAAAGGCTCAAAGCCAACACACATGATTAATCATGCCGAATATTCAGAACCATGTTTTGTGTGTGGTGGGGTAGATCATCTCACCCAAGAGTGTCCCACATTTGCTGAGATGAGAGGGACATATGAGGAACAATGTAATGCCTTAGATATGTACAAGAAAATCTCAGCACCCTTCTCTAACACCTATAATCCGGGATGGCGAAATCACCCCAACTTCAGCTGGAAGTCTGAAAACCAGCAGCTTGCACAACCCCCTAGATCATACCCTGCACCATATCATGCACCCTTATTCTCTAGGAGTTCATTATAAGACACTTTACATGCTTTTATTGAGGCACAGGGTAAAACAAACCAAAGGTGTGAGGCATTAATTACCCAGGTTGTTGAAGAGAACAAAGAGATAAGGAGCCAAGTGACCAAACTGATGGGCTCCTTGAGTGTGAATGAGTGAGGGAAGTTCCCTTCCCAAACTCAAGCCACACCCCATGGTCAACACACGGCACAAACAAATTTGGAAAATGTAAATGCCATTGTCACAAGAAGTGGTAAAACATTACACATCCCAAGAATGAACAAATCCGAGGATGTGGAAAAAGGTCAAAGTAGTAGTGATGCTGAACTGCCCAAGGACCCTGAGGTTACCAAGAGCCCTGTTAAGGCACCATTCCCTCAAGCCTTAAAATCAAACAAGAAAAATCTGGACCTAAACAATGAAATCCTAGAGAACTTGAGGCAAGTAAAACTTAACCTTCCTCTTTTGCATGTGATTAAACAAGTTCCTACCTATGCAAAAGTTCTCAATGATTTGTGTACAATTAAGAGGAAGCACCATATAAAGAAAACAACATTCCTAACAGAGTAGGTTAGTGCCTTAATTGAGCAAAGAATTCCCCCAAAATATAAGGATCCTGGATGTCCAACCATTGCATGTAGCATTGAAAATCATGAGGTTGGACAAGCATTGCTAGATTTAGGAGCTAGTGTAAATCTGATGCCATTTTCTATTTATTTATAGTTGGGTTTGGGAGAGATCAAACCAACCATTATGGTTGGCTGACCGTTCAATCAAAGTACCCTGGGGTGTGGTAGAGGATGTTTTGATTCAAATTGATAAATTTTACTATCATGTTGATTTCCTAATCCTTGATACTACTTCTGTTGTTGACACTAACTCTAAAATTCCTTTGATTTTGGGTAGACCTTTCCTTGCTATTATAAATGCTCTAATTAATTGCAGGAATGGACTCATAAAGCTGTCCTTTGGAAACATGACCCTCGAAGTGAACATCTTCAATGTTGCAAAACAGCCCGAAGATGAGGACGAGAACCACCACTTATACATGATCGAGTCACTCATCGATGTGGGAGTTTCTATAGCTCATGATTTTTATCCTCTTGAATATTTTCTTGTTAATTATGAGATTGATTCTATGAATGATAAAACTGATATAATTGATATTTGTGTTGTTTTTGATAAATCTCAGGATTATGGCACTCGAGCATGGCAACCAAAGTTTGAGGAGTTGCCCGAAAGAAGTGAGAAACAAATCCCCTCAAGTGTGGAAGCACCTAAAGTCGAATTGAAGCCACTACCTAAGGGTTTGAAGCATGCTTTCCTCGGTCCAGATCATGTAGCTCTCAAGTACCTTCTTACAAAGAATAATGCTAAGGCACGACTAATACGGTGGATCCTACTCTTACAAGAATTTGACATCACAATCAAGGATAAGAAATGAGTAGAGAATGTGGTGGCGGACCATCTCTCGAGGCTCACATTTGAGGACACCTCTGATGACATGCCAATCAAATATGATTTCCCCGATGAGCAATTACTCTTCATTACTTCTTTACCATGGTTTGCTCATATCGTGAATTATTTGGCTACAGGTGAGATACCAATGGATTGGAGCGCTCAAGATAGGAGGAAGTTCTTGTATAAGGTATGTAATTTTTATTGGGATGACCCCTATCTTTTCAAGTACTGCCCTGACTAAATTTTAAGGCGTTGCATCCCTAATGAAGAGATTGCCAGCGTCTTAGAATTTTGTCACTTCCAAGCTTGTGGAGGCCACTTTTCAATGAAAAATACCGCTGCAAAAATTTTGCAGTGTGAATTTTATTGGCCAATCTTGTTTAAAGATGCAAACATCTATTTTTATTCATGCGAAAAGTGTCAGAAGTTAGGAGCTGTGTCTCGTCGAAATATGATGCCCTTAAACCCAATTTTAGTGATTGAAATCTTTGATTGTTGGGGCATTGATTTCATGGGACTATTTCCTCCTTCCTTCGGATATCACTATATCATTGTGGCAATAGATTATGTATCAAAATGGGTAGAGGCAGCAGCTTGCCGAAGCAATGATAATAGAACGGTAATTAAATTTCTCAAAGAAAATGTGTTATCTCGATTTGGTACACCATGCGCTATAATTAGTGATCGAGGTACACATTTTTGCAACCGTTCTTTTGAAGTTTTGATGAGAAAATATGGGGTATTAAATAAGATCTCTACAACTTACCACCCTCAGACAAGTTGCCAAGTAGAACTTGCAAATAGGGAGATTAAACAAATTTTAGAAAAAATGGTCAACCCGGATCGCAAGGATTGGTCTTTGAGACTAGTTGATGCGCTTTGGGCGTACCGTGCAGCTTTCAAAACTCCTTTAGGTATGTCACCTTATAGGCTTGTTTTTGGAAAGCCTTGCCAATTACCTGTGGAGCTCGAACATCAAGCTTATTAGGCCATCAAGTCTTTTAATTTTGACATAAGAGAGGCGGGTAAGCTTAGGAAATATCAGTTAACTGAGTTAGAGAAGTTAAGAAATGATGCTTGTGAGAACTCTAGAATCTATAAGGCGAAGATGAAAGTGTTTCATGATAAAAATATTTTTAGGAAAACATTCAAACCTAATGATCAGGTGTTCCTATACGATTCTAGACTCCATAAGCATCTAGGAAAACTTTGGTTGAGGTGGACCGACCCCTTTATAGTGAAAAATGTTTTTGAAAATGGGGCGGTGAAAATTGAGGATACTAGAGATGGTCAGACTTTTAAAGTAAATGGTCAGTGCCTTAAGATCTTAATTGATAGGCAAGATCAGGAGGTGGAAGACATTCCACTTATGGATCCAGTCTATTCACCTTAACCACACCACACAGGTACGTTTTTATTTTTCTTTTTGTTTTGTTTTCAATTAAGTTTATTTCAATATCACTTTTTAGTTTAATTTAATCTGATTTTTAGTATTATTTTTATTATTTATTTGGGCTAATTTTATTTTATTTTTTTCTTTTGGAACAAACAAGCTTTTTTTTAACTAGAACCAGGCCCACTTACAGCAGCCCACGCTGCGACCCACCAACAGAGTGCCTCACCCAATAGCAAGAAGGCCCAGTCAGCTCAGCCTAGCGCTGCATCCCAGCTCCAATCGTGCAGCACCGTACAGAATGCCCATACACGCCCACGCCTTCATGGCACGACGCCTACTAAGCTGAGCCACGGCTCCACGTGATTTGCCAACATGTGAACCAGCCCTTTTAAAACCCAAATCTGCATTATCTTCTACATTTCACCTTTGAGAAACACAACACACTTCTCTCTCTCTCATCCTCTTTCCAAACCCTCACTTAACCACTCACTTTTACTTAAAATTTCTTGATTCTAACATCATTTCTTGGAGGATTTAGCACTGATATTACAGATTTTGTTGGAAATTTCTCCAAAAAGCTTGGTATTAAGAGGATTTTGGGTTCATCAAGAAAACTTCAAGTTGGTGGGTACTCTTCCTTCTCTCCAGTTTTGGGAATCAAATCAAAATTTCAACAAAAAGCACGACATGCAGTTCAAGTGGTGGAGCACAATTTTCAGCTCCTGTGCACTTTTGTTTACAAAGAGAGTTTCCTTTACCTTTTCTTTCACATTGAGGACAATGCGATTTTTAAGTTGGGGGTGGAGGAAACATATTTCTTTTTTTTTCCCATTAAACTGCTTGGTGTCATTTTTCCCTTTTGTTTGTTTTTAGCATGCTTTATGTTAAGCCTTGGAGTTAATTCACATGTCAATGATATGAACTTAATTATGATAGCATATAGCATTTAGAAGAAATTAAATCTTGCTTCGGTTTGAGAATGATTTAAGTGTCAATCTTCTTTTGGTTTGAGACTCTAGTTTGTGATAAGATTGCATGATTAGTTTAAAAACATTTAAAGAAGTTTTATGTGTGATTACTTTGTGAATACTTTTGCGGTCTCGACAAGCTCTAGAACTTATTTGATTATCACTTGAGGTGAATTCCTAGAATGCACATTGTTTAGGATATGATATAGGTCATTTTTGAACCGTTTGAGCCTTTCAAACTTACCATTGCTATATTTATCGCTAGTCACCTGTTTCAGCCTTTTTCTTGAAAAAGAATTTGAGCCTTATGTATTTTGGTAACCTATTTACTTACCCTTATGAGCCTAAAAATATTTTATCCTTACCCTTCTTTTAAAAGAACTTAGTTACACACATTTATTGAGAAGCACTTGAAAGGAGTAAGGATGGAAATATGAAGAAAAAAAATATTGCTGCCATAACCAAAGTACATTAAAAGAGATAAGTTAGGGGTTATGGAAAATAAAAGAAAAGAATAAAAAAGGAGGTGAATGGTCTTATGCCAAAATTAAAAAAAAAAGTGAATTATGGCAAAGAAAGAAGAAAAGAAAAAAAGTGGTGATTAAGAGAAAATGTTCGAAAAATGGTTGAAAGAGTTGGGTGCTGAAGTAAGGTTATCCAGTGATTAAAGTAGGTTGTGTTTAAAACTAAGAGATTAAGTTCTTTTATTTTGTTGAATCCTTCCCGTTCTTTCTTAACCTTTACCTTGGCCTAACGTTACAAGCTTATTAAAGACCTATTGATCCAAAGTGGTGTGAGTTTTCTACAATAGTGGAGAGTGATTTGAAAAGTGAGCCTATGGAGTTTGTTTTTGTGATTGATGTCATGCAAATTAATATATTTTTAGAGGCCAAGACTTATATTCATGAATGTTGTACATAAAAGCATCCGGGTGTTCGGATTAATGGATTGTGGTAAGATGGATGTTAAGAGTCGATAACAATTTTAAGATTGATGTTTGGATTATTTTTGGAACTGGGTGATATTTAATGATTTTATGTGCTGTATGTTATGTGGGATTTTTGAGACAAAAATCTGAATTACTCTTGGTTTAATGCTAGCATTGCTTTACTTTGTTTTGATTCCTACCATAGAATCCATCTCTTGTTTTCACTTGAATTGCTAGGGACTAACAATAAGCTAGTTGGGGGTTATGATGAGAGTCGTAAAATGCATCTTAATAGTACTTATTTGTTAGCATTTTAGGGTTGATCGAGGTTTGAATTACACTTTTATACCTTAATAACTCTAAAGTGATATTCTTGGATCATTAATCTATTTTGGTGCATTTTCAGGTACTTTGAGTTTAAAAGAGATGAAAAAGTTATCATTGCTTAAAGCTGGAAGATTCCATGCGTATCGGATTGAAGGAGTGCTTCCGAAAGGACAAGATGAAGGATTTATGGGCAAGGAAGCTTAGGCGCCCAGAAGAGAGAGCTTAGATGCCCAGAAGCTCCAGACTCCACCATCAGAGAGGGCCTAGGCACCCAGAAGCTCACCCTCAAAGGCCATCAAGCAGAGCCGCGGCCTGGACTAGGTAGGACCGCGACGCCCAGAAGCTCTCCATAACAAGGAATAGATAGAGCCGCGGCGCGCACACGAAACTTTGTTTCCGAGTTATGACCTAATTAGGATTTTAATGATAGTTTAGACCCAAAAACACCCTTGGACCTCTTATAAATAGATCACTTAGGGTTTGATAAGATTATTATTCATTGAAATCATGGGAGGCTGGAGGCTGGGGAAAACTCCATCAAGCATGAGCCCCATGGCCAACTAATCTCCAAGCAAGGCAAATGGATGAATCCCTAAGTGTAGTTGTTCTTATTGTCCTTTATTGATTCAGTTGTAGTTGGGATTTATTGTCAAAACATTGTTATGATTTACTCTTTAATCTAATTAGAAGATTTTTCTCTTAATCCGGTAATCATACTTTTCTTCTCCATATAAGTCTAGTCATGCTTTTCTTATGTGACGTTGTTTGGGTATGATTGAGTCCGGTAGATTTATCTTTTAGGTTTGTCCATTACTGGAATATTATCATTAAAGATATATTGTCGTTTCTTGATAAATCTATAGGATAGGTCATGTGTGTTTAACTCGAAAGTAAAGAGTAATTCATATCAATTACATTAGGGTTTATATATGTGCTTGATTGAATATTTACCAATTTCTTGTTTGGGATGTGAAACTTACAATCGAGATAAAAACAACTGAATTGAAATTAGAATAAGGCAACGAACCTAGGGAGGATTCTCGAAACTTTGTTGCTTCCATTATATTTTTCATTACAATTACACAATTTGCTCACATTACTCAGATTCTTTTATTTAGATTCTACCGTTTCATATTAAAGTTTACATTTTCCTTGTAGTTCACGTTTCTATGTGGAATCGACACCCCAAAGCTGTGCTACAACTACCGCATTATACTTTGGGTGTAATCAATTGACTAACACTAAGTTATATTTGAGAGTTTGCTGAAACAAAGTACAAATAGAAAGGTCAAAAGAGGTTATATTACAAGAATTGCACTTATGTTTTCAATTTCTTGAAGAACTGCCATTAGAATCTAGAAACAAGCTAAGGATTGCATTGCAGAGAGTAAAGTTGTTGATGTATCTAACAACCTTCTTGGCAGAGTTGGTTTCATATGAGTTCAAGTTAGTGTTACTCAAGTTTTTGAAATGCCCTTACGGTAAAGGACGAATATTCGATCAATGGTTGAAGCTCACGACGTGGGAAAGTCTACTATTCATCATCGAATCAAAGAAAGGGCTATCAAGCTTTATACAAATGTTATCAAACCTTTTCTAACTGAAGCAAACAAGAGAGTCAGATTACAATTTTGTTTGTTGATAATTGAACAAGGTATCCTTGATACTGATCCCAAGTTTGTTGACATGTTTAACTGTATCCACAATAATGAAAAATGGTTTTATATATCAAAAACTGTTGAGTGGTATTATCATCATCCTAGCGATATTATCATCATCTTAGCGAGATTGAGCCTCTCTGTACTTGCTAAAGTAAAAGATTTATCACAAAGATTATGTTTTTAGCAGCAGTAGCACGCCCACACTATGATGCTAATTCTAATCTACATTTTCTTGGGGGAAAATTGGAATTTATCCATTTGTTTTTAAGGAACCAGTAAAGCGCAATAACAAAAGTCAAGTCCTATTACCTTAGAAACTAAACTAATTATGTTTGTGACCAAAGATGTTATAAGAACATGTTTGATTGAGAAGGTGTTATATGAAATTAGAGCTAAATGGTCACGGTCTAGCTACATAACAATTTTCATTTAATACGATGATGCAAAACTTCTTATTAATGTTAATGATCATGAATTCATTGTAGCAGCAAAAACTGATGGATTACATTAGTCCTGATTTGGATGTTTTAGATCATGGGTTCTTTAGAGAAATTCAATCTTTTTAGTATCAAGGGCTCATGCCATTGTTGGTGAATTGGTGGTTGTTGTAGATAAATCTTTTATGAATTGTCACCTAAGAGGTTTAACTATGTTCTTGACTTTGCAAGCATACATGAATGAAGTGATGAAGTTTAATAGAGGAAATGATTACAATTTGCCACACGTAAGTAAAAGAAAGGTAAAAAAAATGGATAGCTTCCAATCCAAATTCAATGTGATAGACATTGTGCAGAATGTTCTCTTGGATCTCCAACAATGAAAGTAACAACAAGAATGCTAATTTTCTTTTTGTTTTGTTATTAGTGAATGTTTTAACAATGGCAATAATATAGTAAGAATGCTTTACTTTTTTGGTACCAAATAAAGCCTATTTGACACTTTCTTATGTCAGAACGATTCGAGACCTATCAATAACATGAATTATAAACATAAAGAAACTAAGACATGATATACCCAGGTTCACCCCAAAATAGGCTACGTCTTACCAGAAGTTTCACTATTATCAACCTCACAAATCTCTTGTTATAATGTGCGCTTAGTATATAAAGAGTATTTATAAGCAACTTAAGACGCCCTAATTAGGGTTTTTGCCCTATTGCAAAACCACGACTATTCATGGGCCCGAGCTCAAATCGTCAAGCAAAAAAACTAGACCCAAAACATGTACAGGGCCTGAAATTTTCGAGGGTGCTTCCCCTTAACCTCCGCCTGCTCATTGGGGAGCGGGACCCCGTAGTCATCGGAGGTTCTACTAGACCCATAAAGTATGCACCAACTCTAACAATGCCACAATATGATCCATAAATGATAATTTTGATTATGTCCTGAATGCCCATGGTATGAAGTGTAAATGATTATTTTGTTTCTTGTTGGTAGGTATGGATTTCAAACACCTATAATGCCCCCATATGTGAAAGAGTGAAGAAGATTAGAAAAAAATGAAGGTACAACATGAAAGCCTTGTTATGTATAAGAGCAACTGAGCAAGAATTATCCTTCATTTTGTTACAAAAACTGAAAAAAAAAAAGGGACAAGTTACAGCATGCTAGCCTTGATTTTTTGCTTTGTGGCAGTCTTGTAGAGTATACCTTTGTTAATCTTTTTAGATTTTTTCTTTTCACCAAATTTCAATGTCTTCTTTTGTGAAATTTCAACTAATGAAGACATGTTGACTTTTTTTTTTGTTTCTAATAAAAATTTCATTTTAAAAAACGAAAATGAATTAGGCAGCCCCATGCCCCATTATACTTCCACAATAGTCAAACTTTTGTCTCTCTTTGGTTCCACAATGAGAGATTATGGTTTGTTGACAGTGTATACCGATGAAAATTTCCCCATTTTGTTGCTCTTTCAAATTCGTTCATGGGATTAGTTTTAGGGTTTAAATTGAAGAGGATGGTTGAGTGTAGTGTTTTAAAAAGGTGAGTTCTGGGTGTTCCTTCTGCTCGAAGCTCGCCTTTTTGCTTGGAGTGTAATTTTTGCGGCGTACACCTATGCATAATTTACAAGTTAAAGGCTTGAACCTATGACCTAATGACTGCCATAAGAATTAACCACTAAGTTAGTGTTCTTGTTGTGACATTATTACACTTCATAAATATATAATACATGTTATATAGTTTAATAATAATTACAAACTATTTAATTAATCACTTACAAGTTACAACAATATCTGTTATACTTCATATAATTTATATATAAATATTTATAAAATTATAATTATTACACTATAGAGAGTTAGTAAAGTATTAAACTTTGATAAAAATTAATTAATTTTATTTTTATTATTCTAATTAATTGATTAATATTATTTTATTTAAATTTTGAAACGCCCTAACGTATTCAAAAGACTTACACCCAAACACCTCGAGGCAAAACGCTTCATCCAACGTCTCGAGGCAAAACATTTCGCCCAACGCCTCCATCTCTGTAAACACTGGTTGAGTGTAGCAAATGAGTCAAGGGCATTTTGAGCATTATGTATTAACTCATATGATGCCACATCACACAGATGGAAGTTTTGTTGACTTCCTTAACCTCCGTTAGCCATCTAAGATGAATTTGTAGTGTTCAATAAAAAAGTTGGGGGAACGTTGGTTCTCAAAAACTTGAGATGTGATTATAATTAAGGGTAAACTCGGGAGATATAATTATAATTTATTTATTATTATTATTATTATTATTATCAATATTTTTTTGCTACTAGAAATATAAATTTACATATGTTTTATCACAAAATGTATAATTAAAGAAATTATTTTATATTTTATCAAAGTATCTTAGACATCACCGTTTATTTTTTGATTTAATATTTGCATTTTTAGACCGAACTTTTGAAGAACCAAATAAAAAAGAAGGAAAAAAAAGTAAGAAGGTGGGTCCCGTTGCGCGTCGTGCCAACTTGGATTTTTGTTTGATGAGTGAGGCGAAACCGGTCAAAAGGACCAAATTTGATAAAGAAATCAGTTTAATGTACCCACGCTGTTTTTTAATCCAACTTTCCCTTCTTTTTAACAGATTCTTCTTTCCCTTCAGACTCCCGAGCCAAAGCATCCGAAGAGTATAAACTGTAAACCCTCCCCAAAAGCAAAATCCTGTACGCTAACTCGTTGTTGCCGACTCAGTAGCGACTCAGAGGGCATGGCCGATCACAAACAGCCGCCTTCGCTGTCACGGCAACCGTCACCATCACAGCAACCCTTGGCCATTGACGGCTCGGACCACGACTCGGTCCTCTCGGCGGCCGAGTTCCTGACTCGGCGCGAGTTCTTGAGTCGGCGATCCAGGCGAGTCAAGCAACTGGCCAGGGTCTACAAAGACCACTACTGGGCCCTAATGGAGGAGCTTAAAGCGAAGTACAAAGAGTATTATTGGTTGTACGGCAAGAGCCCCTTCAAAGAAGACGACAGAAGTAATGATAATAATAATATGAAGAATGAGAATTTCTATGAGAGTAGTCATGCGCACCGTAGGGATTGTACGGATGTGACCGGAGAGAATAATGGGAAATTAGGGTTAGGGTTTGGTGGGGAGGATGGGATAAGAAGGTGCGTAGTGACGGGATGTAAGGCGAAGGCGATGGCGCTGACGAGGTTTTGCCATCCGCATATCCTGTCCGATTCTAAGCAGAGTCTGTACAAGGGCTGCACCTATGTTATCAAAAGGTATATAAATGCATATACTTACGAGAACCTATATTTAATGTGTGGGTATAGGTTGAGTTCTTGTGTTTTTCGTTCATGCTAAGGGTTAATGTAAATTGAGAAATGAGAATATGATTTCTTCGTATCCAATTTTTTTTGCTCAATTTTGCATGGACTGTGTTTGTTGACAACACATAACACACCCATAGCATATGTTTATGTTTGTGCTTTTGGGTAACGTTGTGTGGGTTATATGTTTGTATATGTCTTTTAGTTTGTGTATGAATGAGAATATATAGCTGGATTCAACTGTTATTTGTTCTAGTAGATGTTTGTAATGTGAACTCTTAGTAAAAAAAGTTATATTTAATCTTTGCTGTGTGTTTCTCTCTCTCTGTGTGTGTGTTTGTCATCAAGAGGTTTGGCTTTTGTATCACATTTGAATGTATATGTTTTCATATTATGTAATTATGTATGAATGTGCGTATATGTGGGTTTAGTTTTGTTTTGGATGCAGTTGTATGTTATAAAGATTATAAGCTGAGTTTACATGTGAATGTGATTACTTGAATATTTTGGCACTATTTTTGACTGTGGGTTCTATGAACATTAGCGAAAAACTGAATTTGTGATTGAAAACATAGAGGATGAGAGAAAGCACATATAATTGAGTAGCTATGAGGATTGGCAACATTACCTGTGCGGCAAACTAGGCCAATAGAATTAATGATCTTTGATTCCATTTATCATATAATTAAGTTGACAGTATTGCTTCGTTAACTAGAAAACACTCCTTATAATTTTTTGGTTTCATTATTTTGGGATTTACAAAGCAAGTTTTCACGTTTTTCCCTTCTTAGTTTACAAAATTTTACAACAAGTTTTAAACCAAATATGTTCCTATTTCAAAAGATCTGTTTCTTTGAGAGAGAAAATAATGGCACTGCAATCAAAAGACAACCCTTTTTTCTATTGAAATAATAAATATCTTGGAAAATTTGTCGGTTAGAGATCCATGTTTGAGACTTTATTGATGAGGTATCCATGAGCAATGTTCTCACATGTCCCCGAATTATTTTATCCAAGGTAATTTTTTTTCTCATATAACAAATCAATTAAAACAAGAGAATTGGGATGGTTGGTATGACAAAGTGCAGGCTCACTGGGTAGTATAATCATATTTGATTTTGATATCTTGTGTTGAGGAGCATTTTGGTCACCATTAAATATCTAATGAGTTAAAATGTTATGAGATGGTATATTGATTGAAAATAGGCTCACTTATAGAGATTTTGAATTTCATGATTGAAGTCATACTAACAGAAAACTAAGAAACATCTTCGCTTCAATTCATGAAATACATGAAAGTTATGATGAAGCCCCATTTGGCTTAAATTATGGCTAGCATTTGGAATTTGTTTCTGTAAGTAGCTTGAATACAATCTTATCTATAAATTTGAATAATTAAAGATTTTGTCAAATAATTGTTTTTTTTATTAGTAGATGTTTATAAAACACTAACACACCCAGGTTCAGTTGTGTACTTGTGTGTGTGGGTTTTATCAATAAAAAATGTATATATATAAACACACACGCCCAATCATGCATCCCGTACATTGCAAACATTTTCCCTACTCAGCATCATATTGAACGTTTTAGGTTGGCGACCATGCTGAAATTATTTGTGTTTCTCCTGTGTATAATAAATATCTGACAAGGACATTTAGATTAGCGGCTGGTTTAATTTAGACACCATATTTGGCAATGTGTGACTGAAAGATTGTTGCAGTGGTCCAAAATTTCTGGCTGAAAAGTGTTGGGAATATAATTTCATTTATAAAGTGCAACCAGTTGCTACTGTATGCTTTTTCTCTATATAATTTTGCCCCTAACTATGTGGCTGCCTGTTTTCAGTGTGCAGACAGGACCTGTTCTTTGCGGGAAGCCTATTCTGAGGTCCACTGTTCCTTCTTATTGCGCTGTTCATTTTCAGATGGCTGAAAAGCATTTTGCACGAGCACTGAAAAAGGCAGGCCTTAATGTCCCTTCAACGAGTAAGCTTGCTCCCAAGTTGCATGTTGTAGTTGCTGAATATGTTCGCCAAATCCAAGCTAAAAGAAGAGCTGCGGAAAGGGTGGCTGTTCCTAATGTTGAGATTAAGGAGGAAAACACTAATTAAGGATTTAGGTTGTTCTCCATATATTTTGATATGTAAAAGGTTAGAGCTATTGGTGGAGCAGCCAGATTACAAATCTGTGGTTAAGTAACATCTTTAGTTGAGTGGATGGAGACTAAGATCTGGATGAGGGACGTCTGCCTTTGAATACTCTAATTTGTGCATACTGAAAGGTACCTCTTCTTGATCTCAGTTCAAATTTACTTCCGTTACAGTATAATTATGTTTGCTGCAAGTTGATTGATTGTTTGTTGCAAGTTGATATGCTCTGGTCATGCAATAAATGTTATTTTTATTAAAGAACATTAAGAAACAAATATTTGTTTCTTTTCATATAACATGTCTGTAAATGTGGTGTGTCGAAAGGATGCGTGTTGCCAACCCCTAGAAAAAGCCTCGAGCAGCCTGGTAGTCTGCGAACTTGGTCTATTATCTACTCATATTACTTTTTCTTGGGATATTATTCAGTGGCTACAGGTAATAAACTTGAGGTGAAGTTCTTAATCAATGCTGTTGCCCTTGCTATAATTTAATATTGAAGAAGTCCTGAGCCTAGTTCATTTATTAGGTCATGCTTGGTATTGGATAACTTGATGATGTGATCATCTTAGTGTTATTTACAAGTGAGTCTACTTGGTCAATAGTAACTAATACATATTTTTTTTGGCATGCTCTTGATTATAAAGATTTTTTTATTAAGTAAATAAATTTTATTAAAAAGCCAAAAAGGTAGATTCAAGTACACAAGAAGCATACAAGTGAATTTAAGGATTACACATAGATTCTATGATACATACCAAGTGTGACCATTGCATGTCAAGCAAACCAGTCAGCTTACGTAAACTGAGACCAGACTCAGAAACTCAGCACTTAGGCTGCCTGCTCAAGGTTGGGCTTCCAATGCTGTTGTCTTGGTTATTTTATTGCTGATGGCCTGCCTAAGTCACAAGCCTTTCAAGTTCATGTGAAAATACAAAATTTTCCTACTTATGCAAGGAATGTTGGAAATGGCTTTAGATCCATTTACTTATTATTTCCCCTAATGACATGGAAAGGTTTTGTAAGCCTTGTCTTAATTTTAAACTAATTGGGTTGCATTTACAAACTTATTTCGAAGGTAGTAACCTCGATTGATAGGAGTGATGAGTAAGATGGTTAGTCCTATGCAGAATGCTTTTATAGAGGGAAGACAAATATTGGATGTGGCTTTGATAGCCAACAAAGTGGTGGATGCTTAGTTGAAGATTGGGGAGGGGTTATTTGCAAACTTGATATGGAAAAAGCATATGACCATGTTTGCAGGAGCTTCACCATCTATTTATTAAATTGCATGGGATTTGGGGAGAGATGGCACCAATGGATTTTTAAATGTAGGTCCTCTACTTCCTTCTCTATATTGGTTAATGGGTATCCCTCCGGTTTCTTTCGAGCTTCTGGAGGATTAAGGCAAGGAGATCCTTTATCTCTGTTCTTAATTCTCTTTGGTTATGGAGGCTTTACGAAAAATGCTGGTAAAAGGGGTTGAAATGGGTTTATTGTTTGATGTCAAAGTAGGAGGTGTTGGTGATATCGTTAATATTTCCCATCTTCTCTTTGCTAATGATATATATTTTTTTATGGGGTTGATTCGACTCAAATTTTGCATCTTTGGGGAATCCTCTGTTTTGAGGTGGTATCGAGTCTTAAGGTGAATCTTGGGAAAAGCATTCTAATCCCTCTTGGCGGAAGTGATAATGGGAGTCTCCTTGCCAGTTTACTGGGGTGTTAGATAGGTTTGCTTCCTACCTCGTACCTTGGTCTTCCTCTTGGGGCTAATTTCAAAGACAAAAGCATTTGGAATCCAGTTGTAGAGAAGTTTGAAAATCGGTTAGCCGAGTGGAAGAATCACTACCTCTCTAAAGGGGGTAAACTCACTCTCATCAAAAGCACTATGTCTAGTCATATGATCTACTTTGTGTCTGTTTTTCCAATTCCTAGCTCGGTGGCCAAGAGATCAGAAAGTATTCGAAGAAGATTCCTTTGGGGTAATACGGTGGAGGAGGCTAAGTATCACTTGGTGAATTGGAATTTGGTTAAGCATCCTATGGAAAAGGGTGGCCTTGGAATCAAATCTTTATCTTTGCTCAATAAGGCTCTTCTTGATAAATAGCTTTGGAGGTTTCTTGTTGAAGAAGATCACTTGTGGAGGAAAGTGGTGGAGGCAACATTCGGGATGGATGTTGATGGTTGGATGTCCAAGGATCCTTTGGGACCTTATGGAGTAGGAGTGCGGAAATTTATTAGAAAAGGTTGGGAGGAATTTCAGAATTATATTAAGATTTCGGTGGGCAATGGAGCGAAGACTAGGCTTTGGTTCGACACTTGGTGTGGGAATACCCCTTTAAAGGATAGATTTACATGTATTTTTAACTTGGTGAGAGCTTGTTTTTTATTGATCAACCAAGAAGTCTCTTGGGTTATGCCTTTTGTTCATAATGTTCAAGATTGAGAAGTTGAGGAGCTTGTGACATTTTGGAATCGCTTTGTTCTTCTAAGATTGCGGTAGGAAGGAGGATGAGATGAGATAGAAACCAAGACCGGATAAAGGGTTCTTGGTAAAAGATTTTTCTAGTACTCATATTGATAAAAGCCTCACTAGTGAGATTCCTTATTTTCCTTGGAAGGCAATTTGGTGTGTTCGGGCTCCCTTGAAAGTTTGGTTTTTTGTTTGGGAAGCCTCTTGGGATAAAATTCTTACTATCGACAATCTTCAAAGGAGGGGAAAGATAATGGTCAATAGATGCTATATGTGCAATGTGAAGGTTGAATATGTTTTTCACCTTTTGGTGGAATGTTATTTTGCTAGAAGTTTGTGGGAAATGACTTATAGAATTATTGGAGTCTCTTGGGTGATGGCGGGGTCCATGAGAGATGAAATTGAGCCTTGGAGTGGTGTTAGAGCTTCCAAGGAGGTAAAAAAGGCCTTAGTTTTAATTCCTCACTCAATTTGGTGGATTGTGTGGAGAGAAAAGAATTGGAGGGCCTTCGAGGGTTTTGAAAGTTCAATTGTAAATATAAAAGATAGTTAGTTCAACAATCTTAATTTTTGGGTTAGAGGAAATTACTTTGTAAATAATGATGATATTTTAGATTTTGTAGATTTCTTTCATTGTAATTAACCTTTGGATTTTTGGTGCACCTTCTTGTTACTTTTTAATAAATTTTTTTACCTATAAATTTTTTTTTTTAAACTAACTGGGTTCAACTACACAAATATTATTTTCCATAACCTCAATTTAAATTCTGTAAGCATTTGTTTTATAAAAAGAAAAAAAAGGAAGAAATATTCAGTGAGGGGATCATAGTTTTGGCGTATTTATTTGGGTACCACAAGAAGAGCTAATGTTTTTTAGGGTCCTTTAATTGATATTAGGTTTCACAGAAGTATTTTTGTTGTAATTGAGGTCAGCTGTGTCTTTCGCAGAATAAAGTCAATGGTTGTCATAATGATTACAGAAATAAACTTTTTGAGAATGAAGTGTCATGTGCTAAATTCAAGAAAAAAGATTTAAATAACAACTAGGGATTGGTGTGCATGTTAGATTTTGCAAGTAGCTTACAAATATATAGGTTTGGTTTCTAATAAAACCAGTAATGTTGTAATTTTTGCACATGCATCCATATGCCACAAGACTAGTTAGATTTGGAAAAAGCAAATTGCAGAAGCTATTTTGGAATGGAGTGGATGGTCCTCTTTTGCTTGTGGATTCAGATGTTTAAAGCTTAGAACTAATGCTCATTATGTGGCTAATATTTGATTACATTAATCAACCCCATAAGCAGGGGCACAGGGGGAACTGAATTGTTTGGTAATACTTGTTTTGGACATTACATCGAGTCTCACTCTCATTTAAGCTGAATAAACACGTAAAAAGATGTTTTCAATAGGTTTTATTTTTTTAAAGCAAGCGCATTTGAGTATGTTGAGGGTATTCCAAACCTCGGCTGCAGAGAGGATGACTTGTAACATGGACGAAGCAATATGACATTTGCACTCCTACTGGAAATTGTAGGCCTAAACTATTGCCATAGTTGTCTAGTTGATTGCATGGCCTGTGCTATCAACTTGATCACCATGCAGTTTGACTGGTCATTGGTTTAATTTCGCTGCATATGAGATCTGGCATTTAAATGCTGTATTGAAATATGTTAATGGTTAAAGTTTCAATTTTTTTTTTTTTTTTACTTTTCCTTGTACTTATACTGTTTACTTCATGTGTACTTGGGTTGCATCGCCCCTTTGTCATTTGTTTAATAGATAAATAACTTCTCATTAATAAAGGTTGGGGTAAAAGTAGTGTTAAATTTTGCTTGGTCCTTGGAAATTCTCTGCATATAGTTTTTGGTTTCATCAAAAAGTCTATTCTATCTTGTGGTCAACTTAAGAGGCTTGTTAATGAAATTTTAGATAGAGAAATGCTATTTAAACATCCAAATTAAACCCCATGATTTTACAACCACCTCAAAGCGAAACTGTCACATCCTAAAACTGATGAAAAACAAATTCTGAGATAAATTTAGACACAGAGGTAAAAACAGAGACAGAGAAGCAGAGAAAGATGCAAATATTGCTTTTATTTGCACCATTTATTAGTTTTGTCGTCGGTAATGGAAGTTAGTGCATTGCCTGTAAGTTATTAGTAAATGATCTAATTATCATGAGTTACTACTAATACATGTTCCTGCAAGCTACCGCCATACTCTAAGGTGGTAAAAATGAGGTCTATTTTAGGGGTTAGAATAGTATTACTCTTTAACATAGAGATATATGCTTTTTTCAGTCCTCAAATTGAGTCCCCTTTTTTTACCACCACCTCAAAACAAAGTTCTCAAATCCCAAAACTAATGAACAATAAAATCTTTGAGATAAGTTGAGATAGAGAGGGAGTGAAACATAAACATAAGCAGAGAAAGATGCAAATCTTGTTTTTATTTGCAGTACTCATCAGTTTTGCTGTTGTTAATCGACTTATTAGTGTATTATCTGCAAGTTATTAGTAAAGTGTCGTGAGTAACGAGTTACTAATACACGATCCTGCAAGTTGCTAGCATATTGTCTAAGGTGGTAAAAAATTGGGGTCTATTTCAGGGGTTGGAATTGCATCTTTCTTTAAGATAGGGAAATGCTATTCACCTGCCAAATTAAAACATATTTTTGACCAGCCTTTTGTTACATCTGAAAACTGATGAAAAACAAATCTCGTGATAATGTTTCTTGTCATTGACCACATGTAATTTATAGTCATGACATGCATCTTCTCTCAAAAAGTACGATTTGTAACGTCATCTGGCTGCAGTAAGGTCGTCGCCATGGCATTTTCCTTTAGTTGTCCCCAAAGATTATCTTTGGTTGGGAAGTGGAATTTGTATTTTCTTTGGTCGGGAAGTATGTAGACCTGTGTTAGTAAAGATCAGCCATGAAAAAGTTTTCCTGAATGGTTACCCACATTTTGGAATTTTCTTTGCAATCGTGTAAAAGCTGAAAAGATCAAACAGGAAAAAAGGAAGGCGGCATCATTGAATTGGCATTAACTGAATTCTTTTTTGCTTAATATATTAATCTATAGAATGAAGATTAAGGTGCTGAAGTTGCCTAGATTTGCAATTGCGAAACAAGGGCGTCCATTATCATATTCATAGCTGCTTATCATTTTATGTTTCTTTTATAACTTCATGATATTTTATCCTAGATTATGATTCTAGGAATCATTCTTGGAATTAAGACTTCTCTTTTTCCCTTTCTAAATTGTAGGGCATGTGGATATGTGATTTCTATTTTTTAGTGATAAATTCTGTGTATGCCTCGATGTGTTGATTCAGTGATATGCGAAGTAGTAAAGCTGGTGTGGATTTAGACAGCGGGCTCTGCAATCTCAGTGTTTACTGTATGTCCTAATCATTGGAGAGGAGTAAGAGAGAAAATAACAACAAATCTGGATGATACATCAAGAAACTGTTCTGAAATAAAAGTTTACATTTTTACCATTTGTTTGTTTCCTGGTTATTAATTGTTCAATGATAGTTAGATCTTATTCTCTGATGTTGGGGCTGAAAAATTTTCAAATACTACAATTTGGCATACAAGTTAAATTGGTTATGACGTAATGTGATTTCCAAATTGATTTTCCTGGCCCTTGTTGATATTGTATCTTGAAGCGATGCCATTTTTTGTGAGCTCACTTTATCCTTCAGTTGGGAGGAAGAAGAGGAACGAAGATTTCAAATCAGTCAACAAAAGGTTTGGGAGGAAGGTAAAATCCTAGAAAGGCAACAATGTCCTCTTGTAACTTTTGAAGAGTGTTGTCGAGAACAATTATATATTTGTTGTCTGGTAATTTCATTGATCTGGGTTGGAGATAGGGGAAGAAATCAGTGATACGCATTGGCCGGCCATTGCTTTTTGTTTTGTTGTCTTTTTGGTTAAGAGGGGGAACAAATCTGGATCTCTTATATGGAGGTCTCGGAGATGAGAACTAGACCAAGAACCTTGGGTCAACTTTTGGTTGGTTTTGTTTCTAACGTTGATTCAACTTCGAAAGCACTTCTTTGGGTTTGCCATGCGCCCATACATTTATTGGACTTACATAGCGACATAGCTTCACATGGCATCTGATATGGCAATACAGGAACGTTTTTGTATAGAAATAAAAAAATTATTGGAAAAAAAAATATTTTACTTGAAGATTTTTTTTATAAAAAAAATCGTTAAATTATATCCGTGAACTTTCTTCGCTAGATAACAAAGAATAAATCTAACATGTATTGTTACCCTTTTATTTAAAATACCAGTACATACTACATACTAGAGAGTCAAATGAGGATGAAAAGGTTCCCTTTTCTTTTTTTGGAGCGGTGGGGGTTGGAATTGCTAGAATTTAAACCAGGGGGCCGTGACTTCAATTTTTTTTTTATGGAACTCTAAAAAGATCTTCTAATGGACATATTGGTCTTTCTACAAGATTAAAACGGAAAGAAAAATCAGCACTGCAGTAACCTTTGGTTTGAAGCGTTGTCAACACCCATTGACATTTCGGCATATCATCAAAATATATGCATGTGCAAATGGCAGTGTTAAATGGTCATTTTGCATTCAACATCTCATAATTATGGAATTATGGAACAGAGATACGTGCCTCACGTCTGTTACATAGTGCGAGGGTAACATGGCGAGTACCTCGCGCTTGTTAAGGACATTTCAAAGATATTGGATTGGTGGAGGGAACATTAGGTATATTGTTGGTGTTCCTTGGACATCAATGGTCGTCTCAAGGTACGACTCAGGTTTTGGTATTTTACATGCATTTGATTCATATTCTCATATGGCTTTCTGTGATGTATTTGTGGGGTCCACCACACGAGAATAATGTGTGCGAGAGGTTAAAACTCTATTATCACCATGTGTCTTAGGGTACTGCAGCGGCTATAAATACCCTCATTTACTCCTGAATGGTAAATTTTCTCATTTTGCTCAGTCTTTGAGCAAGAGTGATCTCTCATTATTTCTCTCTCCCTCTCTCTCTCATTTCTGTATCAAGTGTTGTGGGTGTTATGGCACTGCCATTGGGTCTAGGTATCTTGGGATTGCTACGTTTCTCCTTTGTCCTCCACCTTCAAATTGATCCTTGATTATTCGTCTATGTCAACACTTCTCAAAATTAAAAAGAATAAAATTAAATACCGAAGTTACTAAATTTTCACGTGATTACTAGTGGACTTTCTTGGGTCTGTGGTAACTCCTACGGACTCAGGTTCGTGGTATCACCACTCCATCAATTATATTGTCACAAATTGATTGCGTCAGTTGACTTAACTATATTCTTGTACATTGTGCTTGGCTCGAGCGCATTTCATGCATCATTCGACCTTCGCATGAGTTGTCCGTCGGATATCTAGCTCATGCTCATAGTCAGATAGTCATTTTTTCCTATGCATTAACGCCTTTCTATGCACCATTTGGCTTTACATGACCATTTGTCATGCAAACCTTTTACCTTATGCATTTATATAGCAACCTTCGGGACTTTTACGCACGCTACGTACGTGATACTTATCATTATTCTCCTCTATCGAATAAATTTGGTTTGCTTCTCGCAATATATATCTTAAAAAAGTGTAATAACAAAGTTCTAGTTAGATATCTATTATATATTAGCGATGTTTAGGGAAAGATTTAAGCAAGCATAATTCTTGCATGTTTAAATCTCTTTAAGGAAATTTTAGTTTGAAAAGATTTAAGCAAGATGGATTTAAGCTTGCTTAAATCCTTCTCCAAACGTTACCTATTGATGTGGGGTAATTTTTCTCGACTAATCAGATGACAACATGTGGCACCCTAGGTTAAGCTCACATGCCAATAAGTACAGCCAGTAAGATAGTTGCATATGATAAAGGGTGAACAATAATTTCACTCCTAAATCCTAATCAATAGAAATCCTAATTCTACAAGAACACTCACCTTTGAGTTAATTTTTTAAACGAAGTCTACTCCAACGAATTTAATAAAGGGCTCTCTCACCATCTAATAGGTATTACACAACTCTTAGCATTTTCATTATGTGCCTCAGGGCACCTTTTAGTTTACGTGTTTTTCATATGCGTAGGGGTCCGTGAATTCATTTGATAGATTTTCGACATCAACAGATTGGCGCTATATATGAAAACGACAAAAAATATTGTCTAAAGATCCTGTCATAGATGAGCCATTGATTTGCCAATAAAAAAACCAAATTTCACCAAATCTAATAAAAGCGCCCACATGCCAACACAAATATCACTAAAAAGTTAGGTAGTTATCAACAAATCTATAACAATCGAACTATCAACGGTGAAAACTGACCACATCACCAGACTCGTGTTAAGATATTAAAGCATGCAAAATTTTGGGGGCAACAAAGGTTGGAAAGCCCTCTAAAATCGCCGCCAAAGTTTGTTGAGAAATTAGGTCTTCACCATAGGATTTGTGCAAATTCAGTGGTTCACAGCAAAAACGGATTGCACAACGAGACTCGCCACGTAGAGATCTATAATTATGAAAATTTTCATGACAAACAGAGATCATACAGTGACTGAATGATGATCTGAAAGTTCGCGTCGTAAAAAAAGTGTTAAAGAACGCAATGTTACAAGGTTGAAGATGCTGACGTCAATAACATTTAAATCCGAGTTAGCACATTCATTTCCAAACACAACTACGATTGCCAGTCCCACCGACTCTCGGTTCTCAAGTTCACAACTATAATTTCTTATGGTTAACTGGATTTTCTCAATACTTTGATGGACCAGATAGGATGTTTCATTGGCCATTCCCGCTTTCACAAGCCATTCGGGTACAATCCTTCCATACTCTCTTATGCATTATGGTTTGCTATTTTTCTCTCATGTATCCAAGAAAGTCTATTAGTAATCACGAGAAAATTGAATGATAATTATTTTGAAAAATTTAAAAAGAAAAAATTTAAAACTGAAGTTACTACTCAATTTTCACGTATTACTAGTGGACTTTCTCGGTTTCGTGGTAACTCCTACGGAACCGGGTCCGTGGTATCACCACTACTTCAATTATGTTGTCACAAATTGATTGCGTCAGTTGACTTTACTATATTCATGTACATTGTGCTTGGCTCGAGTGCATTTCATGCATCATTTAGCCTTCGCATGAATCTGTCTCATGCATCATTCGACCTTTGCATGAGTTGTCCGTCGCATATCTGGCTGACGCTCATAGTCAGATAGTCATTTTGTCTTATGCATAAATGCCTTTCTATGCACCATTTAGCTTTACATGACCATCTATCATGCAAACCTTGACCTTATGCATTTATATTGCAACCTTCGGGACTTTTACGCACGCTACATACGTGACGCTTATCATTATTCTCCTCTATCGAATAAATTCGTTTTGCTTTTCACAATATATATCTTGAAAAAGTGTAATAACAAAGTTTTGACTGCATATTTATTATATATTAATTATATTTGTGGAAGGATTTAAGCAAGCTTAATTCTAGCTTGTTTAAATCTCTTCAAGGCAATTTTAGCATGAAGAGATTTAAGCAAGCTGGATTTAAGCAAGCTTAAATCATTCTCCATATGTTACCTATTGATGTGGGGTAATTTTTCCCAACTAATCAGATGGCGATACGTGGCACCCAAGGGTAAGCTCACATGCCAATAAGTATAACCAATAAGATGGTTGCTTATGACAAAGGGTGAACAATAATTTCACTCATAAATCCTAGTCAATAGGAATCTTAATTCTATAAGAACACTCACTTTTGAGTTATTTTCCTAAATGAACTCTACTCCAAAGCATTATATAAAGGGTTCTCTCACCATCTAATAGGTATTACATAACTCTCTAGCCTTTTCATTCTGTTCCCCGGGGGGCTTTTTAGTTTATTTGTTTGTCATGTGCGTAGGGGTTCGTGAGCTCGTCTGGCATATTTTCGGCATCAACAGATTGGCGCCATATGTTGAAAACGACAAAAAATATCGTCTAAAGATGTCGTCATAGATGAGCCATCGACTTGCCGTTAAAAAAACCAAATCTCACCAAATCTAATAAAAGCGCCCACATGCCAGCACAAATATCACTCAAAATTAGGTAGTTTCCAACAAATCCATAACAATTTAACTGTTAACGATGAAAACCGACCACATCACTAGATTTGTTGTGTTAAGATATATAAGCCTACAAAATTTTGGGGGAAATAAATATTGGAAAGCCCTTTAAAATCTCTGCCAATGTTTGTCGAGAAATTAGGTCTTCACCATAAGATCCGCACAAATTCAGTGGTTCATGGCAAAAATGGATTGCACAATGAGACTTGACACGTTGAGATCTACAATTATGAAAATTTTCATGACAAACAAAGATCATATAGTGACCGAATACTGACGTCAACAATATTTAAATCCTAGTCAGCACATTCATTGCCAAAGACAACTATGATTGCCAGTCCTATAGATGCTTGGTTCTCAAGGTTACAACTATGATTTCTTACCGGTAAACTAGATTTTCTCACAACTTTGATTCGTCAGATATGATGTTTTACCGACTAGTCTCGCTTTCACAAGCCATCCGGCTGCAATCCTTCCATACTCTCTTATGCATTATGGTTTGCTATTTTGCTCTCATGTATCCAAGAAAGTCCACTAGTAATCATGAGAAAATTGAATAATAATTATTTCAAAAAATTTAATAGGAAAAAATTTAAATACTGAAATTACTACTCAATTTTCACGTGATTACTAACGGACTTTCTCGGTTCTGTGGTAACTCCTACGAAACCGAGTCCGTAGTATCACCACTTGTTGGAAATCACCTTGACAAGATGCCCAGGTGGTGATCTTCCAAACACCCAAGTCTAGAATGACTTGTAGAAAGAAATACAGCAATCGAACACAAGAACAGAAAATCAAAGAAAGAAAGAAGACAAGCAATTTGTTATCGAGGTTCGGCAATGTGCCTACGTCCCCGTGAGTTCCTCCAAACTCTCTGCACTAAATCAAATGGTTCTTACAAGTTACAGCAATCCCCTTGAAGAAACCACAATGTTCTTGAAGAAACCAAGAAGAGAAGAAAGGAAGAAGATAAGAACTAATAATGCTCTCTATCTAATCTGGACTTCTCTCTCTTTTACAACCAGCCTCACTACAAAGAGTCCCTCTTGTGTTTATGTCTCTCACACAATTCTCTCTAAGTGTTTACAATTGATCTTACAATGTCACAAACTTGTGTGTTTCTAATGTTATATATCTGAAAAGTGAGGCTAGGAAACCCCTTTTATAGCCATCCACTTCTTGGACATTCTTGAGATTCAATCCTCACTCTTTGATCAAGATCATCACTTAATCATAGCCCTTGATCACTTCCCAAGTGATGCTGTGCGTTTTAACATTGCACACACGCACCTAAGAGGTCCTTATGCATGCTGCCTATGTGTGCAGCAGTGTGCCTGGGCGGTGCGGAGCTGGGAATGCGTGCTGCGGTGCTGGTGCGGACTTGATGGTGTGTATGTTGGGAAGTGCGCCCTGGAGTAGGTGCATTGCGCCTTGACCTGATGCTGCTCCCTTCTGCTGCTGTGCGCACACCCTTCTGCTTGCTCCAAATTGATGCACACACATGTGTGCAGTCTTCTAACTTGCTGAACTTTAATCCTCCAACCTTAGTTTAGACTTTAACCATCTTTGAACCATGGTTGGACCTGTGCAAACCTTAGACAAATACCAACAATCTCTACCTTTGTCTAAGTGTTTAAACCTGAACCATTGTGCAGAAAGCTTCAGGATCCAAACTTATCATGAGTCATCAATCAACTGACTCCATTCCTAAGTAGTTCAAGGCAATGATTGAACTTACTTAGAGGTAGAACTTTAGTACCCAAATCCGCAGGATTTTCTTCCGTGGCAACCTTGTCCACATGGATGCATCTTTTCGTAACATCTTCCCGAATGAAATGATACCGAACATCCATATGCTTTGTCCTCTCATGGAACACCGGATTCCTCCACAAGTGCCACGTACTTTGGCTATCCAAAGATACCACCATCTGCTCTTTTAGGACCACCCAATCATCCAACAACCCTTTGCACCCTATAGCCTCATTTATGGCTTCCATAGCCGCTATACATTCTGCCCTGGTTGTTATGAGTGCTACCACCGGCTGCCACTGAGCCTTCAAATACCTCAGCAAACACTTCATCCCAAGCCAACGCTTCTTTCTAGGACTACTCACAAATCTGCTGAGAACACCCACTGCCCAAGAAACCCTTAACCAGTTTCTCTCATTTTCTTGGATTCTACACATCCCAAGGATCTTTTGTGTAAGACTGAGATCCTTCCTCTCGAACTCCTCACTGAGTTGAGATGTAAACCTTTCCATCCTCTCCCTGTTGTTCTGAACCAACAACACATCAACGACATAGATGAGGATACTCATCATCTCCTCCACCTTGTGTCCAAGTGAGAAAGTTTCTGGCTCACTCCCAGGCATGAAGTCCGGCCCCACAACCAACATCATCACCAGCGCACAAAGGGCATCACACCATGCCCGGGTTTGCCTCCACTCCTCCTGTACTATTACAGGGAAGCCCGTCGTGCGCATATGAGTAGCTTCAACGCCCCCGAGCATGGGGCTCTGTCCTAATTGCATTGGCTCGACTATACTGAGGGCATCACACCATGCTCGGGTTTGCCTCCACTCCTCCTGTACTATTACGGGCTAACCCGTCGTGCGCACATGAGTCGCTTCGACGCCCCCAAGCATGGGGCTCTATCCTAACCGTGTCCGAGGGAGGGACAAGGGACAAGGGCCTCGCAACATACAAAGGTTGTTCCAAAAGTCTCTCGCACGACAGCACCAGACAGCACAAGGTTGCCTCAAATGTGCCACCGCTAAAAAAACCTTTGGCTCACTCCCAGGCATGAAGTCCGGCCCCACAACCAACATCATCACCAGCGCACAAAGGGCATGACACCATGCCCGGGCTTGCCTCCACTCCTCCTGTACTATTACAGGCTAGCCCGTCGTGCGCACATGAGTAGCTTCGACGCCCTCGAGCATGGGGCTTTGTCCTAATTGCATTGGCTCAACTATACTAAGGGCATCACACCATGCCCGGGTTTGCCTCCACTCCTCCTGTACTATTACGGGCTAGCCCGTCGTGTGCACATGAGTCACTTCGACGCCCCTAAGCATGGGGCTCTGTCCTAACCATGTCCGAGGGAGGGACAAGGGACAAGGGCCTCGCAGCATACAAAGATTGTTCCAAAAGTCTCTCGGACGATAGCACCAGACAGCACAATGGTGCCTCACATGTGCCACCGCTAAAGAAACCTTTGGCTCACTCCCAAGCATGAAGTCCGGCCCCACAACAAGCATCATCACTAGCGCACAAAGGGCATCACAACATGCCCGGGTTTGCCTCCACTCCTCCTGTACTATTACGGGCTAGCCCGTCGTGCGCACATGAGTAGCTTCAACGCCCCCAAGCATGGGGCTCAGTCTTAATTGCATTGGATCAACTATACTGAGGGCATCACACCATGCTCGGGTTTGCCTCCACTCCTCCTGTACTATTACGAGCTAGCCTGTCATGCGCACATGAGTTGCTTCGACGCCCCCAAGCATGGGGCTCTGTCCTAACCATATTCGTGGGAGGGACGGGGGGGGGGGAGGGGCAACACAGCATACAGAGGTTGTTCCAAAAGTCCCTCACGCAACAGCACCAGTCGGCATACTGGTGCCTAACATGTGCCATCTCTAAAGAAACCATTGACTCACTCCCAAGCATGAAGATCAGCCCCACGTAGGCCTCCTATACAGTCATCGGCCGCACATTATTATCAATTTGGCGCACACGATTGCCCACATTTTTTGCTACAATTTTTTTGGCTGCCATCTGGTGACCACCACGACAACCACCGTGGGGTGGTGGTGCGGCCTGCCACCACCATTAACCCGGCAAATCAATTCCGTTTGCGGGAGGGACACATCATAGGCATCCTATAAGGTCTTTAGCGCACGTGATTGCCCACATTTTTTAGCTCATGTTGTGGGTCATCTCCAACAACCACCACGGGAACCACCGTGGGGCGGTGGTGCTTGCTGCCACCACCATTGACCGGGCAAGCCAGTTCAGTTCGAGTCCACTACCATGCTTGCCCAAGCAATGGTAGGCCACGACAGCAGGGAGTGTGCTCGCGCAGCCAAGCCAGGTGCCAGCCAAAAGTGGTCTGACAGCCCCCTCTAAAGAGTCTTAACTAATTTAGGGGTTTGGCAGGAGGAAACATCACAATGTCTGAGCCATCACCCTAGGCCTAAAAAATCCAATTCAAAGTATTTTGTCACGGTTTTTTGTACATAGGATACCAAAAATGTAATCTTCCATGAAAAAAATTATAAAAAAAATTTGAGCATTAGAACTATTATTTTTAATTTTTTGAATATTAAAAATTCAAAAAATCATAAAAAATTAAATATTTGGAATTTTGACATGAAATTTTGTAAGCAATTCAAGAAAAACCGAATCTTCTATTATGATTTTTTGAGAGCATATTAAGGTCTGAAAGTTCATTGTTTTTTAATTTTTTAGGTTTCTACGCACACTTGTGCGGGCTGTGCGCACAATTTGTGCCAAGATTGCGCAGGCTGTGCTCAATGTGCCCGCAAAAAAACCTCAGGTTGCGCGCAGTGTGCGCACAATGTGCGTGCAGTGTGCGCGCGGTGTGGGGAATGTGCGAATGGTGTGCGCGCAGTGTGCGTGCAATGTGCGTGCTGTGTACGGGCTGTGCGCGCAGTGTGCGGGTTGTGCATGCAGTGTGCGTGCAGTATGCACACAGTGTGCGTGCTGTGTGCGGGCTATGCGTGCAGTGTGCGCGCAATGTGCGCGCTGTGTGCAGGCAGTGTGCGTGCTGTGTGCGGGCTGTTTGCGTGCTGTGTGCGGGCTGTGCATGTAGTGTGCGTGCAATGTGCGCTCTCTGTGGGAGCTGTGCGCACACTGCGCGCACAGCCCGCACACAGCACGGACACTGCCCGCACACAGCGCGCACACTGCACGCACAACCCGCACACAGCATGGACAGCCCGCACACAGCACGCACACTGTACGCATACTGTGCGCACATTGCACGCACACTGCAAGCACACTGTGCGCACACAGCACGCACATTGCACGCACACTGCGCACACAGCCCGCACACAGCACGCACACTGCGCACATTGCACGCACATTGTGCGCACACTACACGCACACTGCGCGCACAGCCCGTATATAGCACGCACACTGCGCGCACATTGTGCGCACAGCTCCCACACAGCACGCACACACTGCCCGCACACAGTGCGCACATTGCGCGCACACTACACGCACAGCCCAGGTGGTGATCTTCCAAACACCCAAGTCTAGAATGACTTGTAGAAAGAAATACAGCAATCGAACACGAACAGAAAATCAAAGAAAGAAAGAAGACAAGCAATTTGTTATCGAGGTTCGGCAATGTGCCTACATCCCCGTGAGTTCCTCCGAACTCTCTTCACTAATTCAAATGGTTCTTACAAGTTACAACAATGCTCTTCAAGAAACCACAATGTTCTTGAAGAAACCAAGAAGAGAAGAAAAGAAGAAGATAAGAACTAACAATGCTCTCTATCTAATCTAGACTTCTCTCTCTTTTACAACCAGCTTCACTACAAAGAGTCTCTCTTGTGTTTATGTCTCTCACACAATTCTCTCTATGTGTTTACAATTGATCTCACAATGTCACAAACTTGTGTGTTTCTAATGTTGTATATCTGAAAAGTGAGGCTAGGAAACCCTTTTTATAGCCATCCACTTCTTGGACATTCTTGAGATTCAATCCTCACCCTTTGATCAAGATCATCACTTAATCATAGCCCTCCATCACTTCCCAAGTGATGTTGTGCATTTTAACATTGCACACACGCACCTAAAAGGGTCCTTATGCATGCTCCCTATGTGTGCAGCAGTGTGCCTGGACGGTGTCGCACTGGGCGTGCGCGCTGCAGCGCTGGTGCAGACCTGATGGTGTTCATGCTGGAAGGCGCGCCCTGGAGTAGGTGCGCTACGCCTTGACCTGATGCTGCTCCCTTCTGCTGCTGTGCGCACACCCTTCTACTTGCTCCAAATTAATGCACACACATGTGTGCAGTCTTCTAACTTGTTGAACTTTAATCCTCCAACCTTGGTTTAGACTTTAACCATCTTTGAACCATGGTTGGACCTGTGCAAACCTTAGACAAATACCAACACCACTCCATCAATTATATTGTCATAAATTGATTGCGTTCGTTGACTTTACTATATTCATGTATATTGTTGTTGGCTCGAGTGCATGTCCTGCATCATTTAGCCTTTGCATGAATCTGTCTCATGCATCATTTGACCTTCACATGAGTTGTCCGTCGCATACCTGGCTCACGCTTATAGTCAGATAGTCGTTTTTTCCTATGGATAAACGCCTTTCTATCTGCCATTTGGCTTTACATGACCATTTGTCAGGCTGAACAATAATTTCACTCTTAAATCCTAGTCAATAGAAATATTAATTCTACAAAGGCACTCATCTTTGAGTTATTTTCTTAAACGAACTCTACTTTAAAGCATTATATAAAGGGCTCTCTCACCATCTAATAGGTATTTAACAACTCGCTAGTCTTTTCATTTTGTGCCTCGGGGAACTTTTTAGTTTACGTGTTTTTCATGTGCGTAGGGGTCAATGAGCTCGTCTGACAGATTTTCGGCTTCAACATGTTGGCGCCATATGTGGAAAACTACAAAAAAATATAGTCTAACAATGCCGTCATAGATGAGCCACTGATCTGCCACTAAAAAAAACAACAAATCTCACCAAATCTAATAAAAACGCCCACATGCCACCATAAATATCGCTAAAAATAAGGTAGTTACCAACAAATCCATAACAATCTAACTGTCAACGGTAAAAACTGACCACATCACCAGACTCGTCGTGTTAAGATATAGAAGCCTGCAAATTTTTGGGGGAAACAAACATGGGAAAGCCCTCTAAAATCACCATTAAAGTTTGTCGAGAAATTGGGTCTTCACCATAAGATTCGCGCAAATCCAGCCATTCATAACAAAAAAACGGACTGCACAACGAGACTCGCCACGTAGAGATCTACAACTATGCAAATTTTCATGATAAACAAAAATCATACAGCGACCGAACGATGATATGAAAATTCGCTTAGTACAAAAAGCATAAAACAAGGCTGTGTTCCAAGGTTGAAGATGTTGTCATCAACAACATTTAAATCCTAGTCAACGCCATTTAATCACCCAGTCAGCGCCTAGTCAGTGCCATCACCACATCACTACTCAATTAGTACCACGTCAACACCACATAAGTGCCACATCACCACCACTTCAGTGCCCAATCAATGCCATGTAAGAGCCACCATAGTGGCATGTCAACTAACTCAAACCAACTGATTCAACTAGGTTTGATCGATTAGTTCACTACCTTGACTAACCAGGTTAGCTATTTCAAATCAGTTTCATATCCAACAAGACCAGTTCTTGAGGTTTCACTGGTGTGCTCTATTTAAATCCAGACTAAAAAATTCATGATTCTACTTTAACATATGAGTTTCTTGAAAACCCACCTACTTTGACTCGCATTGGAATCGATTTGGTTTTCAAAGTTTTTCAGCTTGCTCTTTTTAGAACTGGTTCAAGAATTTCAAAATTTGAATTTTGCAGACAAGTTTCTTACATACAGTGAAGAAAAAAGCTGTTATTTATCTTTCATAAGGCCTTAAACAAGCCCCAAACCTGAACCAGCGGAGCTCAAACCACTATAATACATCGCGACTATTGACAATCAGGTTTGAATTTCCATTCCTTCATAAATTATCATGTTACCAAACCAATTACACTATCATTAGCACCATGCATTCAAGAAAAATCAAAAGGTCAAAACCACCCACGATAACCATATTGGGGACTGAAATCAACTACGGTTGCAAATGACCTCACCAAAAACACACTCAATATGGTTTTCATCTAAATCACCTAGTTAAGTCGTCGCCTTCGATGCCTTAAATCTATGGTCTTCGACGCCTTAAAGCCATCATCTCCGATGCCTTAAAGCTGTCATCTCTGACGCCCTAAAGCTAATAGCCTCTAATGCATGAAAGCCATCAGCCTTTGATACACCAAAGCTACCATCTTATACGTACCAAAGCTATCAGCCTTAACACAGATAAGTCGTTAGCCTCTGATGCATTAAAAGCCATAAGCCTTTAACACACTAAAGACCTAGGTTTATCTAGGCTCTGAGAATGACATAATAGCTAACTTGGGAGCTTCTCCCCACCTCCAAGGGCCCAACACCTTGGGATGTCGACATCTCGAGACTAAAAGGACGAGCTCCAAAACTCAAAGGTAACAAGCCCAAGCATAAGGCCTCGAGGTATTATCACCCTCAGGAAAAATTTGCAAAACATACCGAGCTCAGACTTAGAACTCTTCCTTCAATAAACCAAGGAGAGTCCCACAAGTCTAAACCCTTGGGTACCTAGTCGCATATGTTGAAGGTTATACACAAAGCCTGAGGACAATGTCCAAAGCATTTCACATCCTCAGCCATTTTTCCTTCAAAAACCCGAGGATAGTACCATGAGCATTTTACCTCATCGGCCATTTTTCCTTCAGAAGCTCGAGGACAATGTTTCGAGCATTTCAACTCCTCATCCATTTTTTTCCTTTCAAATTCCGAGGACAATCTCCCTAGTATTTCACCTCTTAGGCCATTTTTCCTTCAAAAGCCCAAGGACAATGCCCCAATCATTTAACCTCCTCGACCATTTTTACTTAAAAAGTCCGAGGACAATGCTACGAGCATTTCACCTCGTCAGTCATTTCTTCTCCAAAATACCAAGGACAATGTCCCGAACATTTCACTTCCTCGGCCATTTTTTCTTTAAAAACCCGAGGATAATACCCCAAGCATTTCGCCTCCTAGACCATTTTCCTTTAGAAGCTTGAGAACAATACCTTGAGCATTTCAACTCCTCAACCATTTTTTACTTCTGAAGCCCGAGGATAATGACCCGAGCATTTCATCTCATCGACCATTTTTCCTTTAAAAGCCCAGGACAATGCCACAAGCATTTCACCTCCTTGGCCATTTTTTCTCCCAAAGTTCGAGGATAATAGCCAGGGCATTTCACTTCCTCAACCATTTATCCTCCAAAAGCATGACGACAATGCTCATCACATTTCACCTCCTCGCCTATTTTTCCTTCAAAAGCCTGAGGACAAATGCCCTAAGCATTTCATCTACTCAACCATTTTTCCTCTAAAAGCACGAGGATAATGCCCTAAGTATTTCATATCCTTGACCAGTTTTTCTTTGAAAGCCTGAGGAAAATTCCCTAAGCATTTCACCTCGACCAGTTTTCCTTCAAAAGCTTGAGGACAATGCATCAAGCATTTCGCCTCCTTGGCCATTTTTCCTCTAAAATCATGAGGATAATACCTCGAGCATTTCACCTCCTAGAAATTTTTTCTTCAAAAGCCTAAGGATAATATCCAAAGTGTTTCACCTCCTCGGCCATTTTTCCTTCAAAAACTAGAGGACAATACGCTGAGTATTTCACCTCCTCGACCATTTTTACTTCAAAATCCCGAGGAAAATGGCTCGAGCATTTCATGTTCTTGCTCGTTTTTCTTGCAAAAGTTCGAGGATAATGCCCCAAGCATTTCAACTCGTCGGTCATTTTTTCTCAAGAAGACTGAGCACAATGCCCCGAACATTTAACCTCATTGGCCATTTTTCCTCTAAAAGTTTGAGGTCAATGCCTCGAACATTTCACCTCATCGACCATTTTTTCTCCAAAAGACTAACAACAATTCCTCAAACATTTCACCTCCTGATGAGAGTCGTAAAATGCATCTTAATAGTACTTATTTGTTAGCATTTTAGGGTTGATCTAGGGTTGAATTACACATTTATACCTTAACAATTCTAAAGTGTCATTTGTGGAGTATTGACTTATTTCGGTGCATTTTCAGGTATTTTGAGTTAAAAGAGATAGACAAGCTATCATCGCTTTAAGCACGTAGCTTCAATGTATACTGGAGTGAAGGCATGATTGCGGAAGGATAAAACGAAGAGAACCTCCATAAACCAATGTGCGCCGTGGCCTACAAAAGCTTGTCTAAAGAACCTTAAAGGCCATCAGTCTGAGCCGTGACCTGGACCAATCTGGGTCACAGCCTCCAGCAACACTATAAAGCAGACTTCAAGGTTGAGCCGTGGCCTGGATTAGTGTGAGCCGCGGCGCGCACACGAGCCCCTATTTCCTAATTAAGGTTTTAATGATAGTTTAGACCCGAAAACACCTTTGGACCTTTTGTATTATAAATAGATCACTTAGGGTTTGATAAAGGGGCACCCATTAGGGCTGAAAACAGAGGAGAGAACTCCACATTCTTCTCCATTATGGTGTTTAAGCATGAACCCTATGGCCAACTAATCTCCAAGCAAGGCAAATGGATGAATCCCTAGGTGTAGTTGTTCTTATTTCTTTTCTTGATTTAGTTGTATGGATTTATAGTTAAACATTGTTTATGATTTACTCTTTGATTAAACAAGAAGGATTTAGGTTCATGTGACAGCTGCAATTTATGTTCTTCTTCTCTTAGATTTTCTTAATCCGGTGATTGCACCATTCTTCTCCATATAAGTCTAGTTAAGCTCTTCTTATGTCAAGTTGTTTAGATGTGATTGATTCCAGTAGACTTATTTTTTAGGTTTGTCCATTACTGCGATATTGTTATTGAAATATATTGTCGTTTCTTGATAAATCTATAAGATAGGTCATGCGTACTTGAATTGAAATCAATGAGTGATTTGTAGCAATTACATTAGAATGTTAATGTGCTGTGATTGAACATTTTTTGATTGCTTGTTTGGGATGTGAAACTAGCAATCGAGATAAAACAATTGAATCAAGATTGGAATAAGGCAACGAACTTAGGAAGGACTCCTAGAACCTTGTTATTTCTCTATTATTATATTCTTCATTATATTTACACAATTTTCTCACATTACTTTATTATCAAAACTCAGATTCTCTCACTTGATCTTTATCGTTCGTGTAAACCTTGTAGTTCATTTTTCCTCGTGGGATCGACACCTCAGCTATACACAATAACTGCTTATTAGTTTAAGTGTACTCAAAATTTGGTGCTGTTGCCGGGGAAATGCGCTTAAGTACAAGGAAGATTGTCAACGTTAAGACAAGACGTTAATATCATTTTTTGCTCTTTGGTTTGATTTTCTAATTTTTTTTTCTGTTTTATTTATTTACCCTCTAATTCCTTTGGTGTATGCTTAGACTGAGAGATTCGCGAGGTAGATTCATTAAAAGACCCGAAATAGAGTTACTATCTCATTCCGTGTCCATTAGTGAAACCTCACCTAGATCAAACCATAGTACCCAAGTGAGAATTTAGAGGATTTTGTTAACATGGTCGAAAATCACAATGAAAATGTTGCTAGGACACTTAAGGACTACTTGCATCCTAGCCGAACGGCCACGCCATCCTGTATCATGTTCCCCCTAATGTTCAACAACCTGAGTTTAAGCCGGGCATGATCCAGTTGCTACCAACCTTCCATGGATTTGAGAATGAAAACCCCTATATCCATATTAGGGAATTTGAGGAAGTAGTAGCAACCGTTTAAGGTAGGGCTGATATGGTAGACATCGTCAAACTTAGGTTTTTACCCTTTTCACTTAAGGAAAAAGCCAAGGTTTGGCTGTACTCATTAAGACTTAGGTCTATAAGTAGTTAGGATGAGATGACCTGAGTTTTCTTCCAAAAGCACTTCCCAACCCATAAGGCCAACAACCTTAAGAGACAAATCTCAAACTTTGCACAAAAGGAGAGTGAAACCTTATATCAAATTTGGGAACGTTTCAAGGACCTTTTGAATTCTTGTCCACACCATGGGTATGAGAGTTGGTTGGTAGTTAGCTATTTCTATGATGGACTCCTAAGTAGGGAAAGGCAGTTCATAGAAATGATGTGCAATGGGGATTTCTTCAAAAAAATCCCGACCAAGCCATAGATTTTGTAGATGACCTATCGGAAAAATACCCACACTTGGACAGGACCGAATGCCATAGAAAGTACTAGGAGAAATCAACCTGTTGGAATTTATCAACTTAAGGAAGAGGGTAGCCTTAAAGGCCGTTTAGAGGCCCTAACTAAGGAAGTTGAAGCCTTAAAAACCAAGGATACTAGAGCCCCCAAATCGGTTGCTAGGGCAGAGTCCCACGAGCCTTGTTTTCATATGTAATAGGGTAGATCATTTACTTAGGGATTTTCCAGCTTATTTTGAGATGAAGGGAGAGTGTAATGCTTTAGGTATACCCTTTAGGAAACCAAACTGACCCTACTCTAACACTTACAATCCTGGTTGGAAGAATCACCCTAATTTTAGTTAGAGATCCGATATACAACCTCATCCCCACTCTAGTACCCAATGGCTACCGGTTGCAACCTTATCTAATGCACCTCAACAATATTTACCTTTGGAAGATATGTTTAAGTCATTTATGCAGGTACATGCCAAGAGTGTGGAAGAGCAAGGCAAGATAAATCAACGGTTGCTAGAGGAGCAACAAGCGATCAAAGAGGAACAAAAGGTGATAAAGAGTCAACTCACCAAGTTGACTAGTTTCTTGACGGTTCAAGAGCAAGGTCATTTTCCTTCATAACCACAACCTAATCCAAGGAGACAACATATTGCACAAACCTCCTGAAAATCAAAATGTTAGAGAGGTTAATGCCATAATCACTCGCAGCGGTAAGAAAATTGATGGAGCCACTCTACCATCAAACTTGATTCCTAATACCATGAGCAACAAGGATGAAGCCCCCAAGGAACAAGAGGCCCATGATGATTATTCTCCACCGGTGCCTTTCCCTCAAACACTCCTTAAGCCTAAGGAGAGAAATTCAGCATTAAAAGGTGAGATTCTTGAACAACTTTAGCATGTTAAAATTAACCTCCCTCTTCTTCATGTCATAAAACAGGTTCCCAACTATGCTAAAGTCATTAAGGATTTATGCACACTCAAGAGGAAGCACAATGTGAAGAAGATGACATTCTTAATGGAGTAAGCAAGTGCAGTAATTGACAGCAAGACACCGCCCAAATATAAAGATCCGGACTGTCCAACGGTGGCTTGCCAAATTGGAAACAAATCTTGTGGCCAAGCATTGCTAGATTTGGGTGCTAGTGTGAACCTCATGCCGTACCCCATGTACTTACAGCTCGGTCTAGGTGAGATCAAACTAACCTCCATGGTACTTCAATTAGCGGATAGATCGGTAAGAAAACCAAGAGATATTGTGGAAGATGTTTTGTTGCAAATTGAAATTTCTATTATCCTGTTGACTTTTTGGTTTTAGATACCGTTTTTATTATGAATACGGAGTCAAAAATTTCGTTGATACTTGGAAGACCATTCCTTGCCACCGCCAATGCCCTTATTAATTATAGGAATGGTCTAATGACATTATCATTTGGAAATATGACTCTAGAGGTAAATGTTTTTTGAGTCTTAAGGCAGCCACATGAAGAGGATGAGTACATTAAAGATAATTCTAACTCTTTGAAATTCACTCCTAATAATTTTGAGTTCGACAATTCTTCAATTTATCCCTATGTCGTTAATGTTGTTGATGTTTTTGACAAGTCACAGGGATTTATTAAGAAATCATGGCAACCATGCTTTGAGGAGTTGCTTGAGAGAAGTCACATAGATGCGAGAATCACATACCCTACTGCTGATAGTGAATGGGCAACACCAAGAACACTTGAGCCACATGTGATGGACTTTAACTATTCCCTACCAAAAGACTAGCACTAAGGCCACCGAGTATGGAGCCTCATCCTCAGCAACACAATGAGGCCAGTAGTGAGAGTGGTGCAGTGTCTGGCTGAAGACGTAAAATTTAGCACTCATGAGAGGCACCCCACAGCATATCCTTTTATTTCTATTGTTTTTCATATTCCTTTTTCTTGTTTATTATTAGTATTTTGTTGTTTTCCAGTGTTGCCTTCGTATTTCTTTGTTAGGGACAAATATACACATCAGTTCAAATGGTCGTGCAAAATTTTCAGCTCCTCGCACCTTTGGTTAAAAAGGGAGTTTCCTTAAATTTTGCTTTCACATTGAGGACAATGCTTATCTTAAGTTGAAGGTGGAGGAAACGCATTTCTTATTGCATACATTGAATTGTTGGGTGTCACCTTCCCTTTTTCGTTTTAATTTATTTGTTTTGTTTTAATACATTTGTTTGTTCTTAGCATGCTTTGTGTTAGCCTTGGAGTTAATTCACATGTCAATGATATGAGCTTAATTGAGATAGCATATAGCGTTTAGAAGAAGTTAAATCTTGCTTTGGTTTGAGAATAATTTAAGTATCAATCTTCATTTGGTTTAAGACTCTGGTTTGCGGTAAGATTGCATGTTTAGTCTAAAACATTTAGAGAAGTTCTATGTGCGAATTTTTTCGTGAATACTTTTGCGGTCTCAACAAGCTCTAGAACTTATTTAATAATCACTTGAGGTGAAATCCTAGAATGCACACTACTTAGGATATGATATAGGCCATTTTTGAATCGTTTGAGCCTTTCATACTTACCCTTGCTATAGTTATCGTTAGTCACCTGTTTGAGTCTTTTTCTTGAAAAAGAAATTGAGCCTTGTTTCTACCCATTTACTTACCTTTATGAGCCTAAAAATATTTTATCCTTACATTTCTTTTAAAAGAATTTAGTGATACACATTTGTTGAGAAGCACTCAAGAGGAGTAAGGATGGAAATATGAAAAAATACTGCTACCATAACCCAAGTACATTAAATGAGATAAGTTGGGGGTTGTGGAAAAGAAAAGAAAAAAAAATGAAAAAGGTGGTGAATGGTCTAATGCCAAAACTAAAATAAAAAAAAAAGTGAATTATGGCAAAGAAAGAAGAAAAGAAAAAAGTGGTGACTTATTGAGAGAAATGCTCGAAAAATGGTTGAAAGAGTTGGGTGTTGAAGTAAGATTATCTAGTGCTTAAAGAGTTGTGTTTAAAACTAAGAGATTGAGTTCTTTTACTTGTTGAATCCTTTCCGTTCTCTCTTGACCTTTATCTTAGCCTAACGTTAGAAGCTTATTAAAGACCTATTGATCCGATGTAGTGTGATTTTTCTACATTAATAGAGAGTGATTTGAAAAGTAAGCCTATGGAGCTTGGTTTGTGGTTGATGTCACGCAATTTAATGTGTTTTTAGAGGCCAAGACTTGTATTCATGAATGTTCTGCAAAAAATCATCCAGGTGTTCGGATTAATGGATTGTGGTAAGATGGATGATAAGAGTCGATAACAATTTTAAGATTGATGTTTGGATTACTTTTGGACTTGGGTAATATTTAATGATTCTATGTGCTGTGTGCTATTTGTGATTTTTGAGACAGAAGATTTGAATTACTCTTAGATTAACACTAATATTGCTTTATTTTGTTTTGATTTCTTCCATAGAATTCATTTCATATTGTCTTGTTTTTCACTTGAATTGCTAGGGACTAGCAAGCAATAAGCTAGTTGGGGGTTATGATGAGAGTCGTAAAATGCATCCTAATAGTACTTATTTGTTAGCATTTTAGGATTGATCTAGGGTTGAATTACACATTTATACCTTAACAATTCTAAAGTGTCATTTGTGAAGTATTGACTTATTTCGGTGCATTTTAAGGTATTTTGAGTTAAAAGAGATGGAAAAGCTATCATCGCTTTAAACACGTAGCTTCGATGCATACCAGAGTTAAGGCATGATTGCGGAAGGATAAAATGAAGAGAACCTCCACCAACCAGTGTGCGCCGTGGCCTACAAAAGCTTGTCTAAAGAACCTTAAAGGCCATCAGTCTGAGCCGCGGCCTGGACCAATCTGGGCCGCGGCCTCCAGCAACACCACAAAGCAGACTTCAAGGTTGAGCCGCGGCCTGGATTAGTGTGAGCCGCGGCACGCACACGAGCCCCTGTTTCATAATTAGGGTTTTAATGATAGTTTAGACCCGAAAACACCCTTGGACCTTTTGTATTATAAATAGATCACTTAGGGTTTGATAAAGGGGCACCCATTAGGGCTGGAAACAGAGGAGAAAGCCCCACATTCTTCTCCATTATGGTGTTCAAGCATGAACCCCATGGCCAACTAATCTCCAAGTAAGGCAAATGGATGAATCCCTAGGTGTAGTTGTTCTTATTTATTTTCTTGAAGGAACAAAGAAGAGAACAAGGAAGTGATAAGGTTTTGAGTTACCCTGGAACTTTCTCCCTTGGAAATTCCACTTACAATTCCCTTGAATCCCCTTTCTATACTAATCTCTCTCTTTTCAACCAGCCTTTCTAATAAGTCCCTTTTGTATGTCTGTATCTTTGTAGTCTCACCCAGTTCTCTCATTCACATGTTCTGTCACACACACACTTGTGTTTCTATCACATTGTTGTTTTTAGATTGAAGCTAGGTGACCCTTTATATAGTGCACCAACTTCTTGACCAATCTTGACGGTCAATATCCACCCTTAGATCTAGAAGACTAATCATCCATAGCCCTTCATCAATCCTTAGTAAAGCTGTGTATTTTAAACATGCCTCACGCACCCTTTGAATTGCTGAATCAGTGTGCCTTCAAGCCGCAACCCAAAACAGGGCAGGCCGCGGCCTGAAGTAGGGCTGAACATCCTCCATGTGCATCCATTTTGGGAGCCGCAGCATGAGGGAGGCTGAGCCGCAGCGCACACCTCCACCAAGACTCCTCCCTTTCTGTGCGCCTCACCTTGGAATGAGCTAGGCCGCGGTGCACACTGGTGTGCACACATGCTGAACTTCATTCTTCACTTTGTTTAATCCTTGGACAAAACTCCAACAATCTCTACCTTTATCTAAGCGATTAAACCTGAACCCATTATGCAGAGAACTCAGGATCCAAACTCATCTTGAGTCACCATTCAACTGACTCCAATCCTAAGAAGTTCAAGGCAATGATTGAACTTTCTTAGAGGTAGAACCTTGGTACCTAAATCTGTAGGACTTTCTTTCGTGGCCATCTTGTCCATATGAATGCATCATTCCGTACCATCTTTCCGAATGAAATGATACCAAACATCCATGTGCTTTGTCCTCTCATGGGACACCAGATTCCTCCACAAATTCCACGCACTTTAGCTATCCAAACACACCACCACCTGCTCTTTTAGGACCATCCACTCGTCCAATAACCCTTTGCACCACATAGCTTTCTTTATGGCTTTCGAAGCCACTATGTATTCTGCCTCTGTTGTTGAGAGTGCTACCACTGGCTGCCTCTGAGCCTTCCAATACCTCGCAACCACTTCATCCCAAGCCAAAGCTCTTTTCCGGGATTACTCACACATCTGCTAAGAGCACCCATTGCTTGAGAAATGTTGGGTCTAGTGCTCACCATCATGGAAATGATTGGTCCAACTGCACTAGAGTAAGGGACCTTTACCATTTATTTCTTCTCCTAATCCATTCCAGGACATCGTTCGCTGGAGAACTTGAAATGACCAGCAAGGGGAATCTTCGCTGGTTTACCATCTTCCATAGAAAACTTGTACAACATCTTTTCTATGAAGGAAGACCGAGAAACCTTCAACTAATTTTTCTCCCTTTCTCGAATTCTTCTCATCTCAAAGATCTTTTGTGTAAGGCTGAGATCCTTCCTCTCGAACTCCTCACTGAGTTGAGATGTAAACCTTTTCATCCTCTCTCTGTTGTTCCCAACTGATAGCATATCAACGACATAGATGAGGATACTCACCATTTTCTCCACCTTGTGTCCAGGTGAGAAAGTTTTTGTTAAATCTATGTCTTCTCTTCTCGTGAACCTCTTCGCCACTAGCCTAGCCTTATTCCAGACTTCATCTCTTGGAGGGTACCATTCTTTGATCTTGTAAGTGCACTTACATTCCACAACGCTCTGTTTTCATGGTTTGGGCCCCAATTTCCAAGAGTTGTTCTCCCTCAAAGAATCCATTTCTTCCTCCATAGCTAGCTGCCACTTTGATGAATCCTTACATTCCTTGGCATCCATGTAAGTCTCTTGTTCACTTATCCCTCCTTCTTCATAAGGAGCTAATGCATTAGCATCCGCAAAACCATATATCAAAGGTGGTCTAACCACCCTCCTCTCCTGGTCCCTTGTAAGCTGATAGTCATTCTGACTTGCTGCATCATCCCCTTCTAGTTCAGCCTCCTCTCAAGTGTCCTGAGCTTGGCATTCATCAATGGGCTCTGCGTGGTCCGAACCCTCTTGCCTTCCTTGCTCTGCCTGAACTATATTTTCCTTGATACTATGCTTCACAAATTTCGGACTGGTTTGCTCACTATCCCCTGTAGGGTTAGTTTTCTCCAAATAGGGAAATAACAATTCATTAAAAATAACATCCCTACTTATTATGAGTTTCAATCCTTTTTGTTCTAAGGACCACAACCTATACCCCTTACATCCTTCCCCATATCCTAGAAACACACACTTTCTCTACCTTGGGCTAAGTCTATCATCCTTTTGATGTGCAAACGCAGCACACCCAAAAGTCCTAAGGTTGTCCAACTCAAGGGGTTTACCACTCCACATCTCCTCGGGAGTCTTAAGGTCCACAGCCCTAGAGGGTGATCTATTAACCAAATATGCAGCAGTAGACCCGCTTCCCCCTAAAAACATTTGGGCAATCTGGATCCCATTAACATGCACCTAACCTTTTCCATAAGGGTCTTATTCATCCTATCAGCAACTCCAATTTGTTGAGGGGTTTTCACAACCGTTCTATGTCTAAGAATCCCATTTAACCTACAGAATTGATCAAGTTCCTTGTTAAAACATTCTAAGCATTTATTGGTTCTTAACACCTTAACTACCCTGCCCGTTTGAGTCTTTACCAGCTTTTTACACACCACTAACTTATTTAAAGCATCTGATTTATTTCTAACCAAATAAACCCAAACCTTTCTTGAATAATCATCAATTAAAGACAGAAAGTAAAGATTACCTCAATGTGTTGGTGTTCTTGCTGGTCCCCAAAGATTCGCATGAATGTAGTCAAGAATGTCCTTAGACTTGTGCACTCCTGTGTTGAAGCTGACTCGATGTTGCTGCCTAAGAACACAGCTCTTGCAGAAATTGAGTTTCTCTACCTTGTCCCCATCAAGTAATCCATTCTTGCTGAGAACTTGCAGGCTCTCTTCGCTCATATGTCCCAAGCGAGTGTGCCAAAGGGTTGCCTTCTCCATCTCAGCCATCAAGCTTGCTGCTTGATCCTTGATGTCCGTGTCTCCGATCATCTCATAGAGACCATCCTTCATTGCAGCTTTGATCACTATCAAAGATCCCTTGGTTACCTTGATCTTTCCTCCCTCTACTTTATATATGTACCCCATGGAATCCAACTGCCCCAATGAGATCAAATTCCTCTTCACATCCGGAAGATACCTTACATTCCTCAGCAGCCTTGTCATTCCATAAAACAACCTCAACTGGATGTCTCCAATGCCTCTCACTTGGTAAGAAGTTTCATTTCCCAAGAAAACCTTTTCATCATTGGTTTCCTTGAAATTCTTGAACCAATCCCAGTGAGGGCACATGTGATGAGTGCACCCGGTATCCATGATCCATTTTTCGCTGCATTCTTGCCCCCTACTCACACTTAAGCACACAATTAGAACATCATCATCTTGCTGTTCTATCTTGGCAACCGAAGCCTCTCCATTCTTGGTATGGCTTTTTCCCTCTTCCCTCATTTTCTCCTTACAATCTTTCTTGAAGTGACTCTCCTTATGGCAGTAGTAACATCTCTTCCCTCTAAATCTCAGTTTCGAATGCACTCTCCCATGGCTTTCTCCTCTACCTCTATCTCGGTAGTAGCCATGTCTGTTGCTGTGCGCTCTCCCATGGCTCTCTCCTTTACTTTTGTCTCGGTAGTAGCCATATATGTTATTGTGCACACTCCCATGGCTCTCTCCTCTATCTCTGTCCCGGTAGTAGCCATGTATGTTGCTGTGCACTCTCCCATGGCTCTCTCCTCTACCTCTGTCCGGTAGTAGCCATGGATGTTGCTACCATACCGAGTTGCTGGCTTTCTTCTAATGACAAACCCTTCTCCACTTGAGGCACTCCTCATCTTGGCATCAAGATCATCTTGCAACTCTTTATTAGGATCGAATTTAAAAGCAAAGATTCATTTACGAAGATACCTCTTATTAGGGAGAATCTTGGCAAGAATAACTCATATAGTTTCTTCCATATAACAGCTGGATCTTCTGAGTCTCCGCACTCCCTTATGACATTATCCGACATGTGCAAGAAGATGGTGCTGTATGCCATCTTCTTCATCTCATTCTGCTAGACCTCCATGGTACTTGCTGGAAAAGCATCATCTTCTCCAATCACCAAGTCCACTTTCTGTTGCATAAGAACAGCCTTGATCTTTCGCTTCCAAATGGAAAAACTCCCTTTCCATCAAACTTCTCAACCATGAAGTTTGAAGCCATCTTGCGGAGAGAATCCCAGATTTATACAGCACCCACAATTGCTCTCCAACTTCTTCTAAATCTCATGAACACGATCGAAGATTGATCTCAATACCGTTCTTGATTCACCCTCAAGAACGCGATCAGATCTTGATCTTTACTCCATTCTTGAATCACCCAAGAACTGTTGGAAATCACCTTTGACAAGATGCCCAGGTGGTGATCTTCCAAACACCCAAGTCTTGAATGACTTGTAGAAAGAAAAACAACAATCAAACACAAGAACAGAAAATCAAAGAAAGAAAACAAGACAAGCAATTGTTATCGAGGTTCGGCAATGTGCCTACATCCCCGTGAGTTCTTCCGAGCTCTTTGCACTATCTTAATGGTTCTTACAAAGTTACAGCAATCCTCTTCAAGAATCCAAGTTCTTGAAGAAACAAGAAGAGAACTAGAAAGTGATAGTCCTATTACAAAGTTTTCTATCAATTCTATACTATCCTCTCTTCTTTACAACCAGCCTAACAAAGAGTCCCTCTTGTGTTTGCCACTCTACACAATTCTCTCTAAGTGTTTACAATGATCTCACAATGTCACAAATCTCTCTTGTATGTGTGTTGTATATCTCTTGTGAAATGAGGCCTTAAGAACCCCTTTTATAGCCTCTTAATTCTTGGACATTCTTATGAACCAATCCTCACCCTTTGATCTTGATCATTGCTCAATCTTGGCCCTTCATTACTTTCCTAAGTGGTGCTGTGCATTTCGGACTTGCGCACACACTTTTGGAGAGCCTTGAAGCTTGCTGCCTATGTGTGTAGCAGTGTGCCTGGGCGGTTCGGCGTTGGTGCTGCACGGTGCGGCGCTGGGGCTGTCCCTGATGGCATGCATGCTGTGAGGCGTGGCGCTGGGCGTTCACGCTGCGCCCTGACCTGATGCTACTGCCTTCTGCTGCAGTGCGCACACTTCCTGCCTGTGTGCAGAAGTTTGCACAGCAGTGTGCATGACCTTTCCATGCTCAAACCTTTAGCACACACATGTGTGCAGCCATTAGACTTGCTGAACTTTGATACTCCATATTTAGTTTGGAGTTTAACCAAACTTAGACCATGTTTGGACATGTTTGAAACTTAGATAAATAACAACAATCTCTACCTTTGTCTAAGTGTTCAAAAAACCTGAACCATTGTGTAGAAAGCTTCGGGATCCAAACTCATCATGAGTTATCAATTAACCAACTCTAATCTTAAGTAATTTAAGGCAATGATTGAACTTACTTAGAGGTAAAACTTTAGTACCCAAGTCCGCAGGATTTTCTTCCATGGCAACCTTGTCCACATGGATGCATCATTTCGTAACATTTTCCCAAATGAAATGATACCGAACATCCATGTGCTTTGTCCTTTCATGGAACACTGGATTTTTACACAAGTGCAAGGCACTTTAACTATCCGAAAATATCACAACTTGCTCATCCAGTACCTTCAACTCTTCAAGCAACCCTTTGCACCACATAGCTTCCTTAATGGCCTCCGTAGCAGCTATGTAGTCAGCCTCGGTTGTTGAGAGTGCTACCACTGGCTGCAACTGAGCCTTCCAACTTACACAAAATCCGTTTAAGTTAAAGAAGTTGGAGGTAATCGATCTTCTTTTATCCCGGTCTGCTCCATAGTCCGAATCTGCAAACCCTTCAAGGCAGATTGCATTACCCCTCTTCTCATACACCAGCCCTACTTCTAGGCTTCCCTTCAAATACCTCAGCAACCACTTCATCCTAAGCCAATGCTCCTTTTCGGGATTTCTCATAAACCTGCTGAGAACACTCATTGTATGAGCAATGTCTGGTCTAGTGCTCACCATGATGTACATAACAGAACCAACAGTACTAGAGTAAGGGACTTTCTCAATTTCCTTCTTCTCCGCCTCCGATCTTGGACATTGATCGCTGGAGAATTTGAAATGACCAGCAAGTGGAACCTTCACTAGTTTGCTATCTTTCATAGAGAATTTAGATATCATATTTTCTATGTAGGAAGTTTGAGAGATCTTCAATCTGTTTCTCTCCCTTTCCCGGATGATACACATCCCAAGGATCTTTAGTGCATGGCCAAGATCTTTCATCTCAAACTCCTCACTGAGTTGAGCCTTTAATTTATTTATCCTCTCCATGCTGCTCCCACCCAGCAACATGTCATCAACATAGATGAGGATGATCACCATCTCCTCAATCTTCTGCCCTTTATAGTACAAGAAAGAATCATAGTAGCACCTCATGAAACCCAAGCTGATTACAAATGAATCAAACCTCTTGTTCCATTGCCGAGGTGATTGCTTCAGGCCATAGAGAGACTTCTTCAATTTGCACACTAGCTCTCTCTGCCTTCCTTCTTTATAACCTTCGGGTTGCCTCATGAAAATGGTCTCATCGAGCTCTCCATGCAAGAATGCAGTCTTCACATCCATTTGCTCGATTTCCCAATCAAATTGGACCACTAATGCTAACACTATCTGTATTGTCTTGTACTTCACAACCGGTGAGAAGATTTCGGTGAAATCTATGCCTTCTTTTTGTGTGAACTCCTTCGCCACCAGCCTAGCTTTATATCAGACTTCATCCCCTGGAGTATTTCCTTCTTTGATCTTGTAGAGCCATCTACAATCCACCACTCTCTGTTTTTCTGGTTTGGGCACCAGCTCCCAAGAGTTGTTTTTCATCAAAGAGTCCATTTCTTCCTCCATAGCTAGCTGCCACTTTGACGAATTCTTACACTCTATGGCATCCGTGTAAGTTTCTGGTTCAGCTATCCCTCCTTCTATCCAAGGAGCTGCTGCATCTACAGCATATACAAACCCATATCTCAAGGGTGGTCTAACCACTCTCCTTCCCCAGTCTCTTGTGAGCTGGTAGTTATTTACTGCATCAACCGCTTCTTGTTCAGCCTCTTCTTGAGTTTCTTGAGCTTCTTGGCCTTCATCCAAGGGCTCTACTTGCTCCGAACCCTTTTGCCTCCTATGCTCTACCTGAATCGAGTTCTCCTTGATGCGATGCTCCACAACTTCCGGTTTGGTTTGCTCACTAGCCCCTGCAGGGTTAGTTTTCTCCAAGTAGGGAAATAATAATTCATTAAAGACAACATCCCTACTTACAATCAGTTTCATGCCCTTCTTTTCTAAGGACCACAACCTATATCCCTTAACCCCATCACCATATCCTAGAAATACACATTTTCTAGACCTAGGACCAAGTTTATCCTCTTTTTGATGTGCATATGCTGCACACCCAAAAGTCTTAAGTTTGTTTAATTCAGGGGGTTTTCCACTCAACATCTCCATAGGAGTCTTGAGCTCTATTTCTCTAGAGGGTGATCTATTCACCAAGTATGCAGCTGTTGCTACAGCTTCTCCCCAAAAATATTTTGGTAACCCGGATCCTATTAGCATGCACCTAACTTTTTTCATAAGGGTTCGATTCATTCTTTCAGCAACTCCATTTTGCTGGGGTGTTTTTACAACCGTCCTATGTCTTAGAATGCCATTTAATTCACAGAATTTATCAAAATCCTTGTTGCAAAATTCTAAGCCATTATCGGTTCGTAAAGCTTTAACTACCCTACCAGTTTGGGTTTCCAACAATTTCTTCCACACAACAAATTTATTCAAGGCATCAGATTTATTCCTAAGCAAATAAACCCACACTTTTCTTGAATAATCATCAATTAAAGATAGAAAGTAAAAGTTACCTCCCTGTGTTGGTGTTCTTGCTGGTCCCCAAAGGTCCGAATGAATGTGATCAAGGATCCCCTTAGACTTGTGCACTCCAGTGTTGAAGCTGACCCGGTGTTGCTTCCCAAGAACACAGCTCTCATAGAAATCCAGTTTTTCTACTTTGTCACCACCAAGTAGACCTTCCTTGTTAAGCACTTGCAGGTCCTTTTCGCTCATGTGTCCCAAGCGAGTGTGCCAAAGGGCTGTCTTGTCCAGCTCAGCCATCAAGCTTGCTGCTTGATCATTGGTTTCTATTTCTCCGATCATCTCATAGAGTCCATCGTTTCTTGCTGCCTTGATCACTACCAAAGATCCCTTGGCCACCTTGATCTTTCCTCCCTCTAATTTGCATGTGTACCCCATGGAATCCAGTTTCCCCAATGAGATCAAGTTCCTCTTCAAATTTGGAAGATATCTTATATTTCGCAGTAGCCTTGTGACTCCATCAAACATCCTCAATTGGATGTCTCCAATCCCTCTCACTTGGCAAGAATTGTCATTCCCCAAGAAGACTCTTCCCTCATTGATCTCCTTGAAATTCTTAAACCATTCTTTATGAGGGCACATATGATAGGTGCTCTTGGAATCAAGAATCTACTTTCCGCTGCCTTGCCTCCTGCTCATATTTGAGCACACAACAAGCACATTATCTTGCTGTTCTCCCTTGGCAACCAAAGCCTCTCCATTGTTGGTATGGCTTCTCCTCTCATCCCATAACCTCTTCTTGCAGTCTTTCTTGAAATGGCCCTCCTTGTTGCAGTAGAAGCATCTCCTTCCTCCTCCATATCTTGTCTTGGAGTGGGATCTCCCATAGCTCTGCCCTCTACCTCTTGATTTCTCCCGGTAGCTGCCATGAGTGCTACTGCCATTCCGAGCTGCTGGCCTTCCTCTTACGAACAGCCCATCACCACTTGATGTCTCCTTCATCTTGGTTTTGAAATCATGTGCCCTTATGGCATTGATCACAATCTCCTTTGTCAAACTATCTCTCCCATACTCAATTGCATTAATCAAATTGTCAAAGCAATCAGGAAGTGAATTTAACAAAATAACAGCCAATTGTTCATCAGGAAAAGAAATGCTACAGCTATTCAAATCTTGAACTAGCTTATTAAAGACATCAAGATTATCTTGCAACTCTTTACTAGGGTCCATTTTAAAAGCAAAGATTCTTTTAAGAAGATTTTGTTAGGAAGAGTTTTGGTAAGAAACAACTCATCTAGTTTCTTCCATATGACAGCCGGATCCTCCGAGTCACCGCACTCCTTTGTGACACTATCCGACATGTGCAAGAAAATGGTGCTGTAGGCCATCTTCTTCATCTCGGTCCGTTGGTCCTCCGTGACACTTGCTGGAAAAGTATCATCTTCTCCAATAGCCAAGTCCACTTTCTGCTGCATGAGAACCGGCTTGATCTTCCGCTTCCATAGGGCAAAGTCCCCATTTCCATCAAACTTTTCCACACAGAAATTTGAAGCCATCTTTGCAAAAAGATCCCAGATTTGTGCACTAACCACAACTAACCACAACTGCTTTCTTCCACTTCAAGAAGACAGATCGAAGATGGATCTTTACACCGTTCTTGAATCACCCAAGAAGTTTGATCTTTGATTCTTGGAGTCTTGACTCCGTACCTTCTACTTCTTGCTCTGATTAACCAGTTGCTTAGCTTTGATACCACTGTTGGAAATCACCTTGACAAGATGCCCAGGTGGTGATCTTCCAAACACCCAAGTCTTGAATGACTTGTAGAAAGAAAAACAACATTTGAACACAAGAACAGAAAATCAAAGAAAGAAAAGAAGACAAGCAATTGTTGTCGAGGTTCGACAATGTGCCTACGTCCCCGTGAGTTCCTCCGAACTCTCTGCACTATCTTAATGGCTCTTATAAAGTTACAGCAATCCTCTTCAAGAATCCAAGTTCTTGAAGAAACAAGAAGAGAACTAGAAAGTGATAGTCCTATTACAAAGTTTTCTATCAATTCTATACCATCCTATCTTCTTTACAACCAGCCTAACAAAGAGTCCCTCTTGTGTTTGCCGCTCTACACAATTCTCTCTAAGTGTTTACAATGATCTCACAATGTCACAAACCTCTCTTGTATGTGTGTTGTGTATCTCTTGTGAAATGAGGCCTTGAGAACCCCTTTTATAGCCTTTCAATTCTTGGAAATTCTTGTGAACCAATCCTCACCCTTTGATCTTGATCATTGCTCAATCTTGGCCCTTCATTACTTTCCTAAGTGGTGCTGTGCGTTTTGGACTTGCGCACACACTTTTGGAGAGCCTTGAAGCTTGCTGCCTATGTGTGCAGCAGTGTGCCTCGGCGGTGCCGCACTGGTGCTGCGCGGCGCGGCGCTGGGGCTATCCCTGTTGGCATGTATGCTGTGAGGCGCGGCCCTGGGCGTGCGCGCTGTGCCCTGACCTGATGCTGCTGCCTTCTGCTGCAGTGCGCACACTTCCTCCCTGTGTGCAGAAGTTTGCACAGCAGTGTGCATGACCTTCCCATGCTCAAACCTTAAGCACACAGATGTGTGCAGCCATTAGACTTGCTGAAATTTGATACTCCACATTTAGTTTGGAGTTTAACCAACCTTAGACCATGTTTGGACATGTTTGATACTTAGACAAATAACAACAAAGTTGATATTTGATACTTGGAGTCTTGCTCCGATACTAGCCAATCTTGGCTCTCTTGGCTCTGATACCACTGTTGGGAAACCACCTTAATGATGCCCAGGTGATGGTATTCCAAACACCCAAGTCTAGAATGCCTTGTAAAGAAAAAAAACAGCACACGAAGCAAGAAAGAAAAACACAGCAATTGTTATCGAGGTTCGGCAATAGCCTACGTCCCTGTGAGTTCCTCTAAACTCTCTACACTAAAACAATGAGTTCTTACAATCCAACAACACCTCTCCAAGAATCCACAAGTTCTTGAAGGAACAAAGAAGAGAACAAGAAAGTGATAAGGTCTTGAGTTACCCTGGAACTTTCTCCCTTGGAAATTCCACTTACAAGTCCCTTGAATCCCCTTTCTATACTAATCTCTCTCTTTTCAACCAGCCTCTCTAATGAGTCCCTCTTGTATGTCTGTGTCTTTGCACTCTCACACAATTCTCTCATTCACATGTTCTGTCACACATACACTTGTGTTTCTATCACATTGTTGTTTTTAGATTGAAGCTAGGTGACCCTTTATATAGTGCACCAACTTCTTGACAAATCTTGAGGGTCAATATCCACCCTTAGATCTAGAAGACTAATCATCCATATCCCTTCATCAATCCTTAGTAAAGCTGTGCATTTTAAACATGCCTCACGCACCCTTTGAATTGCTGAATTAGTGTGCCTTCAAGCCGCGGCCCAAAATAAGGCAGGCCATGGCCTGAAGTAGGGCTGAACATCCTCCATGTGCATTCATTCTGGGTGCTACGGCCTGGGGGAGGCTGAGCCACCGCGCACACCTCCTCCAGGACTCCTCCCTTGCTGTGTGCCGCACCTTGGAATGAGTTGGGCCGCGGTGTAGACTGGTGTGCACACATGCTGAACTTCATTCTTCACTTTGTTTAATCCTTGGACAAAACTCCACCAAGTTGTTTGGATGTGATGGATTCTAGTAGATTTATCTTTTAGGTTTGTCCATTACTGCGATATTGTTATTGAAATATATTGTCGTTTCTTGATAAATTTATAAGATAGGTCATGTGTGCTTGAATCGAAATCAATTAGTGATTTGTAGAATTACATTAGAATGTTAATGTGCTGTGATTAAATATTTTTCGATTGCTTATTTGAGATGTGAAACTAGGAATCGAGATAAAAACAATTGAATCAAGATTGGAATAAGGCAACGAACTTAGGGAGGACTCCCGGAACATTGTTATTTCTCTATTATTATATTCTTCATTATATTTACACAATTTTCTCACATTACTTTATTATCAAAACTCAGATTCTCTCACTTGATCTTTATCATTTGTGTTAAGGTTTACACTTTTCCTTGTTGTTTGCCTTTCCTCGTGGGATCGACACCTCAGCTATACATAATAACCGCGTATTAGTTTGAGTGTAATCACCTCCTCAGCCATTGTTTCTTCAAAAGTCTAAGGATAATGCCCCGAGCATTTCGCCTCCTTGGCCATTTTCCTTCAAAAGCTCGATAACAATGGCCCGAGCATTTTAACTCCTCAACCATTTTTTCCTTCCGAAGCCCAAGAATAATGACCCGAGCATTTCACCTCCTCGGCCATTTTTCCTTCAAAAGCCCAAGGACAATACCCTAAGCATTTCACCTCCTTGGCCATTTTTTCTCCCAAAGCTCGAGGATAATAGGCCGAGCATTTCACCTCCTCGGCATTTATCCTCCAAAAGCCCCAGGATAATGCAGCGAGCATTTCACCTCCTCACCCATTTTTCCTTCAAAAGTCCGAGGACAATGCCTTGAATGTTTTGTCTCCTTGGCCATTTTTCCTCCAAAAGCCCGAGGATAATGCCATAAGCATTTCACCTCATTGACCATTTTTTCTTCAAAAGCCTGAGGACATTGTCCAAAGCATTTCACCTACTCAATCGTTTTTCCTTCAAAAGCCAGATACACTGAGCATTTCGCCTCCTCGGCCAGTTTTACTTCAAAAGCTCGAAGAAAATGGTCGGTGCATTTCGCGTTCTCGACCACTTTTCCTCCAAAAGTTCGAGGACAATGCCCCGAGAATCACCTTGTCGGCCATTTTTTTCTCCAAAAGCCCGAGGATAATGCTCACCACCTCCAAAAGCCCCAAGACAATGCCCTGAGCATTTCACTTCCTCACCCATTTTTCCTTCAAAAGCCCGAGGACAATACCTTGAATATTTCATCTCCTTGGCCATTTTTCCTCCAAAAGCCCGAGGATAATGCCCTAAGCATTACACTTCATTGACCATTTTTTCTTCAAAAGCCTGAGGACATTGTCCATAGCATTTCACCTCCTCGATCGTTTTTCCTTCAAAAGCCAGATACACTGAGCATTTCGCCTCCTCGGCCAGTTTTACTTCAAAAGCCCGAAGAAAATGGTCGGTGCATTTCGCGTTCTCGACCACTTTTCCTCCAAAAGTTAAAGGACAATGCCTCGAGAATCACCTCGTCGGCCATTTTTTCTCCGTAAGCCCGAGGACAATGCTTGCCACCTCGACCATTTTTCCTTTAGAATCTCAAGGAAAATTCCCTCAGTATTTCGACTCCTCAGCCATTTTTTACTTTGGAAGCCGAAGGATAACAACCCTAGTATTTCATCCCTCGACCATTTTTCCTTCAAAAGGTTGAGGACAATGCCCCAAGCATTTCATCTCCTCGACCTTTTCTTTTTGAAAAAATCGAGGATAATAGTCCAAGCATTTCACTTCTTCAGCCATTTTTTCTCCAAAAATCCGAGGACAATGCCCCGAGCATTTCACCCACTCCCCCATTTTTCCTTCAAACACTTGAGGAAATTGCCTAAGCATTTCGTCTCCTCGACGATTTTTCCTCCAAAAGCCTGAGGATAATGCCCTAAGTGTTTCACCTCCTCGGTTATTTTTTCTTCAAAATCTTGAGGAAAATGCCCTAAGCATTTCACCTCCTCGGCCATTTATACTTTAAAATCCTGATGACAATACACCGAGCATTTCACCTCCTCAACCATTTTCCCTTGAAAATCTCGAGGATAATGCCTCGAGCATTTCACCTCCTCAACCATTTTTTCTTCAAAATTCTGAGGACAATGGCCAAAGAATTTCACCTCCTCGGCCATTTCACCTTCAAAAGCCAAAGCACAATACCCTGAGCATTTCACCTCCTCGATCATTTTTAATTCAAAAGCCTGGGGAAAATTTCTTGAGCATTTCACGTTCTCGTCCAACTTTCCTCCAAAAGTTCGAGGACAATACCCCGAGCATTTCGCCATCTCAACCATTTTTTCTCCAAAATCACGAGGACAATGCCCAAATAATTTCACCTCCTTGATCATTTTTCCTCCTAAAGCCTGAGGACAATGCCTCAAGCATTTCATCTCCTCCACAATTTATCCATTAAAAGCTCGAGGACAATGCCTAGAGCATTTTGCCTCCTTGATTATTTTTCTTTCAGAAGCCCAAGGACATTGCCCCAAGCCTTTCAAATCTTCAACCATTTTTTCCTTCAGAAACCCAAGGATATTTCCCCGAGTATTTCACCTACACAGCCATTTTTCCTTCAAAATCCTAAGGACAATGCTATAAGCATTTCACCGTCTAGGCCATTTTCTCCTCAAAAGATCGAGTGTAATGCACCTAGAATTTCACCTCCTCGACCATTTTTTCTTCAAAAGCCCAAGGACACTTCCCCGAGTATTTCACCCGTTCGACCATTTTTTCTTCAAAAGTTCGAGGATAATGCCCCGAGCGTTTCGCCTCCTCGACCACTTTTCCTTCAAAAGCCCGAGAATAATACCTCGAGCATTTCACCTCATCAGCCATTTTCCCTCCAAAATCCCAAGGACAATGCCCTTAGAATTTCACCCCTCATCCATTTTTCCTTCAAAAGCTTGAGGACAATTCCTAGAGCATTTTTCCTCTTTGGCTAATTTTTCTTCAAAAGCACTAGGATAATGCCCTGAGTATTTCACCTCATCGGTAATTTTTCCTCCAAAAGCCCTAGGATAATGCCCCGAACATTTCACCTTCTCGGTTATTTTCTCTTCAGAAGCCCATTGACAATACCCCGAGCATTTCACATCCTCAACCATTTTTCCTTCAAAAGCCTGAGGACAATACCCAGAGCATTTCGCTTCCTCGACCATTTTTCCTTCAAAAGGATGAGGAAAATGGCTCAAGTATTTCACCTCCTTGGTCATTTTTCCTTCAAAAGCCTAAAGACAATGCCCTAAACATATCGCTTCCTTGACAATTTTTCCTCTAAAAGCCCGAGGACAATGCCCTGAGTATTTAACCTTCTTGACCATTTTTTATCCAAAAGTTCGAGAATAATGACTTGAGCATTTCACCTCCTCATCCATTTTTCCTTCAAAATCCTTAGGACAATGCTCCAAGAATTTCACCTCCTCAACCATTTTTCCTTAAAAAACATGAGAATAATGCCCCAAGAATTTAATCTCTTCGACCATTTTTTAACATTTCACCCCCTCGACCATTTTTCCTTCAAAAGCCCTGTTTATACCAAAAATAATTTAATGTGTTGGCATGCCTTGATTGGGCCAAGTGTAAAGGCCCTAGCGTGTAAGAAAGAATACGTCTAGGAAGAGAAGAGGCGTGATAGGAGCATTAAATGAGATAAGATGACTAGCCGTCACAAAAACCCGCGAAACTTGAACTTTTAATAGAGAAGTTTGAGGGACAACATCAAGACAAAAGGTTAACTCGAGGACTCGAGGCTGATAAGCTCGAGAGAATGTTACTTCAACCTCGAGTACACATAATTGCTAATCCGACTCAGCAGGGATCGAGGATAAAACCAAAAGTCGTTTATTTAATTTGACTAAGGTAAAACTGACCACAATTAGATACAACTCACGTAGTGGAGTAAAAGATTTGAACACGTGGCATTCTAGGCGCAATTAATCCAGATAAGGTGAGGAAGTGGAAACGTGAGAGACTCTTTGGGAGAATCAATGCAATTGTCCAAGCCTGAAGCATAATAAATAGCAGTGGAATAAATCATAAGGAACACATAGACAATCATCCAATAATCATTTATCTATTTATCTGCATTTACTTTCCTTTACTTTCCCGTCAATAGGAGTAGTTGTACTGTAACCATAACTGTAATTACTTTTCTCCATTCATATTCTGTGTCTGTCTCAAAGTCAAGCTAGAGTTACATTGAAGGCTCAACATTCATTACAAAAAGCTCGAGGTCTATATATGGTATTTTGAGGTTTCAACCTTGTAAACCCGTTTTATCATCATTGTTTCAATATATATATATTGAGTTTGTTGTTACTTTGCACTTGGAATTAAGTTAATTAAATCAGCTTGTGAAACATGTTAGTCTTAGAGTGGCTAATTTATTTAGAATCACTAGATTATAGATACACTATTAGGTATTTGTCCAAAGAGATGCATATAAAATAATAATAAGCCTTTTATTTGGGTAAGCAAATGGCCGTTTTGTTCTCACCTCTTTACTTTTCTCCTTGTATAGATTTTACAATGCCCCATGCCAATTATTGAGTATGAAATAGTTGGATTTATAGATGAGATTTCAACTTTTCGTATTTCATGTTAGAGCAGTGATATACCTCTTATGATTATTAATAAAATCTTGGAATTATGGGAGACTTTGCATATTACATTACCTGTCTAGGGGTTGCAAGTGCTACATACAGCACCTATCCAAATAGTATTTGGGTGTCTTAAAAATTTAGGATTAAATCTCTGATTTTTACAAATTGAATAGAAATTTAAGAGATTTTTTGTATGATTTATACTCACAATTATAACATTTTTTTTTTGTTCTCTATAGGATTTACAATACTCCATATAATCTCTTCAACTTCTCTGAAATCCACTATTCCGTGTGGAAATCATTTTCATTCTCTACAAGATTCTTATTTACTCCATATAATCTCTTCAACTTCTCTGAAATCTACTATTCCGTGTGAAACTCCTTATCTCACAAGGTTTGTATCTATATCACATGAATGTTTTCCTTTTTTCTCCAAAATTTATCTCAGTTTTCTTTCTTAATAATTCTCTACATTTGCTTAGATACATGCTCAAAAAGGATGAGTGTGCTATTAAGTATGGTTTCTTTTTTGTGACTTTTATTATGTTAAATTATAGTTCGTTTGATGTAGAGATCTTATTTACGTACTATATACATAAGACTATATATAATTTGTAATTTGAAAATTTATTCAAGATTTTATGGATTTGAAAGATTGAGCTAGTAAGTATTGAACTGGAGTATGTAAAAGCAATAAATTATATTATGTATTAAAGAAAAAAATTATTATATGAAAAAATAAATAGGACTTTTGGTGACGACTGTCCTGGTTAAAGATCGGTGTAAGGTATAGAAATTCCTCACCAAAAGTAAACATAAGGTGAGAATAATCCTTGCCAAAAGGTACCTTAAGGCAAGGAAAATCCTTGCTGAAAAATAGTCTAAGGCAAGGAAAGTCCTTACCAAAATTCTTACCCACCTAATAATATTGTTGTGAGTTTTAAATTACTCGCAAGCGCACGAGTCATTTGCAATATAGTGTTGTGCAAGTGCGAGGTCGAATCCATAAGGAATTGCATTGTGAAAATATATTTTTATCTAAACTAACCATACTTTGACCTAGTTCTGAATTTTGGATTGTATCTTGCAAAGAAATATAAACTAAACTAAATTGATTTAAAAACAACTGATAAAAACACTAAGGTTTTCTGAATCCACCCCACCAAAGAAAAGCGTATATCTTCATGTTCTATATAAAAATAATCTATCAAATCATTCCATGAATCCACCATTATACAAATCACGGTGAGTACCCAAACTAAACCAAAACCATCCAATGTATCCATTTAATTCACAATCACAATGGATATCCAATCTAATTTGAATGATTCACCGTATCTGGCAGATGAAACACAAGGAATATCCAATTTAACAATTTAAAAACAATCAATCATAAGAGTTTACTCAAACAATTGAAATAGAACATTTATACTAAAAATATCATAATTGTACAAACATATCTGAAACTATAATGCTAAACAATGGCGAGGTTTCATCTTCAACCTTAGATGAAGATTTTAGCCTCGCATAATTATGAACATAATTTTCACAATTACAGTGCTAAACATTTAACCTTCAAAACTTAAAATAAATTAAAACTAACAATACATGGATAGAGAGATTCCACTGGCAGCTGTCGTGCGGCACTTCCCATCTTGGTAGCAAAGCCTTCGAGATCCACCAGAATGCTGGCAGAAGTCCTCCAGATTGCACACCCATTACTTCAGTGAGGTGGGGCTTTTATAGGGAAACTCTATGCGTGTAATATGTTTCCAATTTAATGTGGGATGTGGGATATAAAATGTGTTTCCAACCGATGTGGGATGTGGGATTTAAGCCTTCACATGCCCTTCAAAACTTCTGTCCACTCTGAAATTTCACACAGCCTGACCTTTGTCTACTAAAACTGCCATAACTCTCTCTAAAAAAATCATATTTATAAGCCGTAAAATTCCCCAGAAAATAGACATCTGAATCTTTCCAAGCATATATGGCTCATCTCCTGGTTCTTCATGAATCATTACAGTTTAATCCATAAAAATCACTTCTGCCACACTGAAATCACGCACAGCCTGACCTTTGTCTACTAAAACTGCCATAACGTTATCTACAAAAATCATATTTATAAGTCGTAAAATTCTCCAGAAAATAGACATCTGGATCTTTCCAAGCATATATTGCTCATCTCCTGGTTCTTCCTGAATCAATACAGTTTAATCCGCAAATATGACTGATCTGTACAAGAAATTTTGGTAATTTAGTGAAACCCCCTTTCAAGTGCTTGTAAACCTATAAAACAACGAAAAACAACTCAAAGTAACAAATTCCTAAGCTAACAAATGTAAATTAAGGGGCTAAAATATGCAATATTTGGCACTCATCAAATGTAATAGTTTCGGTGAGGCTTTATAAATTTTCGGTAAGGAAAATAGTCCTCATTAAAAGTTATTTTCGGCGAGGCAGCTTCTGGTCCTCGCTAAGATTTTTGGCGAGGGTCACATAGGAAAGGTTTGGGTAAGGAAAAATTGTCCTCGCCAAAATTCTTTAGCGAGGATTATTTAGTTTTTGGCGGGGAGTTTTTTCTTTTCCAAAGAGATTATTTCTTGTAGTGTAACAAGATTATTAAAAATAATCTAAAAAAGGTAATAAACTGGAATCTCAAAAAATTGGATGATTTATTATCTGAAGTGTTGTGTTCTTATCGAACATAAAAAAGATCAAGTACTGGGACTACCCCATTTGCCTTAGTATTTGGTCATGATGCAATTTTACCTATGGAAATAACCGTCAAGTCATTGAGGGTGGCTAAGCAAAATGAGTTAAGTGACATTGACTATCATGATGCTATGTTTGCTAAGCTCGATGATCTCGAGAAGGTCCAAGCCAGAGCATTGGATAATATAATGCAACAAAAGTTGAATGTTGCAAAGGTTTATAATCAAAGAGTTAAGGTAAAAGTTTTCATAGAAGGAGACTTAGTTTGGAAATAGACCTTACCACTTGGATCAAAAGATCAAGAGTTAGGTAAATGCTCTCCAAATTGATAAGCATCGTTTTTAGTGGTTAAGGTTTTAAGTGGCGCATATAAGCTTATGACCATTTACGGAAATGAACACAAACTATCTATCAATGGAAAATACCTAAAACCATACATAGAACCAAAATTGGAAACCAACTTATACATATTAAATATTAAATTCAGTATAGATCAAATTGAAAGAAATGGAAGGAGTCCGTTGTAAATGTCCATTTCAAATGAATGTAATATGCTGAATATACCACATCATTATGAATTTCCATGATGGTATGATGAGCAGAATTAAGTTCTCCATGATGAGTAGAAAATGCAAAATAATCTCGCTTAAGAGTTTTCACCTTAATTTATAGGCCTTCCAGTTGGGCATTAATTTTCTCGAGTTCCCGTTCGAGCTCGATCTTGTGAGCCTTGATTTGTTTCACCTCTATCAAGGTGTTCTTGAGCTCATTTCGGAGGTTCTTGGACTCATCTTATGAACGTTTGAGCTTCTAGTACTGCTGTAATTGTTGTTGCTTGGCTTGATTCTCATCAGCTAACCACAACGATCTATCAAAGTCATCATGTAAAATGTGTATTGAACGGATTCAATGCAATGGGAGATAAGATTTCCTCTCTAATAGTGAAGATACAAACTAGCGTACTTGTGCTTGTTCTTTTGTGTCCTCGCAAAGAAACTCCTAAACTTGATCCAGAAGCTTCTCAAGTTTCAGTAGAGGTCCCATCACCTCAAGAGAATCTTCTTGGAGTCGAGTGCTAGCCAAAGGAAGGTTTGGAAACCCGACCAACATCGTCTCAAGTTCAGATTCTGGCGGAGTGGCTATTATCCCTTCATCCTCTTTTTAAGTAATCCTTAGTTGTAGAAGTGAGAAATAGAGCTTCTTTACCACTATGGCACAAAATAGTTTGTAGCTATAAAGTTAGGCTACCTTCAGCTTCCTCAAGGTTAGCTAATTCCTCAACATGAGCCTACATGACAACAAACCACATGGTTACAATAGAAAACAATTCTACCAGTATTGAAAATAGCAAGGATTGGTAACAATACCTCGAGTGTTGGATGCTCAGCATTTTATGATGCACTGCCAATCTCTATAGCTTGAACCACTAGGTTAGGAGAAATCTGGCTTTAAAGGCCATCTCTATAACCTCCACCTCTGTAGACTCATCCCTTGAGACTAATCCTATTAACTCATCACCACTTTCGGCCTCGATCACAACCAAGGTAACATCACCATGATTGGAGTGCTTTGCCATAAGCTCTCTTTCTTCTTTGTCTTCTTATTCTTTTCTTCTCTTTTCCTCTAGCTCTTGCATTCTCTTTTCTTCTTCTTCTCTCAACCTTCTTTCCTCTTCGAATTTCTTTTTCCTTTCCTCATTCTCCTGTTTCGTCCTCAACATCCTTTCAGACTTCTTCACCTTCACCTTAACCCTTATTCTCATTTCTGTTTCCTCTGCCTTCTTCTTTTCATCTTCCCATTTTCCTCCATCTCTCCCTTTTTTCTCCTTATTTTCTCTTTTTATCAAGTCTACCTTTGTCTGAGTTGAAGGTGATTGTTGACATTTTAGAATTTGATTTTCCTCTTTAGGCTCGGACCTTCAAGAGTTAGAGATGATTTTTGATTGTGGGGACGAACTAGATAGGCATTTAGCTTTTTGGTTTGGAAAAGGTTAAACAAGAAATGAATCAGTATAAACTCTATCAACATCTATGAAGAAAAGAAAAATAAGGTAAGAGCTAACATATTCATTGAGGTAGAGTGCCAGTATCTTTTTCTGTAGACCTTGCTTTCTTCCTCTTGTCCAATCCATCTCTGATAGTCAATCATAGAAACGGTTGAAGAGATCAACCATCCTCAACTGAGTTGAGCCAGACATAACTAGTAAGATATATGCCTCCCACCACTGGGAATAGGAAACGGTGTGAGTTGCATTTTATATAAAGCATGGGAACTTGAAGGAGCATTTAACCCTTCTGTTGGATCGGGCAATCTCTCTTAGGTCATCATAAGTCATCGACTCCAAGAAGAACCCATAACATAATATGGTGGAAAAGGAATAGTTTGGACCATACCAAACTTTCTGGTTACTTGTGAAGGGGAGTAAGCTTTTAAGCCTCTCTTCTGGGGAGCAGAAAAAAAAGTAATTAGTTCCCTGGAGAGATAGAAGCTAGCCAAAGCAGTATTTGCCCAATGATTATTATCTTTATTTGAGGGATATAAGGTATTGAACAGCCTCGAGCCATATTTTTTATTCCTGAAGGGCATGAATTCAATATCTATAAAGAAGAATTTGAGTAGGCCATCGAGGTAGTCCTAGAATGAAAGCGGGGGATGTTGAGAATCATAAGTTCAAATGAGAAAGAATTCTATGTAACAGTAGAATTGAGCAGCATCTCCATTGGTCCTAGTGAATGGAGTTAATGCTGGAAAATATGCATAAGCCCATACTTGAAGAAATCATAAGGGGTCATCCAAGGAGGAAGGGAATCCCTTTTTGTATATGTCATATATACACTTGTACAGATTAGCTACTAAAAATTGTGTTAGGCTAATTGTTTCACCAACAGTCAATGCACGAGCAATAGCTAGGAATTGCTTGGTGATATGTTTGGTAGATATGCGTACCAAGTATTTTCAAATAAAATGCATATAGAAAGCAGTTAATTCTGCTGGAGAAACAAAGTAACCTGTCTAACCAATATGGTCAGAAAGGAAGATACTGAAACTTAGACAACTTTTTGTCGATTACACAAACTCTGTGTCGTATGTTGACATATGATGATGCATAGTGTTACCTATCAGTGAAATGTTTAGAAGTGCGAACACATATTCAATTGTTACGATAAGCTGCTTAGTTGGAAGTTGAAAGATGTTTGACACTAGAGACCAAAAGAGCAGTAGAGCACTCAATAAGGGATGGTTCAAAGCCATATTATGCTATGAGGATTGAACTACCTCAAACATGCATACATCTTTGAGTTGTGAGCAATGACTCTTTTCGCCCAAGCAAGCCATTGATCCCTAATGTAGTACCAAGATACGTTGAAGTATCTGCGCACCAAGAGGTCCACGTTAAAGTATGGAGCCTTTTCTAGAAAAGGGGTCAATCCGTAGGATCTTGAGGGTACACAGCTTCTAAATCTATCAAAGCTTCACTAGAAAAAGGACTAGCTATAGCAAAACCCACTGACTTGGGTAGATTCTCAGTAGGGACAGACGAACTATTAATTGGAAAATCCCTAGAGATAAGGTCAATAGTTTTCTCATAGAGAAATCCTTGGTATAGAGAAAATTGAAAAAGTTTCTTTGCGTGAGCTAGAAACCTAACATTAGTTGAGCCTCAGTAGAAACAGCACCCTCACCCTTACCAGGAGGAGGTACAGCAGTGCGATGGGGTACCTATTCGGGGGAAGCTTCTCCAATGAGAATATTCTTTCCTTTAGCAGCTGTTGAGTAATTTGAAGAAGAATAGATAGAACAGAAGTTTGAAGGTGCTGAAGAACTTTATGAATGCTATGAATTGTAAAGAGAATGTTTGAAGAGAATTACAAAAGAGAATAATGTATTTATGGAGTACGAAAATATCATCAATTCAAATCTATAAGGTAGTAAAAGATCCTATGTAATTATGCTCAATGGTTCTCGCCTTCGAATTCATATGGGGGGCAATTGTTTAGACCAAAAATAATTTAATGTGGTGGCATGCCTGATTAGGCTATGCGTAAAGGCCCTAGCATGTAAGAGAGAATACAGTTAGGAAGAGACGAGGCATGATAGAAGCATTAAATGAGATAAGACAACTAGCCGTTAGCTCGCGAAACAAGAACTTTTAAAAGAAAAGTTTGAGGGACAACATCAAGACCAAAGATTAGCTCGACGTCGATAAACTTAAGAAAATATTACTTCAACCTCGAGTACATATAACTGTTAATTTGACTCTTTAGGGATCGAGGATAAAACCAAAAGTCGTGTATTTAATTTGACTAAAGTAAAAGTGGCCATGATTAGATACAACTAACGTAGTGGAGTAAAAGATTTGAACATGTGGCATGCTAGGCACAATTAATCCAGAAAACGTGAGGAAATGGAAATGTGGGAGACTCTTTGAGAGAATCAATACAACTATCCAAGCCTGAAACATTATAAATAGAAGCAAAATAAATCATAAGGGACACAGACAATAATCCAACAATCATTTATTTGTTTATCTGCATTTACTTTCCTTTACTTTCCAATCAATAGGAGTAGTTATACTGTAACCATTTCTGTAATTCCCATTCTTTATTCTCATTCTGTGTCTATCTTGAAGCCAAGCTAAAGTTACATTGAAGGCTCAACATTCATTACAACAAGCTCGATGTTTGTATCTGGTATTTTGAGGTTTTAACCTTGTAAACCCATTGTATCAACCTTGTATTTGGTGTGTGTGTGTGTGTGTGTGTGTATATATATATATATATATATATATAGAGAGAGAGAGAGAGAGTTTGTTTGTACTTTGCACTTGTTACGTATTATATTCCTCTTAATTGAGGCATTATTGACCCTTTTAGAGAAGTGCTCTGCCAATCGAGCCTGTTTTAGCCTCAATTGACATATAAATTAAATCTTGCACCAACAAACCTGAGGACAATGCCCCAAGCATTTTATCTCCTTGACCATTTTTCAATCAAAAGCCTAGGGATAATGCCCCAAGCATTTTACACCCTTGATCATTTTTCAGGCCCCGAGAATTTCACATCCTCGGCCATTTTTCCTCCAAAATCTCGAGGATAATATCCTGAGAATTTCACCTCATCGACCATTTTTCCTCCAAATGCTCGAGTATAATGACTCGAGAATTTCACCTCGACCATTTTTCCTTTAAAATCTCGAGGACAATGCCCCAAGTATTTCGCCTCGTCGACAATTTTTTCTCCAAAATCCCAAGGTCAATGCAATAAGCATTTCACCTCGATCATTTTTCCTTCAAAAGCCATAGGACAATGCCTTAAGAGTTTAATCTCCTCAGCCATTTTTCTTCAAAAGCCTAAGGATAATTCCCCAAACATTTATGAAAAAATGCGAAGTAGACTGAGTGTGAGATGAAGAATAGCAAGCACATTTGGATGCTATAGAATGCCAACGTTTTGAACTTCTGCATTTGTTGGTAATTCTCCACAGAACAATTTCCATAAGAAGAAAGATATTTTGGGGGAATCCATTTATTCGAAAGTGTCTTTGCCCAATGAAATGGAGGACCTTTAATTTGGGTTAATTCCCAATACTCATTCGAGGAGAATATTCCCAACGTGACATAATCCCAAATTAAAGTTTCAGGTTCATCCACCAGGCTAACATATTGCATTGTACTTCTCAAATCCGGAACAAGCTTTGCACCACATGAATTTTTTTGTTGTCTTACATAATTTTGTCAACGAAACTTCCACTAAATGGTAAGTCCACACCTGAGATATCCATTATGTGCCATTTACTCATCAAAAAATCAATCTCTCCCTTACCAATTATCCAAATTGAGTTATACTGAATAACCTTAATGTGCAGGATAATGGTTGTGATGAAGGCTCGAGGATAATGGTCGTGGTTAAGCTCTTGACCTCCTCATTTCCCAATAATGGTGGTTGTAAAGGCTTCGAACTCTTCACTTCCTTATTTCCCAAAAGTACCCAAAGATAATGCCTCTAGTATTTCACCTCATCGACAATTTTACTTCAAACACCTGAGGACATCGCCTCGACCATTTCAACTCTTTAGATTTTTTTCCTTCAAATGCCTGAGGACACCGCCTCAACCATTTTAGCTCTTTAGACTTTTTTCCTTCAAATACTTGAGGATAATTCCCTAAGCATTTCACCTCCATAACTATTTTTCCTTTAGAATCCTGAGGATAATGCTCTGAGCATTTCACCTTCTCGGCCATTTTTTACTTCAGAAGCTCGAGGATAATGTCCGAAGCATTTCCCCTCATCATCCATTTTTCCTCCAAAAGCCCAAGAATAATTCCCCAAGCATTTTACCTCAACCATTTTCCCTTTAAAAGCTCGAGGAAAATGTCCCAAACATTTCTCCTCTTTGGCAATTTTTTCTCAAAAGCTCGAAGACAATGCCCCGAGCATTTCACCTCCTCGGCCGTTTTTCCTTCAAAGGCCAGAGGACAATGGCATGAGCATTTCACCTCCTTAGCCATTTTTTTTATTCAAAATCCTAAGGACAATAACCTAAGCATTTCACCTCCTCGACCATTTTTTCTCTAAAAGCTTGTGGACAATGCCCCAAGCATTTCACTTCATTGACCGTTTTTTCATACAAAAGCTCAATGAAAATACCTCGAGCATTTAACTTCCTCGATCATTTCTTCTATAAAAGGCTAAGGATAACGCACTAAGCATTTCACCTCCTCAGCCACTTTTCCTTCATAAACCTGAGTATAATGCCCCATGAATTTCGCCTCCTCGACCATTTTTGGTTCAAAACCCCAAGGATAATGCTCCAAGCATTTCATCTCCTCAATTATTTTACCCCAAAAGTCCGAGGACAATACCCCAAGAATTTCGCCTCATCACCCAGTTTTCCTTCGAAAACTCGACGACAATGTCTTGAGCATTTCACCTCCTCGACCATTTTTCCTTCAAAATTATGAGGAGAATGCCTTGAGCATTTCACCTCTTCAGCCAATTTTCCTTCAAATTTTGAGGACAATGCCCTGACCACTTCATTTCTTTAACCAATTTTTTTCTCCGAAAGCCTGAGGAAAATGCCTCGAGCATTTTACCTCTTTGACCATTTTTCCTTCAAAAGCCCGAGGACAATGCACCAAGAAGTTCACCTCCTCAACCATTTTTCTCTAAAAGCCCAAGGACAATGTGCAGAGTGTTTTACCTTCTTGAAAATTTTTCCTTCAAAATCCCGAGGATAATGCTCTAAGCATTTAAACTCCTAAGGGATTTTTTCTCAAAAAGCATGAGGATAATACCCTAAGCATTTCACTCCCTTGGTCATTTTTTGTTCCAAAACCCATGGACAATGCCCCTAGCATTTCACTTCCTTGACTAATTTTCCTTCAAAAGCCTGAGGATAATACTCCAAGCTTTTTTTCTCCTCGATCGTTTTTCCTCCAAAAGCCCTTAGACAATACCCAAATCATTTCACCTCCTTAGCCATTTTTTCTCCAAAATCACAAGGACACTGCCTAAAGCATTTCACCTTCTCAACCATTTTTCCTTCAAAATCTTGAGGACAATGCCCCGAGTATTTCACCTTCTCAACCGTTTTTCCTTCAAAAGCCTGAGAACAATGCACCGAGAATTTTACATTCTCGACCTTTTTCTCTAAAATCCAGAGGACAATGCTTAAAGTATTTCACCTCCTCGAGCATTTTTCATTAAAAATATTGGGGAATATGCCCCAAGCATTTCACCTCCTTGATAATGTTTCTCCAAAAGCTTGAAGATAACGCCCTTAAAAACTCAAGGACAATACCTCGAACATTTCACATCTTCAATCATTTTTTATTCAAAAGCCCGAGGATAATGCTCTGAGCCTTTCATCTCCTTGGTCATTTTTCCTCCAAAATCCCTGAGGACAGTGCACTGAGCATTTCACCTCTTTGGCCATTTTTCCTTCAAAAGTCCAATGATAATGCCCGTACATGTGTTCTCGATTGCAAGTGCTACACTCGATCCTTCTTGTGTGCGCACGATCACTTATGCGCTCGATCACACTCAGTAGTGCGCTCGATCGCACTTTGACCAGAAGCTGCGCCAGGATTTCCAGATTTCTTCCTTTAGGTGCCAAAAATGCTTCAGACCACATAAAAACATGTGAAACACAAAAACGAAATAAAATGGACTAAATTAACATAACTAAGGACTTAACAAATGTAAATAAGGGGGCTTAAATATGAATATTTAAGCACCTATCATACCTCCAAACTTATATATTGCTAGTCCCTTAGCAATACAAAACTAAAAACTAAAATAAAAAATAATGACATACAGATAGATCCAATATTCATAGTGTCCACAAAAGTTTAGGTCTTCACACAAAACTATGATGTGCATTCATGAGCAAACTTAACAAATATAAACACATCTTTTGCAATGAATAAGAGTTTTGAACGCAAATCACTTTCATGGGGCAGTTTAAGACATCACAAGTTTGACTTTAGTGTGTGGTGAACTAGCACATAAAAGATTAGGTTTCCAAATAATTCTAATGTGTAGTGTTTCGATGACTCAAGATTCACCAAATTTCCTACTAGAATCAACAAAGATGGCATTGATTTTCTTCTTTTCTTTTATTTGTGAGATTTTTGCCAAATTAGTTCCCTTAAGCTTTCTATTTGACTCATGTAACGAGCGTTTAGCCAATGACTCCCAAACTAGACGGTTTTAGGGCATTAAGTGTAAAGACACCCCTAAGGACTTACTAACTCGAGTCAAAAAGGCTACGAAACTTAACAGGTCTTAATGCTTAGTTCCCTTAAGCTTTCTGTTTGACTCATGTAGCGAGTGTTTAGCCAATGGCTCCCAAACCAGATGGTCTTAGGGCATTCGATGTAAAGACACCCCTAAGGACTTACTAACTCGAGTAAAAAAGGCTACGAAACTTAACAGTTCTTAATGCATCAATTAGAATTTCCATCTTTTGACGTGACACTCACTACTTACTGAGGCAAGAGGGCCAGTTACTCAGTAGAAAGTTCTTTTTTTTTTTTGCCAAAGCGTTAATCTAACAGGTCATCTGGTTCACAATCGAGCAAAAGAAATATACAAATCAAAATTACATGTCATACCCCACACAACTATGTGCTAATGTGCTCGTGTTAGTTCAGGTCAAACTTGTGAATCTTTAAATGCCTAAAAGTAAGTGATCTATGTTCAAAACTTAATTATTGGCCTATATGTTCAAAGTTTTAAGCTCACTTATGAAGCCAAATCATACTGTTTGTTTAGATCACCTAACGTTTTTGGAATAGAATGAACATGCATTTATCTATAAAAAAAGGGACGTAGTGTGTGTGTGAGTGTGTCCCCATACCCCCAAACTTAAATTGCACATTGTCCCCAATGTGTGAATAGCATGGGAGGAGCTGACTTGGGAGATGGAGAACTATATGGCTGGCATGGCTCGTAGCATGCCCCCAAACTTCAAATGGATGTACTCACTCTGTCCTTAAAAAAAGAAAGACAAACAAACATAAAATAGAAAACAAGTAATAATGAACAGTTATAGAAAAACAAAGACTAGCAATAACATAAAATAAAATACTAAAAAGGATATGCTTTGGGGTGCCTCCCATGAGCGCTAAGTTTAACGTCTTCAGCCAGACGGGGTATCCTCTCACTGTTGATCGTCAGGTAAGCGATCAAGAATGGCCTATAGCATTGCCTCTTGTCGTGCAAACCATGCCTCCAAACTATCTATGCGCTGGTGCACGAGTGATGTGGCTGCAGAGACCTCACCTCGGAAGGAGAACAACTCAGCGAGAAAGTGATGGGACTCTGTGGGTCCAATGTCTGGATGGTCCTTCTCTCGTAATGGGCTAACTGCAGGGGTTGCTATCTCTATATGATCCTCCTTAACCCTCTTAGCTGCAGGTGTAGGGTCTGGGAGTCCTCGAGGCATGTGCGAGAGACTATGTGTCCATTGAGCCTTCTTGAAGAAGAGATGTTCTCGCACTGGTCCGTCATTGGTGGTCCCCTTAATCCCTTTCTTCTTGAAGATGTATAAGAGTAGGAATGGGAATAGGAGCCCCCATGCATTGGCCGTGGTGGTCTGACGGCCATAGACATGATCCTAGAATTTATGCAGTTGGCTCCATATAACAGTGGGAAGAGAGTACCAGTGACTTCTGTGGAAGGCATACAACTTCTGTTGAAACTAGTCTCTCCTCTGTGTCCTGTGCCCTAATGGACACACATTACACTGGAGGATGGTGTCCACTAGCCAAAGCCGTGGAGGTTACTGCGTTGTTGTGTCTATCGGCGTACTGGCCAGCGCACATGTCCTCAATGATCGTGGACAGATCAAAAGAGTCTAGCTGCTCCTCGATATCGGTGTCCTTCGGAGGGGACTCATTATAGCAGTTAAGAGCAGTGCCTATGTCGGCACTAGTCACCTTGATGGATGTGCCCTGGACTGAGGAAGTCAGTACTCCCGGTCTGCTACAGTCAAAAGATATACTCTCATAGAATTGGACTACCAACTGGGTGTAAGCAGTCGAGCAGACTGGTTTAAGGAGCCTCTTCAATCCCCGGTGTTTAAATGCTTGAACTGCCCATTGAGTGGCATCCATTTGCTTGAATACATCATCGATGGTGAAGGTGGTCTCGAATAAAAGTTCTCCCTACTCTATGCTTGGCCTGGATGATTGGGCACGGCTGCTCGAAGCATGGGAGGTGGAAGCAGTTTACTTTGATATGTCGATCCTAGTTTCTATCAACTTTGTGATCGATCACAAATATGTGCGATCGATCACAAGCTAGACTATGCACTCGATCCCAAGTGTCATGCGCTCGATCGCACAAGGTCAGATTTTTCCTCTAGCAGGTTGTGTGCGATAAAAGACCAAGCTATGGTCTTGTTGCTTTGAGTTTGTTCCTAACCTCCTGTAAACATAAGAGCACCCAATCATACACAAGATAATACACATATATACTGAAAGTTAAACTAAAACATGAAAATTTGTGTGTGTGAACAAGAGAAATGGATACCTTGTGTATGGAGGGGATATGTAATGGGGAGGGGTATGTGGCGATGATGGTTGGTGACGGTGGTGATGGTTGAAAACGGCGGTAATGGTGGATGACGGTGGTAATGGGGTGAGTTGATGCTGGGGTTGTGAGAGTGGCTGTTTGTAAATGGGAGAGTGCGAGTGCGTGAGTGTGAGTGAGAGTGTGAAGAGTGAAGTGTTTTAAGTTCATCACGTGACTGTCTGCCACGAGTGCGCTCGATCGCACTCTTGCGCTTGATCGCACTCTTGCGCTCGAGCGCACTCTTGCGCTCGAGCATATTGAATGGTGCGCTCGATCGCAAGCAGTGTGCAAAAAATAAAAACTTACCGCAGCTGAAATGACAAAGTAGGAACAATACAACCTTACCATGTGTTAGTGGCCTCAATACCACTAACCTCTGTAGAGGTGCTTGAGCTACATGATTGGCAAATGTGATATGTCTCAAGCACTCTCTTGATACAGTGCTACTCCCGTTGAAGGGGGCACTTATAGCCCACATCAAGTGGTTCAAGTGCCCTTAACAGCTGCTGCATCTTCAATCTTAGTGCCTGGTTAATAAAATAAGGAAAAGCCGTATTAGTAAGTTCAGGATTTTCAACTTGAGGATTATACTTACTTGGAGGCTGTGATGTGTTCTTGATGGGGTGCGTAGTTCTATTGATGTCTTTAATCACATCGTCATCCTCTAGCCTAATATCTAATCTAGTGTCGTCATGGTTGGGGAAGGTCTCCAATGTAGTAGTGTTTTGATGGACCTGAGAAACTTTCTTAACAACACCTTGCATGAAGCTCATATTAGAATATTCATTATCATCATTGGTTGATTTTAATGTATTAAATATTTTAAATTCTATCTCCTCATTATTTACTTTCATAGTGACAATGCCCCTTTTTACACTAATATTAGTGTCAGCAGTTATCATAAAGGGGCGTCCTAGGATGATGGGGAGAGGTAATGGCATAGTACATTCTTCCATATCTAATACTATAAAATAACAGGTATAATAAATTTACCTACTCTTACCAACACATCTTCAAGGATACCTCTCGGTCATTTGATGCTTCTATCAGCCAATTGCAAAGTGACAGAGGTTGGTTGAAGCTCCCTAAAACCTAGTGTCTCGTATACACCGTATGGGAGCAGGTTGACACTCGCTCCTAGATCCAATAGTGCATGTTCAAACAGCTGGTCACCTAGCATGCAAAGAATAGTAAAACTACCCAGATCTTTAGTTTAGGTGGTAATTTTCTTAAAAGCACAGCAGTTACCTCTTCGATTAAGGCTACCGTCTCATGCTCCTGGAAATTCCTTTTGTTAGTGCAACAATCTTTCAGAAATTTAGCATATGCAGGAATTTGTTTAGTGGCATCTAACAATGGAATATTAATCTCTACCTTTCTCAAAGTTTCAAAAGTATCAAGCAATTTATTTTCTTGCTTTGGCTTTACTAACCTTTGAGGGAAAGGTGGTGCATTCCACTTCTCCATTTTACTTACATTGGGTATGGTTGCTTTGTCTGGAGATGTTTTTGCAGGCTCATCAGCTCCTATGATCTTACCATTTCTTAAATTTGTCCCGGCATTCAGTTGCTGATGTCCTATTGGATTAAGTATAGGTTGGGCTGGAAGCTCACCTTGCTTTCTTCCACTTAGTTCCTTAGCCAGTTACCCCAATTAAACCTCTAGTTTTTGAATGGCTTGTTCATGTTTCGCAGTGGTTTGTCTTATCTCGGTCCAGAATTGCCTTTCTTCTGTCATGAACTGTTCTTATGAGGTCATCAGCTGTTGTTGTTAAGTTTCCAATTGCCTCACAAGACTTTCTAGGTTACTTTCCTTTGTTTTAGGAACTGAGTGGGCTACTGGCTGTGAGTTTCTTTGCTACCCTTACTGGTTCTGATTGTTGCTCCAAGAAAAATTTGGGTGATTCCGCCATCCACGGTTGTAGGTGTTTGCATATGGATTGTTCCTTGGTGGATAGTTGTTTGGTCCTACGTAATTTGCTTGTTCCGGATCTGCAGGTGAATATAAGGGGCAAGTATCAGTATTATGATCGAATTGGGAACATATCGCACATACCTGGAGTGGTGTAGCTGGTAGGCTAGATGAGGCATTTTGAGCAGCCATGGCTTTTACCAATAAGTCTAGTTTCCTTTCCATAGCAGCTATTTGAGGAGAAGATCCTTCATTCAGATTTACCTCATACACACCCTTACCCTTGGTTACATGTCTACCTCGAGAGGAGAACTGTTGAGTGTGTTCGCTGAGGGTTTCGAAGAGTTCTATAGCTTCTTCGCTGCTTTTCTCCGTCAGCACTCCTCCACAACCTGAATCAACAATACTTTTGTTAGTATCACTCAAACCTTCATAAAAAGCTTATACCAGTTCATCTTGAGGCAGGTTGTGATGCGGGCATTTGAGTAGCAGTTCGTTGAAGTGTCACCATGCTTCGAAGAAGAGGTCTCCATTCTTTTTGTTGAAAGGACTGGATCTCCTTCCTCATCTGTCTCGTCTTTTGGGCTGGAAAAAACTTCTTTAGGAATTTTCTAGCCAACTCCTCCCAAGTGTGGATAGAAACTACAGGCAAAGAATTGTACCACAGTTTAGCATTATCTTTTAAGGAAAAGGGGAATAGAATTAACCTTATTCATTCTTCGTCAAGGCCTCGGATGTGTTGGAACTTGCAAAGATCGAAGAACTCCCGAAGGTGCAGGTGTGGATCCTCATTAGGTGTACCCCTAAAGTGAGTCAAGGCACTTGATTACGCCCATAACATAATGCGGTTATTATAGTACAGCTTTGGGGTGTCGATTCCACAAGGAAACAAGTTAATTATAGAAGAAGGTGTAAACTTGAACACAAACGATAAAAGATTGATTGAAAGAATCTGAATTGTTGATTTTATGAAAATTATGTGAATGATTAAATAATATAATAAAGAAACAACAAGGTTCCGAAAATTCTCCCTAGGTTCGTTGCCCTAATCCTAACTTAATTCAGTTGTTTTTATCTCAATTGCAAGTTTCACATCTCAAACAGGTAATCGGCAAATATTCGATAAAAGCACATTTATAAATCCTAATGTAATTGATATGAAATCTTCTTTACTTTCAAGTACACATGACCTAAATTATAAATTATCAAGAAACGACGATATATCTAAATGACAATACCGCAGCAATGGACAAATCTATAAAAGAGATCTATCGGACTCAATCACACCCAAATAGGTACACATAAGAAAAACATGACTGAACTTATATGGAAAAGAAGCATGCAATCACCGGAGTAATAATAAATCTACTAATTAAATTAAGAATAAAACATAACAATGTTTAACGAAAATAATATCCAACTACAACCGAATCAAATAAAGAAATATAAGAACAACTACACCTAGGGATTCATCCCTTCGCCTTGCTTGGAGACTAGCCAGCCATAGGGCTCATGCTTCCTTGAGTTACCTTCAGCCTCTCAACGATCATCCTCAGCTTGCCCTCCAAATTTATACTTTCGGATTGCTCCTAAAGGCCCTCTGGATTACTCCTAAAGGCCCTCTGGAGTCACTCTCTGATGATTTCAGATGAGCTCCGATTTATGCCTCAAAGCTGAAGTAGAGTAGGCCTTTTATAGGGAAATACCATGAGTGCAATGTGTTTCCAATCCGATGTGGGATGTGAGATATAGAAATGTGTTTTCCAACCAATGTGGGATGTGGGATTTAAGCCTAAAATCACGCTGAAATCCCGCACAGCCTGACCTTTGTCTACTTAAACTGCCATAACTTTCTCTAGAAAAATCCTTTTGATGAACCGTAAAATTCTTCAGAAAATAGACTTTCGGATTATTCTAAGCATATATGGCTCATCTCCTGGTTCTTCTTGTATCAATACAGTGTAATTTTCAAAGATAATTGATCTGTACGGGCAATTCTGGCAATTTAGTGAAACTCCTTTCCAGTACGGGCAGCAGCTGTTGCTCTTTTAAGCCCTCCATCTTGTCCATTCGGAAGCATTCCTTCACTCTAGTATGCCTTGAGTCTTTGTGCTTCAAGAAATGATAACTTTTCCTCCTCTTTTGAGCTTAAAATACCTGAAAATGCACCGAAATAGATCAATGATCCAAGAATGATACTTTAGAGTTGTTAACGTATAAAAGTGCAATTAAAACCTAGATTAACCCTAAAATAATAACAATTAAGTACTGTTAAGATGCATTTTATGACTCTCATCACAACCCCCAACTAGCTTATTGCTAATCCCTAGCAATTAAAGCGAAAATAAGAGATGAATTCTATAGTAGGAGTGAAAAACAAAGTAAAGCAATGCTAGCGTTGAACCAAGAGTAATTCACTTTTTGTCTCAAAAATTGCACATAACATACGACACATAGAATCATTAAATTTTACCTAAGTCCAAAAGTAATCCAAATATCAATCTTAAAATCGTTATTGACTCTTAACATCCATCTTACCACAAACCATTAATCCAAACACCCGGATGATTTTATGCATAAGATTCATGAATACAAGTCTTGGCCTCTAAAAACATAATAAATTGCGTGACATCAATCACAAAAACAAGCTCCATAGGCTCACTTTTCAAATCACTCTCCACTATTGTAGAAAAATCACACTATATTGGATCAAAAGGTCTTTAATAAGCTTGTAACGTTAGGCTAAGGTAAAGGTTAAGAGAGAACGGGAAGGATTCAACAAGTAGAAGAACTTATTCTCTTAGTTTTGAACACAACTCTTTAAGCACTGGATAACCTTACTTTAACACCCAACTCTTTCAACCATTTTTTGAGCATTTCTTTTAACAAATCACCATTTTTTTTTTCTTTTCTTTATTTCTTCTTTCTTTGCCATAATTCTTTTTTTTTATTTTTTATTTTTGGCACATAACCATTCACCTTCTTTTTCATTTTTTTTTCTTTTCTTTTCCACAACCCCCAACTTATCTCTTTAATGTACTTGGGTTACGGTAGTGATATTTTTTCATATTTTCACCCTTACTCCTTTTAAGTGCTTCTCACAACATGTGTATAACTAAGTTCTTTTAAAAGAAAGGTAAGGATAAAAATATTTTTAGTCTTATAAAGGTAAGTAAATGGTTTATCGAAAGAAACAAGGCTCAATTTTTCTTTTCAAGAAAAATGCTCAAATAGGTGACTAGTGATAAATATAGCAATGGTAGGTTTGAAAGGCTCAAACGGTTCAAAATGGCCTATATCATATCCTAAGTAGTGTGCATTCTAGGAATTCGCCTCAAGTGATTATCAAGTAAGTTCTAGAGCTTGTTGAGACCACAAAAATATTCACAAAATAATCACACATAAAATTTCTCTAGATGTGATAGACTAATCATTCAATCTTACCACAAACTAGAGTCTCAAACCAAATAAAGATTGATATTTAAATTAATTTCAAACTGAAACTAAATTTAACTCCTTCTAAATGCTATCTGCTATCTCAATTAAGTTTATATCATTGACATGTGAATTAACTCCAAGGCAACCACAAAGCATGCTTAAAACAAAAAGAGAGGGAAAATGACACCAAGTAGTTCAATGGAAAAAGAAAAATGTATGGAAATAAAGAAAATGGAAACAAAGAGATGCATTTCCTCCACCCCCAACTTAAAAATTGCATTGACCTCAATGTAAAAGAAAGAGTAAAGAAAACTCCCCTTGTAGCCAAAGGTGCACAGAAGCTGAAAATTGTGCTCCACCATTTGAACTGCTTCGTATTTTTGTCCCTAAAAAAGAAATGTGAAAGTAAAACTGGAAAACAGCAAGATAATAATAATAAATAAGAGAAAAAAAGAAATATGAAAAACAATAAAAATAAAAGGATATGTTATGGGCTGCCTCCCATGAGCACTAAGTTTTATGTCTTCAGCCAGACACTCTTATTCCTTCATTGAAAAACATAGGTTGAATGCATCCGCCACTGCTTCATTGCCAAATTTGGTGCTTCTATGCTTTTGGGGGGCCTTAAGGATGTCATCAGTAACATCTGCAAATTCTGGCTCGATGTATGCTTTGGTGAAGCCATGGATGAGGGTGGACTCAAATGGATTAAGGTGCTGGACCTTTTCCATGAATGAGTCAATCATGTATGCTTGTGCTTGATGGCGTTCATCCACATCCTCTGATTTTTCCGTTGTTGGGATGTGTAATGACTTACCCCTCAGTGTCTCAATGGCATTCACCTCCTTCAAATTATTTTGTGCTAGGTGCTGACCATGGGGTGTGGACTGAGCTTGAGAAGGGAACTTACCTCGCTCAGTCACACTCAAGTAACTCATCAACTTGGACACTTGGCTCTTTATCTCTTTATGTTCTTCAACAACCTGCATAATTAAAGACTCAAGCCTTTGATTAGTCTTACCTTGTGCCTCAATAAAAGTATGCAAAGTGTCTTCTAAAGGGCTCCTAGAAGATATAGGTGCATGATATGGTTCATGATATGGTGCAGGGGGTTATGCAAGCTGCTGGTTTTCAGACTTCCAACTGAAATTGGGGTGATTTCGCCATCCCGAATTATAGGTATTGGAGAAAGGTGCAGAAGGCTTCGTGTACATGCCTAAGGCATTACATTGTTCCTTATACATCCCTCTCATCTCAAAAAATTTGGGAGACTCTTGGGCGAGATGATCTACCCCGCCACACACAAAACATGGTTTAAAAGATTTTGCATGATTAACCGTGTGTGTTGGCTCTAAGCTCTTAGTCTTTAATACCTCTAGTTCCCTAGTGAGCATCTCGACTTTGGCCTTAAGGTTATCCTCTTTCCTAATATGGTAAATTCCACCACCATCTGGGTTCCCTATAGGTCGTGACCTATTTGTGCTTTCAGTAGCACTAGGTCCAGTCCAAGTGTGAGCTTTTTCAGCAAGCTCATTGAGGTACTCTATGGCCTCATCAGGATCTTTCTCCAAAAATTCACCATTGCACATCATCTCTACTAATTGGCACTCTCTATATGTAAGTCCCTCATAAAAATAGCTAACGAAGCGCCAACTCTCATACCTATGGTGAGGGCACATACTCAATAACTCTTTAAATCTCTCCCAAGACTGATACAAAGTCTCGCTATCCTTTTGTGCAAAGGTGGAGATTTGCCTTTTTAAAGCATTGGTTTTATGTTGGGGAAAGTATTTATTAAAAAAAATTCGAGTCATCTCAGTCCACGACCCAATAGATCGTGGTCTAAGTGAGTATAGCCAACTTTTAGCTCTATCCTTCAAAGCGAAAGGAAAGAACTTAAGCCTCACATTGTCATTGGTTTCATCTTGACTATGAAAAGTCGCGACTACTTCCTCATACTCTCTAATGTGCACATATGGGCTTTCATTATCCAAGCCATAAAATGTAGGGAGTAAATGTATCATCCCTGTTTTAAACTCTAATGGGCGAGTATTGGCTGGAAATATGATGCATGATGGTGTGGCTGTGCGTGTAGGGTTGAAGTAATCCTGAAGGGTCCTAGGGGGTTGATATTCATGTTCACTCATATGGACTGTCAAATAAAAGATTTAGAAATGAATTGAATTCTGACTCTAGCACAGGCCTATAAGCATCTCTATGTCTTTGCATCCAAGGTAACAAAATAATGAAAAAAATTACTATAAAAAGAAAGAATAAAATTAAATTAAATTAAATTAATGCAGCAAGCTAAAAGAGCGAACGAAGTTATCACCTTTACAAACTGCTGAAAAGAAAAACTATTTACAGTTCTTCTACCGTCATGTCAAAAGTTGACAATCTTCTTTGTACTTAAGCGCGTTTCCCCGGCAACGGCGCCAAAATTTGATTACGCCCAAAACATAACGCGGTTATTGTAGTACAGCTTTGGGGTGTGGATTCCACAGGGAAACAAGTTAATTACAGAAGAAGGTGTAAACTTGAACACAAACGATAAAAGATTTATTGAAAGAATCTGAATTGTTGATTTTATGAAAATTATGTGAATGACTAAATAATATAATAAAGAAACGACAAGGTTCCGGAAATCCTCCCTAGGTTCGTTACCCTAATCCTAACTTGATTCAGTTGTTTTTATCTCAATTGCAAGTTTCACATCCCAAACAGGCAATCGACAAATATTCGATTAAAGCACATTTATAAATCCTAATGTAATTGTTATGAAATCTTCTTTACTTTCAAGCACACATGAACTAAATTATAAATTATCAAGAGACGACGATATATCTAAACGACAATACCACAGCAATGGACAAATCTATAAAAGAGATCTACCGGACTCAATCACAGCCAAACAAGTACACATAAGAAAAGCATGACTGAACTTATATGGAAAAGAAGCATGCAATCACCGAAGTAATAATAAATCTACTAATTAAATTAAGAATAAAACATAACAATGTTTAACGAAAATAATATCCAACTACAACCGAATCAAATAAAGAAATATAAGAACAACTACACCTAGGGATTCATCCCTTCGCCTTGCTTGGAGACTAGCCAGCCATAGGGCTCATGCTTCCTTGAGTTACCTCCAGCCTCTCAACGATCATCCTTAGCTTGCCCTCCAAATTTATACTTTTGGATTGCTCCTAAAGGCCCTCTGGATTGCTCCTAAAGGCCCTCTGGAGTCACTCTCTGATGATTTCATATGAGCTCCGATTTATGCCTCAAAGCTGAAGTAGAGTAGGCCTTTTATAGGGAAATACCATGAGTGCAATGTGTTTCCAATCCGATGTGGGATGTGGGATGTAGAAATGTGTTTTCCAACCAATGTGGGATGTGGGATTTAAGCCCAAAATCACGCTGAAATCCCGCACAGCCTAACCTTTGTTTACTTAAACTGCCATAACTTTCTCTAGAAAAATCCTTTTGACGAACCGTAAAATTCTTCAGAAAATAGACTTCCGGATCATTCTAAGCATATATGGCTCATCTCATGGTTCTTCTTGTATCAATACAGTGTAATTTTCAAAGATGATTGATCTGTACGGGCAATTCTGGCAATTTAGTGAAACTCCTTTCCAGTGCGGGCAGCAGCTGTTGCTCTTTTAAGCCCTCCATCTTGTCCTTTCGGAAGCATTCCTTCACTCTAGTATGCCTTGAGTCTTTGTGCTTCAAGCAATTATAACTTTTCCTCCTCTTTTGAGCTTAAAATACCTGAAAATGCACCGAAATATATCAATGATCCAAGAATGATACTTTAGAGTTGTTAACGTATAAAAGTGCAATTAAAACCTAGATTAACCCTAAAATGATAACAATTAAGTACTGTTAAGATGCATTTTATGACTCTTATCAGCACTCAATATTTGCGGAGATATGTAATAGTTGCCTTCTGCCTCAGGTTGATAAGCGATACATGATGGCTGATCAAAGGTTCCATGGGATGAAGGACTGCTTCATTGGTACTCGTGCAGGTGGTTGCTGGTTTTCGAGTTGCTCCGCCATTGGTGCTTCATTCTCAAATTCTTCTTTGTTCTCTTTGAAGTTGTTCTTAAGCCTTTGTCGGATGGTCCACTCAAGTTCAGGATCGAGGGGAAAGAATATGGGATGTCGGGATCGAAGTCCGTGCATAAATCAGGTAAAACAGTTTCAGTGCAGCAGTTCAACTCTGCTGCTCGGGTAACTTTCTGCCCTAATTGAACTCGATCGTACAGAAGGATGCGATCGATCACAAGTGTCACAGAAGGTGCGATTAGGGTTTGATGTGCCTGAAACATAAAGGAAATTTGATTAGGGTTTGATGAAAATAAAAATGATAAACAGAAACTTAATTTTTTTTTTAGTTAAATAAAATAAAAATAATGATGATTAAACTAAACAAAAGTAATTCTAAAAGGAAATTTAGTGCAATCCTAGGCAACGGTGCCAAAAACTTGTTACGCGTTTATCTACCTAAATATATAAGTAAATAACCATACAGTTTTACTTGCAAGTGCACAAGGTCAATGGTAGTATAGTGTGCAAGTGCGAGATCATTTCCCCAGGGATTGGTGAATTTCGTTTTAGAATTTGTTTCTTAATAAAAGAAGATCAAAATAACTGTTGAATATGAATTAATAATAATGAGACATAGGGCTTTGATATCCACCACTAGTCATACTTTCCCAATGAGTAATAGTTCAATGCACTAGCCTTCCTATGAATACCTAATGGTTGCCAATCTAAGGGCATGGTATCTACTCCTTAAGCTATTGATTTCCCTAAGCATCGAGTTAGGCATGATATCTACTCTAACTTTTTTCTTTTTTAAGGGATTCAACATGGTATCTACTGAGTTGTTCCTCAAGAAAGCATAAGATTTATGGAAATCGACAACCACATGAGACCTAGGGCATGGTATCTACTCTCGGTTTCTCATGTTGATTAATCCAAGAATCCGGTGTGGATATCTTTTGTTACTATTGTTAGGCCCAGGACTCGGTCATCCAAATTGGTCTAACTAACTAATCCATACCACATGCATATATTGATCAGACATACACATATGAGGAATGTAAATAAGCACAGGCATTTAATCAAGTTAAGCATCATAATCAAGGCTATTGCAAAGATAATCAATGAATATATATATGGGAAAGCATAACTAGGGCTTCAATCGAGCCCTATAAAGAGTTAGTTAGACATGTTGTCTAAGATAAACATCATAGCATAAACTAAACATAAACTATAAAACCTGAAGAATACTGTGGAGACGGGTTGTCAATCCTCTCCAAAGCTTACAACTCCAAGCTAAACAAAAGATAAAAGAAGTGATGTCATTGTGTGTGCTTTACAGATGTATTTATAGGGCTTGAGTAATCCTAGAAGGCTCTGGAAACCTGATGAGTGCTAAAAATTACATGTTTTAGCCCCTTAGTTTACATTTGTTGAGTTCTTAATTATGTTATTTCGTGTTATTTTATCTATTTTCTGTGTTTTCTGTGTTTTTATAGGTTTTGGAATAAAATGGAGCATGTGGAAACTTCAGGGCTTAAAGAGCAAAGCTGAGGATGCCTAGTGCGATCAAACACACAGGACATGCGATTGATCACACCTACGTTCGTGCGCACACGGCATGAGATCAATCGCACCTGCGCTCGAGCGCACCAGACTTGCGATCGATCGTAAGTGACTCGCACATCCCACATTGGAAAGGAAACATTTGATACTACATATATATTACAGCGCACTGAGATGTGCTCGAGTGCAACAGGGCTGCGATCTATTGCAGTTGACTCGCACATCCCACATCGGATAGGAAGCACTTACAACACGCCTGACGCATTGCATCGCACCATGCTGTGATCGATCGCACCAGACTTGCGATCGATCGCAAAGAGGCAGTATCCCACATCGAATATACAACTCATTGTACTCCGAGAATTCCCTTATATAAACACTATCTCACCTCATTATTCAGTGTGCAGTCTGGTGGATTTCTACTAGCATTCTAGTAGATCTCCTAAGGGCTTTCGCCACCACCGAGGGAAGTGCTACCCAACAGCGTGTGGAATTTCTCCCAATGTACAGTCAGTTTTAATTCTTTCCAAGTTTTTAATGCTTAGCACTTTTTATTGTGAAATTTAGTTTCATGATGATGGGTGGCTAAAATCTTCAGTTAAGGTTGAAGATGAAGCCTCGCCATTGTTTAGCATTATATTTTCAGATATGTTTATACAATTCTGATATGTTTAGTTTAAATGTTCTATTTCAATTGTTTGAGTAAATTCTTACGATTGATAGTTTTTAATTGTTTTGTTGGATATTTTGTGTGATTCATCCGATGGATACATCGAATCCTTTTCGATTAAATTGGAGTTCCTTTGTGATTTGTTGAAAGCGAATACATTGGATGCTTTTGGTTTAATTTGGATATTCGTTGTTTTTTGTTTAAGTTGGATTCATAGAATGTTTGGATAGATTATTTTTATATAGAACATGAAGATATATGCTTTACTTTGGTTGGGTGGATTCGAAAACCTTAGTGTTTTCATCATTAGTTATTAAATCAATTTAATTTAGTTTAGTTTATATTTGTTTTGCAAAAATATAATTCACAATTCGGAACTAGGTTAAAATAAGGTTAGTTTAGAGAAAAAGCTATTTTCACAATGCACTCCCTGTGGATTCGACCTCGCACTTGCACAACACTATATTGCAAGCGATTCGTGCGCTTGCGAGTAATTTAAAACTCACAAAAAGTTTTTGGCGCCGTTGCCGGGGAATGTTTTTATTTCTGAAATTTTTGTCTAAATTGATTTTATTTTTCTACTAGTTTAGTTAGCATTTTTGTTTTATTTTTCTTTCTATTTTATTTTATTTTGCTGCTTCTGCTAGTTAGTTTGTTTTACTGTTTTCTGTTTGGTGTATGCTTGGTCGGAGATCCCTGAATTTAGAATTGACACCTTTAGATCTCGATTTAGAAAGAACTCTTAGGAGACAGAAGAAGTCACTTGCTGAACAAGAGACAATTGAGATGGGAGAAAATTTGAGGAACTAAGAGCAACCTGGAGCGTGGAACGTGGACTCCAACACGTCCCTGAGAGATTTGTTCGCACTAGTTGTGACAAACTCATCTTCCTGCATCGTGTTGCCACCCACCAATGCTACCCATTTTGATTTAAAGCCACATGTCATCCAACTCCTAACCTCATTTCATGGCTTAGATCTTGAAAATTCTTACAGCCATGTAAAGAAGTTCAAAGATATTTGTGCCACATTCAAGTTCCAGAACTTCTCTGAAGAGTCAGTCCATCTTAGACTCTTCCCTTTTTCTCTTCATGATAGAGCTAGGGCATGGTTGGATTCCAACACGTCTGGGTCTATTACATCTTGGGAAAATTTGCTGAGTAAATTCTATAATAAATTTTTCCCAATGTCTAGAGTGAATGAGTACCGAAAGGAGATTAGTTCTTTCACTCATGAGGAGGATGAGAAGTTTTCTGAGAGTTGGGAGCATTTTAAAGAGTTACTGATTAGATGCCCTCCACATGGATATGATAAGTGGAGACTTGTTCAGTTCTTCTACCAAGGTTTGACTCAACCCAACCGTAGCATGATCGAGTCTATGAATGGGGGGGCATTCTTAAGTTTGACAGGGGATGAAGCATACAAGACACTAGACAAGTTGTCCGACAACTCGCAGCAGTGGGATTTTTCAAGCTGTCGGGACGGCCATTTATGCTCCTATGAAAGGAGGCATCTATGAGATTAAGGAGGAGACTGACTTGAAGATAAAGATAGATGCTCTCACCAAGAAAATTGATGCTCTCACTATGGGCAAGTCCATCAATGCTGCCAATACAATTAATGACGATTGTTGTTCCATCTGTGCTAGTCCTATGCATTTAGCACAGAATTATCCATCTATGCTGGCTTTTGCCAAGTGTCCCACGGAACATGTAAACGCTTTCAATGACTATAGGAGGCAATAAGGTGGATCTTACTCTGAGATTTACAATCCAGGGTGGTGAAACCACCCTAATTTTTCATGGAAGCAGAACCAATTGCTGAATCAGAGAGGAGCCTCTCATCATGCTCACAATCAATACCCTCCTGGATTGCCTCCACCAATTCCAAGTCATGGTCGCTCAATCCATCCAGCACCAGCATCTGCTTACCATACTCCCACTCAAGCGCCAATGCCGGTTTCACAGTCATTGGAGGACACTTTCAAGGAGTTCATGAAGATGATCGGCCAATCCATCACGAAGTGAGGAGTGCGACAATAGTAAACACCCAAGCGATTGCCAATCTAGAAAGTCAAGTGGGGTAAATCGTAAGTCACTTGGGTGAAAGAGAAAAGGGAAAGTTCCCCATTCAGCCCGTAACCAACCCAAAGAGACAATTTGTGATTGGAAATTCATCAACTTCTACACACGGGGAGGAACAAGTGAAATCGATTGTCACACTAAGGTCTGGGAGACAAGTGGACAATCGAGTGAAAGAGAGCCCTGCTATGCAGCAAGGGCAAGAAAGTGGCAATAAGGAGAAGAGAGATGTTGAGCCATCTACAGCCACTCCTACTGTGAATGACCCTCCTAGGTCATTTGTACCTAAAGCACCTTACCCTGAGAGATTACAATCGCCCAAGAAAGAAGGGAAGTTTGAAGAAATTCTTGAGGTGTTCAAGCGAGTCCAAATCAATATTCCACTTTTGGGCACCATCGAGCAAGTGCCATAATATGCCAAGTTCTTAAAGGACTTGAACACTATCAAGAGGAGGATGAATGTCCCGAAGAAGGCACTTTTGACCGAGCAGGTTAGCTCAATCCTTCAGTGCAAGCTGCCTATCAAGTATAAGGACCCAGGGTGTCCTACCATCTCTTGCATGATAGGAGTCAGCCAGATTGAGAGGGCTCTATTGGATTTAGGAGCCAGTGTGAATCTTCTACCCTATTCAGTCTATTTGTAGTTGGGGTTAGGAGAATTGAAGCCCACATCCACAACACTTCAATTGGCTGACAAGTAAGTGAAAATACCACGGGGAGTAGTTGAGGACGTTTTGATAAAGGTAGATTAGTTTTATTTCCCCGTGGATTTTATTGTGCTAGATACAGAGCCGGTCCAGAATATAGGGATTCAGATACTGGTGATTCTAGGGCGACCATTCTTAGCCACGGCTAACGCCCTAATCAATTGTAGGACAGGGGTGATGAAGATTTCCTTCGAAAATACGACAGTGGAGTTGAATATTTTTTATATCACTAAGAAACCACTGGAATTTACTGAAGTGAGAAATATATGCTTAATAGAGGAGATTATTGAAGATACAGTGGATGAATCAAGCATGGAGGACCCCCTGGAGGCATGCTTTGCTCAGTTTGGAGAGGATCTAGATTTGGATAAGTTACTTGAGCGAGCAAATGCCATTTTAGAGTCTACCCCTACGGAGAGTAGTGAGAAGGAAGAGACTGAAGAACTTGAGCCTCCTAAGAAGGAACTTAAGCCTTTACCGGACAATCTTCAGTATAAGTTCCTAGGTCCAGCAGAGTCTTTGCCTATGATTATAGCTTCAGATTTGGTTGAGGCTCAAAAGAAAAAATTATTAGATGTTTTGAGAGAACATAAGGAAGCTATAGGCTGGACCATTAAGGATATTAAGGGAATCAGCCCCTCGTTGGTAATGCACAAGATATATTTGGAGGAGAAGGCCAAGCCATCGAGGGAGCCACAAAGAAGGCTCAACCCAGCTATGCAAAAGGTTGTGAGGGCAGAAGTAATTAAGCTATTAGATGTAGGGATCATTTATCCCATCTCTGATAACAAGTGGGTGAGCTCGATTCATGTCGTGCCCAAGCAAGCTGGATTAACGGTAGTGAAGAATAAGGACGACGAGTTGGTGCTAACTCGTGTTTAGTCAGGGTGAAGAGTGTGTATAGACTACCGTAAACTGAACGCTGCGACAAGGAAGGATCATTTTCCACTCCCATTTATTGATCAGATGGTGGAGCATTTGGCTGGGCATGAGTATTATTGTTTTTTGGATGGTTATTCCGGATATAACCAGGTCCCCATGGACCCCGAAGATCAGGAGAAGACAACATTTACCTGTCCTTTTGGGACATTCGCCTACCGTCGCATGCCCTTTGGGTTATACAATGCACCTACTACTTTTCAGCGGTGCATGGTCAGTATATTCTCTGACATGGTGGAGTGTTCTTTAGAGATTTTCATGGATGACTTCTCCGTCTTTCGTTCAACATTTGAGGAGTGTCTGCACCATCTCACTTTGGTTTTAATGCGGTGCAAGGAGAAGAACCTTGTGCTTAATTGGGAGAAGTGCCATTTTATGGTCAAGCAAGGTATTGTACTGGGGCACGTCATATCTCATCGAGGGATTGAGGTCGACAAAGCAAAGGTGGACCTGATTTCCAACCTTCCACCCCCACGTACAGTGAAGGAGGTTCGATCTTTTCTGGGCCATGCAGGATTTTACAGGCGATTTATCTAGAATTTCAGCAAGATCGCCCAGCCCTTATGCAAGTTATTAATGAAGGATGCCCCATTTGTATTTAATGAAGATTTTAATAAATTATTTGGGGATCTGAAGAAGATTCTGACGTCCACACCCATTATTCAGCCACCCAACTGGGGTGTGCCTTTTGAAATTATGTGTGACGCATCAGACTATGCTGTTGGAGTTGTTTTGGGGTAACGTGTTGATAAACTTCCCCATGTTATCTATTATGCAAGTCGAACTTTAAACGATGCACAACTCAATTACTCTACCGCTGAAAAGGAGTTGCTAGCAGTCGTTTTTGCATTAGACAAGTTCAGATCCTATTTGTTAGGATCTAAAGTCATTATGTACTTAGACCATGCAGCATTGAAGTATCTTTTCTCTAAAAAAGATACTAAATCTTGTCTTATCCGATGGATCTTGCTACTTCAAGAGTTCGATATAGAGATTCGGGATAAAAAAGGTTCCAAAAATGTGGTGGCGGACCATTTGTCTAGATTGATTGTGGATTTCACTGAGGTCGCCACTTCCATTTTTGAGACCTTTCCTGATGAGCAATTGATGCATATTGCTCACAATCCCGTGCCATGGTTTACTGATATAGTGAACTATCTTGTCACCGGTCAAATGCCTTTGCATTGGGGGGCGATAAGATAAATCAAAGTTTTTGGCCATGGTAAGACATTTTTTCTGGGATGATCCTTACTTGTTCAAGTATTGTCCCGATCATATCATCAGAAGGTGTATTCCTGAGCATGATCAATCTAATGTCATCGCCTTCTGTCATGATCATGCTTGTGGAGGCCATTTCAGTGCTAAAAAGACCGCTGCAAAGATTTTGCAGTGGGGATTCTATTAGCCTACCCTGTTCCGAGACTCTCACACTTACTGTGTATCTTGTGAGCGTTGCCAAAAGCTAGGGAGTATTTCTAGGAGGAATATGATGCCCCTCAGCCCCATTCTGATTGTTGAGATTTTTGATGTGTGGGGCATTGATTTTATGGGACCTTTCCCAAACTCTTTTGGCTATCTGTACATTCTAGTTGCTGTGGACTATCTGTCCAAATGGGTGGAAACAGTTGCATGCAAGACCAATGACTATAGAGTTGTGGTCCAATTTTTGAAGAACAATATCTTTGCTTATTTTGGTACGCCTCGAGCAATTATAAGTGATGGAGGTAAGCACTTTTGCAACAAGATTTTTGAGTAGTTGATGAAGAAGTATTTCATCACACACAAATTTGCCACCCCGTATCACCCACAGACGAGTGGACAAGTGGAAATTTCCAATCGCGAGATTAAGCACATTTTGGAGAAAACTGTGAACCCTAATAGAAAGGACTAGTCTCTGCGATTGACTGATGCACTGTGGCCATATCGAACAGCATTAAAGACGCCAATTGGCATGTCTCCATACCGTATTGTGTACGGAAAATCCTATCACCTTCTAGTCGAATTAGAGCATAGAGCCTATTGGGCTATCAAACAGCTGAACTTTAATCTTTTGAAGGTTGGATCCCAAAGAAAGCTCCAACTCAATGAATTAGAGGAGCTGCGAAATGATGCATATGAGTGTGCACGGTCATACAAAGCACAAATGAAGAAGACTCATGACTAAAACATTTTGAGACGAGCTTTCGAGCTGGGTCAAAATGTTCTTCTTTACAACTCATACCTGCATCTTTTCCCAGGTAAGCTCAAATCTCGATGGACCGGCCCCTTTATTGTTTGATCAGTTTTTCCTCATGGGGCTATCGAGATTGAGGATCCAAAGAATGGTAATACTTTCAAGGTAAATGGGCAGAGGCTAAAACCATTCTTGGAGTTGAGGAGTCCGGACATTGAGACAATATTGTTGACGGATCCTATTTACTCTGATTGAGGGTCATCTACTAAGGAGAGTCTGGCTGAAGACTTTAAACTTAGCACTCATGGGAGGCACCCCACAGCTTATCTTTTTATTTGTTTATTATTTTACGTATTTATGCTTAATGTTTGTTTCCAGTATTTTTTGTTTTCTAGTCTTTATTTTTCAGGGACAACGCGTACTACAGATCAAGTTTGGGGGTATACTATGAGCCATACCAGTCCAGATAGTTCTCCATATCCCAGGTCAACTCTTTCCATATTATTCACACATTGGGGTCAATGTGTAATTTAAGTTTGGGGGTATGGGAGACACATTACACACACTTTGTCGTAATTTGTTGTTGTTTTTTTTAATGCATGCTCATGTTATTTTGAAATTTTGGTTGATCTAAACAATTTCTGTGATGTGATTCATTGGTGAGCTTAAATTTTGGAACACATGATCTGTTGATAAAGTTTTAAAATTTAGTTACTTACTTGAGGCATTTGAGAATTCACATGTTTGATCTCGAATCTAACACAAGCACATTAGTACGTATTATGTGAGGTATGACATGTGATTTTAATGTGTACGTTTCTGTCTTAACTGAAACTGGATGACTTGTTGGATTAACACTTTGGCATATATATATAATAAATTAAAAAACAAAAAAAAATAAAAAATTGATGAATAAAAATGATGATCATAAATAAACTTTCCACTGAGTAACTGGACCTCTTGCCTCAGTAAGCAGTGAGTGTTCACGTCAAAAGATTGGAATTTTGTTTAATAGTATTAACGCTAGTTTAATTTCGTAGCCTTTCTTACTCGAATTAGTAAGTCCTAAGGGGTGTCTGTACACCTAATGCCCTAAAACCATCTGGTTTGGGAGTCATTGACTCAACACTCGCTACATGGGTCAATTAGAAGCTTAAGGAAACTAAACATAACAAAGCCTTACAAAAAGAGAAGAAAATAAAAACCATGCCATTTTCGTTCATTCTGATGGGAAATGCGGTGAATCTTGAGACATAGAGACCTTACACATTGGACTCATTCGGAAACTTCATTTTTATTTGCTAATTCACTTCACACTGAGTCAGACTTATGATGCATTAGCCTGCCTTTTGTAAATAATTAGATTTTAACATTTCTATTCATTGTGAAGATGGGTTTATCTTTTTAAGCTTACACATGAATCATTATCATGATGGTGTATGCTCCTAAAATCTTTGGATACCATGAGTTATGAACTTATCTTTATATTCTTTGATTTTCATTTAGTTTTTAGTTTCATATTGCTATGGGACTAGCAATATGTAAGTTTGGGGCTATTTGATGAGTGCTAAATATTACATGTTTTAGCCCCTTAGTTTACATTTGTTGAGTTCTTAATTATGTTATTTCGTGTTATTTTATTTATTTTCTGTGTTTTCTGTGTTTTTATAGGTTTTGGAATAAAATAAAGCAATGTCGAAACTTCAGGGCTTAAAGAGCAAGGCTGAGGATGCCTAGTGCGATCGAGCACACAGGACATGCGATCGATCGCACCTGCGATCGTGCGCACACGGCATGAGATCAATCGCACCTGCGCTTGAGCGCACCAGACTTGCGATCGATCGCAAGTGACTCACACATCCCATATTGGAAAGGAAACATTTGATACTACATATATATTACAGCGCACTGAGATGCGCTCGAGCGCAACAGGGCTGCGATCGATCGCAGTTGACTCGCACTTCCCACATCGGATAGGAAACACTTACAGTGCGCCTGACACATTGCATCGCACCATGCTGCAATCGATCGCACCAGACTTGCGATCGATCGCAAAGAGGTAGTATCCCACATCGAATTTACAGCTCATTGTACTACGAGAATTCCCTTATATAAACATTATCTCACCTCATTATTTAGTGTGCAGTCTGGTGGATTTCTACTAGCATTCTAGTAGATCTCCTCAAGGCTTTTGCCACCACTGGGGGAAGTGCTGCCCAACAGCGTGTGAAATTTCTCCGAATGTACAGTCAGTTTTAATTCTTTCCAAGTTTTTAATGCTTAGCACTTTTTATTGTGAAATTTAGTTTCATGATGATAGGTGGCTAAAATCTTCAGCTAAGGTTGAAGATGAAGCCTCGCCATTGTTTAGCATTATATTTTCAGATATGTTTATATAATTTTGATATGTTTAGTTTAAATATTCTATTTCAATTGTTTGAGTAAATTCTTATGATTGATAGTTTTTAATTGTTCTGTTGGATATTTTGTGTGATTCATCCGATGGATACATCAAATCCTTTTCGATTAAATTGGATTTCCTTTGTGATTTGTTGAAAGCAGACACATTGGATGCTTTTGGTTTAATTGGGATGTTCGTTGTTTTTTGTTTAAGTTTGATTCATGGAATGTTTGGATAGATTATTTTTATATAGAACATGAGGATATATGCTTTACTTTGGTTGGGTGGATTCGGAAACCTTAGTGTTTTCATCATTAGTTATTTAATCAATTTAATTTAGTTTAGTTTATATTTGTTTTGCAAAAATATAATTCACAATTCGGAACTAGGTTAAAATAAGGTTAGTTTAGATAAAAAGCTATTTTCACAACGCACTCCCTGTGGATTCGACCTCGCACTTGCACAACACTATATTGCAAACGATTCGTGCGCTTGCGAGTAATTTAAAACTCACAACAAAACCCTAACTTCCAAAAACATAAAACCTACTCTATTTCCAAAACTAGTTCTGTCATTTTACTATTCACACCCGTACATGTGAGCTCGATCGCATGCGCTTTACGCTCGATCGCAAGTGCTGCACTCGATCTTTCTTGTGTGCGCACAATCGCTTATGCGCTCAATCGCACTCAGTAGTGCGCTCGATCGCACTTTGACCAGAAGCTGCTCCAAGATTTTTAGATTTCTTCCTTTTGGTGGCAAAAACACTTCAGACCCTATAAAAACATGTGAAACACAAAAACGAAGTAAAATGAACTAAATTAACATAACTAAGGATTTAACAAATGTAAATAAGGGGGCTTAAATATGAATATTTAAGCACCTATCAATCCTCAGCCATTTTTTCTCTAAAAACTTGAGGACAATGCTATAAGTATTTCATCTCCTCGACCAATTCTTCTCTAACAACTCGAGTACAATGCCTCGAGCATTTCATCTCTTAGTCAATTGAAATCCTAATTCTACAACAATACTCACATTTTAGTTGTTTTCCTAAACAGACTTTATTCCAAAACATTATATAAATGGGGCTCTCACCACCTTACATGTGTCACATAACTCTCTAGCATTTTTGTTCTCTGATTCTTTTTTAAAATTACTGATTTAAGCATCGAACAGTTTCTTTGGGACACCACTGCCTCCAAGACTTTTTAGTTTAAGTGTTTTTCATATGCATAGGGGTCCGTGAGCTCGTCTGGAATATTTTTGCCATCAATACCTACGACCAACACATCGGTTGTCTTCTAATGTATTTTTCAATTTGACAATGAAAGAATAGGAGGAGAGGGGTGGCAAGAATAACAATTGAGTTGTCTGTTGCACATTTAACTAAGATGTAGGTTAGACCGTGCAATACCATTAAGCTGTGCACACTCCTAGATGAATACATGAACCATTCAATAATTTTTATTTGTTGAGCAACCTTATGGTCAACTTCATATAATGATTGATGCATCATGTTGGTATATCACATGCAAATTACTTACTACAAGCATACTATTACATGCTTTAATACTATAAAATTTCATTGAACTAACTGACGTTTATCGAAAGCTCTCATGCACACACACCAACATTTGTGTCTTGTACCTTAAACTCATAGGTGTTTTCTAGTGTCTCATGCTTTACCATGTTAAAAACAAATGGCACATCTCTAAGTGTCTCATTACTCGCATCACTTAATGTTGTAATATTTGTAAAATGAAAACAAGAACAGAATATGAGAATTAAGACTTAGAAGTGTGTTGTAAACATTGTCTTTAAGGCTTTATTCATCCCCACTTGTATAAACAAGTTTGCTATGGGTTGCAGACAAATAGTTATTGTGCAAAAATCTACCTAAATTAATAAGTAAATAATTGAACAGTTTTACTTGCAAGTGCATGATGAGAGTCATAAAATACATCTTAACATTACTTAATTGTTGGCATTTTAGGGTTGATCTAGGTTTTAATTACACTTTTATACCTTAATAACTCTAAAGTGATATTCTTAAATCATTGACTTATTTCGGTGCATTTTTAGGTACTTGGTGTTTAAAAGAGATTGAAAAACTATCATTGCTTGAAGCACTAAGATTCCATGCATATCAAGGTGAAGGAGTGGTTGCAGAAGGATAAAACGAAGATCACCTCCACCAACCAATGAGAGCCGCAGCCTAGACTAGTGAGGGCCGCAACTTCCAGAAGCTAATCTAAAAGAGCCAAAAGATCATCAGCTAGAGCCGCGGCCTGGACTAGGCAAGGCTGCAGCACCCAGAAGGTCCTCCAGCCAAAAATCAGGCAGGGCCACAACGCAAGAAAGTGAGAGACGCGGCGCCCACACGATTTCTGTCTCCGAGTTATGACCTAATTAGGACTTTAATGATTGTTTAAACCATAAAACACCCTTGGACCTTTTGTATTATAAATAGATCACTTAGGATTTAAGAGAAAACATCTTTGAAGTTTGAAAAACTTAAGAAGGCTACCACACTCTCCTCCATCAAAGTGTTCAACCATGAACTTTATAGCGAACTAATCTCCAAGCAAGAAGAAGGGATGAACTCAGTCAAAAAGAGCATGGGAAGCTGTGTCTACTGCTGCATACTTGGTAAATAGATCACCCTTTAGAACTTTATAGCTCAAGACTCTCATAGAGATATGGAATGGAAAACCCCCTGAGTTGAAAAACCTTAAGACTTCTGGATATGCTGTATATGCACATCAAAAGGATGATAAACTTAACCTAAGGTCTAGAAAATGTGTGTTTCTAGGATATGGTGATGGGGTCAAGGGGTATAGGTTGTGGTCCTTAGAACCAAAAGGAATGAAACTCATAATAAGTAGGGATGTTATTTTTAATGAATTGTTATTTCCCTACTTGGAGAAAACTAGCCCTGCAGGGGCTAGTGAGCAAACCAGTTTGGAATTTGTGGAGCATCGCATCAAGGAAAATTCAGTTCAGGTAGAGCAAGGAAGGCAAAAAGGTTCGGACAAAGTAGAGCCCATTGATGAAGGCCAAGCTCAGGACACTCAAGAGGAGGCTGAACTGGAAGGGTTGATGCAGTAAGTCAGAATGACTACCAGCTCACAAGGGACCGGGAAAGGAGGGTGGTTAGATCACCTTTGAGATATGGGTTTGCGGGAATGTAGCAGCTCCTTGGACCGAATGAGGGATGGTTGAACTAGAAACTTACATGGATGCCATGGTGTGTAAGGATTCATCAAAGTGGCAGCTAGCTATGGAGGAAGAAATGGATTCTTTGAGGAAGAACAACTCTTGGGTATTGGTGCCCAAACCAGAAAAATAGAGAGTTGTGGATTATAGATGGATCTACAAGATCAAAGAAAGGAACACTCCAGGGGATGAAGTCTGGTATAATGCTAAGCTGGTGGCGAAAGGGTTCACACAAAGAGAAGGCATAGACTTCACCGAAATATTCTCACCAGTTGTGAAATACAAGAAGATTAGGATAGTGTTAGCATTGGTTGTCCAATTCAATTGGGAAATCGAGAAAATAGATGTGAAGACAGCATTCTTACATAGAGAGCTTGATGAGACCATTTACATGAGGTAACTCAAAGGCTATGAGGAATGAAGGCATGGGAATTTGGTGTGCCCATTGAAGAAATCTCTATATGGCCTGAAGCAATCACCTTGGCAATGGAATAAGAGGTTCGATTCCTTTGTAACCAGCTTGGGTTTTATGAGGAGCTAGTATGATTCGTGCTTGCATTACAAGGGGCACAAGGTAGAGAAAGTGGTGATCATCCTGATCTATGTTGATGATATGTTGCTGGTTGGGAGCAGCATGGAGAGGATAAGGAAATTGAAGACTCAATTCAGTGAGGAGTTTGAGATGAAGGATCTTGGCCATGCACAGAAGATCCTTGGGATGTGTATCATCCGGGAAAGGGAGAGAAACAGATTGAAGATCTCTCAAACTTTTTACATAGAGAAGATGATATCTAAGTTCTCTATAGAAGATAGAAAACCATTGAAGGTTCCCCTTGCTGGTCATTTCAAGTTCTCCAGCGATCAATGTCCAAGATCGAATGAGGAGAAGAAGGAAATGAAAATGGTCCCCTACCCTAGTGCAGTTGGTTTTGTAATGTTCGCCATGGTAAGCACTAGACCTGATATTGCTTATGCAATAAGTGTCCTCAGTAGGTTTATGAGTAATCCCAAAAATGAGCATTGGCTTACGTTGAAATGGTTGCTGAGGTACTTGAAAGGAAGCCCAGATGTGGGGTTGGTTTATGAGAAGAGGGGTAAGTCCATCTGCCTTGAGGGTTATGCTGATTCAGACTATTGAGCAGACCGGAATAAAAGGAGATCGATTACCTCCTACTTCTTCAACTTAAACAGATGTTATGTAAGTTGGAAGGCTTAGTTGCAGCCGGTGGTAGCACTCTCAACAACTAAGGCTGAGTACATAGCGGCTACAGAAGCCATCAAGGAGGCTATGTGGAGCAAATTGTTGTTGGAAGAGTTGAAGGTATTAGAGGAGCAGGTTATGGTGTATTCGGATAGCCAAAGTGCATTGCACTTATGTAAGAATCCAGTGTTCCATGAAAGGACAAAGCACATGGATGTTCAGTACTATTTCATTCGGGAAAATGTTACGAAAGGATGTATCCATGTGGACAAGGTGGCCACGGAAGAAAACCCGGCGGATTTAGGTACTAAAGTTCTACCTCTAAGTAAGTTCAATCATTGCCTTGGACTTCTTAGGATTGGAGTTGGTTGATATGATGACTCAAGATGAGTTTGGATACTTAGTTTTCTGCACAAATGGTTCGGGTTTAAATGCTTGGACAAAGGTAGAGATTGTTGGTATTTTGTCTGAGGTTTAAACAAGAAGGTGGAAGAATAAAATCAGCATGTTCAGCACTAGTGTGCGTTACAGTACAGCCTTCCCAGGCCCATGGCACCCAGCAAGGGAGGAGTCCTGGAGGAGGTGTGCATCGTGGCTCAGCCTCCCCTAGGCCGTGGCGCCCAGAAGCTTGAGGAAGTGTGCTTTGCCCTGGGCCGCAACCTGCCCTGTTCTAGGCCGTAGTGCCAGGCACACTGATGCACACATATTTTAGCTTTTTAAGTGGTTCGTGAGACATGTTCAAAATGTATAGGATCACTAAGGATTGATCAAGGGCTATGGATGATTAGTCTTCTAGATCTAAGGGTGGATATTGACCATCAAGATTGGTCAAGAAGTTGGTGCACTATATTAAAGGGTCACCTAGCTTCAAAAGTCATAACATAACTTATGATTAAAAGTGAGACCAATTATAAGAGTTCAAAGACACTAAACTCAAGAGAGATTCTGTAGAGAGGCTGGTTGTTTAGAAAGAGATAGAGTAAAATAGAAAGGGATTCAAGGGCTTGTAAGGGGAATTTTCTTGGGAAAATTTCAGGGTTAGTTCTTATCACTTTCTTCTTCTTCTTCTTCTTTTGTTCTTTAAGAACCTGTGAGTTCTTGGAAGGGTGTTGCTAATTTTAAAGAACTGCATTGATAAGATAGTGCAGAGAGCTCGAAGGAGCTCACGGGGACGTAGGCATATTGTCGAACCTCGTCAACAAATTGCTTGTGTTCTTTTTTTTCTTACTTTGATTGGTTGCTGTCTCTTTTCTTTATACAAGTCACTCTAGACTTAGGTGTTTGGAAGATCACCTCCTGGGCATCATCTAAGGTGGTTTCCCAACATTAAGTTCAAACTTCAACCAGGTAGGTTTAGTGATGAGAATTGATAGCAGTATTATTTAAGCTCCTAGCTAGTATAGCGAGAGTAGGACCATTTTCTACCATCTTTTAAACAAGGTCATTGCCCATTATAGACCTACATGGAATTCAACATCTACATGGAAATTTTCTACACTCCTTTTATTTTGATAGCTGGAAATTTTATACACTCGTTGATAATTCAGATATTGATAAATATCCGTTTAACACCGTGATATGATCCACACCAAGAACTAAGAAATTGATGGATCAAGAAGACTTCCAAGATTGTCTAGAAGCAGATTTATGTGAGACTGCAACCTGTTGCTTATATTGAAGCAAGAACCTTGGTATAATGAAGACACCACAATCAATTATGGAAGGATTGATTGATAAGTTGAAGATGAATGCCACGGAAACTCCGATAAGTTCAGAAGTTCTAAAAGAACCAAAGAGAATTTTCTCTCCAAAAGTATGAATCAAATCTGAATTGTCTTATTCCAAAAAGCCAATGGCTATTTAAATACATGAGAATTCGTAAGCAATTAGAAAAAGGAAAACTAAGAAATAGGAAATAAACCTAAATAGAATTATGGTAACCTAAAATCCAAATAAGTAAAGTACCTAACTTAACATGCAAGCTATATAATTAAGCAATTAAATTAATAAGGAAACAATAAAAAAAGGTAATAAGTAAAATTTGCAGCCAGTCATTTTTCTTGATGAGCCAACCAAAACGAGTAAGTCTCCAATTTTGGGAAACTAAGATTTTATTTCACCATCTTGAGTTGCTGGATTATTCCAAAGCTTGAATTATGGAAACTCTTCCTTGTGGATCACGTATAGCATCATCCTTGGGCCCCCAAAGATGGTTCTTAGCTCAAATGTATTGAATCAGCCCATTGAGAGTTTCCTTGAACCTTTTAGCTCGAGCCCTTGTAACTAGTCCAATTGGAACTTGAATAGAAAGATGCCATTTGTTTGCCATGTCATCACCATTCGCCTCCTCTTGAAAAGTATTTGTCCTCAAAACATCACCTATATCAAAATGTCTTAAATCAGAAACATTGAAAGTGGTACTAACATTGTACTGACCTGGCAAACCTAATTTGTATGCCTTGTCATTGATGCGCTCAATGACAGAAAAAGGCCCATCTCTTTTAGGAAGTAACTTTGAATGCCTTTGTGCCAGAAATCTTTCTTTCCTCATGTGTAACCAAACCCAATATCTGGGTTGAAAAATTAGCTGTTGGCGACCTTTGATCAATTGGAATGCCTTCTCTTGCTCATCTCCCCATTTGAAACCAACGTTCTTCTTGATAACTTTGGTAAGTGGTGCGGCAATACTACTAAAGTCTTTCACGAACCTTCTGTAAAAGCTAGCAAAGCCATGAAAACTACGAACTTTACCTACACTCGTGGGACTTGGCCACTCTTTAATCGCACGGATCTTCTCTTCGTCAACCTGTATTCCTCGTGCACTCACAACAAAACCAAGAAACACAAGCTTATCGGTGCAAAAAGTGCACCTCTTCAAGTTAGCAAACAACTTCTCTTTTCTAAGCACATCCAAAACTGATTTTAAATGCACAACATGATCATCTAAGTTTGTGCTATAAATGAGAATATCATCAAAATAAACAACAACGAATCTGCCTATAAAAGCTCGCAAAACATGGTTCATTAATCTCATGAAGGTACTTGGTGCATTTGTTAGTCTAAATGGCATAATTAACCACTCATATAAACCATATTTCGTTTTAAAAGCAGTTTTCCATTCATCACCCTTTTTCATTCTTATTTGATGATATCCACTTTTTAAATCAATCTTAGAAAATACACATGCATCATGCGGTTCATCTAGCATATCATCTAAACAAGGAAGAGGATGTCGATACTTTAATGTTATATTGTTGACTGCTTTGAAATCAACGCACATTCTCCACGTCCCATCCTTTTTAGTTTAAGGTCTTTCTGTTCCTTTTTTTTCTCTAACTTTGTTTTTGCAGCAAACATGTCAGACAACAAGAACAAAAATAATTCTGGAGATACGTCGGGAGAGGATGATATGAAGTTGCTCTTGGAGGCTTTAATAGGTGAGATGATGAGAGTATTGAGAACAGAGATGGAACAGGTTCATGACCAGGTAGATCGGGTAGAGAATGTATGTGTGGGGTAGCAATAAAACGCTCCTAATGTGCGTAAGAGGGAGGGAGTTCAACCTAAGGGAGAAAGAGTTGAAGATGAAGAGTATTATGGGAATGGATTTGATAAAGAAGATGATCAGGAATCAATTGTTAGCCATAGAAGATTTGGTGGTCGAGGTAGAGAAGCTAGGAATCAGGAAGATAATAACTTGGGTAGTATTAAGATGAAGATTCCATTGTTTCAAGGCAAAAATGATCCTGAAGCTTACCTTGAGTGGGAGAAGAAGATAGAATTAGTATTTGATTGTCATAATTATTCCGAGCTTGAAAAGGTTAACTTGTGGCCATTGAATTTTTTTACTATGAGTTTGTTTGGTGGGATCAACTAGTGTTAAACAGGAGGAGAAATAGAGAGCGTCCAATAGAGACTTGGGAGGAGATGAAAACCGTGATGAGGAAACGGTTTATTCCAAGCCATTATTACCGTGAGTTGTACCAAAAATTGCAAAGTCTTACACAAGTTAGTCGAAGTGTGGAGGATTATTATAAAGAGATGGAAGTAGCTATGATCTAGCAAATGTAGAGGAGGATCGAGAGGCTACTATGGCTAGGTTCTTGGCTAGTTTGAACCTGTAAATTGCTAATTCGGTGGAGTTGCATCATTATGTAGAGTTGAAAGATATGGTGCACATGGCTGTCAAAATTGAGAACCAACTAAAGAGGAAGGGCAAAAATACACGGCAAAACCGTAACTCGGGTTCATTATTGTGAGTTTTGAATTACTTGCAAGTGCACAAGTCGTTTGCAATATAGTGTTGTGCAAGTGCGAGGTCGAATCAATAGGGAATTGTGTTGTGAAAATATATTTTTATCTAAACTAACCCTATTTTAACCTAGTTTCGAATTTTTGATCATATCTTGCAAAGAAATATAAACTAAACTAAATTGATTTTAAAATAACTGATAAAAACACTAAGATTTTTTGAATCTGCCCCACCAAAGTAAAGCATATATCTTCATGTTCTATATAAAAATAATCTATCAAATCATTCCATGAATCCACCATTATACAAATCACGGCGAATACCCAAACTAAACCAAAACCATCCAATGTATCCGTTTAATTCACAAATCACAATGGATATCCAATATAATTTGAATGATCTGTCGTATCCGGCAGATGAAACACAAGAAATATCCAATTTAACAATTTAAAAGCAATCAATCATAAGATTTTACTTAAATAATTGAACAGAACATTTATACTAAAAATATCAGAATTGTATAAACAAATCTGAAAATATTATGCCAAATAATGGTGAGGCTTCATCTTCAATCTTAGATGAAGATTTTAGCCTCTCATAATTATGAAACTAAAGCTCACAATAAAAGTGCTAAACATTAAACTTTAAAACTAAAAAAGAATTAAATTAAAACTTGCTATACATTGGGAGAAATTCCACTCGTTGTTGGGCGGCGCTTCCCTTTGTGATAGCAAAGCCTTCGAGATCCACCAGAATGCTATCAGAAGTCTTCTGGATTGCACACCAATTGCTTTGGTGAGGTGGGTCTTTTATAGGGAAACTCAATAGTGCAATATGTTTCATATTTGATGTAGGATACTGCCCGAGTGTGCTCGATCACAGTCTTGTGCGCTCGAGCACAGCATGGTGCACTGCCTGACCTTTGTCTACTAAAACCGCCATAACTTTCTCTAGAAAAATCATTTTTATAAGCCATAAAATTTCTCAGAAAATAGATATCTGGATCTTTCCAAGAATATATGGCTCATCTCCTGGTTCTTCCTGAATCAATATAGTAAAATCCACAAAAATGACTGATTTGCCACGCTGAAATCATACACAGTCTGACCTTTGTCTACTAAAACTAACATAAATTTCACTCGAAAAATCAATTTTATGAGTCGTAAAATTTCACAGAAAATAGAAATCTGGATCTTTCGAAGCATATATGGCTCATCTCCTAGTTCTTCCTGAATCAATACAGTAAAATCCACAAAAATGACTGATTTGTATAGGCAATTCTGGCAATTTTAGTGAAACTCCTTTCCGAGTGCTTGTAAACCTGTAAAACTACGAAAACAACTCAAAGTAACAAATTCCAAAGCTAAAAAATGTAAATTAAGGGGCCAAAATATGAAATATTTGGCACTAATTAGTGCACATGGCTGTCAAAATTGAGAACCAACTCAAGAGGAGGGGCAACAATACACGGCAAAACCCTAACTCGAGTTCATCTTGGAGGTCGAATTTTGTGAAGCAAACCACAGCCCAAAACCAAGCAAAAACAAAAAAGTACCAGCCATGGAAATCAAGGTAAAATTGACTCTTCCACCACTAAAAATCGTGATATTAAGTGTTTTATATGCCAAGGCAGGGGTCACATAGCAAGCCAATGTCCGAACAAAAAAGTTATGGTATTGTGAGATAATGGTGAAATTGAAACCGAGGGCAAAGAAGATATCGAATCTATGCCACCATTGGAGGATGCAAGTGATGAGGAATATACTATCTAAGGAGAATTTTTGGTTGCAAGGAGAGCTCTAAGTGTGCAAATCAAAGAAGATGACGAAGTGCAGCGAGAAAACATCTTTCATACTAGATGCCACATGCAAAACAAGGTATGTAGTGTGATTATTGATGGAGGTAGTTGTACTAATGTTGCTAGCACTACAATTATTGAGAAATTAGGGCTGCCAAAAATTAAACATTCTCGGCCTTACAAGTTTCAATGGCTCAATGATAGTGGTGAAGTGAGGGTGAACAAACAGGTGTTAGTTTCCTTCCGTATTGGAAAATATGAAAATGAAGTTTTGTGTGATGTAGTTCCGATGCAAACTGGACACTTGTTACTAGGCCAGCCATGGCAATTCGATCGGCATGTTAAGCATGATGGTTTCACCAACAAATATTCGTTTGTAAGAAATCAAGGAATAATCACACAAGTTCCTTTGACACCAAAGCAGGTTTATGAAGATCCAGTGAGGTTACAAAAAGAGAGTGAGCAAAAGAAAGATAGTGAGAAAAAGAGAACCAATGAAAATCAAAAAGAGAATATGAGAGAGGCTGGAAAAATCGAGAGAGAACATAAGAGAGCTTGTTGGAGTTTATCTAAGATTTAAACGAAAAAAAGAATGAAGAAAAATCGGCATGTTCAGCAAAGGGTGCACACCAGTGTGCACACCAGCCCAACCTTTTCCAAGCCATAGCACCCAGCAAAGAGGAGTACTGGAGGAAGGAGCAAGCCACGGCACTGCCTTCCCCAGGCCGTAGCACCTAAAGGGGCAGCAAGTGTGCCCAGTTCTAGGCCGCAGCGCGCCCTGTTCTAGGCCGCAGCGCTAGGCACACTTATGCACACATATTTCAGCCTTTAGTTGAGTTCATGAGACATGTTCAAAATGTATAGGATCACTAAGGATTGATGGAGGGCCATGGTTAATTGGTCATCAAGATCTAAGGGTAGAGATTAACCCTCAAGATTAAATAAGAAGTTGGTGCATTATATAAAGGGTTACCTAGCTTCATTCTCATCAATTAATTGAGAGATTACATGAGACACATTGTGACATACAAATGATCATTACATAAGAGAGAATTATGTGAGAGTGCAAAGACATAAAACACAAGAGGGACTCATTGTAGAGAGGCTGGTTGTAAAGAAGAAGTAGTATAGATTGTGGGTAGAGTGCTTTTTGTAATAGTTTTATTACTTTCTTTCTTCTCTTCTTAGTTCTTCAAAAACTTAGGTTTCTTGGAGAGGGTTGATGTATTTTGTAAAGAACTCCATTGATAAGATAGTGTAGAGAGCTCGGAGGAGCTCATATTGACGTAAGCACATTGCTGAACCTCGATAACAAATCGCTCGTCTTATTTCTTTCTTCGATTTCTGTTTCTGTTTCCGATTCCTAATCTTCACAAGTCATTCTAGACTTGGGTATTTGGAAGATCATCCCTGGGCATCTTGTCAAGGTGATTTCCAACAGTGATATCAGAGCCGGAGGAGCTTGCACAGCTGGGTATCGAAGCAACAACAGAAGGTATCGGAGCAAGACTCCAAGAATCAAAGAACAAACTTCTTGGGTGATTCAAGAACGGAGTAAAGATCAAGATCAGATTATGCTCTTGAGGTTGATTAAAGAACGGTGTTGAGATCAATCTTCAATCGTGTTCTTGAGGTTTAGAAGAAGTTGGAAAGCATTTGTGGGTGCTGCAAATATCTGGGATCATCTCCACTCAAATTTCGTTGTTGAGAAGTTTGATGGAAAGGGAGATTTTTCCCTGTGGAAGTGGAAGATCAAGGCTATTCTTATGCAACAGAAGGTGGACTTGGCTATTGGAGAAGATGATGCTTTTCCAGCAAGTGTCACGGAGGACCAGCAGATTGAGATGAAGAAGATGACATACAGCACCATCTTTTTGCACATGTCGGATAGTGTCACAAGGGAGTGCGGAGACTCGAAAGATTCAGCTATCATATGGAAGAAACTAGATGAGTTGTTTCTTACCAAAACTCTCCCTAACAAGATTTATCTTCTTAAAAGAATCTTTTCTTTTAAAATGGATCCTAATAAAGAGTTGCAAGATAATCTTGATGTCTTTAATAAACTAGTTCAAGATTTGACTAGTTATAGTATTAAATTCCCGGATGAACAATTGGTTGTTATGTTATTAAATTCTCTTCCTGATTGCTTTGATAGTTTAATTAATGCAATTGAATATGGAAGAGATACACTAACCAAAGAAATTGTGGTCAATGCTATAAAGACTCAGGATTTCAAAGCTAAGATTAAGGAGGTATCAAGTGGAGAAGGGCTGTTCTAAAAGGAAGGCCAGCAACTTGGAATGGCAGTAGCATTCATGGCAACTACTGGGAGAAATCAAGAGATAGAGGGCAGAGCCATGGGAGAGCACATTCCAAACCAAGATTTAGAGGAAAAAGGTGTTTCTACTGCAATAAGGAAGGTCATTTCAGAAAAGATTGCAAGAAGAAGATGTGGGATGAGAGAGGAGGAATCCATACCAAGAATAGAGAGGCTTCGGTTGCCAAAGAACAGCAAGATGATGTTCTTGTTGTGTGCTCGAATGTGAGCAGGAGGGAAGGCAGCGAGAAGTGGATTCTGGATTCCAGGTGCACTTATCACATGTGCCCTTACAAGGAATGGTTCAAGAATTTCAAGGAGATCAATGATGGAAGGATCTTCTTGGATAATGACAATTCTTGCCAAGTAAGGGGGATAGGAGACATCCAGTTGAGGATGTTTGATGGAGTCACAAGGCTGCTATGAAATGTGAGGTATCTTCCAGATTTGAAGAGGAATTTGATCTCATTAGGGTAGCTGGATTCCATGGGCTACAAATGCAAAGTAAAGGGAGGAAAGATCAAGGTGGCCAAGGGATCTTTGGTAGTGATCAAAGCAGCGATAAAGGATGGACTCTATGAGACGATTGGAGAGACGAAAATCAATGATCAAGCAGCAAGCTTGATGGCTGAGATGGATAGGGCAGCCCTTTGGCACACACACTTGGGACACATGAGCGAAAAGGGCCTGCAAATTCTTAGCAAGGATGGCCTACTTGGTGGAGACAAAGTAGAGAAACTTGATTTCTGTGAGTGTTACGTTCTTGGGAAGCAACATCGGGTCAGCTTCAACACCGGAGTGCATAAGTCTAAGGGGATTCTTGACTACATTCATTCAGACCTTTGGGGACCAGCAAGAACACCAACACAGGGAGGAAACTTTTACTTTCTACCTTTAATTGATGATTATTCAAGAAAGGTTTGGGTTTATTTGCTTAAAAATAAATTAGATGCATTGAATAATTTTATAGTGTGGAAAAGGTTGCTGGAGACTCAAGTGGGTAGGGTAGTTAAGGCTTTACGAATCGATAATGGATTAGAATTTTATAATAAGGATTTTGATAAATTATGTGAATTAAATGGCATTCTAAGGCATAGAACGATTGTAAAAACACATCAGCAAAATGGAGTTGCTGAAAGGATGAATAGAACCTTTTTGGAAAAAGTTAGATGCATGTTAATTGGGTCCGATTTACCAAAATATTTTTGGGGAGAAGCTGTGTCTACAACTACATACTTGGTTAATAGACACCCTTTAGGGCCTTAGACTCCCATGGAGATGTGGAGTGGGAAACCCCCTGAGTTGAACAACCTTAGGACTTTTGGGTGTGCTGCATATGCACATCAAAAGGATGATAAACTTAACCCAAGGTCTAGAGAATGTGTGTTTCTAGGGTATGGTGATGGGGTTAAGGGGTATAGGTTGTGGTCCTTAGAACCAAAAGGAATGAAACTCATAATAAGTAGGGATATTATTTTTAATGAATTGTTATTTCCTTACTTGGAGAAAACTAACCCTGCAGGGGCTAGTGAGCAGACCAGTCCAGAATTTATGGAGCATCGCATCAAGGAGAATTCGGTTCCGGTAGAGCAAGGAAGACAAGAGGGTTCGGACTAGGTAGAGCCCATTGATGAAGGCCAAGCTCAAGAAACTCAAGAGGAGGCTGAACTGAAAGGGGTTAATGCAGCAAGCCAGAATGACTACCAGCTCACAAGGGACTGGGAAAGGAAGGTTGTTAGACCACCTTTGAGATATGGTTTTGTGGATGCTAATATCGCAGCTCCTTAGATAGAAGGAGGGATGGTTGAACCAGAAACTTACATGGATGCCATGGAGTGTAAGGATTCGTCAAAGTAGCAGCTAGCTATGGAGAAAGAAATGGATTCTTTGAGGAAGAACAACTCTTGGGAATTGGTGCCTAAACCAGAAAAACAGAGAGTTGTGGATTGCAAATGGATCTACAAGATCAAAGAAGGGAATACTCCAGGAGATGAAGTTCAGTATAAAGCTAAGCTGGTGGCGAAAGGGTTCACACAAAAAGAAGGCATAGATTTCACCAAAATCTTCTCACCAGTTATGAAGTACAAGATGATACGGATAGTAATGGAAATGGTGGTCCAATTTGATTGGGAAATCGAGCAAATGGATGTGAAGACAACGTTCTTACATGGAGGGCTTGATGAGACCATCTACATGAGGTAACCTGAAGGCTATGAGGAAGGAAGACAGGGAGAGTTGGTGTGCAAATTGAAGAAATCTCTTTATGGCCTGAAGCAATCACCTCAGCAATGGAATAAGAGGTTCTATTCCTTTGTAACCAGCTTAGGTTTCATGAGGAGCTACTATGATTCGTGCTTATATTACAAGGGGTGCAAGGTGGAGGAAGTGGTGATCATCCTGATCTATGTTGAGGATATGTTGCTGGTTGGGAGCAACATGGAGAGGATAAGAAAATTTAAGGCTCAACTCAGTGAGGAGTTTGAGCTGAAGGATCTTGGCCATGCACAGAAGATCCTTGGGATGTGTATCATCCGGGAAAGGGAGAGAAACAGATTGAAGATCTCTCAAACTTTCTACATAGAGAAGATGATATCTAAGTTCTCTATGGAAAATAGCAAACCAGTGAAGGTTCCCCTTGCTGGTCATTTCAAGTTCTCCAGCAATCAATGTCTAAGATCGATTGAGGAGAAGATGAAAATGAAAGAGGTCCCCTACTCTGGTGCGGTTGGTTCAGTCATGTTTATGATGGTAAGCACTAGACCTGACATTACTCATGCAATGAGTGTTCTCAGTAGGTTTATGAGTAATCTTGAAATAGTTGTTGTGTAAATTGGAAGGCTCAGTTGTAACCTGTAGTAGCACTCTCAATAACCAAGGCTTAGTACATAGTGGCTACGGAAGCCATCAAGGAGGTTATGTGGTGCAAAGGGTTATTGGAAGAGTTGAAGGTACTAGAGGAGTGGGTTGTGGTGTATTCGGATAGCCAAAGTGCATTGCACTTGTGTAAGAATCTGGTGTTCCATGAGAGGACAAAGCACATGGATGTTCGGTACCATTCGGGAAAATGTTACGAAAGGATCCATTCATGTGGACAAGGTAGCCACGGAGGAAAATCTTGTAGATTTAGGCACCAAAGTTCTACCTCTAAGTAAGTTCAATCATTGCCTTAAACTACTTAGGATTGGAGCCAGTTGATTGATGACTCAAGATGAGTTTAGATACTAAGTTCTTTGCAAAATGGGTTTGATTTAAATGCTTAGACAAAGGTAGAGATTGTTGGAGTTTGTCTAAGATTTAAATGGAAAAAAAAAAGGAAGAAAAATCAGCATGTTCAGCAAAGGAAGCACACCAATGTGCACTGCGACCCAGCCTTGTCCAAGTCGCGATACCCAGCAAGGAGGAGTGCTGGAGGAAGGAGCAAGCTGTGGCACTGCTTTCCCCAGGCCGCAGCGCCTAGAGGGGTAGCAAGTGTGCCTAGCTTTAGGCTGCAACGCCCTGTTCTAGGCCGCGGCACTCAGCACACTTTTGCACACATATTTTAGCCTTTAGTTGAGTTTGTGAGACATGCTCAAAATGTATAGGATCACTAAGAATTGATGGAGGGCCATGGTTAATTGGTCATCAAGATCTAAGGGTGGAGATTAACCCTCAAGATTGAACAAGAAGTTAGTCAACTATATAAAGGGTCACCTAGCTTCATTCTCATCAATTAATTGAGAGATTACATGAGACACATTGTGACATATAAATGATCATTACACAAGAGAGAATTATGTGAGAGTGCAAAGACACAAAACACAATAGGGACTCATTGTAGAGAGGCTGGTTGTAAAGAGAGAAGTAGTATAAATTGTGGGTAGAGTGCTTTTTGTAATAGTTCTATCACTTTCTTTCTTCTCTTCTTAGTTCTTCAAGAACTTGGGTTTCTTGGAAAGGGTTGCTATATTTTGTAAAGAACTCCATTGATAAGATAGTGCAGAGAGCTCGGAAGAGCTCACAGGGACGTAGGCACATTGCCGAACCTCGATAACAAATCGCTTGTCTTCTTTCTTTCTTTGATTTCTGTTTCTATTTCTGATTCCTAATCTTCACAAGTCATTCTAGACTTGGGTGTTTGGAAGATCACCACCTGAGCATCTTGTCAAGGTGATTTCCACCAGAACTGATTCGGCCATTGAGAGAAAAACAAATTTCGATGCAAGAACGAGTGAAATAAAAAGATTAATGATTTTAAATCAGCTAATGATTGTACTTTTGTACAAAGAGGCATTAAACATTAACCAATTTGAATCATCTTTGCCTAGTTCTATTATTTCTCTTTTATAGAAGTTTGATGATATCTTTCTCAAGGATATTCCACATGGCTTACCTCCTATTCGAGGAATTGAACATCAAATTGATTTCGTGCCCGGTGCTACAATTCAAAACCGACCAGCCTATCGAAGCAATCCCGAGGAGACAAAGGAGCTACAAAGGCAGGTTAGTGAATTGATGGAAACGGGGTACGTAAGAGAAAGCATGAGCCCGTGCACTGTTCCGGTGATTTTGGAGCCCAAATGTGTTGAATCAGGCCATTAAGAGTTTTCTTGAACCTTTTAGCTCGAGCCCTTGTAACTGGTCCAATTGGAACTTGAATAGGAATATGACATTTGTTTGCAGTGTCATTATCACACCGATTATATAATTTTTTATTTTAAATATATTTTTTAACAAATTTATCTTGATATATGATGGGTGTTTGAATTATAGAAGTGGTGTTAGGGAATAAAATTTTGTTATTGTTTTTTTTATGCATAAAGAAACTTAGAAAAAAAATATTTTATCAATTTGATTCAAGTTAGATGTCTTGTTGGAGAATATCGGCAAGAGAAAGGATAGGGATAGCACCCCTTACCTCAACTCCATCAGATTGTGAAATTGGATATTTATTTACACTACATTTGGTTGTCTAGAGTTAAAGCTTAGAATTGGACTTGAGGTAGAATCATACTTTTTTTCAACATAAAAATGATTGAAAAAAAACTATGATTCCATCTCAATTCCAAATTCAAGCCCAAGCTTCAATTTTAGATAACCAAACGTAGTGTTAAAATATTTTCTATATTTAAAATATGTCTCTTTGCAAAAAGTGTGTTCAAGTTCATAGCTCTTCACTCTGTAGGTGGGATCCTTAGGGGTTTGCTGACATATATGTGTTTTATGGACACCTTTTTTTTTGTACTTTTCTTGGACCCTTGTCTTGTCATTCTTCATTGTCACTATGTTGAACCTATTCTTTAAAGCATACTCATAAATGACTCTCTTAATTTATTCAGTTGAGGAAAATTTTATCTCAATATCAAATTTAGGATTTCAATGTGTAAGAAATATGGATATGAGTCTAGCGTCCTTGTTGGCATGCCCATGCCTATACACCATAAAGTTGATGCTAAAAGATGTAACTTTATGCCACGAGTTGCATGTCTTTTAAGGACATATCCTTTCTCAAACGTGTCTCTTAGTTAAAGACATAGCTCTTCCAAGTATTATGTCTTTTATGAAAAGACATCAAAGGCATCTCTTAGTTGCCTATAAATAGGGTTTCATTTCATTGGTCTAAGATGAATCCAACAGGAGAGTCAGAGGGAAACACTTGGGTTGTGATATTTTGTTTCCTTTTTATTTGTAAATGGTTTCTCGATGGTGAAATTATGGTAAATTCACGTGACACAAGTGTCAAATACAAGATGAATATCAAAGCAATAATGAAGAGTTAGAGCACATAATTCTAATGACAAGTGATGTTAGATATTTGAATGATGATTATTCAAAATTTATAAATTGAAGGCATGTTATGATAATTAAGTAGATTTTTAATTATGATATTAGTTGTGTGCATTGTATATAAGTATACGTTATAATATGGCTTAAGATGATTTATCAAGTAGGAGTTTGTTAGGCTGGTAAAATTAACAAGAAGATTTCTCGCTAAGTCCTAAGGATATATCATATGGGAATAGTTGGAATGGTGGAATTAAGTTCCATGCTTAATGTTAAGTGATATATCTAGTGATAATTTTTAGTTTGGTAGACTTAAAAAATCGATTTCTCACCTAGTTCTTAAGGATATATCAAGTGGGAGGAGTTAAGCTCCCTAAAGAAGTTTCTCTTAATTTTGAGTGTCGTCGCTCAAAGTGGGAGGTTTTAGGCTAGTAGGACTATTAAGCAAAACTCTCATCTAATTCCTAGATTTTGCACATTATTGAATTAATTAATAGTAATTAACCTTAATTATAGGAGATGATTGGGTGTACTACATTTCTTTCGATCTTGTAACACATGTTAGATATCACTGATTAATTCAAGGAATTGCTACAAAATAATATTGCTACTATGTTGTGCTATATATGTGTGTGCCTCTTTTAGTTATTATGATTGCAATAATGATCTCAATTGAAGTGAGAAATTGAGTAAAGAGGACTTGAAATGTACAACATTGTAATTAGTATCTTCGAGAGTTACAGGACATGCTGAAAATTTTTAAATGAAACCAAGCAGGGTCCTCTTGGAAGCAACTAGAACCACAACTCCCATACGACTTACTCTTTAAAAAAAAAAACTATTGATTAATGACTATAAGGGTAAGGTGCTGATTCATTATATTTCATCATTTTTATAGATGATTTCACATGTTATGGTCATGTCTATTTGATATCTCATAACTCATTAGCATTGGAATGCTTTATATGTTATTTAAAATTGGTTGAATACAAATTAGACAAGAGTGTGAAGGTTCTTGGAGCACACCATGCAGTTGTGAGTATCTATATGAACAATTAAAATAACTGTGGGATAAAAATGGAATAGTTAGTCAAATAACTATTCTTAAAACTCCGCAACAAATTTACCTCAAATATGATGAAGTCTTGCTATTGTAATTGAATGATGGTAATATCTCTAATATTGGAGAAATTTTCTTTATAACTTTTTGCTAAGAAATTTGAATTGAAGAAAGAAGAAAACAAAACGGGATTTGGTAAGAAATAACAAAACAAAACAAAAACTACTTTTTTATATTAAAACTACCCTGCCACCGTTCTCTACCTTTTTGTTGTCCAACATGCACTTCTTACATGTTGTGTTGACAACACCTGGACGTCCAAGTGTTTGCCCACCCTTTTTTTTCTTCTTTCTCCTTGTGACACCAAACGTCCATGTGTCTTTTCTTTGTTTTCAAAAGAATTATTTTATTCAATAATAAATCTTTCATGTATATATTATTTTAATCCCATGTAATATTTATCAAATTACTTCTTTACCCTTACTTTAAGAAGACGGGTATTACAACAAGTTGCTTTTGAATGATGTTAAACATGTTCCCGATCTTCACTAGTCAACTTGATAATGAAGGCTATCACAATGAATTTGGTTATGGAAAGTGAAAGTTCTCTAGAGGTTATTTGATTATATCTAGAGGAAAGAAATTTGAGACTCTAGCAGACTATAAGCAAAGGTGAGTCAGGGTCAAGTCAATGTTGCTTACGATGATTATATTGAAGTCTAGCATAAGTGAGTTGCTCATATAAGTGAGAAAACACTTTTAGTACTGACATAGAAGTAATATCTACCATCCATGCAAGGTACGCTCCTTAAGACTTGTTCTCACTGTTTAGCTGGTAAGTAAAGTAGAGTTTAATTTTGTAGAACTTCTTCATTTAGACGTAGTGGAATCTTAGATTTGGCTCATACTGATGTTTGTTCTATGAAAGATAGAAGTATTGATGGTGTTTGTAATGACCCATCCCAGGTTGGCCACCCCCGATATAGTGTCGTCACGTTTTGAAATCTCAACACGACACATATATGCAACAATATAAAAACATCAACTGAAATTATATATATCTATACATCAATCCTCAACCCTTAACCCTCAACAGAGGAGTTACATTATTAAAATTTCAACTGAAATAATATATACAACATATTATGCATGAATATTTACAAATATTTTTTTTCTTTCCATTAGTCAGAGGATGTGGACCACAAGGCTTATAGATAATCACTCAGTCTGAATCACAGCTCAACAATCTATCTGTCCTGTCTGCTGCCTAAAATTATTTTACAATGAGGAGTGAGCTTCACAAGCTCAGTGAATTAAATTTACTAGAAGTATTCAATTTGTATACGTCCAGTCACATCTTATAATTCAATTGTTCAAATAGTTTTCCAATATTCATTCATCTATATCTCATATAATTTGATAATATAATTCTATTATCACTACTCATATCATAATCCTCACCATTTATCAATCTCTTCTTAAGTTAATCATCAAATATATAAATCTTTCTTCTCATATATTTAATCATTTTAAGACTATCAATTCAACCTCATTATTTACTTCGTAATTAGGTTCACAACATATAATCAATCACTCAGATAACTCTTATCATATAATACTTTCATATTTGTTTCTCATCATATTTGTCTCTCTGCGAAACTCATTTATCTATCAATAAATTTATAATCAAGAATGATACTTTAACATCTCAAGCAATAATAATCAATATTTAAAACAAATACAATGCATGAATTTAAATTATCAGATTATTTCATAATATCACTTGGGAACGTCTTCCCACATATCGATATGTTTTAGCGTAGACCAACTGTCTTCCCGGTTCTTTTATTTTTAGCTATATCGGTTGCTATAGTTCTTTTATTTTCATTTGGACCGGCTGCCTTTTCGGTTCTTTTATTTTCATTTAGACCGGCTACCTTCCTAGTTTTTTTTTTCATTTAGACCAGCTGCCTTCCCAGTTCTTTTATTTTCATTTAGACCGGCTACCTTCTTGGTTCTTTTATTTCATGCATATGAACAATAATATGAAATATGCATATGAGCAATAAATAAAACAAGCATACATTCAAGCATTCAATTTAGCTATCCAGCTCTTTTTCAAAATTATTATTTTTATCATATTCATTAAATTATCTCCCCATATATCATATCAAATTATCAATTATAGCTTGTCGAGAATTTCATTTATCCTTTCATTATATATTTCATCAACTCATTATTTCATTAATATTACTTCTTATATAATAAATTTTGAACATATCAATTATTCATATAATATCAATCAATCAACTTTCATATATCATCTAATCATTGTAGTTCAATAATTAATTCAAATATCATTGCTTTATATTTTATATTTATCTCAATTACTAAAAGTAAATCTAACTCACTATATAGCACTTAAAGCTACTCGTGGATCACCTCCTTGCCTTTTCTACTCTTTTCAGCAATTTCACCCGATTGCTGATCGTCAATACCTGACATAATATTTATATTAAAATTTCTAATTTATTCTTCAATTCTTCCATAATTCATACCCTTTAAATTTCTACATCAAATTCAAAGCAATTTCATGTTGTATAATTTCAAAAATAAAATTCACATTACTACCTTTTGTTTTTCTTAAAGCTTCTCTCGAATCTCTTTCAAATTCTCCCGTAAACTTTTCAAAATTTCAACATTTCTTTGAGTCCCCGGGTCATTAAAGAAAGAAAATAATTTGAATTGAAGAAAGAAGGAAAACAAACAGGATTTGGTATGAAAAATTAAAATAAAACAAAAATACTAAACTTTTATACAAAAAATAAAAAATAAAACCGCCACACTGCCACCATTTGTTCTCAGGTGGCTTACATACAATATGCATGCTTTGTTTGAAACCACATAAGACCACCTAGTGTCCAGGTGTCTCCCTTCATTTTTTTAAAGAATTATTTTATTCAATAATAATTCTTTCATATATATATATATATATATATTATTTTAATTCAATGTAATAACTATCAAATTACTTCTTTACCCTTACTTTAAGAATACTGGTATTACAATTCTACCAAACTTATAAAAATTTTGTGCCCAAAATTTTCGTACCTAACTCATAAAAAGGCTGGTGGGGGTATTCTTTCCTCATACTCCCATGTAATTTCTTCAACATCATTATTCCTCCACAAAACTTGAACTAATGGAATTTCTTTAGTACATAAGACTTGTTCTTTTCTGTTTAAAATTCTCACTGGTACTTGTATAAAAGTCAAATCTTCTTGAATTTCTACAGTTTGGCTCGAAATATTATGAGATTCATCATGTACACACTTTTCTCAAAAGTAAAACATGAAACATATTATGTAATTGCTTTAACTCTGGAGGCAAATCCAAACTGTATATTATTGGTCCAACTCTCTGAATCACCTCATATGGCCCCACAAATTCTGGACTTAACTTTCTTTTCTTTTTGACCCTCAACACACCTTTCCATGGAGATATTTTCAAATACACCCAATCTCCTACTTGAAACTCAAGAGGTCTTCTTCTATTATCAACATAGCTATTTGGTCTACTTTGTGCTGCTTTAAGGTTCTCTCTAACCAGTTTGATCATCTCAGTTGTTAACTTAATAATTTATTGGCCAAATATATTTCTCTCTCCCACTTCTTCCCAACATATAGGAGTTCTACACCTCCTACCATACAATGCCTCAACTGGTGTCATTCCAATACTAGATTGATGTTAATTATTATAAGCAAATTCAATCAATGGCAAGTAAGCATCCCAACTTACTAATAAACTCATCACATTTGCCCTCAACATATCTTCTAGTACTCTAATAATCCTTTCTATCTACTCTTCTGTTTGAGGATGAAAACTTGTACTAAACTGCAACTACGTACCCATGGCTTTCTGAAGCCTCTCCAAAACCAGGATGTAAATCTAGCATCTCTATTTGACACTATGCTCAATGGTACTCCATGCAACCTCACAGCTATATACAGTTCAGTAAACTTTTTAGGACTCTAATTAGTTTTAATTGGAAGAAATTGAAATGACTTAGAAAGTCTATCTACTATCACTCACACTGTATCGTGACCTCTCTTGGTATGGAAAAATCCAGAAACAAAATCCATACTCACATTATCCCATGGCCATTTAGGCATTAGAAGATGCTATAGTAAGCCTGCTGAATGTCTATTCTCAGACTTCACTTATAGACAAAACAAACATCTAGAAATGTATTCAGCTACATCTCTCTTCAATCCAACCACCAGAAATTTTGTCTCATTCCCCAATATATTTTATTATTACTCGGGTGTATCGAATACACTAAACCATGTACCTATCTCAATATCTCTTTTTTCATCTCAACATCATTGGGAACACAAATTCTATGTACCAATACCAACCTGCCACCCTCTTTTATTATGAACTTAGTATGCTCTCCACTTAATACTTCCTGCTTAATTTTTTTTATATCTCTTCATCTCTACCTTGCATCTCTAACAAAAGTTTTACTATGGAAGACTGTACAACCATATTTGCTAACAATGATCCTCTATCACTGATATTCAACTTCATTCTTATCTCTCTTAAATCTATTATCAACTTCTCATCATGACTCTCAATAATAGTTAACTTCATATAGAGTTTCTACTCAATGCATGAGCTACCACCTTTTCCTTTCCTAGATGCTAGTGAATTATACAATCATAGTCACTAATCAACTCCATCCACCACCTCTGTCTCAAATTCAACTCTTTTTAAGTAAGTAAATATATCAAACTCTTGTGATCAGTAAATATCTCACAAGTGACTTCATACAGATGATGTCTCCAAGTCTTCAAACCTAACACAGGCAGCCAACTCTAAGTCATGGGTCAGATAATTTCTTTTATGATTCTTCTATTGCCTAGAAGAATATGCCACTACCTTTCCATGTTGCATCAACACACATCCCAACCCTTGATGTGAAGCATCACTATACATAACAAATCCTTCATCACTAGAAGAAATTAACAACACTAAAGTAGTAGTTACTTTCTCCTTCAACAACTAAAAACTATTCTCACACTCCTTAGATCATACAAACTTCACCTCTTTCCTGGTCAATCTAGTCAAATGTGTAATAATCATAAAAAAATTATGAATGAATCTTTTGTAATAACCGGCCAGTCTCAAGAAGTTTCTAATCTCAGTCACATTAATTTGATTCTCCCAACCCAACACTACCTCTACTTGCTGTGATCAATTGCTATACCATCTCCAGATACTACATGGTCCAAGAAAGTTATTTCATTTAGCCAAAATTCACATTTAGAAAATTTAGCATATAATCTCTCACTCCTCAGAATCTCCAACACCATTTATAAATTCCTCACGTGTTGTTATTCATTCTTAGAATATACCAGAATATCATTAATAAATACAACTATAAACTTGTGAAGATATAATTTAAACACTCTAGTCATCAAGTCCATGAATGCAGCTGGAGCATAAAGTTAACCCAAATGGTATCAAAAGAAACTCATGGGGATCATAACATACCCTAAAAGTAGTCTTAGGCATGTCTCATTCTTTTATTCTTAATTGGTGATAACATGATCTTAGATCTATCTTAGAAAATATCCTTGCTCCCTAAAACTTCTTAAATAAATCATCTATCCTAAGCAAAAGGATATTTTTTCTTAATGGTTATCTTATTCAACTATCTATGGTCTATACATGATTACGCCCAAAACATAACGCGGTTATTGTAGTATAGTTTTGGGGTGTCGATTCCACAGAGAAACAAGTTAATTAAAAAAGAAGGTGCTAACCTTAACACAAATGATAAAAGATTAAATGAATCTGAGTTTTTGATTGTGCAAAAGGGTAATTGTGTAAATAGGTTTGAAATATAATTAAGAATGACAAGGTTCCGAGAATCCTCCATAGGCTCGTTGCTCTAATCCTAACTTGATTCAGTTGTTTTTGTCTCGATTGCAAGTTTCACATCCCAAACAGGCAATCGGAAAATATTCAATTAAAGTGCAACTATAAATCCTAATGTAATTGTTATGAATTATTCTCTACTTTCATGCACACATGACCCAACTTATAAATTATCAAAAGATGACGATATATCTAATGACAATACCGCAGTAATGGACAAATCTATAAAAGAGATCTACTGGACTCAATCATACCCAAACAGATACACATAAGAAAAGCATGACTGAACTTATATGGAAAAGAAGCATGCAATCACCGGACTAATAAAAATCTACTAATTAAATTAAAAAATAAAACATAACAATATTTAATGAAAATAATACCAAACTACAACTAAATCAAATAAAGGAAATAAGAACAACTACACCTAGGGATTCATCCCTTCGCCTTGCTTGAAGACTAGCTGGTCATGGAGCTCATGCTTCCTTGAGTTGCCTCCGTCCTCTCAACGATCATCTCCTCCTCGGTAGCGAAAGTTTCGGCGATTCCTCAGCTTGCCTTCAAAATTATACTTTCGGATTCATCCTAAAGGCCCTCTGGATTACTCCTAAAGGCCCTCTGGATTCACTCTCTGATGTATTCAGATGAGCTCCGATTGAATGCCTCAAAGCTGAAATGGAGTAGGCCTTTTATAGGGAAATACCACAAGTGCAATGTGTTTCCAATCCAATGTGGGATGTGGGATATAGAAATGTGTTTTCCAACTAATGTGGGATGTGGGATTTAAGCTCAAAATCACGCTGAAATCCCGCACAGCCCGACCTTTGTCTACTTAAACTGCCATAACTTTCTCTAGAAAAATCCTTTTGATGAACTGTAAAATTCTCCAGAAAATAGACTTCCGGATCTTTCTAAGCATATATGGCTCATCTCCTAGTTCTTCTTGTATCAATATAGTTTAATTTTTAAAGATAATTTATCTGTACGGTCAATTTTGGCAATTTAGTGAAACTCCTTTCCAGTGCAGGCAGCAGCTGTTGCTCTTTTAAGCCCTCCATCTTGTCCTTTCGGAAGCATTCCTTCACTCCAGTATGCCTCGAGTCTTTGTACTTCAAGCAATGATAACTTTTCCTCCTCTTTTGAGCTTAAAGTACCTGAAAATACACTGAAATAAGTCAGTGGTCCAATAATATCACTTTAGAGTTATTAACACATAAAAGCATAATAAAGATCGAGATCAATCATAAAATACTAACAATTAACCACTGTTGAGAAGCATTTTATGACTTTATCAATACACATTCTCATTGTTCCATATTTCTTCTTCACAAACAATACAGAGGCTCCCCATGGTGACACACTTGGTCGAATAAATTGTTTATCTAACAATTCTTGAAGCTGAACTTTCAACTCTCTCAACTCAGTGGGTGCCATTCTGTAGGGTGTTATAGATATATGTGATGAACCTCATATCACATCAATAGAGAATTTAATCTCCCTACTAGGAGGCAAACTAGACAACTCATCAAGAAATACATCAGAAAAATCTTTCACTACTAAGATTCATTCCAACTCTCTACTATCATTTCTAACATCCACCACATATGCCAAATACTCCTCACATCCTTTTCTTGACAATTTACTAGTAATTAGAGAAAAATAAGATAGTTCGAGAGTATTTTACGTTCTCCTGGAAACTAAATTCCTCTTGTCCATATCCTGAACACTATATTCTTTCAGGAACAATCAACCCAGATGTAATACATCGTCAACCATTTCATTCCCAAAATCAAATGAAAATCCATCATGTTCAAAGGTAATAAATCAACTCCAAATTCTCTATCTCTGATACGAATCACACAACCTTTGTAAACATTTATGATTATCACTCTATCTCTAGTGAAAACTTCAACAATAATATTATGCATCAAATGACTAAAACATGCATCAACAGACTTCATAAATACATTGGATGCAAAAGAATAGGTTGCACTAGGATCAATTAATAATCTAGCATGTATATCAAGACTGGATATTGTACCCATAACAACATCAGGAGTAGTGTGGGCATCTTGTTGGGTCAATGCCTAAATTCTGCTCTTTTTGGATTGCATCTGACTACCTCGCCTTCTTTCAGTAACTGTTCCTCTACCTTTGCCCCATATACTTCCTGATCCTCTACCTCTCCCCACTTGTCTTATCCCAACACCTCCAACACTTATCTCAACAAATTTCCCCACTGGACAATCTATACTAATATGCCCTCCCTCACCACATACAAAGCACGTCAGATTAGGACAATTCTGAAATAGATGCCTTGTCTGATTACATCTATAACAAACTCTTGTCTCTCGATCATACATGAGATTACCACTTTTCCTTTGTGGCATACTTACTCCTCTACCATAACTTTCAGTTGTCATAACTTGTCATCCAAATCTAGGGGTCCTACCAATATTTCTCTGAGTTACAGAAGCAACAGATCCTGCTGGCCTCTGGCTTTGTATTACAGATCCTTGTAACAAGGAACACCCCCTCTAAGGTGATCTCCCACCCTGCACCGCCATACTACTACCACCTCTGGGTCCCTCAAATCTAGACCTCTTCAGCCAATCCCTCATACCTCTAAACTTCATCACATCATTCTCAATCTGTAGTGCTATATACACCAACCTAGCATAATTCCTATGCCTCATGTAAGATAGTTTAGATTTAATCTCAAAATGTAGTCTATCTATAAACCTCTTACATTTCTTCTCCTCTAGGTCTATCATTTTCGGTACAAACCTCGACAAGGCCACAAATTTCCTATCATACTGAATCATAGTCAATACGTTTGCCTCAAATAATAAAATCTCTCTCTTGTTGGGCTCTAAAGGTATAAAGAAAGTATTTATCAAGGAAACCCTCCTTAAACCTATTCCAGGTTAAGGGTCTATCAACATATGCACTTATCTAAGGAAGAGTATCCTCCCACCATTCTAAAGCTACTTCTTCTAACTTAAACGAAGCAAAGGCAACCCTTTGCCTATTAATCACTGGTAAAATACCAAATAATCTCTCTACGTGTTTCACCCATAGCTCAGGCTCAAAAGGATTCATAAATTCTTTAAATAACATAGCATTCAACTTAATATACCGAACAAAATAATCTTCCTTCATCTCATGCATAAACTCACCTTTCCCCTTTTTAACGTCTACCATTATTGGATTTACAATAACTTCAGGCATTACTCTAGCTTGTTCATCAAATCTATGCTATAAACTATCAACTTTATCATCTGTTACATTCATTTTCTCAAGAGCATGAGCAAGAGCTTCTCTTAGCTCATTTCTTTCAACTTCGGATTCTCTCACACTCCTACTAATATCAATTATACTGTCAACACATTCCTTTCTAGTAAACTCAATCTAACTCAGCCTCCATCTCAACCTAAGCTCGTTTTAAAATTGGGGGCCTACCACGCCTTCTCTGGTCAGCAACTCTAACTTTAGGTCTCCTATGTCCAGATGACATCCTCAAACTATGCATTAAAATATAATTTATTTTAATCTTCCACTTTCTTTCTTTTTATGCAGTCTATAGAATTATAAAACCTAATGATATGATACCAAAATTATAACGACTCATCCCGGGTTGGCCACTCCTGAGATGATGTCGTCACGTTTTGAAATCCCAGCACAACACATATATACAACAATGTAAAAACATCAACTGAAATTATATATATCTATACATCAATCCTCAACCCTCAACAAGGGAGTTACATTACTAAAATTTCAACTGAAATAATATATATAACATATGATGCATAAATATTTACAAATATTTTTTTCTATTAGTCAGAGGATGTGGACCATAAGGCTTACAGATAATCACTCAGTCTGAATCATAGCTCAACAATCTATCTGTCCTTCCTACTGCCTGAAATTATTTAATAGTAAGGAGTAAGCTTCACAAGCTCAGTGAATTAAATTTACTAGAAGTATTCAATTTGTATACTTCCAATCACATCTTATAATTCAATTGTTCAAATAGTCTTCCAATATTCATTCATCTATATCTCATATAATTCGATAATAGCATTCTATTATCACTACTCATATCATAATCCTCATCATTTATCAATCTATTCTTAAGTTAATCATCAAATATATCAATCTTTCTTCTCATATATTTAATCATCTTAAGACTATCAATTCAACCTCATTATTTACCTTGTTATGAGGTTCACAGCATATAATCAATCACTCAGATAATTCTTATCATGTCATACGTCATATTTGTCTCTCATCATATTTGTCTCTCTATTATACTCATTTATCTATCAATACATTCACAATCAAGAATGACATTTTGGCATCTCAAGCAATAATAATCAATAATTAAAACAAATGCAATGCATGAATTTAAATTATCAGATCATTTCATATTATCACTTGGGAACATCTTCCCACATGTCGACATGTTTTAGCTTAGACCAGTTGCTTTCCCGATTCTTTTATTTTCATTTGGACCGGATGCCTTCCCAGTTCTTTTATTCTCAGCTATATTGGCTGCCTTCCGGATTCTTTTATTTTCATTTAGTCTGGTTGCCTTCTCGATTCTTTTATTTCATGCATATGAACAATAATATGAAATATGCATATGAGCAATAAATAAAACAAACATACATTCAAGCATTCAATTTAACTATCCAACTCTTTCTCAAAATTATTATTTTTATCATATTCATTAAATTATCTCCTCATATATCATATCAAATTATCAATCATAGCTTGTCGAGAATTTAATTTATCATTTCATTATATATTTCATCAAGTTATTATTTCATTAATATTACTTATCATATAATAAATTTTGAACATATTAATTATTCATATAATATCAATCAATCAACTTTCATATATCATCCAATCATTGTAGTTCAATAATTAGTTAAAATATCATAACTTTATATTTCATATTTATCTCGATTACTAGAAGTAAATCTAACTCACCACGTAGCACTTAAAGCTACACGTGGATCACCTCCTTGCCTTTTCTGCTCTTTTCAGCAATTTCACTCGATTATTGATCGTCAATACCTGACGCAATATTTATATTAAAATTTCTAATTTATTATTCAATTCTTCGGTAATTCATACCCTTTAAATTTCTACATCAAATTCCAAGTAATTTCATGTATGCATAATTTCAAAAATAAAATTCACATTATTACCTTTTATTTTTCTTAAAGCTTCCATCGAATCTCTTTAAAATTCTTCCGTAAACCTCTTCAAAATTTCAAAATTTCAACCTTTCTTTGAGTCCCTGGGTTTTTAAAGAAAGAGAGTAATTTGAATTGAAGAAAGAAGGAAACCAAACAGAATTTAGTAAGAAAAATCAAAATGAAACAAAAATACTAAACTTTTATACCAAAAAAAAAAACCCACCACATTGCCACCATTTGTTCTCACACTATTTGTTCTCAGGTGGCTTACATACAATATGCATGTTTTGTTTGAAACCACATAAGACCACTTGGCATTCAGGTGTCTTCCTTCCTCTTTTTTTTTAAAGAATTATTTTATTCAATAATAATTCTTTCATATATATATTATTTTAATTCCATGTAATATCTATCAAATTACTTCTTTACCCTTACTTTAACAAGACGGGTATTATAGTGTTATCTACTTTATTAACTTTATTGATGATCACCATTGAAAAGTGTGGCCATTTCCTTTAAAAACTAAAGACTGGGTGCTTGAAATATTCAAGCATTTCCATGTGAAAGTTGAAAGAGAAAAAGAAAAGCAACTGAAATGTGTTTAAACAGATAATGAAAGTGAATATAAAGGTCTATTTAAGCACTACTATAGGAGCCATGATATCAGGCTTTAAAAAAACAAATCCTAAAACCTTAGCATAATTGAGTGGCGGAGAGAATGAATAGAATAATTTGTGAAAGAATTAGGTGTATGCCCTCTCATGCAAAATTGTCTAAATCATTTTGGGGTGAGGCAATGAGGGCTATCGTGGATTTGATCAACCTTTCTCCTTCGGTTCCTTTGGATGGTGAGGTGTAGGAAATTGTGTGGACATGAAAAGATGTCTCCTACAAGCATTTAAGGGTGTTTGGATGCAAAATATTTGTTCATGTTACTAGAGATGAGAGGTCCAAGCTTGATGCCAAGACAAAATAGTGTATCTTTGTGGATTATGCACGTGAAAAATTTGGCTACAGAATGTGAGATCCAATGAACAAGAAGATCGTTATAAGCCGAGATGTAGTGTTTTGTGAAGTTGAAACCATTGAAAACTTAGAGAAGATAGAAAAGCTTGGGTCCTTCAATGAAGAGTTTGTTAACTTGGATCTAACTTCTACCCCTCCTAAAGTGTTTGATGATCACATAGAAGAGACATAATAAGATAATAAGAATGTAATTTGTGATGGTGATTCTCTTACAGTTGATGATGAGCCTGCAGTAATTGATGTGCCTGAAAATAGTCAAGCAGAACATAAAGTTTAGCAAGCTCTTACAGAGCCCCAATTGAGAATATTTACCAAAATAAGATGACCCCTCAAATGGTATTATCCTGAAAAATATGTGATTTTACTGATGGGGGAGAGCTGAACAGTTACCAAGAGGCCATGGAGAATGAGTATAAAGGAGAGTGGTTGAAAGCAATGTAACAAGAGATGAAATCCTTGCATGAAAATCACATTTATGAGTTGGTGAAACAATACAAGTAAAAGAAAACACTCAAGAATAAATGGGTATAAAGGTTGAAGACTGAAGAAAAAGCTTACAACCAAGTACAAGGCAAGATTAGTAGTAAAAGGGATTCGGTCAAAAAAAAGGAGTTGAAGAAATCTTCTCACTCGTGATTAAAATGTCTTTTATCCGAATTATTCTTAGATTAGCTGCTAGATTAAATTTAGAGATTAAACAATTTGATTTGAAAACCATCTTTCTCCATGGTAACTTGGAGGAAGAGATCTATATGGGCAACTAGAAAGGTTCCAAAGAAAAGGTAAAAAAACATTTGGTGCATAGACTGAAAAAAGAACTTACATGGGCCAAAGCAAGAACCTCGTTAATGGTATAAAAAGTCTGATTTTTTGTATGGAGAGTTATTGGTACATGTTGTGAGCTTTAAATTACTTGCAAGCCCACGAGTCGTTTGCAATATAGTGTTGTGCAAGTGTGAGGTCGAATCCACAGGGAATTGCGTTGTGAAAATGTAATTTTATTTAAACTAAACTTATCTTAACCTAGTTCCAAGTTTTGAATTATATGTTGCAAAACAAATAAAAACTAAACTAAATTGATTTAAAACTAATAATAAAGACACTAAGGTTTCTGAATCCACCCCACCAAAGTTAAGCATATATCTTCATGTTCTAAAAATAGCCTATCAAAACATTCTATGAATCAAACTTAAAACAAAAAAAACAAAAAATATCCCAATTAAACCAAAAACATCCAATGTATCCGCTTTTAACAAATCACAAAGGAAATCCAATTTAATCAAAAACAATTTGATGTATCCATCAGATAAAACACACGAAATATCCAACAGAACAATTTAACCGCAATCAATCATAAGATTTTACTCAAATAATTGACAGAACGTTTATACTAAAAAAAAAAATCAGAATTGTATAAACAAATCTGAAACTATTATGCCAAAAAAGGGCGAGGCTTCATCTTCAACCTTAGTTGAAGATTTTAGCTACTCATAATCATGAAACTAAAGTTCACAATAACAGTGCTAAACATTAAACTAACAAAAACAGTAAATTAAAACTGACTATACATGGGAGAAATTCCACTCGCTGTTGGGCGGTGCTTCCCCTCGTGGTAGCAAAGGCTTCGGGATCCACCAGAATGCTAGCAGACGTCCTCTAGATTGCTAAATGGCACCAAGAATTGCACACCGAATGACGAAGTGAGATAGTGCTTTTATCGGGGGAGTCCCGAAGCACAATAGGTTATAGATTCGATGTAGGATACTGCCCGAGTGCGCTCGATCGCAGAATGGTGTGATCAATCGCATGTGCGCTCGATCGCATGTCTTGTGCGCTCGATCACAGGTGTACTGCACTGCAAAGATTTTGATGTAGGATGTTGACCATGCGCTCGTTCGTAGGCAAGTGCGCTCGATCGCATGTCTCGTGTGCTCGATCGCACTAGGCATCCTCAGCTTTTGCTCTTGAAGCTTGACATCTCCCGAAATGCTTCATTTTCTCCACAAACCTATAAAAATACACAAAACACAGTAAAGACATAAAATAAAGTGAAATAATACAAACTAAGAGCTTAACAAATATAATTTAAGGGCTTAAATATGCAATATTTAAGACTCATCAAATACCCCCAAACTTAAATTACACATTGACCCCAATGTGTGAATAATATGGAAAAAGCTGACCTGGGATATGTAGAACTATCTGGACTTGGTATGACTCATAGCATACCCCCAAACTTGAACTGAAGTACGCTTTGTCCCTGAAAAATAAAGACTGGAAAACAAAAATACTGGAAACAAACATTAATCATAAATATGTAAAATAATAAGTAAACAAAAAGGATATGCTGTGGGGTGCCTCCCATGAGCGCTAAGTTTAACGTCTTCAACTAGACCCAACATTAGTAATCGTGCCCAGCTAAGCGCTCCACCATCTGATAAATAAATGGGAGTGGAAAATGATCATTTTTTGTGGCAGCAGTCAACTTACGGTAGTCTATACTCACTCTCCATCCATATTGCACACTAGTTGGAACCAAATCGTCGTCTTTATTCATCACTACCACCAATCCAGCCCACTTTGGTACGACATGAATTGGGCTCACCCACTCGCCATCAAAGATTGGATAAATGATCCCTACATCCAATTCCGTAATCACTTCAGTCCTCACAACCTCTTGCATAGCTGGGTTGAGCCTTCTTTGTGGCTCCCTCGATGGCTTGGCATTCTCCTCCAAATGTATCTTATGCATCACCACCGAGGGGCTGATTTCCTTGATATCCTCAATAGTCCAGGCGATAGCTTCATTGTGCTCTCTTAAAACGTCCAATAATTTATCCACTTGAGCATAAACCAAATCTGAAGCTATAGTCAGAGGCAAAGAATCTGCTGGACCTAGGAACTTATACTTAAGATTGTCCAATAAAGGCTTAAGTTCCTTCTTGAGGGGTTCAGGTGTTGTGGTCTCCTCCATCTCACTGTTTTTCTGAGGAGCAGACTCCAAAGTAGCATTTGCTTGCTCAAACAACTTATCCAAATCCAAATCCTCTTCAAACTGAGCAAAGCATGCCTCCAAGGGGTCCTCAATGTGGGATTCATCCACAGTCTCCTCCGTCTCACTGATCTTCTGAGGAGCAGACTCCAAAATGGAATTTGTTTGCTCAAGTAACTTATCTAAATCCAAATCCTCTCTAAACTGAGCAAAGTATGCCTCCAGAATGTCCTCAGACTCCCCTCCTTTCTTGGGTGCTTATAATCTCTCAACGTAAGGCACTTTAGGTACAAACGACCTAGGGAGATCCTTAATAATAGGTGTGGCTGTAGATGGCTCAGCATCTCTCTTTTCCTTGTTACCACTTTCTTGCCCTTGTTGCATAGCTGGGTTCTCTTCCACTTGATTGTCCACTTGTCTCTCAGACCTCAATGGGACAATCAATTGCACTTGTTCCTGCCCGTGCATAAGAGTTGATGAATTTCCCACCGTAAACTATTCCTTCGGGTTAGGCTCAGGTTGACTGGGGAACCTTCTCTTCTCTCCTTCACGAGTCGTTTGCAATATAGTGTTGTGCAAGTGCGAGGTCGAATCCACAGGGAATTGCGTTGCGAAAATATAATTTTATCTAAACTAAACTTATCTTAACCTAGTTCCGAGTTTTGAATTATATGTTGCAAAATAAATAAAAACTAAACTAAATTGATTTAAAACTAATAATAAAGACACTAAGGTTTCTGAATCCACCCCACCAAAGTTAAGCATATATCTTCATGTTCTAAAAATAGCCTATCAAAACATTCCATGAATCCAACTTAAAACAAAAAAAAAACAACAAATATCCCAATTAAACCAAAAGCATCCAATGTATCCGCTTTTAACAAATCACAAAGGAAATCCAATTTAATCAAAAACAATTTGATGTATCCATCAGATGAAACACATGGAATATCTAACAGAACAATTTAAACACAATCAATCATAAGATTTTACTCAAATAATTGACAAAACATTTATACTTAAAAAAAACATCAGAATTGTATAAATAAATCTGAAACTATTATGCCAAACAATGGCGAGGCTTCATCTTCAACCTTAGTTGAAGATTTTAGCCACTCATAATCATGAAACTAATGTTCACAATAACAGTGCTAAACGTTAAACTAATAAAAACAATAAATTAAAACTGACTGTACATGGGAGAAATTCCACTCGCTGTTGGGTGGCGCTTCCCCTCGTGGTAGCAAAGCATTCGGGATCCACTAGGATGCTAGCAGACATCCTCCAGATTGCCAAATGGCACCAAGAATTGCACACCAAATGATGAAGTGAGATGGAGCTTTTATAGGGGGAGTCCCGGAGCACAATGGGTTGCAGATTCGATGTGGGATACTGCCCGAGTGCGCTCGATCGCAGAATGGTGCGATCGATCGCATGTGCGCTCAATCGCATGTCTTGTGCGCACGATCGAATGTGTGCTCGATTGCATGTCTGATGCGCTCAATCGCAGGTGCACTGCACTGCAAAGATTTCGATGTGGGATGTTGACCATGTGCTCGTTCGTAGGCAGGTGCGCTCGATCGCATGTCTCGTGCGCTCGATCGCACTAGGCATCCTCAGCTTTTGCTCTTGAAGCTTGACATCTCCCGAAATGCTTCATTTTCTCCACAAACCTATAAAAATATAGAAAAGACATAAAATAAAATGAAATAATACAAACCAAGAGCTTAACAAATATAATTTTAGGGCTTAAATATACAATATTTAAGACTCATCAGTATAGTCAAAGAACTTCTTATCATTGTGTGTCTTTGAAGAAGTTTTCCCATTGTGACTATATCATACTCTTGCTTTATGTGGATGAAATGTTGAATGTTGGCTATGATGCTAGTAAAATTGACAAGTTAAAGAAAGAAATCAATAAATCCTTTGCTAATTGGGATTTAGGATGAACAAAACAAATTCTAGGTATGGAGATCTCCTGAAATAAGAAAAGTGATAAGCTTTGGTTATCTCGGGAAATGTATATTGAAATGGTTCTTAACGGCAATGCGATTACATGTCCACATAAAGTTCATTTCAAGTTCAGCTCTAAGTAATGCCCTATAAGTTAGAATTAGAGAAAGAGGAAATGAAGAAAATACCTTATGCATCTGCTATTGGTAGTTTGATGTATACTATGATATGTACTAGACCAGATATCACTCATACTGTTGGTGTGGTTAGCCAATTTCTTTTAATCCAGGCAAAAAGTATTAGGTTGTAGTGAAATGGATACTCAAGTATCTTAGAGGTAATTCCAAGGTGTGTATATGCTTTGGAGATGGCAAACTGTTGTTTGATGGATTCGCAGATGTAGACATGGCTGGTGAAACTAATTCTAAGAAGTCCACTTCGGGGTACTTGATAACTTTTGCAAGAGGAGAAATGTCATGGCAGTCTAGGTTACAAAAATGTGTTGCTTTGTCTATCGTAGAGGCTGGGTACATTGCAGTGATTGAAGCCAATAAAGATTTATTATGGATGAAGAAATTTCTACAAGAACTGGGTCTCGAGCAAGAAAAATATGTAGTTTATTATGATAGTCAAAGTGCCATGCATCTTCACAAGAACCCAATATTTCTTTCGAAATCTAAGCATATTGAGGTTCAATACTATTAGATTTGTGATACTTTGGAGATGAAGCTGTTACAACTTAAGAAGATTCACACTAATGAGAATGGGTTAGACATGATGACTAAAACCTTGTCCGATGAGAAATTTGAGTTGTGTAAGAAGAAAGTGGGAATGATGTTTCCACCCATTGAGGTAATGATCCCCACATGATTAGAGAGGGGGATATTTTTTTGGGTGGTCTATTAGGATGGATAAGGAATGAAAGAAAGAAAGAAGATGAAAGTAAAGAAAGGAAGGCCACTGTTTCGAGCAAGTGGAAAGCTCCTAAGGATTTCTTGTGAAATGCCTTAATGAAAATCTTATTCAATATCCTCTAAAGATCTTTTATAATGTACTTATACTAGAGGGTTCTTGCCAGACAGTTAGTTACATAGTTACAACTAGCTAACACCTTTGACAAACACTAACTAACTTGTAACAAATTTATAACTAATATAACTACTTCACTCTAAGCTAGAGTTTAGTTAAAGCTTAGTGAAGTGTTTCTGATCTGTGCATTCCTTCTTAGTGTTGGAACTAGGTTAGTGTCTACTGTTTCATTCCTTGTTTTCCTTTTGCCCTCTCCCAAGTTGTCTTCTTCAATTGTCTTGTACTTATCATGTTACAATTGTATAGCCTCTACTATCTGATTTGTATCATAGTCCCTCATATATGGGGACAAAAATAAATTAATTAAAAAAAGAGAAGAACGACAATAAAGAATGGAATTTTGAAAGGGTCTTAGAATGGTCACTTTCTAACTTGTAATTTCCCATGAAAATTGGGAATATTGAACCCATTAAGGTGGTTGTTTATTCCAAGTGAAGTTTGGACTTTATACCCATAAGTGGTCAACCAAAGTGCAATGACCAAAAAGCATAAATTGGTAGAAAATAATAAGGTTTAAACCATTTTTCTTGCACGATCCGATGGTGATCTGTGGTCCAATTTTGACAAGATTTTGGTATGTTGTTCCTGACAAAGTAAAGAACATTTATACGGGTTTTGATTGTTTATTGACTTTCTTATTTACGTGTTTTCTCTACCCACTTGGTGAGCTCTTTCCTATATCTCTTGTTGTTATTCACTTTTTAGTGATGATCCATTATTCTTATTCAAGAAATTAGTGCTCTTGATGTATTGGTGATTGGTGATCTCTAGCTTGGCTAAAAAGACTTGTATTGTATATTCGTTTTTTTACATAGTGGAAGTTTGACTGAACTAGGTCCCGTGGTTTTTCCCGAAAGGTTTTTCACATAAAAAATTTAATGCTCTTGTAGGTTGATTTATTTGGCATTATTTTATGCTATTATTATTATGGTAATTTGTTTGATTGGTGGTTCGCTTCTACATTCTATTTTAAAAACATAAAAAGGGAAGAATAGTTTTCTAGGCATTTTATTATTTATGGTTCTTCTCAACAACTAGTTCATAGATTTAGAAGAATATTGAAGCTATAATGGATTTCATCAAATAAAAAGTAGGCCAAATTGTTTAATCCATTTTCAAGGTGGCTTAAACATATAAAGCATTTAGAAATTTTATTTCACAACCAAAAGAAGTTTAACCAACATTTTTGGATAAGAAAAATTCCTATGTGCAGGGATGATCCTCGGAGATTTTGTACACTCTTATGGATTTGGTAAATTTGGAGGATTGGTATGATTGTGGATTAGAAGACCATTAGTAAGTGTATGGTCGGTTTGATAAGTTCTATCTTGTTCTTCTTTTTTGTTTCACTTTCCACTATTTTCTTTCTTTTTTTTATATATGTTCTTCTATCTTTTTGTTCTTTCTATACTTCTCTCTTTGCTCTCTTCATTTTTGTCATTCACTCCTCACTTTCTTTGTTATGCTCCCTACTTTTCTTTGTGTTAACATAGGGGTATTTATAAGAGAAGGATAGGCTTCCTGTGTGAATAAAAAAACAACAAAAACAATGAAATGAAAGGGTGAGGCCAGCCAAGGAGAGGAAGGAAAGAGGGGTGCAACTTTTGAGGTAAAAATGTAAAAGCTTGAAGTGGTATGGTGTGTTTAACAAAGCAAAAAATAAAAGAAAGACTTCCTCTCTTAGTGGTTGGTTCTTGAAGGGAGGAATAAAGCAATTTTTTAGGTGAAAAGGCAGAAGCTTGAAATGGTATGGTGTGTTTAACAAAGCAAAAAAGAAGATGAAGACTTCCTTTCTTAGTGGTCAGTTCTTTGAGGGAGGAAAGGAGTAAACTTTGAGGTGAAAATGTGGACTTTGACACATGGGAAAGAGTGAGAAGTTACAAATAAAATGTCCATTCAACAAAGTAAATGGGGAGTAAGAAGACTTCTTCTTATGGCACACATGGTCAGCTATGAGAAGAAGAAAAAGTGTAGTTTTTTTTTTTTTTTTGGTGGAGGAAAGGTGTTGTTTCTTATGGATGAAAGCTGAACTTTGATACATGAGAAAGAGTGAGGGCTTAGAAGGGAAATATCCAATTAACAAGGCAAAAGAGGAGAAAAAAACTTCTCATTCTTTCACAGACATGGCCAGCCATGAGAGAGAGGAATGTGTTGTTTTTTATGTGATGAAAAGGTGCACTTTGAAATTTGGGAAATTGTAAGAGCTTGCAAAGGAAATGTCCAATTTAATAAGATAAAAAAGGAAGAAGAAAACTTTTTCTTTCTTCACACATATGGTCGGGTATGAGATAAAGGAAAAGTGTAGTTTTTTTATGTAGAAAAAGGTGGCCTTTGACACATAGGAAAGAATGAGAGCTTAGAAAGAACATGTCCATTTATCAAAGAAAAAGAGGAAGAATAAAATTTCTTATTTCTCCACACATGGCCAATCATGATGAGGAGATAAATGAAGAAACAAATTTTAGTGCAAAAAAGAGAGTTTGTCTCGAAAAGTGGAACCAATCAAAAAGTGTCATGTGGCGGGTGAAATTTGAACTTCACTAAAAAATTTGGATGGTTTTCTTAGGCTTGGATTTTGGGCTAGCAAAAATCAATGGGCTTTGGTGGACTTTAGGTTAAGTAAAACAATAAATTAAAGGCTTCAAGCTTGAATTTGGTGGAATCAAATATGACCCAATTGATTTGAGCTTAAGATGAATTTAGTGGATTGAATAAAAATGATTTGGAATTGGTTCTATTCCGAAATTAAATTTAAACCTTCGAATTTATCTAGTCTGAGAGCATTAAGAACAAAGATTTGTTATCAGAACCCATACGTGGTCTGTTCAAAATTATGGAACGAAATTGGGTGTTTACATCGACCTACTACTGAAATGGCTAAACCCAAGGTAGTGGTTTTTTTGTAGTAGAAATGCTAGAGTTTTAACTAATAAATGTGAAGAAGAATGTGTGTATGTGTGTGTTTGTCTTCTCTGGTGTTTGTAGGTGTGTTGAAAATGGTTGTGGATGGGGTATTTATAGGTAAAAACGTATCTATGGTAAATTGAAATGGATAGTCCATTTACGTTAATGCGAAGAGATCGAATCGAAAAAGGTTAGTATCTTATCTTAGAAAATTAATAAGCATGATTATTTATTATGAACCTCCACGTTCTAAACTAGTTACACATGTTATGTAGTTATTTAAAAATGAATGTCCTAGGATTGCACTTAATTTTTGTATGCCATGTAGATTAGGGTTCTTTGCATCTAAATTATAAATTAAAAATAATATGTCATCTATAAATAAATTTTTAGGATTGTTTGCATTTTACATGTCATTTAGATTAGGGTTTTACATAATTTTTTGTTGATTGAATTTGATCGAATCAAAAAATCCTGAAATTGTTATCAATATTGTCGGTCGGCTCCCTAACAGGACCAACCAATTATATGATAGTTGCGAACGGGTCCTAATAGGACCCTACTGGTTCATCTAACTGAAATTTTCTAGTTTCTTCGATTTTTGTTTTCTCTTTGATTGGTTTATATTTACATTCTTCGATACTAACTTATTTTATTTGTTTTTAGGTAAATTATATGTTATTTATTTAATTGTATTTTAATTTAATATCCATGCACAATCTCTTGTTTGGTTGAAATAATCGATGGTTTGCCAAATTGTGTGATATAACTACTATTGGATTTGCTTCCATGTATAGTGTGTAGTAAAAGTAGTTTAATATAATTGTTAAACATTTTCTCAAGAATAAGAGGGCTAGGTTTCAGCCTAGGCGAGAGGGGAAGTTTTAATTTTTTTCTTCTCTTGTACCCTAATTTCTTACCCTAAATCTCTCGCAAACAAAATGATAAGGGATTTTGGTCCCCCTTTAAGGTCAAATAGTGAATCTAATTTACCTATCATCTCCACTTTGTGCTTAGATAATATGTCTTTCAGAAAATGTCATTCGATAAAGGCCGAATGCCACATACAGGGAGATGCCAAACATATAAAGTCTAACACTTAAAAGTGCGCCACCTTGAGAGCCTTCTTACTACTTATAAAAGGGTTATGTTGGACCTAGTAAGTTCTAATCCTTCCATATATCATTCCATTTTGATTCACACCCTCACTTATTCATCATTTCTTGAAGAGAATGACCTTAGATATTAAGCTCAGAGTCGAGGGTGTGGCGGAAAGGAATGGTACCTACACATTGCATTAATTTTCCTATGTGCAAAACTTATATGAAGTTCCTTATATGGAGTTCGTGAGGTTTCCTTTAAAATTGTTAATTTTACAATAGTTCAATTAATGATTCTGACTTGTCATCTAAAGTACATTCATGAGAATTTTAAATTTATATAAAAAAAAACAGCATGTTTTGATAAATTTTAACATACGTTCTAACTCTATTTTTTCGTACGAAATTTGATAAGTTTTAAACTATTGATGAAATAAAGGTTAAGCCACATATACACTTTTTTAGTTGAAATTTTTTATAATTGATCTATTAATTAAATGTGCTTTATTGAATAGTAAATTTCAATCTCGAATTTTATTTTTAAAAGTATTATTTTTTAAAGGGAACGTCATGAACTATGTATAAGAAATTTCATCTAAATTTTGCTTATATAATGAATGATGGGTAAGAGAGAATGATGAATGATGGTGTATTGATGACTCTCTTCAAGCGTGACTAAACCCCAAAAGCTAAGTTGCTCGTATAATAAATGCGCATTAAAGCATCTAATTTGCTTTAGTATAAGTCTAATTAAAGCAATAAGTTGGTATGCTTAAACTATTCCAAACGAGCTATATTCATTTTCCAAATTAGGTATGTTAGTAAAAGTATGTTTAAAACCAAATGAAAATTGAAATTATTTTATTTTCAAATGAATTGAAAACATAATTCATTTAAAAATAAATTGAAATAATTTTTTTTTTATGTTTGACTTTCTCATTTAAATCGTAGAATTCATTTGAATTATCATATTTAAAATGTTTAAATAAATGAAAAAATCAAAAGAGTAGAGAGAGAAAGAAGGGGAGTGAGAGGGAGGGAAGGGGATAGGGAAAGATAGTACTTCAGTCAAAATAACTTTTTACTCTTTATTTTGTAGAATTTCCCACAAGTCAACTCAATTCTATAGTAAATTCATTTCAAAATGAATTTCATGGTTTTTTTTGTTTCAAACATGACAACTATAGAATTCGAAATGAATTCCATAAAAACTATAGAATTCAAAATTAATTTCATAAAAACTATAGAATTCGAAATGAGTTTCATAAAAACTATAGAATTCATTTGTTCCAAACGAAGTGTAAAAGTGAAACTAAAGATGACTTTTTTTTACCGAAGTAGTCCTAACTCCCAAACTATTTAATTTCCAGAATATATGCTAACCAAAACTTTTTCTCTCTTTAAACCTCAATTTTACAATTCATTTATCTTTTTTATTAGAAATTCATATGGCACATTAGAAGATCTTTTGGCCTTAACTTTTTAACTTTAATTTTACATTCTATATTAATTTTTATCTCTTCTCCCCCATATTTTTGTACTAGTAACAAACCTGCACAATAAGCTATCACAATACGTGTCTAACTTTGTTAAACTTGAATAACATGATATTCCTTAAATATGTGAAAGTTCTCAATATTCCTTTTTTTCGTTCTTAAGAGCTTGACATTGGATTTTTCTTTTTAAGATTTTGGAACTGTTTGTCCTAATTCTAAAGTTTTATATTATAAAGAGATGATAAAAAGGTAAAGTAGGATAAACAAAGAAAGTTAGGGTTAAGAAAGTAAAATAAAAAATAAATTCTAAAAGTTCCTTTATTCCCATCATGGGAAGTGTATCTAGAATGAGAAAATTTATTGGTTGGAGTCTATTATAGATAATAATTTGGGAGATAGGTCTATTTTGGAATAAAAGTCAGAAAAGATCTTGTAAGGTTCAAAATATCTTGATACTTGCCCAATGTGAGATTACACCATTCATCTATTTTTCATGCACATTGACCATGCGTATTAATTAGGAGTGAAAACGATCGAATAGAGTCGAACTTTTGAGTATTCAAGCTCGACTTGACAAGAAAATAATGTATTTAAATCAACTTGAGTCTTAAATTCATACTCTAATTCAACTTGATGGTTACTCATAAGGCTTTGGATTAGATCAACTCGAGTTTAAGCAAGTCTTAAGCCCTTTCGAGTTCAAGCTTGAGATCAAACTGACTAGCCTAATAATAAATTATTTAAATTTCATTAAAATATAATATATATATATATATAGTAATAAAATTATTATAATTGAGCTTGCGAGTTGATGAGTCGAGATTTTTTTTATGTTTGTAACTTGTCTCATTTAATGAAACAAGCTTTATTTTATTCAAACTCATAGCGAGTTGAATCGAGCTTTTCATTAAGCAGGTCACAAATAACTCAATTTGATTTAGCTTTAATGGTAGTTCTATTGGAGTGGACACAATTTATCGAAGGATTAGGATCTTTTGCATTTGGAATTTGGTGCAATTTATCGTAAGATAATATATTATCTCATTTAAAATTTGAAATGACCATGGTTAAACCAAATCATTCACTTTAACCCATAGACCCATAAATAACATATAACTTATACAATAAATGATATGACGGGTAACCCTAAATTCAACTTTAAATGAAATGGTGTACTATCTCACCATGAATTACATTAACTACACCAAATTTTATATGTAAAGGATTTTCTTTTAACAGAATTATGGGGAATTTTATATGTAGTGATGCATGATCCATAAGGATGAACATATATCTTATACCATTTTGTGCAAACAAGAGGCCATGATGTTAGTAGTATGCCTTACAATTCAATGGCATTTGATGTCTAGGATATTATTTGTAAAAACAATCTTATTCAATATGTTATCATAATTAATGGAGAGTTTTAATTATCATGATTAAGTCCATAAAGTAATAGCAATAGAGATAGGATTATGATGAGATCATATATTTAGACCTAGTCTTCTCGAAATCTTTTCTCTTAAATGTTCTTGGTCGTAGGATACTAGTTTGATGTTAGTAATTCAATTAGACTGGTACATACTAAGTTTGCTCAATTGAGAAGGTGATTGATCTCAATGTCACTTTGATAAACATTAAAACAAGTATGTGGATATTAATTGGAGATAAGTTTACTAAACATAACTCGACTTAAGAACACCTAATGGAGTTTGCTTGCTTGTGAAGAAGTGGTTCTTATGTTACAATTGTGCATGTGATCCTTAAAACCTGAGGCAACACTTTGATGCTATTTAAAATGATTCTATTCATGGATCATTAATTAATAGTAACTGGGTATGATGTGTTTCAAATGGAAGTATATGAGTGTACAATAAGAGATCTATCACTCCTAAGTAAAAAAGGATAATGTCCTATGTGATCTACTAAGGTATAATTCAAGAAGGTCTTTGGCCAATGCAAGGTAAGAATTAGAAAGGAATTTCTAATTTCACCATTAGAATTATATTCTTGAGATCGAGACACATAGTATTAGTGATAAGGGTTTAACAGTTGCTCCATACCCTAATTAGCTTAATCGAAACATTGCATGATAGAAGGATTGAATTGCATGGTAACTGATAATGGAAAAGGTTCAAGGTTTCACAACCAAATTCACACTGTCTAGGTAGTCATGATATACTGCTAGGTGTCACTCATAATTGTAGAAGCCATAAGAGTTAATTTAAAGAAAAATTAATTAATTCTTACAAAAGGGAGAATCGAAAAAGGGTTTTGATTAAAAATTGTTGACCCATATTTGATTTTAATAATGACAAAACACTACGCTAATTACACTAACAGTTTTATCTAAGTGTTTAAGCGGCAAAAGCATTCAGCATAGAAACAAAGATGCAAGAACTCAACTCGATTCAGGCACCAAAACAAGACAGAAGATCTAGAATAGACATTAAGGGAATTAAAACAATTGTAAATTTCTCATATTCAATTATATAGCTTGATCTGTGGCTCATTTTACAAAAGACTTTGACAAAACTAACTATACAAAATTTTCTAATTCAAAAACAATTTAGAACATGAAAACTGGGTTGAAAGAAAACCCAGTCGACTGGCTTCATATACCAGTCGACTGGGATATGGGACAGAAGGTTCCCAGTCGATTGGTGTCAAGGATACAGTCGACTGGTAACTGGGACAGAAAGTTCCCAGTCGACTGGTGCTTAGGACCCAGTCAACTGGTACTCTCCCATAACCTAAAAATTGAAGTTTCTCACTTGACCTAGTCGACTGGTACAAGGACCCAGTTGACTGGTAATTCAAAAAAATATGACCGTTTGAGATGCAGGACTTGAGCATTTAATGCCCCAAACCTACCAAATCAGTGTCAAATGACCATATTGATTCAAGGCTATATAAACTCACTTCAATGAGCATTTAAACAAGAAAATAAACACATTCAATTCACTAGATTGCTCATTAATTCTCAAAAGCTTTGAAAAATTGATTGTTGAGCCATTTTTCAAGCTTATTCTTGAAAGAGAGATATTATTCATTTGTAAAAGCACTTATTGCTATCTCTCTATCATTTACTTTATAGCAAATCTCATTTATCATAAAGGGGAAAGAGTTGTAATAACTCTTAGAGTGTTTAGGATTAAACACTTCTTTGTAACTTCCGTGAGGAAGGGATTAGCTTCTGTGAGGAAGGGATTAGCTTCTGTAAGGAAGGGATTGGTTGTAAGGTTTGTGCAACACCCGTGAAGTTGAACGACTAAAGTTTTAGTGGATTGCTTCAAGGAGGTTTCTTGAAGAGAGTGTACGTAGGGTTGGAAGGATTCCGATATTACTGAATCACTATAAACGGAGTTTGCACTTTCTCTTTTTTTGAACTCCTTTATTTTCTAGTATATTATTTGATTGTGTGCATTGTGTATTTAACTATTTAGTGTTTAATTAGCAAAAGTTTTTAAAACCCAATTCACCCCCCTCTTAGGTTTGAACCTCGGTTTACAAATGGTATCAGAGCTTCATACTCAATTTCAGGCTTAAAATCCTTGAGTTGATCCGATGGCATCTAAAAGCTATACCGAAGGGCATTCCTATACTAGGCCTTCCTTGTTCAATGGCTCTAACTATAACTATTGGAAAAATAGAATAAAAATCTTTGTCGAAGGACAAGATTACAATCTATGGAGGGTCATTGAAGAGGGACTTAGAATTCGTACAAAGGAAATAATCATTGGAGAAATTAATCATACAATGCCTAAACTCAAAACAGAGTTTAATGAAGAGGATTGTATAATGATGTCTCTCAATAGTATAGCAACTAGCATATTACATTGTGCTCTAGATATTACTGAATACAATAAAATTTCTGCATGTATTTCAGTTAAAGAAATTTGGGACAAATTGCAAGTTACATATGAAGGAACTAGCGAAGTTAAAAAATCAAAAATCTATATGCTAGTGTCCAAGTATGAATCTTTCAAAATGTCTCCAAATGAAACTATTTCTCAAATGCACTCACGTTTTATTATCATTGTTAACGGTCTAAAGCTTATTGGTAGGAACATTGAGGAATTTGAACTAACAAATAAGATCTTAAGGTCTTTGCCATCCATTTGGAAAGCAAAGAAGACGGCTATCACGGAGGCCAAAGATCTCGACAAACTTGACGTCGAAACACTTCTCGGATCACTATTGGCATACGAGATGGAGGAAATGAATCCCATTGTCAATGATAATGAGAAGAAGAAAAAGATGATTGCTTTCAAGGCCTCTACGAGCAACAAGGGGGAAGAAACAGAAGAAGAGGTAGAGAGCAGCGAAGAAGATGGTGATATGGCTCTAATCACTAAAAGGTTTCACAAGTTCTTGAAAAAGAGCAAGAAACCTTACACAAGGGATTCCACTCCAAAAAGGGAACTTCCTATGTGTTACGGCTGCAAGAAGCCCGGTCACATCAAGGTCGATTGTACAGCAACAAGCAAACCATATAAGAGCTTCAAAAAGAAAGCTATGATTGCAACCACATGGAGTGATAACAAAGAAGAAGATTCTTCGGACAATGAGATCGGATATGAAGAGATTGTCAACCTATGCTTAATGGAAATCGATGACGAAAATGAGGTATCTAACTCTTCCCCTTCTAATAATAACATTGTTAGTAGTAGTAAAGAGTTAATTAAGGTTATAAATGAAATACATGAAGAATTAAAGATTTTCGATTCTAGGAATACCACCCTAAAAAAAGAAGTCTCATCTCTCTCTAAAGAGATGGAGGGTTTAAAGGAAGAAAAAGAAAAACTATCTCCATGCTTTATAACTCTTCACAAGATTTTCTAAAAAATGAAAATGATATTTTAAAGAAGAAAATAATGGATTTGAATAACACTATATCTAGACTTATGCTTGGAAAAGAAAAACTAGATGAAGTGTTATCTAGCCAAAGGTTAAATGGAGGAAAATCCGGCTTAGGTTATTCTCCATTGGACAAGCAAAAGTCTAAAGAAACTTTGTTCATAAAAACAACATGTTTGAATGAAGCCTCCACTTCCAAGACCTCTAGCAAGGTTAAAAGTACTCCATTAATGTATGCTAGTAAGTCTAAAAATGTGAATTCAAATTCTAATGCATATACTAAAATTAAGAATCCTAGAAATACTCATGCATATATGTATGCTCACTCAAGAAATGCAAATGCAAGGAACAATCATTCAAGAAATGCATATACACATCCTAGGAGTAACCATCATGTGCATCCTAGAGATAATATGTATACTCATAACTTGCACACTACAAATGTGCATCTTAGGAATTATCATCATGTGTATCCTAGAAATAATATGTATGTTCATAATAATGCAAGTACATATCCTAGAAATCATCATCATACACTTCCTAGAAATGACATGCATGTTCATAATCTTCATAATAGAAACATATATCCTAGGAATGCTTATCCAAGGAACTATAGGCATATATATGTGAGAAATCCTAGAAATATCAATAACTATTATCCTAGGATCATGCCTTATCAACATGTCTACAATTTTAGAGCACCTTACAATGTTAATAAAGTATGGGTCCTTAAAGGAACCATATTTTCTAGAACTAACCCCAAATGACCCAAGAAATTTTGGGTACCTAAGAGTGCAATTGTATATCCTTGTGTAATATAGATTTGTCTCCATACTAAGAAGAAAGGTAGCTATTGGTACCTTGATAGTGGATGCTCAAAGCACATGACCAGTGATCGAAGTGTATTCAAAGAGCTAATTCAAAGGGATGGCGGACATGTCACCATTGGAGATAACACAAAGATAATGATCATCGGGTATAGAAAAGTTAGTAATGGTTTCTCAACCATTGATCATGTATTATATGTGCAAGGTCTTAACCCAAATTTACTTAGTATTAGTCAACCACGTGACAAAAGCAACAAAGTCATATTTGAAACCTCTCATTGTCTAGTTATAAAGATCAAGAGTAACAAGATCAAGTTTGTTGGGAATAGATATGAAAATATCTATATAGTTTATTTAAAATCTTTGCATTCGGAAAATGAAAAATGTTTTCCTGCATTTAGTGAAAACCTATAGCTATGGCATAGAAGACTTGGCCATGTGAATATGGATTTGCTTAAAATCATTTCAAGAAAAGATTTAGTCATTGGACTACCAAAAATCAAATTTGAAAAAGACAAGGTGTGTGATGTTTGTCAAATAGGAGAACAAACTTGAATTTCTTTTAAATAAAAAAAAATATAGTCTCAACTACTAAACCATTGGAACTTTTACATATGGACTTATTCGGTCTAATAAGTACCATTAGTCTAGGTGGCCATCAATATGCTCTTGTTATTGTTGATGACTATTCAAGATATACCTTTGTTATATTTATTGCTTACAAGGATGAAGCTTATAAAGAATTTGTGAACTTTTGTAAAAAGATTCAAAATGGAAAAGGAATTTTCATTTCGAGCATTAGAAGCGATCATGGAAAAGAATTTGAAAATCAAAGCTTTTCAAAATTTTGTAATGAAAATAGAATTGATCACAATTTTTCTGCACTTAGAACTCCTCAACAAAATGGAGTTGTTGAGAGGAAAAATAGAGTTCTAGAAGATTTGCAAGAACAATGCTTTGTGAAAATAGTTTGCCAAAATATTTTTGGGTAGAAGCTGTAAATACTTCATGCTATGTTTTAAATAGAGTATTAATTAGGCCCATACTAAATAAAACTCCATATGAACTATGGAAAGGTGGAAAGCCTAATATCTCTTATTTTCGTGCTTTTGGTTGTAAATGCTTCATCCTAAATAACAATAAAACTAACTTGGGTAAATTTGACTCAACGACCTATGAAGGGATCTTCTTAGGATATTCAACCTCTAGTAAAGCTTATAGAGTTTTTAACAAAAGAGCTCTAGTGGTTGAATAATCCATACATGTAGCCTTTGATGAATCTAACCTTATTAGTAGTAGAGTAGTTTCTTTTAACGATGATGCAGATTTTATTCCAATGATAGGAACACCTACTCCCATTGTTGACCCAAAGGAGAATGAACCTCAAATAGATCAAGAGGTAGATGCTCTCAATCTTGATCAATCATCTACAAATCAACAAGAGGATAGTCTTCCTAAAGATTGGAGGTATATGAATTATCATCCAATTGATCAAGTGATTGGCAATCCTTCACAAGGGGTAAGAACTCGATCCTCTATTAGAAATATTTGCAATTGTGTAGCTTATTTATCGTAAGTAGAACCTAAGACATTTGTAGAAGCCGAGAAGGATGTTGATTGGATAAATGCTATGCAAGAAGAAATAAATCAATTTGAAGAAACAAAGTATGGAATCCAGTTCCTAGACTAAAGAATCATACTATAATAGGAACTAAATAGGTATTTAGAAATAAGATGGATGAAAATGGCATAGTAACTAGGAACAAGGCTAAACTAGTTGCTAAAGGATATAATCAAGAAGAAGGAATAGATTTTGATGAGACATATGCTCCAATAGCTAGATTAGAAGCTATTCAAAGGTTATTAGCCTTTGAATGCTTTAATAAGTTTAAGTTATTTCAAATGGATGTAAAAAGTGCCTTTTTAAATGGCTTTATAAAAGAAGAGGTGTATGTTGAGCACCATCTTGGATTTGAAAATCCTAGTTTTTCAAACCATGTTTATAAACTTTCTAAAGCTCTTTATGGGTTAAAGCAAGCTCCAATAACATGGTATGAAAGAATAAGTAAGTTTTTACTTGAAAATGATTTTACAAGAGGAAATATAGAAAAAACTTTCTTCACAAAAACTCACAAAAAATGACATACTACTAGTCCAAATATATGTTGACGATATTATATTTGGTGCTACTAAAGAATCAATGTGTCAAGAGTTTGCTAAGTGCATGCAAGGTGAATTTGAAATGAGCATGATGGGAGAGCTCACCTACTTTCTTGGTCTACAAATCAAACAATTAAAAGATGATATCCTTATCAATCAATCAAAGTACACCAAGGACCTATTGAAGAGGTTCGGGATGAAAATCTCAAAGTCAATTGACACTCTTATGAGCACCTCTACAAAACTTGACCTAGCTGAGGAAGGTAAGTGTGTAGATACTAAAACTTATAGAAGTATGATAGGAGCTTTACTTTATTTAACTGCAAGTAGACCTGATATAATGTTCAGTGTATGCATGTGTGCTAGATTTCAAGCTAATCTTAAGGAATCATATGTAATTGCTATAAAAAGAATTCTAAGATATCTACAAGGGACTCAAAACCTAGGATTACAGTACTCTAGAAAAATCATCTTTTGAGCTTATTGGATATTTGGATGTTGATTTTGTGGGTTGTAGGCTAGATAGAAAAAAGTACTAGTGGTACATGCCAATTTTTAGGTGCAATGTTAACCTATTGGTTTTCTAAGAAATAAAATTCGGTTGCACTATCTACCGCCAAAACGAAATATGTTGCTGCCAAAAATTGTTGTGCACAAGTGTTGTGGATGAAACAACAACTAGAAAACTATGGCATAAACTTTAAAAATATTCCAATTCATTGTGATAACACTAGTGCCATCAACTTGACCAAAAACCCTATTTAACATTCTAGAACTAAACATATAGAAATTAGACATCATTTCATAAGATACCATGCTTAAAAGGGTGTATTAAACTAGAATTCATTCCTTCGGAAGATCAAATAGCTGATATTCTTACAAAACCTTTAAGTGAAGATAACTTTTGTAAGATTAGACTATTTATGGGCTTGAAAGACTACGATAAACTGTATGTTTGATTGCATCAACATTCATCATATGCATATTTGACATCTAGTGAATGAGTATTAACTCTTATTTAATTTTTCTCTCACTCAAGATGGCATAGATAAACAATTCGTGCTTAAAGTTGGAGCTAAAATTTTAAGTTTTCTGGAGGACCCAGTTGACTAGTCTATTCATCCCAGTCGACTGGTATCCCACCACCCATTTTACTTGTCGACTAGTTTAAATCATCTAGTCGACTGGTACTACAAGACATTGTTTGGAGCCACAATTTAAAAATTTTGTAACCTACTCAGTCGAGTGGTAAGAATAACCTAGTCGACTGGTATGTCGAAATATTCCCAAATTTAGAAGGGCCTAGCCGACTGGTACCCTAACCCAATCGGCTGATATCGCGATTCTATAAATAGTCTCTTCAGATTTTTTAGTTTTCACGCCATTTTTGAAATCTCCAAAGCTTTCTCTCTCTAGAAAATTTCTGATTTCAGCCCAAACCTCTCAAATCCACACCATATAACCTTCAATTATACCCAAAGCATCCATTTTTCAACTCTCCACTGTTAAAAAATCCATATTTCCCAAAATCTCTCAAATCTTTCTCTAAGAACTTTTTTTCGCAATGGTTGAGAGAATTCGGATTAAAACCACCGTAGGAGGACCTCACGCGCCTACAAGGCCCCAATCCAAGAACTCCTATGAGCTGGATACCAAAAGGAAGGGGCTAGCTGGTTCTTCAAGCAAGAAGGCAAGTTTGAGCTCGATGACTTGTTTTTCTGGAGCCCCGCCACCAAGAGCATGTATAATTTTGTCATCCGAAATAAAAAGATCATGATGGGTAGATTCGTTGATTTTGATTTTATCCATCATGCAAATTTTGATATTTTACCTGCCTTTGAAGCCATACACCTAACACCCCTTGTAAATATTCACCAAAAATACTATCCACGCCTCATTCACCAGTTCTACGCCAACCTGGTGAAACCCAGTCCACTGGCTCTTCGATTCAGAACCAGTGTGATGGGCATAGAATTTGATGTAACACTGATCTTTTGGTCAATATCCTAAGGATCCTAGTGGGAGGGATCCAATGGAGTCTGGATGGATGGTCGGATAACTTTGATTATGAGGAGGCATGTCAGATTGTTAGGGGAGACCCTAACTACATCTTTAGACCTACTATATTTCACACTTGTAGTGATATGCCCCTCGACTCGAAGCTGTTCAATCTCATCGTGAGTTGGACTATCCATCCACAACTCAGGAGTGGAGTCTATCCCTCGAAGATAGATGTTGTATTGATTTAGTGTCTTAAAACTAGACACCACTTCAATATCTACCCCTTATTTCTCACCAACATGACCAATGGCGAAGCGAACGAATCCAGGTGCCTTCCCTATGGGATGCTTATCACCCTTATCCTCCAACATTTTTGAGTCCCTCTACTCGTCTCTGAGGCTCAAGACATCGGCCCAAAAGACATCATCAATGTCTCTTCTTTGAAGAAGATGGGATGCACGATCCGAGAGGGTATGAACTACTCCAAGGCAGGGAGAAACATACGGATTGGTGCTGAGGATGACAGAAACGAGGAGGAATATGAGGCTCGTGGTGATGCAGTTCCTCCTACTATGATAAACACTGATGATCGAGCACCTAGTCCACTGTGTAATGGGTATGGTGCTGATTACGCCCAAAACAGTAACACGATTGTTGTAACACGGCTTTGGGGTGTCGATTCCACAGGGAAACAAGATAACTATAAAGAAAGATGTAAACCTTAATATGAGACGATATAATCAAAATAAGTAAAGAATCTGAAATTGATGATGAAGTAATTGTGTAGGTTGTAAAATATGATAGAGGGACAACAAGGATCCGGGAATCCTTCCTAATTTCGTTGCCCTAATCCTAACTTGATTAAGTTGTTTTTATCTCGATTGCATGTTTCACATCCCAAACATGCAATTGAAAAATATTCAATGAGAACATGTATAAACCCTAATATGATCGTAATGAAATACTTCTTATTTCTCATTCATGCACATATGATCTATCCTATAGGTTTATCAAGAAACGACAATATATCTTTGTCGACAATATTGCAGTAATGGACAAACCTAAAGGCCAGATTTACCGGACTCAATTATACCCAATAATCTTGACATAAGAGAAGCATGACTAAAGCTATATCAAGGAAAAAAAATACAATCACCGGAATAGATAAAATCTTATAATTAGATAAAGAAGTAAATCATGACAATGTTTGACAATAAATTCTTATTACAACTGAACCAAATAAGGGTAGATAGGGACAACTACACCTAGGGATTCATCCCTTCGCCTTGCTAGGAAGTTAGTTAGCCATGGTGTTCATGGCTAAACACTTTTGTGGATGAGCTGCTGCTTTGAGTTTTCTGGCTTTTCTTCTCAGCCCAGATCCTCCTTCTCTTAAACTCCAAGTATCCTATTTATAGTACAAGAGTCCAATGGTGTTTTTGGGTTTATTCTAATGTTTAAAAACCCTAATTAAAGTCTAACTCGGAGATGCAAATCCGTGTGCGCACTGCGGTGCTGCTGGGGAGCACTGCGGTGCTAGGCATATTCTGGATTGGGTGAGCTTCTGGGCACCGTGGTGCTGTTGAGGAGCACCATGGTGCTAGCCTTTTTGCTGATTTTCTTCATGCTTTGCCTCTCCGCAGCCACTCCTATGCTTCGTCGTGCATGGAACCTTGGTGCTTTTAAACAACAATCGCTTCTTCTCCTCTTTGGACTCAAAATACCTGAAATTGTACTGGAATAAGTTAGTGATCCAATAATATTCCTTAAGAATTATCAACACACAAGAGTGCAATATAGACCGAGAAGAATCATAAAATGATAACAATTAAACATCGTTGAGGTGCATTTTATGGCTCTTATCACAACCCCCAACTAGCTTATTACTAGTCTCTAGCAATTCAAGCGGAAACAAAAGATGAATTCCATGGTGGGAGTCAAAAAGAAAGTAAAGCACTACTAGTGTTAACCAAGAGTAATTCACTTTTGTCTCAAACATTGCACACAACATACAATACATAGGATCATTAAATATCACTCAAATCCAAAAATAATCCAAACATTGATCTTGCAATCGTTGTTGACTCTTAACATCCATCTTACCACAATCCAATAATCTATACACTCGGATGATTTTATGCATCACATTCATGAATACAAGTCTTGGTCTCTAAAAACATAACAAATTGTGTGATATCAATCATATAAACAAACCCCATAGGCTTACTTTTCAAACCACTCTTTACTATTGTAGAAAAATCGCATTACATTGGATCAATAGGTCTTTAATAAGCTTGTAATGTTAGGCTAAGGTAAAGGTTAAGAAAGGATGGGAAGGATTTACAAGTAAAATAACTCAATCTCTTAGCTTTAAACATAACCACTTTTAAGCACAACATAACCTTACTTCAACACCCAACTTTTTCAACCATTTTTCGAGCATTTTTCTCAAATCACCACTTTTCTTTTCTTTTCTTCTTTCTTTGCTATAATTCACTTTTCTTTTCTTTTCTTTTTTTGTATTTTGGCATAAGACCATTCACCTTTTTTTTTAAGGCTTCTTTTCTTTTCTATAACCCCCAACTTATCTCCTTTAGTGTACTTGGGTTATGGTTTCCATATTTCCATCCTTACTCCTTTTAAGTGTTTCTCAATAAATGTGTATAGCTAAGTTCTTTGAAGAGAAAGGTAAGTATAAAATATTCTCTTTAGGCTCATAAGGGTGAGTAAATGGGCTATTTGAAAGAAACAAGGCTCAAATTGGTGACTAGTGGTAAATATAGCAATAATAGGTTTTTGATAGGCTCAAACGGTCCAAAATGGCCTATATTATATCCTAAGTAATGTGCATTCTAGGAATTCACCTCAAGTGATTATTAAGTAAGTTCTAGAGCTTGCCAACACCATAAAAATATTCATGAAATAATCACACATAAAAAATTTATAAGTGCTTAAGATTAATCATACAATCTTACCACAAACTAGAGTCACTAACCAAATCAAGGTTGACACTTAAAGTATTTTCGAATTAAAACAAAATTTAACTTCTTCTAAATGTTGTATGTTATCTCAATTAAGCTTATATCATTGACATGTGAATTACATCCAAGGCAAACACAAATCATGCTTAAAACAGAAGGTAAGGAGAGGTAACACCAAACAATTTAAAGAAATACGTTTCCTCCACCCCCAACTTAAAATTTGCATTGTCCTCAATGTTTAAAGAGAAAGTAAAGAAAAACTCCCTTTTGTGAGCATGAGTGCACAGGTGCTGGACAATGTGTACTACCAAGTGAAGTGCTTGCCATTCTTCTTGCTGAAATTCCAATCTATAACATAGAACAAGACAACAAAAAGAAAACAACTTTGGTGTACCCTTAAGATTCTCACCATATGTTAGGTTAGTACAGAAAATAAAATAAAAAGAAATAAATGAGGAAAGTAAAAATAATTGAAATGAAGACACACTAAACAAACAAAATAAACAACAAAATAAAGGACCTAAAACTAATCCTTTAAATTCTCATCCTCCTCTTCATCCTCTTCATTCTCTTCACTTTCCTCAGGAGTGGGATCAAAAAATGAACCCGGATAGGGTGGTATAGTAGGGAAGTGATCCATATTACAACCAGTAACGGAGGCAAGGTGGTGGCACATCTGACCAAAAGAAGAGTAGACCCCGGCTTGATAATCGGCCTGTTGAGCCAAAAATCTGTCTTACCGAGCCAATATTTTGTCTTGACCATCTATCCTATCAAGTAATAATTTCTGATGCTCATCAAAACGACTCTCTAGATGCTCAAGGCACTCGACAATAGTGAAAGGCCTAGAGGAAGAAGGATGGTCAGCAAAGGCTGCTCCCTCTCCCAGAATTGGCGGCTTTAAGGCTTTAATCTGTGCTAACAAGCTATCATTAATGGGTCTTTTGGGTTCTTGGGCCTCTTCATTAGGGCTATATTGGACTCCGACTCAGATGCACAATTGGGTTATTAAAGAAGGAAAATATAATTCGAGCTTTTATCTAATAGTGTGTTTGATTGAATCATGTATGACTTGGCCGACATCGATAGTCATTCCCATTAAAATTGTATATACTAACACAGATCCCTCAACAGTTAAGGCACTATAATGTGCATCATCCTCTGACATATAAAATATTGCCAAGCCCTAGCAGTGGCATTGAGAGAAGTACCGGGCAAAGTGATAGGGAGATCACCCGTCATTTTCCATATAGTGCCCGGAATACAAAGGGTAGTGCCAATCTCTTCATAATTAATGGTGGACACATATAAACTATACTCACTATGCTTAATGTTAGGTAATCCATAGAAGTTATTAATGGATGTGCTGCTAAAAGAGACTATTTGTCCTTTCACTTTCACTTCACCATTCCTATGCTCGGGTGTATTTGCGTAAAATTCTCTAACCAAATTTGGGAGGGAGTTAGAGGGTTGTCTTGTAAATGTGCCCCAATTCTTATCTAGAATCATTCTAAATAAGGTCGGATTTCCCCTCTCGGTGATGTTGAATCCTCTTTCGGGAATGGGTTTTCGACTTTGCAACATACTAATATATCTCTCACTTGCTTCAAAACTCACAAATTTTGTCTCATCATACTCTTGTTGTGGTCTCCCCCTAGGTCTCTTGGTCTTAGGTGCCATGAAAATCAAATTTTTAGAACAATAGACTTAAGGCAAAATATAACCACTAAATAGCACAGATGCACAATAAAATGGAAGAAAGTGGTCTTACTTGATATCCATGGTGGAGAGAAGAAAGACTATCTACCTTTTGAAGTGTTCTTGATGAACCCAATGGTCTTCTTATAACCAAGCTTTAGAGAGACAGTGCTAGCAAAATCAGTAACAAAAGTGAGCAATTTAGTAAGAAATGATGTATAAACAAGAAAGTTTTGAGTGCAAGTGCTTGAGCAAGTAAGGATGTGTTTCAAAGTGGAGAGAGGGGGTAGTGTACTGCTGGTTTTGTGAAAGAAGAAATGAGGAAGAAGGCTATAAAATGGCTTTTATAGTGCAAAATTAGGGTTAGGTAGGTGCTGGGCTCGAGCTAGCACCGTGTAGTGTGCTGCGGTGCTGGGCTTGGTGTGCTGGGCCTGGCGCTGTGCGCTGCGGTGCTGGGCCTGGTGCTGCTGGGCTCAGTTTTGGGCACCACGGTGCTGGGTCTGGCACTGCGGTGCTGGGCCTGGCGCTGCTGATCCTGGTACTGGGCACCACGGTGCACACTGGTGCCCAAAAATTCTGTTCTTGGTTGCCAACAGAAAAATAAAATAAAGTTCAAAAGTAACTCTGAAAAATTAAATTAAACTAAAAGAAAAAACTAACAATTGAGATTGAATAAAATGTAATTAAAAACAAAATAAACAAATCAAAAGAAAAATAAATGAAAACGTACCTGTGTGGTAAAGTTAAGGGAAATAGACCAGATCCATAAGTGGAATGTCTTCCACCTCCGGATCTGGCCTATTGATTAAGATCTTAGTGTCCTCAATTTCCACTGCTCCATTTTCAAAAACATGTGTTACTATGAAAGGACCGGTCCATCTTGACCAAAGTTTTCCTAGATGCTTATGGAGTCTAGAATCGTATAAGAACACTCGATCATTGGGTCTAAATGTTTTCCTCAAAATGTTTTTATCATGGAATGCTTTCATCTTGGTCTTATAGATTCTAGAGTTCTCATAAGCATCGTTTCTTAATTCCTCTAACTCGGTCAATTGATACTTCCTAAGCTTATCCGCCTCTCCTATATCAAAATTAAAAGACTTGATGGCCCAATAAGCTCTATGCTCGAGCTCCACGGGTAAGTGGCAAGGCTTTCCAAAAACAAGCCTATAAGGTGACATGCCTAAGGGTGTTTTAAAAGCAGTACGGTAGCCCCAAAGTGCATCAACAAGTCTCAAAGACCAATCCTTGCGATCCAGGTTAACCGTTTTTTCTAAAATTTGTTTAATTTCCCTATTAGCGAGCTCTACTTGTCCACTAGTCTGAGGATGATAGGCAGTAGAAATTTTATGTAACACCCCATATTTTCGCATTAAAGCTTCAAAAGAACGGTTGCAAAAATGTGTACCTCGATCACTAATTATAGCACGTGGTGTACCAAATCGAGATAACACATTTTCTTTAAGAAATTTGATTACCGTTCTATTATCATTGCTTCAACAAGCTGTTGCCTCTACCCACTTAGATACATAATCTATTGCCACAATGATATATTGGTATCCAAAGGAAGGAGGAAAGGGTCCCATAAAATCGATTCCCCAATAATCAAAGATTTCAATTACTAAAATAGGGTTTAAGGGCATCATATTTCGACGGGACACAACTCCTAACTTTTGACACATTTCACATGAGCGACAGTAGGTGTTTGTATCTTTAAACAAGGAAGGCCAATAAAATCCACACTGAAAAATTTTTGCAGTGGTTTTTTTTTATTGAAAAGTGGCCTCCACAAGTTTGGGAGTGACAAAATTCTAAGACACTTGCAATCTCTTTATTAGGGATGCAACGCCTTAGAATTTGGTCAGGGCAATACTTGAAAAGATAGGGGTCATCCCAATAGAAATTACGTACCTCGTATAAGAATTTCCTCTTGTCTTGAGCGCTCCAATCCATTTGTATTTCACCTGTAGCCAAATAATTTACGATGTGAGCAAACCATGGTAGAGAAGAAATGGATAGTAATTGCTCATCAGGAAAATCATCCTTGATTGGCATTTCATCACAAGTGTCCTCAAAATTAAGTCTCGAAAGATGATCAACCACTACATTCTCCACTCCTTTTTTGTCTTTGATGGTGATGTCGAATTCTTGTAGGAGGAGGATCCATCGTATTAGTCGTGCTTTAGCATCCTTCTTTGTATGAAGGTACTTAAGGGCTGCATGATCTATAAAAATAAGAATAGAGAAACCAATTAAATAAGCATGAAATTTGTCTAAAGTAAATACTACAGCTAGTAATTCTTTTTCAGTTGTGAAGTAATTCATTTGAGCACTATTTAAATTTTTACTAGCATAGTAAATGAAAAATGGTTTTGCCTCTCTTCGCTGTCCAAGAACAGCACCTACAGCGTAGTCACTAGCATCACACATGATTTCAAAAGGCAAAGTCCAATCCGGTGACTGCATTATAGGTGCAGAAGTAAGCTTGTCGATCAGCATTTGGAATGCTTCTTGACAAGCTCCTGTCCATTCAAGGGGAGTGTCTTTAACTAGGAGGGCACATAGTGGTCTAGATATGTTTGAAAAATTTTGTATGAACCTCTTATAAAAACCAGTATAACCAAGGAAAGACCTCACATCCTTTATTGTCTTAGGTATAGGCAATTTAGAGATTAATTTAATCTTAGATTGATCAACCTCTATTCCTTTAAAAGAGACAATATGCCCTAAGACAATGCCGGATGGTACCATGAAATGACATTTTTCCCAATTTAAAACCAATTCTTTTTCCTCACAGCGAATTAATACTCTTTCTAAATTCATTAAGCATGCTTCAAATGAAGATCCAAAAACAGTTAGGTTATCCATAAAAACCTCCATGCAACTTTCAATCATGTCACTAAAAATACTCATCATGCAACGTTGAAAAGTAGCAGGGGCATTGCATCATCCAAATTGCAATCTACGAAAAGCATAGGTGCCAAAAGGGCAAGTAAAAGTGGTATTTCTTGGTCTTCTAATGCAATTTCTATTTGATAATATCCAGAATAACCATCTAGAAAACAGTAAAAGGGATGACTAGCTATACGCTCAAGAATTTGATCAATAAAAAGGAGTGGGAAGTGGTCTTTTGGGGTGGCAGCATTTAATTTTCTGTAATTGATGCACATACGCCACCCGGTCACAAGTTTGGTAAGGACTAGCTCTCCTAGGTCATTCTTTACTACCGTGACTCCGGACTTTTTAGGGACGACTTGTGTAGGACTTACCCCATTTACTATCAGCTATAGGATATATAATACCAGCATCTAACAGTTTCAGCACTTCATTTTTCACTACTTTTTTCATAGTGTGATTAAGCCTACATTGAGGGTCTCTACGAGGACTAGCTCCTTCATCCAAATTTATTTTATGGGAGCAGATTAGGGAACTAATTCCCTTTAAATCAGCCATGCTCCAACCTAGGGCTGATTTGTGTGCATTCAAAGTTTGAAGTAGTTTCTCACCTTGGGTCTCAGATAATTTAGAAGAAATAATAACAGGAAAGGTATCACCTGGACCGAAAAAAGCATACTTTAAGCCCTTAGGTAGCGGCTTTAGTTCGACCTTAGGTACTTCCACACTTGAGAGGACTTGTGTCTTGCTTCTTTCGGGCAGCTCCTCAAACCTTGGTTGCCATGCCCGATTGCTATAATCCTGAGATTTGTCAAAAACAGCACAATTATTAATCATATCAGTTTTATCATCAAATAAATCTATCTCAGAATTAACAAGAAAATTCTTAAGAGGATCATAATCATGAGCTAAGGAAACTCCCTTATTTATTAGTGACTCAATCATGTAAAGCTAGTGGTGTTCATCCTCATCTTCGGGTTGCTTTGCAACATTGAAAATATTTACTTCAAGTGTTATGTTGCCAAAGGACAGTTTCATGAGTCCATTCTTACAATTTATTAGAGCATTCGCAGTAGCAAGGTAAGGTCTACCCAAAATCAAAGGGATTTTAGAGTTAATGTCAATAGCAGAAGTAGTATCAAGAATTAAGAAATCAACAGGATAGTAAAATTTATCAATTTGAATCAAGACATCCTCTACCACACCCCGGGGTACATTGACTGAATGGTCAGCTAATTGCAATACCACGCCGATTTGTTTGATTTCTCTTAACCCCAGCTGTAAGTAAATGGAGAATGGCATCAGGTTTACACTAGCTCCTAAATCTAGCAAGGCTTGTCCAATCTCACGATTTCTAATGCTGTAAGTAATGGTAGGACAGCCTGGATCCTTGTATTTTGGGGGAATTCTTTGCTCAATTAACGCTCTAACTTGCTCAATTAGGAATACTATTTTCTTGACATGGTGTTTCCTCTTAATGGTGCATAAATCCTTGAGAACTTTTGCATAGGTAGGGACTTATTTAATCACATGCAAAAGAGGAAGATTAAGTTTCACTTGCCTTAAGTTCTCAAGGATTTCATTATTTATTTCCAGATTTTTTTTGGATTTTAAGGCTTAGGGGAATAGTGCCATAACAGGATTTTTGGTCACTTTAGGGTCTTTAAGCAACTCGGCTTCACTATTAGTTTGACTCTTTTCCACATCCTCAGATTTATTCATTGGTGGGATGTGTAGTGACTTGCCACTTCGGGTCACAATGGCATTTATATCTTTCAAATTTTCTTGTGCCATATGTTGACCGTGAGGTACGGACTGAGCTTGGGGAGAAAACTTACCTCGTTCAATCACACCTAAGAAGCCCATTAATTTAGACACTTGGCTCCTTAATTCTTTATTCTCCTCAACCACTTGTGTAATTAATGCCTCACACCTCTGGTTTATTTTACCTTGTGCTTCTATGAAAGCATGTAAGGTGTCTTCTAGAGAGTTCTTAGAGGATGAGGGTGCATGATAAGGTGTTAAGTATGATCTAGAAGACTGTGCATGCTGCTGGTTTTCAGATTTCTAGCTGAAGTTAGGATGATTTCACCACCCCGGATTGTAATTGTTAAAGAAGGGTGCTTGAAGCTTCTTGTACATGCCTAAGGCATTACATTGTTCCTCGTACAGCCCTCTTATGTCAACAAATGTGGGGCAATCTTGAGCAGGATGATCAATCCCACCACACGCAAAACATGGTTCTAAAGGTTCGGCTTGATTAACAATGTGTGTTGGTTTTTTTGTTTTCAGTGCCTCTAACTCCCTAGTAAACATCTCAACCTTGGCCTTAAGATTATCCTCTTCCCTAAGATGGTAGATTCCTCTACCACTAGGGTTTCCTATAGGTTGTGACCAATTTATGCTTTCAGTAGCACTAGGTCCAGTCTATGTGTGAGCTTTTTCAACAAGCTCATTAAGGTACTCAAAAGCCTCGTCAGGGTCTTTTTGCAGAAATTCACCATTGCACATCATCTCGATAAATTGGCACTCTCTATAGGTAAGACCCTCATAGAAATAGCTCACTAAGTGCCAATTTTCATACCCATAATGTGGACACATACTTAACAGCTCTTTAAATTTCTCCCAAGACTGATATAGAGTCTCGTTTTCCTTTTATGCAAAGGTGGAGATTTGTGTTTTCAATGCATTAGTTTTATGTTGAGGGAAGTATTTGTTAAAAACGATTTGGGTCATATCATTCCATGACCTAATAGATCGTGGTCTCAACGAGTATAACTAACTCTTAGCTTTATCCTTCAAGGAGAAATGAAAAAACTTGAGTCTCACGATATCATTGGTTGCATCTTGACTATGGAAAGTCGCAACTACTTCCTCAAATTCTCTAATGTGCACATATGGGTTTTCGTTTTCCAGGCCATGAAAAGTGGGGAGTAATTGTATCATTCCCAGTTTAAAGTCTTGATGGTGGGTGTTGGCTGGAAACATAATACATGATGGTGTGGCTGTCCGGCTAGGATGTAGGTAGTCTTTAAGTGTCCTAGCAACATTTTCATTAGGGTTTTCAGCCATGTTAACAAAGTTTTCTAAATTTTCTGTGGGGTGAACACTAGAGTTTGATCTAGGTGAGGTTTCACTAACGGACATGGAAGGGAAAGGTATCTCTATTTCGGGTCCCTTAATGAATCTCCCTCGCGAATCTCTCTGTCTAAGCATACACAAACTGATTTTAAAAGAAATAAATAGAACATAACAAAATAAAGGAAAAAATCATAATATAAAGGAAAGATAGTACCATCTTGTCTTAGAGTTGACAAACTTCCTTATGAGTAAGTGCATTTCCCCGATAACGACACCAAAATTTGATTACGCCCAAAACAGTAACGCAGTTGTTGTAGCACGACTTTGGGGTGTCGATTCCACAGGGAAACAAGATAACTATAAAGAAATATGTAAACCTTAATATGAGACGATATAATCAAAATAAGTAAAGAATCTGAAATTGATGATGAAGTAATTGTGTAGGTTGTAAATTATGATAAAGGGACAACAAGGATCCAAGAATCCTCCTTAGGTTCGTTGCCCTAATCCTAACTTGATTCAGTTGTTTTTATCTCGATTACACGTTTCACATCCCAAACATGCAATCGACAAATATTCAATGAGAACATGTATAAACCCTAATATGATCATAATGAAATACTTCTTATTTCCAATTCATGCACATATGATCTATCCTATAGGTTTATCAAGAAACGACAATATATCTTTGTCGACAATATTGCAGTAATGGACAAACCTAAAGGCTAGATTTATCGGACTCAATTATACTCAATAATCTTGACATAAGAGAAGCATGACTAAAGTTATATCAAGGAAAAAAGATACAATCATCGGAATAGATAAAATCTTATAATTAGATAAAGAAGTAAATCATGACAATGTTTGACAATAAATTCTTATTACAGCTGAACCAAATAAAGGTAGATAGAGACAACTACACCTAGGGATTCATCCCTTCGCCTTGCTAGGAATTTAGTTAGCCATGGTGTTTATGGCTAAACACTTTTGTGGATGAGCTACTGCTTTGAGTTTTCTGGCTTTTCTTCTCAACCCAAATCCCCCTTCTCTTAAACCCCAAGTATCCTATTTATAGTACAAGAGTCTAAGGGTGTTTTTCGGTTTATTCTAATGTTTAAAAACCCTAATTAAAGTCTAACTCGAAGATGCAAATCCGTGTGCGCGCTGCGGTGCTGCTAGGGAGCACCGCGGTGCTAGGCATATTCTGGATTGGGTGAGCTTCTGGGCACCGCAATGCTGGCCTTTTTTCTGATTTTCTTCATGCTTTGCCTCTCCGCAGCCACTCCTATGCTTCGTCGTGCATGGAACCTTGGTGCTTTTAAACAACGATCGCTTTTTCTCCTCTTTGGACTCAAAATACCTGAAATTGTACTAGAATAAGTTAGTGATCCAATAATATTGCTTAAGAGTTATCAACACACAAGAGTGCAATATAGACCGAGAAGAATCATAAGATGCTAACAATTAAACATTGTTGAAGTGCATTTTATGGCTCTTATCAAGTACTGGTCAGGCTAGATACGATGACCTATTTCAGGATATGACGAGCCTCCAGCTATCCATGCAATCTGGGTTCCATAGCTTGAGCTCTTCAGTTGATTCTATGCATCGCAACCTCCGCACACTTCAAGATGATTTTGAGTTGCACTGGGAAAACACAGAGGACTCCTTAGCTAAGTTTCAGGATCTTCTACGAGACAGCTCTGATTCTCTCACTCACTGAGCTTCTGTATCTCCTTGTTATGTATATATAGCTCTTAGATGGTTGTAGCATGAACATTTCATGGTTTATCATACATTTTTTTTCATTGTACTCGATATTAAGCCTATGATGTATGGATGCTTATATATATTTGCCTACTTATCAGTTATCTAGGTTATGGTTCATATACTTGCTTTATTTTTTGTGCTATATAATTACTTGGTTTAACAAATTCGTACTTCGCAATATGCTTTAACTACTCATGCTAGTGTGAAAACTTCTGGTTCTTCCCGGGAAGTCTCACATCTGGTTCTTCCCGGGAAGTCTTCCCAGCTACGAATAATGCCTAATTTTTTTTATGCAAATTTGTTTCTACATTATCTTCCTGTCCTTGTTAACCAAGTTGCTTATTTTCAAGTTTACACCCCCTTTTCTGCTGTTGTCAAAATGGGGGAGAAAAAGAGAAAAATTAATGTAAACTTAGAATATAGCACATATTTAGGGGGAGTATTGCTCCGAACACATTGACAAATGTATTATAGAAATGCATGCTTGGCTGAGTTGAGATTGAGTTGAGATAACTTCTTTTAAACTGCGTTTGACTGATTAACATGTTGGTTTTATCCGAAAAACAAAGGAAACTCTACCCAATTTTTTCTAAAAACCCAACACTTAGTTTTAAATAAGTTTTTCTCTCATTAGTTTTGTCATCATAAAAAAATGGGAGATTGTTGACCCATATTTAATTTTAATAATGACAAAACACTACGTTAATTGCACTAACAGTTTTATCAAAGTGTTTAAGTGGCAAAAACATTCAGCATAGAAACAAAGATGCAAGAACTCAACTCGATTCAGACACCAAGACAAGACAGAAGATCTATAATAGACATTAAGATAATTAAAACAATTGTGAATCTCTCATGTTCAATTACATAGTTTGATCTGTAGCTCATTTTACAAAAGACTTTGACAAAACTAACAATACAAAAGTTTCTAAGTTAAAAATAGTTTTAAAACTTGAAAACTAGGTTGAAGGACAACCTAGTCGACTGGCTCCATATACCAGTCGACCAGGATATGAGACAGAAAGTTCCCAATCGATTGGTGTCAGGGACTCAGTCGACTGGTAACTAGGACAGAAAGTTCCTAGTTGACTGGTGCTTAGGACACAATCGATTGGTACTTTCCTATGGCCTAAAAAATGAAGTTTCTTGCTTGACCCAGCCGACTGGTAATTCAAAAAAATATGACCGTTTAAAACGTGGGACTTGAGCATTTAATGCCCCAAACCTACCAAGTCAATGTCAAACGACCATATTGATTGAAGGCTATATAAACCCACTTCAATGAGTATTTAAATAAGAAAGTAAACACATTCAATTCACTAGATTACTCATTAATTCTCAAAAGCTATGAAAAATTTATTGTTGAGCCATTCTTCAAGCTTATTCTTGAAAGAGAGATATTATTCATTTGTAAAAGCACTTATTGCTATCTCTCTACCATTTACTTTACAGCAAATCTCATTTATCATAAATGGGACAGAGTTGTAATAACTCTTAGAGTGTTTAGGATTAAACACTTCTTTGTAACTTCTGTGAGGAAGGGATTAGCTTCCGTGAGGAAGGGATTAGCTTCCATAAGAAAGGGATTGGTTGTAAGGTTTGTGCAACACCCGTGAAGTTGCACAACTAAAGTTTTAATGGATTGCTTCAAGGAGGTTCCTTGAAGAGAGTGAACATAGGGTCGAAGGATTCCGATATTACCGAATTACTATAAACGAAGTTTGCACTTTCTCTTCCTTTGAACTCCTTTATTTTCAAGTATATTATTTGATTGTGTGCATTGTGTATTCAACTGTTTAAAAACTTACGCGTTTAATTAGTAAAAGTTTTTAAAACCCAATTCACCTCCCTCTTGGGTTTGAACCTCGGTTTACAAAAATAAATTAGGAGTTCTAATTAATTGGAAGGAGTTTCGATTGTAATTACATAAAAGTTATGGTCTACAACCAGATTAATTTGAACATAAGGGGTCACATACAAAAGGGCAATGTCTAATTAAAAAATAATTGTAGGGGTTTAATTTGCAATTAATGTTTAGTTGCACCTAATCCTAACACTATAAATAATTTATTAGTGTGCAGAAATTTGCTAGCACAAAATCTACATATAAGTTTCTCTCAAGGTTTTAGTTCTTCTTCTTCACTAAAAGAGAGCTAATTTAGAGAGAAATCTTAATGAGATTTGTCCTATGTGGATCAAACTTGGAGACCACATACTTTTGTGGTTGTTGTGAATTCATGAACGCGATGAACTTTTGGATTCGGACGGAGAATTTAGCTACAACATATCCATGGAGTCAATAACACAATGAATCAAAAGTAATGATTCTATTCTTAAATTTTCTTGTTCAATATATGTTTCAATGTAAATTATAAGGTGGTTAAGGTTTAAAGAATCGATTAAAAAATTTAAATTTTCACTATGTTTTCAAGATTGATTTGAGAGAACCCAGTGAAAAATCTTAGTTTTATGGTAAGCGAATAAGCTTTATTTCTTCACAAAAGAACTTAAAGTTTAACATGCTTCTTTGTAAAAATATCACTTAGCCCTAATACACACTACACGATTAAAATTACATTATTGAGGTTTCTCACTTGTTGAGAGTTGGCCTAATTAACATTATAAATTTGTAACAAATGATAAATTAAATTATGAATTTTTTTAATAAAAGGCAGCAACATTAATTTGCAAGTGAATACAATTGAAATTATTAAAAATTCATCACACAAAAAATAAAATCAAAGTGAATCCATAACATTGTGAATTTTCTCTTTAAAAAAAATTATGAATTTTCTTAAATGTTGTTTATAGAGCCCAAACAAAACCTGAAATGTGCTAAAGAAAAAAAGACAAACAAAATTGTAGATCCATTTAACATAGGTGAATTATTTTTTTTAATGGGAAAGTAATATTACGAGTTAGCTTGCATGTGTAAATTTATTTTTTCTAATGAGTTAAAAGATGATCATCTTGTTATTTGAATATCGCAAATAAAAAATTAAAAGCAATAATCTCATGATTATTCTACAAAGTTGACCCTTTCACCAACACCATAACGGTTTTACATGGATGATTTAAAGTCATTATCCTACGCATATAGAAGTAGTAAATGTACAAAAAAGGCAAAAAAAAAAGGGCCGGAAAGGGGAAAGAGATGGAAAAAATGGAAAGGATCCAGATTGATTAGGCTTGGCCGTTTCCTTACTGGGTCGGGTCCAAGAATTGGCCCACAGGAGTCGGTTCGTTCTCTGTATGGAAAACCTGAGGAAACTTTGAACGGCGTGTCAGGTCATGTCCTTTATCAGCAGCAACCAAAATTCACTTCACGCACGCCCAACCTCACTGAAATCTCTCATTTTCTAAAAAAAAAAAAAAAAAGAAAAAGAAAAAGAAAACAGTCAACCAAAATCCTTCAAGTCCTCACCAACAAATCCATAAATCTGCTTCTCTTTTTTTGTTTTTTTTCTTTTTAATTGTGTAACATTTTATTTATCTCGTTTGCATTGGAAGAGAAAACAAGAGAAATGGGGGGAGGAGAAGGAGGATGGGAGAAGAAGGATCAAGCGGGAAACGACGCCGTAGAATTTGATTCACGAGAGAACAACACAATGGGTATAGATGCGAACAACAACAATGGTCAATCGCTTCTTCGTGATAGTTATGATGATCAGCGTATAGCGAATGGCGAGGAAGGAAGTGAAGAGAGACGGAAAGGAGAGGAGGGAAACGGAGAGGAAGAGGACGAAGAATACGAGGAAGAAGAAGGTGAAGAAGATGAAGAAGGAGAGGAAAGAGAAGAAGAAACGGTTGAAGAAGAGAAGCCGACGCTCGAAGAGGGGTTTTATGAAGTCGAAGCTATTCGCCATAAAAGGGTTAGGAAGGTATGTTACTCTTGTTGTTGCTTTACTGGTTCTTCTCTTTAATCGATTTTTAGTTTTGCCCATTTCTTTGTATTTGAGGTATTTTCTAGGCATTTTCTCTGGAACCCGAACAGTGGTTTCAGAATGTAAGCAAGGAAAATGCTTAGTAAATTAACAAGCAAATGAGGTCTTCTAATAGACCTTTTCTAATTTTTTCGATTACATATATGCAAATGGGTATCCTATGCTGTGCTTTTCTTTAATATGATGATGAGGGTTTTTCCAAGTGTTGTGCTGCTTCCACTCCTATAAGAAACAAAGAGAGGAAGGACAATTCTTTAGAAATGAGGCTACTTTTTATTTCCTTTTTTGAGGCATTACTTGTGGCAGAGAAAAAATTGTTGCTTTATATGTATTGTTCTTTTATCTGATTAATTTTTTTTTTGTGCTTTGTGTTGGTTGTGCTGCTGTCACTCCTAAATTTTGCAAAAATAGGGTCAGCTCCAGTATCTAATTAAATGGTGAGTTCCCCCGCTTATTCCTTTCTTGTAAGATTTCAACATACAATAGAATCTACTGTATATTTTCCTACCCCTTTTGGTATCAGTTCATTAGTGATACAATGATAGAGATGGTATTTTCCTTTTGAACAGAATGGTAGAGATGATCTTAATATATTATGATCAATTATTGTTTTACCTTTTTTATTTTTATTTTTTGTTTAAAGGCGTGGATGGCCGGAAACTGCCAACACTTGGGAGCCGTCAGGGAACCTCGAAACTTGTTCTGATATTATTGATGCATTCGAGGAAAGGTAAGATTCCCTACTTTTCTCTTATTTTCCTAAATCTGTTTGATTTATCAGAAAAACAAAGCATTGAAAGGTATCCTTTTATTTGTGATGATTTTTTATTTGTTTTTCTATTTAATTTATTTCTTTTTATTACGGATTGTCTTCCATTAAATTGATAAGTAATGAGAATACCATCAGTTTTTAACTACCTTTTGGCTTAGCTAAGTTGAGTTTCTTTTTCTTCCATGGAAACTAAAGAGAAGATAAATAACATATAACTTTTCTTTTCTTGTATAAAGAAAAAAATGTTATGTAAAAAATTAAAATTTGTTTCCCTTTCTCATCCTTAATTTCCTTAACAGTCAAACCGAGCTGTAGAAAGTCAATACCTATAGAAATTCAATCTGTTAAATATATTTATTCATTTTTCTTCTTTACCCTTTGAAGCCTGCAATCAGGGAAGAATAATCGAAAGCGAAAACGAAAGTATGGCGTTCCTCATTGTCAGCCTAAGAAGAAGCAGCCTCGTTCAACTCCTGCTGCATATGATGTAACAGGTGTTGAAATCAGTGCCACTGATGAACCTCTATCCTCTCCTGCCCCAACTCAATTTATGGGCTCAGGTCAGGAAGGAGAGAATAATGGGCATTTTTACGATGTCAAAATACCCAACCGAGTTGGTGAGAATGGGACTGCAAATGGTCCAATAAGAGTTGATGACATGACAGACGACAATGAATATGATCCCAAGCTTAGTGAACTTAGAGGAACTGTATTTAACAATGAGGTCATTGTGGATAAGCTTGGGATACATTTCCAAGAAGGCAAGGCTTCTGAAGGTGATGGCCCTACTAATGGGATTCCCAAGGTCAATCGTCTGGAACGTGATCAGAGTCGCTGCACGGGAGCTAAGAGAAGGAAGTCTGGTTCTGTGAAGAGGTTTAAACAAGAACCAGCCTCATGTGAACCTGTTCTCCCACAGAATTCAACGCCAAGCATAATCATGGGCTCTGTTGGTACAGCTGCATGGCTAGGGACTGGACATCCTGGTGTATCAGATAGTAATTTAAGTCACAAGCCCAAGACTGATGATTTGACAATCACAAGGATCATCAAGCCAATAAGCTTTTCAGCATCTGTATTAGACAATGTTCAAGATGCGTCTGTAACCTTTATGGCATTGAGGTTTGTCATTGAACTCCAACTTCTCATCCTTTATGTTTATAAGAAAACTGATTCTATTTGTTGAACAAAAGCTAACATGTCAATATGTCATAGTTAACGAAATCTTTCTCCTGAGTATAATTAATCAATCTAGTATATGGGGTGAAAATGTGTATTCTGTGAAAGTACATAGCGATTTACTGCCTTACTAGATATAATAAGAGAATCCCACAGCCTTGGTTCCAGGATGTGTCAAAAAAGTAAAGTGGTCAGAACTGAGTTTGAGATCTTCTTAATCTATTAAATAATGTTGAGTGGCACGTTTCAATCACTGTCTTAGGCTATTGAATTTATTATTTGTCTTCTATCGAGAAGTGGACACCATGCAGATAGCTTCTGAAAGGTTCTTGTGTGATTAATTTACTTACCACAATCTTGTAGTTCCTACTTTGGAGGCTGGCTTATTTATGGTGTTGTTTAAGATTTTAGCAGCTTAAATAAATCACACAATGCATAACCTTTCTATTTATATATTACTAAATAACCTTTAAATTTTGAAGCTTTCACACCTGATGGTTTTCGTGTGAGTGCTTGAACTTGTTATTCATAAAAATTCTCTTTCACTGAGTTAAAGAGCTTGCCATGCTTTCTTGGAAATTATAGGTTGCCTTGGTGATCAGATATATATAGAAACTAGCTAATGAACTAGTGCAATTTTGTTGAGAATACGAACAGAGATAACCTTTATATTTATATATTACTAAATAACCTTTAAATTTTGAAGCTTTCAGTTTACACCTGATGGTTTTGGTGTGAGTGATTGAACTTGTTATTCAGAAAAATTCTCTTTCACTGAGTTAAAGAGCTTGCCTGCTTTCTTGGAAATTATAGGTTGCCTTGGTGATCAGATATATATGGAAACTAGCTAATGACCTAGTGCAATTTTGTTGAGAATACAAACAGAGATAACCTTAGAATATCGCTTAAGCCTCGTAAGAGTCTCATTGAAGAATTTAATGAAGTCCAAATAGTAAAAGAGGAATGCTTAATTTAACAGATTATTCTCATTAAGTGGATTTGTGATGCTAGATGAAAGTGAACACAAATCTGAAAAACAATAAAAAACTAACAGCCCAAATCACATGGACAAACAAAGAATAGTCTGATTCAAAGATTTAATGTATTATCATTCATAAACTGCCTCTAAAATAACAAGTCTCCAGTATTTATAAAACCCTAATGTATGTAAATAAGGAAACAAAATAAACTAATTATTGTCTAGATATTATTATGATTTTGTTTCCTTCTGGAGTATTTATTCTTGAAAGTCTTTGACTGGTCCTCCATCATTCACCCTGTGTGAAAAGAACTCGACTCAGGAGAGATAGACTGAAGGTACCACTCCAAGAAATCTGGATCTAAGGCATGAAAATCCTCTTCAGAAAGTCAGAACGCGTCAGAATCCGGGCGACCACACCACTTGATAAGAAAGCGACGAAATCCCCCGTGGGAAGAAGCAACAAACTCCTCATCCAACACACTCTCAACCTTGTTTTGCTGGAACGAAAAAGCTGAAAGCTTGGGCACCTGACTACTTGTGGAAACACTAGAAGGCAATACCGAAGGCTAAAAAGTACCATGATAAGGGATTAGGTCCTCCACATTGAAAATAAAGCTAATATTAAACTGTTTGGGCAAGTGAAGTAAATATGCATTAGTGCCAAGTTTTTGTAGGATAGGGAAGGGGCCTATGGCACGAGCATGAAATTTTTTGGATGAATGTTTAGGGAGTCGCTCGGGTCTAATGTGGGCCATGACATAATCACCTACATTAAATTATTTAGCTCTACAATGCACATCAGCAACAAGTTTATAATCAACTAAGTAATTTTTTGGCGAATTTCAACATGCAAGTCATGAATGTGTTGTGCAAAGGACTCAGTAGGTTCAAAAATACGAGCATCAAGGGGAAGGGAACAAGGTCAATGGGTGTGCGGGGTGAGTAACCATGCACAATCTCAAAAGGGCTTTTATCAGTAGAGCGATTGATCGAATTGTTATAGGCAAACTCAGTAGTAGGCAAGATCAAGTCCCAAGTATCTTGTTTCTCTCCCACGATACACCTAAGCAAATCACCCAGACTACGGTTAACTACCTCAATCTGCCCATTTGTTTGGGGATGAAATGCGGGAGAAAATTTCAGGGTGGTGCCGCATATCTTCCAAAGTGTCTTCCAAAAATAACTGACAAACTCGACATCCTTGTCAGACACAATTGTCAAGGGTAACCAATGCAACTTAACAACTTCCCAAAAAAACTTGTCTACATGTGAGGTGTCAGATGCTTTACTACAAGGAATAAAGTGGGCCATTTTAGAAGACCGGTCCACCACTACAAAAATAGAATCGTGCCCTTGAGTTGTTGTGGGCAACCCAAGAACAAAATCCATAGTCAAATCTTTCCATGGAGAATGGGGGATAGGCAGAGGGGTATAGAGATGTGTTTTGCCTCTTGGCCTTAGCTAGTTGGCAAGTTTGACATTGGGATACTATTCGCAGAACATCCCTTTTTAGCGAAGGCCAATAAAACCTATCCTCCACTAATGCTATGGTTTTGTCACGACCTAAGTGACTGGCTAGGCCGCCTGCATGCATTTCCCAAACTAGAAATTCCCTAAGGGAGGTACGTAGGATGCATAATCTCGTGGCACGAAAGAAATATCCGTCACGGATAACAAAATCAACATTCTCCACGGTTACTGTTCCTAAACTCCTCATAAATAATCCCAAAATCAGGACACGCAGGGTAATCGTCTTTCATCCTATCAAAGCCCACCACCTGGGCTTTCATTGTTTGAAGAACCGCGACTAATCGACTAAGAGAATCAACTACTTTATTCTCAACACCGGAACGATGTTTAAGAACAAAAGTATACTCATTAAGAAACTTTACCCATGCCACATGCCTAGTGTTCAACTTCTTTTGGGAGCTTAAATACCACAAAGCAAGGTGGTCAGAGGACATAAAAACTGTTGAGGCAATAGGTAGTATCTCCAATGGCGAAGAGATTGAACCACAACGATGTGGAGTATCGCTTTTTCGTCTCATTTAACTTTTCACTAAAGAAAGCAACTGGGTGTCCCTCTTGACTCAAAACTCCTCCAATTCTAATTCCAACTCTTGCAGCATCACATGCAACCTCAAAAGTCTTCTCAAAATCTAGATGCTTCAACACAAGGCCTCTATTATTTTATTCTTAATCTCCTCAAAGGCCCTAGTGGTCGTAAGCGTCCAACGGAATTCCCTTTCCTTCAAACTATCAGTGATGAGAGCCGTAACAGTGCTAAACTTCGGAATGAATCTCCTATAAAAAGTGGCTAGCCCATGGAAACTTCATACCTCCGAGATGGTTTTAGGGATAGGCCACTCTCGAATGACTCGAACCTTTTCAGGGTCAGCTACAATGGCATGCATGGAGACAATAAAACCTAAGAATAGTACCTGTGGTTGTAGAAAGGTACACTTCTTGAGATTGGCTTACAATTTAGCCTCTCTAAGGGCAGTGAAAACCTGATGAAGGTGATCTAGATGTGCTTCCCGAGACTTACTATACACTAAGATATCATCAAAATAGACCACTAAGATTTTGCCTATGAACGACTGTAGCATTTGAGTCATTACTTGCATGAAAGTGCTAGGTGCATTGATAACCCTAAAGACATAACTAGCCATTCAAACAACCCATCTTGGTTTTTGAAAGAAGTTTTCCATTCATCTCCAGGTCGAATGCTGTGATACCCATTGCGCAAATCAATCTTAGAGAACCAGCTAGAACAAGCCAACATATCCAACATGTTTTCAAGCTTAGGGATGGGAAACCTATACTTGATCGTAATCTTGTTGATGGCTCTACTGTCGATACACATTCGCCATGAGCCGTCTTTCTTAGGGGTCAAGAGGGCGGGTACGACACAGGGGCTAAAGCTATGCCTAACCAAACCTTTACGTAATAATTCCTCCACTTGTGTATTCAACTCATTACACTCGTTCGGATTCAGCCTATAGTGGGGCAAATTAGGTAATTGAGATCTAGGAACCAAGTTAATGGCATGATGTGTGTCCCGTATAGGTGGTAACTCATTAGGCAACTCATCTGGCACAACATTCAAGAATTCTATTAGGAGTCCTTCGACTTCAGGTGATGTGTCACTCGTCAGCTCAAGTCATTCTTTGGTGACCTCTTTAGTGACCACGACTAACCAAAAGTTACTGCTTGCCCCTCCCTTAAAGGCTTTATGATCTAAAAGGTGAATGCTCTTTTCATGGGGAACCGAGGAGGGAGTCTTAGATTGGGTCCTATGATCTTTACCTAAGGGTTTAGAAGGGGTAGGAACAAATTTCGCAGGAGTTAGAAGGACAATCTTACCCTTATACTGAAAGACATAGGTGTTCCCATGACCATGATTGGTTACATCTAGATCGTACAACCAAGGACGTCCCAAAAAGACGTGGGAGACATACATTGGTAATAAATCACAGTAGATCTCCTCTTTATAGTGGCCAAACTGGATGGGGACAAGGCATCTTTGTAATAGGTAAAGTGGTGTTATCAACCCAAGCGACCTTGAAAGGCTGTGAGTGTGGTTCTATCTTAAGGTTCAAACGATCTATAGCAGACTTAGACACCACATTCATTGTGCTACCACCATTAATGACCAGCTTGCAGGAGCGATCATTGCATTTGATAATGGTGTAGAAGATATTGGTCCTCTTCCATGCATCACCATCCAACGTAGTGGACAAAATACACATCACAACGTTGACGTGTGAGGCAGGGAGGTCCTCTTTCAAATGCTCTTCATCGCTCAAGCAGTCTACATGGTTGACCACTACAGTTTCATTTTCTAAAATATTATTACAGGTGGGGGCGACAGTGAGGGCATGCTCGGGACAGCGAGAGGCAATATGACCATACTTGTGACATCGTTGGCATTGGATGGAGGAATTGCTCGCACGTGACTCGGTACTAGAATGAGTGGTGCAGTTTAGCAGGACCGATCAACTTCATTTTGGTGAAACAGACACGGTCAATATCCGACATATGGTACCCCTCAAAGTAATCCTCTAAACTATTAATCCAATCTAAAGAGGTATCAGGGTCTAATCTACCATCATAGGTGGATGCATCCACCTTGACTTTCCTAGTGATGTCAAGATAGTCTTCCTCCTTATAGGATTGTTCGTCAAATCTATCCTCTGGCCTATGTCGTTGGTATCCAAAAGGTTGGTGTCTACCCTCATTACCCATGGTTTGGTCCAAGTGAGGTTGTCTAAAGTCCTGCCTATTGTGTTGCTAGGGAACATGTTGAGTGTTTCTAGGGATTCCCTAAAAGGGCGGCATCACATTGTAACCAATTTCCTCATCAAAATGAAACCTCACAGCAGGAATAGTGGTGTGACTCGCTCTAGAGTGGATCGTACTATGTCCATGGGTCGCTAGGTGACCATGCATAGACCCTACGGAGGTTTGGGACCGTTAGATGGGCTGGGAAATCCTACACCCTCTCGAAGCTGTAAGGCACTTAATATGCTCTAATTGAACAATTTGTTGATCCACTATATTATTGAGTAAGCCCATTTGACGTTCATTATCACTCACTTTACCTTCGATGGTGTGTGACTAGTAAGGCAAAGGGGGGTGGTTTCTTTTCCAGATTGCATGGTTATGTAAGTGAATGCAATGAGTGTGACAATGATAGGAGTCAAATTAAATTACTATAAGCAAAAACAAATGATAAACAAGCTGCATGTGTGCGTCTAAAGCTTTGAATTAATCTAAGTGACAGTTAATAAAAAGCACAAGGTATTACTCTAGGTGACAAGTCAATAAAAGGAGCAAGATATTTTTTTTGGGTGTAGAAACGAGTCAATAAAATGGAAAATTTAAACTTGGACTAGCAAAATTTACTAAGCCAAATAATAAAATATTAACAAGTTTTAATATGGAAGTTCGTGCCTTATTGGTGGCACTCTGACCAGGTATGCAACTACTTTTTTTTCAGCTACTGCCTTGGTTGGGTCGGCTCGGTTGGGTCGGCTTGGCTGGTTGGGTTGGCTCGGTTGGCTGGCTCGGCTTAAGTAAACAGCTTGGCTCAAGTAAACGGCTTGGCTTGGTCTGTCGCTCGGATCGACTTCTTCTTTCCTATGTCTCTGCAGCTGAACCGGGTAGGGTGTTTGGTTCGGATCTGACCCGTTGAACTCTTGGTCAGATCAGAACCAGTCCTTGGGTCTTTTGGCCGGAATGTCCCTCCGATCACGATGACTGTGTCCGACCGGACGTTGGGTGGCTGAGACGAGGTGGATATGGAGATTTAGCTCAATTGGGTCGCGGCTAGTGGGAGGCGGGTCGGGCGGCAAGACGATATGGGTGGATAGGGTTGTGTCGGAAATGTTGTGCTGGTCGCATTGGTGGCTCTTGCTTGGTCGTCCAGTGGCTAGAAGAGCCGGATCGGGCCGTGAAAGATTGAGTGGTTCGCCGCTGTTTTGAGGGCGAAGGAGGCGGCAGCCAGGGTCGAGATTCTCGGGTTTTGGTTGCTCGGGAATTCCACACCTTTTGGTGGTGGTGCGAGCTCTTGGGGTGGCGGTGGCAGCGGACTGCTGTGACTGCTACTGTAGGTTATGTTTGTTCAACTGACAACGAAATCTTGGATACTTGTGCTTTTATGCCACTTGATGCTATACAGTAGATGAAAATGAACACAAATCTGAAAACCAATCTAAAACTAACCGCCCAAATCACATGGACAAGCAAAGAATAATCTGATTCAAAGATTTAATATATTATCATTCATAAACTGCCTCTAAAATAACAAGTCTCTAGTATTTATAAAACCTTACTGTATGTAAATAAGGAAACAAAATAAACTAATTATTGTCTAGATATTATTATGATTTTGTTTCCTTCTGGAGTATTTATTCTTGAAAAAATCTTTGACTGGTCTCCATCAATTTGTTTATTGCCTTTAATGCTCTAATAACATCTAGCATCTACTACAACATCTCTTTTTGTGTGCATGTGTGCATCTTGCTTCTTTATATTTCTCGGTCTTATTAGCATATATATCCTGATTTCCTTTTCTGGAGTGTGTATTTCTTGCCTTCCCATTCTTTTCGAGTGTGTTTATTGATTTCTTTATATTCTTTGTGTATATTATCATTAGTTTATTACTAGGGTAAATTAAAAACTACATGTCTCAGGGTTACATAAATAGAACTACATCCTAAGTTTTCAAAAAATGACGATCGAATCCCACTTTCTAGGAATGTTAACAAAAATCTTGGAAGGAAAAAATTGTCCTTTCAGTATGTTGGAACCTCACTTGCGTTACTTCTTGAATCAAACCAGAAAAAATCTAAGTCCCTCTTCTTTTGCATAGTATACCAAAGTCATAAATCGTTCTCTCTTGCGAAACACTTCAAAACCTAGACCATGTTGGTTCCTTTGCCTCGCGACCAACCAACTCCTTTGCAAGGAACAGCCAACGGCTACTTTTTCTTGCAATTTATGCAAGGCTTAAATAGTCATGAACTCACCTCGTTGCAACCTCTAGTGAAACAACTACTATTTTCTTCAGTATACAAGTGTTTTTAATTCTCTTCGGTTTTTTGTTGAAACAAAGGTGCAAACATGGCATGCAACTTACTTAGCAAGGCTATTTATGACATCGCATGATAAACTCGTGATGCCACATCATTATTTAAGTTAGTTATGTTAGATTTCTTAACGTCCGTTTGCACCATAGGATGCATATGTAATTTGCTTTTTTTTTTTTGTGGGGGGGTGGGGGGAGTTGACATGCTTTTAAAACTTGGGATGTGATTTTGTAAATTATTACTATTACTTTGCTACTGTTGTTACTGCTTCTGCTACTGCTACTGCTACTTGCTTCTTATATTGCTTCTGATTTCCGAAAGTATAAAATATGTTAGCCATTTCAAACAAATCTATAATGTTAAAATTTATTCATAAAAAAAAAGGAATCTATCATGTTAAAATTTACAATTGTTTGTTGATTTTAAAAGTTCCTATAATCTACTGATTCTATCTTGATTTTAGCTGCTGACAGTCTTTGTTACTGAGTTAAGTTTTTCAATTACTTGCATAGTTCCTATAATCTACTGATCCTATCTTGAATTTAGCCGTTGACGGTCTTGGTTACTGAGTTAAGCTTTTGAATTACTTTCATTATTTATTACCTTTTATACTTTTTGGAAGTGTGATTATTTAAATGAAATTCCAAGTATAGCGTAACATAGACAATTACGATTTTATAAAGCATCAAATTGACAATAAATTGGCTTGAACAACAGAAATGGTTCTTTTGTAAGACTGTCAGAAAATTGCATTAAGGTTATATTGGCCATGGCCATTGTATTCTAATTGCAATCAAGACGAGATTCTCTCTTCCGGTTCACAAGGTTCTCAATATCAGTTTTGCTGATGAAAATATTGAATAGTAGTTAAATCTAGCTGGTTATTTAGTATGAACTTTTCATTGTACATGTTGTTCTTGTATTATGCCTTCTAATATATATTTTTCTAAAACCATAGTTACTTGTGGATAAATGTTTCTTGAAGTTCCTTTTGGGTGAATAAATATTATACTTATGTGGTTGCGTACTTTTAATAGGTCCGACGGAAAAGAAGTGATGGTGAATAACAAGTTTCTCAAGGCTAACAATCCACTTCTGGTAATTTATCATCTTATTCTCATTGTGTTTGGTGCTGTAGTAGCTTCAAGATTTGATAAAATCATCAAAGAGTTTTATAATAATTAATTCTTATGCTATTCCTTTTTCTTTAATGCCAGTTGATTGACTTCTATGAGCAACATCTTAAGTTCAGTCCTACACTCGAGATATAGGGGGAGGGTGATGGTATGGCTCCATTCATACTATCTTTCTTTTGTTTGTACAAAATTGTTTTGTTTGTACAGTGTTTTGATTCTGTAGTTGTAGGAGAGTGTCATTCTGTAGTTGCAGGAGAACAAATGCTGTCTTGGTGCAATTGTGGCAGACTCATTCACGTAGTTTTATTTACCCCTCCCTTCTGTATGATTAGATTTTTAATTCATCTACCTGCCATTTATGTATGTTTTTCTGACATTGAGAGTTGAGAAACTCTTTTTCACAAATCAAAAAGACCCCAGTTTTTACATGGAAGCACTCTCTTTATGATGCTCACGATTGTTCAGTTTTTACTAGTGAAATCATTGCACTCAATGATAGCCTTCAGTATGATTTGCATGACTTGAATTCTCCACTAACATGTTACATGGGCAAGGGTCTGTTTCATTCTGAATTGCAGTTCCATGGAGTGTGCCTTGTTGCATAACGTCATATTTGCATGTTCTTGACCATTTTAGGTTTGCCAAATGATATTTTCGACTTTTCTCATATATATATATATATATATATAATGTTTCAATTGATATGCGCTTATTAATGTTAAGGACTTACATCCCTCATCCTTAAGTTTTGTATTTAATTGCAATCAGGTCCATTTATTTGAATAAGCATATATTGCACTTCTAAATTGACATTACATGATAAGTAGGTTGAACACGTGAGTTGCTGCTGTTAAGTAACTTGATATAAATTGTCCAACATTTTCTCATGACTAAAGTGATTATAAAAGTGGATAAATTATTCTGAAAACTCAGGAAATGGCCAAATTACCCTTATGTTTTTATAATTGGGATTTGCTTTGGATTGAAATAGTGAAAAGAAAATGAAAAATATAGCTATTGAAGGGTTATAATGATGGAGAGAATATAGTTGTAATGTTTTATGCGGAACGATTGGATTTTGAGATTGATTATGTTATAATTGCGTTTTGTCTGTAGAGAAGCTAATTCAGTAGCTCATGCTTTAGCTAGATTGGTTGTTCTTTGATTATGCTTTAGCTATTGCCTCTTGTTTTTGCTGATGCAAACACTATCTCTTGATCTTTTGAATATTATAAAAATAAGTTCAAAACGTTTGTATATATATAAAGATTTTATGAACATTCCATGTTTTAATAGTAGATTTTTAAATCAGTTTTTCAAATTAGTAGATTTATTTATAATTATGTTTAAAACTGAAGGATAATAATGTTAATTTTCCCTTTTTGCACCTCATGACAGTTCTCTAATATGATAACTAACATTCTTGGAGACATCGATGACAATATGCCCTTTTCATTATTATTCTAGCTATGAACACTTAATTAAACAAATGATTCCTTATTTTTCTCAGTTCATGGAAGATAAACTCAATATATTCATGGATTCTAATTTATTTGTTTTCACTTGGCAGTCAAGCTTGCAAAGCTAGCCTTTGTTTTCATGTAAAAACTAATGTATTAAGGATAAAACAAAGAACTAACCACATATAACCAAAGAAAAAAATCATCAAATTGTTTCAAATTGTTTAAAATAGATTTACGCAAAGACGTTGCCACAGGTCAACTAACCACATATAACCAAAGAAAAGGATCATAAAATTGTTTCAAAGTCTCCTCCATCTGCAACAAACATCTATCTTATAACCTTTTTCCACTCTTATAAATCTATCTTTTTCAACTGCCAAGAAGCTGTGCTTGTGCACCCACAAAAAAAAGCATAGAGGGAGCAATGGCAAGTAGAGAGCCATCACCATTAGTACCATCTCTTATGGGGGGAGTCCTTGGATTAATGATCTTCGGCCCTTTCCTACTAGCCCTTTTGGAGTATATCCTTCCTCTATTTCAAGCATGGGAAGGTAGTGGCAGCTTTGTCATGGTGCTTCTGCTCTTATCATTGTTACTAATTGTACACTTGCTTTCTATCTTCTTTCCTACTCGCCGTTCGTCATCATTTTCTCCTGCAATTCAGCAAACCAGTAGTTTTGATGCAGATGGGTTTGGACTGGGATCATTAATTCTGCTTTTGCTCTTCCTCATTCTGTATTATTTTCTGTGAGCTCCTCTCACCAGTAATTAATTCCTACCTACGTAAATTATGTTTCCAACTGTTAATTCAGCTGCACATGTCTATGCCGTTTCCTGTCTTTAGTTAGAGGTTCTAATCCAAGTACTACTGTTCAATCATCATTGTCAAACAAGAGACAGGAGAGAAACTAATTGAGAACAAAAATAGGTACTTAGGAAATGAAAGAGAAGATTGATCTTATGCAGGTCATACAAACATCAACATAATGGAACAAATAGGCAGAGAAATACAAACAAGTCTACTAATTGTAGGAAACAAGCTCAAATTGTTATCAAAGGGGCTACAGAAATTACCATATGGTGCAGCTCAAATACACAAACTAGGTAAATGTGCTTATAACGGCAACAAATGAGGTCTAATAAGTTGAGCTTACAAGGTACAACAATCATAATAGATAACAAAGAAGCATAAGGGTACACTAACACAATATGACACAAAATACCCAATTATTGAAGCCGTTGTCTTCCAGTGGTTTCAATGTTTTTTTTTTTTTTTTTTTTTTTTTTTTTTTTTTTTGGAAAATACACACATAACCAGACAGTCAATAAACAGGAGTGGTAGTGGTAGTGGTAGCGGTCGTCGTCGTCGTAATAATAATAATAATAAAGAGTGTGCCGTTGTCGGTGAAAGAAAAATTTCATAAGCCATAAAGAACTGTTTGGAGAAGGATTTTTTTCTTTTACTGGTAGAGTAAAAGAGAGAAATAGGTACAAAGTTTTTTCTCTACGATATTATTTAGAGTATTTGGTCAGAGAATCAATCTATTCGAAGTTTACAATTCTTCTCATGGTGTTTGATTTTGGTGAAGCGTAGAGAATTTTCATATTTCAGCTATTGGTAGTACAACAGTGTTTTTCCCTTGGGGAAGTAATTTTGTATTATTACCAAAGTATTGCGAGTCTCAAGTTTGGGCATAAACTTGGGACATAAACTTTGTAATTGTTATTTACATGGTAGAGTTGGTATTTTACCGCATGGTTTTTTCCTTCTATGCTGGAGGGTTTTCCATGTAAATTCATGTTTTCTTGGTTTATTACTTTAATTGGGGCTTATCGTTTTTTATTTCTGCACTGAGCTTGGTGGTTATTATATTTAATCTGTGATTTTTGATTGAAATTGTGGTCTTGATTAATTGTTGACAGTGAGTATTTTTCTCGGCAAGTGGTATCAGAGCCTGGTTGCTTGTATTGGTCAACATGGATGAAAATCGTAGTACTATGATTTTATTGACAACTTCTAATAATTTGGTATGGAAACCGAATATGAAAGATTACCTCTATTTCAAAGATCTGTATGATCCCGTTGAGGGTGATGAAGCCAAGCTAGAGGGCAAGACCGATAAAGAATGGGAAAGAATGAACAGGAAAACAGTTGGTGCCATCAGAAATGGGTGGATCTCAGTGTGTTCCATCATGTGGCCAAAGAGACAAATGCTAAATCTCTTTGGGATAAATTAGAGGAGCTCTATGAAAGAAAGATAGCTCATATCAAAGCTGTTGTGATGGGAAAGCTTATGAATTTGAAGTACAGGAATAAACACTCAATTGCCGAACACTTGAATGATTTTCAGGATCTTGTGAACCAGTTGTCTATGATGAAAATAGTGTTAAATGATGAGTTACAAGCACTATTTCTTTTGGGTACTTTGCCTAATAGTTATAAGACTTTGGTAGTGTCACTTAGTAACTCTACTCCGAATAGTGTGCTCAGTTTATCTATGATGAAAGAAAAAATGTTCAATGAGGAGACTCATATAAAGGATTTGGGAACAAATACTGATCAAGCTCTTGTCAGAGAGAACAGGGGTAGAAGTAAGAGTATAGGTCCTAAAGGTCGTGATAAATCCAAAGACAGGTCAAAGTCCAAAGATATGGTAAAATGTTATCACTGCAATAAACTAAGTCATATGAAGAGAAATTGTTGGGTATGGAAATAGGAACAATATGATGGAAAGAATCAAAAGAAGACTAATGATAAGAACACAACAACAGTTGTTTTAGATGACAAAAAAGTTGTGTTACTTGCTTGGGAGTTTGAGGAGTGCTATCGTTTTGTAGATTTTAGTACTGATTGGGTGGTTGACTCAGCAATTTCTTACCATTGTATTCTACATCGAGATTTCTTTACAACATACAGAGCATGAGACTTTGGTATAGTGAAGATAGGTAACTTGAGTTCTGCTCCGATTGCAGGGATTGGTGATGTGAACATCCAGACAGATGTAAGGTGCACTATGACTTTGAAGAATGTGCGATATGTTCCTGACTTGCATCTCAATTTGATTTTTACTCATGTCTTAGATGAAGAAGGGCATGAGCACTACTTCGGTAATGGAAAGTAAAAATTGACCAAGGGATCATTGGTGGTTGCTAGAGGAAAGATATGTTGCACTTTAGACTAGTCATATGTGAAAGTTTGTGGTAATAAGCTGAATTTAGTTGAAGATGATGCTTCTCTAAACTTGTGGCACAAGAGGCTAGCGCATATGAGTGAGAAAAGGTTACAGATTTTGGCTAGGAGGTCGCTCATTCCTTTCTCCAAAGGTATATCTTTGAATCCATGTGATTATTGTTTATTTGGTAAGCATCATAAAGTTTCTTTTATTAAGTCATCTAAAATAAAATAAGAGAAATTAGAATTGATATATTCTGATGTATGTGGTCACATTGAAGTAGACTCTTTAGGTGACAATTGGTATTTTGTTACTTTTATTGATGATGCTTCATGAAAAGTATGGGTTTATTTGTTGAAGAATAAAATTTAGGTATTTTAGTATTTTAAGAAGTTTCATGCTAGGGTGGAGAGAGAGATAGAGAATCAGTTGAAGTGTCTCCGTACTGACAATGGTGGAGAGTATACCTCTAATGAGTCTGCAGATTATTGTTCACAGTTTGACATTAAGCATAAGATGACAGTTCTTGGTATCCCACAATATAATGGTGTGGCTAAGAGAATAAACAGTACCATTTTGAAAAGAGTTAGATGCATGTTCAGAATGACTTTGATGGCTAAGTTGCCTAAGCTATTCTAGGGTGAAACAGTTCGTACAACTTGCTACTTGATTAACAGATCTCCATCCGCTCATTTGGGTTTTGACATTCCAAAAAGAGTTTGGACAAGAAAAAATGTTTCCTATTCTCACTTAAAGGTATGCAAAGCTTTTGCATATGTGCTCAAGGAGAAGAGGTCAACACTTGATGACAAAGTCGTTGCTTGTGTGTTTGTTGGTTATGGGGATGTTGAGTTTGATTATAAGTTATGGGATCCAAAAAAGAAGGAGATTATCAGAAGTAAAGATGTTGTCTTCAATGAAAATGAAACTTTGACTGACATTGAGAAGACACAGTACGGTACAAGCAGAGTTGAAGACTTTGTACCAGATCCTACTCCTTTAGACAGTGCCACAAATGAAGGAGAGATACATGAAGAAGACATATGGGTAATGGGGAGCTGACATAGTTGATGATGATGTTATGCATGATACAGAGCATGTTGAGCAAAGAGAGCAACCCCTTACACCGGAGACTGTAGGGCCTCAGTTGAGAAGGTCTACTAGAGAGCATTAACTGTCAACTAGGTACCCTAGTTTTGAGTATGACTTGCTTATTGATGGGGGAGCCAGAGCGCTTCCAAGAAGTTTAGCCTTGTTGACCTTTATTTGATTTTAATGATGACAAAAATATATTAAATTGCACTAACCAATTTATCTAAGTGTTTTAAAGCTGCAAAGATCGTTCATCAAAAGTCAACTTACTAAGCATTCGACATTAGATGAAGTTGAAGATCAAGATTTGGTACTAAGATAGTATTTAAATGATGTAACTCTCTTTCTCAAGTTCCTATCTTTTTCCTATGGCTCAATTTTCTTAAAACAATGTTTTAACAAACAAAATTGTTTTGATTGGAAAAGATAACTGAAAACAGAAAATTGTGTTTCAGGTCATCCAGTCGACTGAATGAATCTATTCAGTTGACTAAATGATTCCTTTTGCAAATCATTCAGTCACCTGAATAAAGGTTAGAAACATTCTGCGTTCTGATCCAGTTGACTGAATGAAATACCTAACACAGAAGTTTGAAATTCAAATGGCATCTAGTCGACTGAACAGGTATCCAATCAACTGAATACTCGAAATAACGAAAAAATTTCAAAAACTGAAGTGTCGTTCAGAGCATTAAATGCTCCAAAGCACTCCCAACCGGGATCGTTGTGTGAGTAACACCTAGTAAGGCTTTAAACTATAAAATCCAATCATAAATGAGAGGAGATAACATCTCTTGAGCAATTAATCTTTGCCTTCTCATTTGAAGCTTTCTAAAAACTTTAATGAGCCATTCTTAAAAGCTTTTTACTTTTAAGAGAGATCTTTCATTCTTTGTAAGAGATTAAATACAAAGTCTCTCTTTTTCTTCATCATTAAATTTCCAATCATTGTAAAGAGGAAGAGTTGGTGTAACTCTTAAAGTGTTTAGGAGTTAGATACTTCTTGTAAAAGACTTCTTAACCGGAAGAGATCATGTACTGTTTGGGCAATACCCGTGAAGTTGCTTGAGTTATTAGTGGATTGCTTCAAGGAGGTTCCTTGAAAAGAGTGGACGTAGGGTCGAAGAAATCTGATATTGTCGAACCACTATAAATAGTGTTTGCATATTCTCTTCCTTGTCTCTTTACTTTCAACTCTATTATACTTGCTACTCTTGATTGTGCTTGAAAAACATTTAAAACTTGTTTATTGTGCAAAAAGTTTTTGAAAATCTAATTCACCCCCTCTTGGGTTTAGACCTTAGTCTACAATTGGTATCAGAGCTTCGTTATCAATTTTAAGGCTTAAAATCCTTTAGATCCTATGGCTAATAATAGTTACACCAAATGTCACTCTTTTACTAGACCTCATTTGTTCAATGGCACAAATTATAATTAATGGAAAAATAGAATAAAAATATTTTTTGAAGGACACAGTTATAATTTGTGGAGGATCATTGAAAAATGATATAGAATTCTTAAAAAAGGATGTAACTATTTGAGAGGTCATTCATACAATGCCTAAACTCAAAACTGAGTTTGATGAAGAGGATTGTAGAATGATGTCTCTAAGTAGTAGAGCTACTAGTATGTTACATTGTGCATTAGACTTAAATGAATACAACAAAATTTCAGCCTGTGATTGCCAAAAGAAATACGGGATAAACTTCAAATTACATATGAGGGCACTAGTGAAGTAAAGAAAACAGAAATCGGTATGCTAGTGTTCAAGTGTGAATCTTTTAAAATGTCCCCTACCAAAACCATATCTGAAATGTATTCTCATTTCACTAACATTATTAATAGTTTAAAATTTCTTGGTAGGAACATTGAGGAGTGTGAGTTAATGAGGAAAATTCCTAGATTATTGCCACTAAGTTGGAAAGCAAAGAAAACATTGATTAAAGAAGCCAAAAACCTTGACATACTTGAAGTTGAAACTCTTCATGGATTTCTATTGACCTATGAGATGGAGGAAATGAGGAAGATGTAAGAAATGAAGAGTCAAAGAAAAAGAAATCCATTGCTCTCAAAGCTACCACAAGTAAGAAAGTACAAGAAGAGGAAGTAAGCGAGAGTAGTGAAGAAGATGGAGAGATGGCTCTCATCACTAAAATATTTCACAAGCTCTTGAAAAAGAGTAAGAAGCCTTACATAAAGGACTTCACAAAAAGGGAACCAATGGTGTGTTTTGGTTACAAGAAACCCGGGCACATCAAGGCCGATTACCCTACAAGAAAGAAGTCGTACAATAACTTCAAAAAGAAAGCAATGGTGGCTACTACATCAACTTGGAGTGATGATGAGGAAGACTTCGATACTGAGATCAACTATGAAGAGATTGACAACCTTTGCTTGATGGCAATCGATGACGAAATTGAGGTAACTAGTTCTTCCCCCACTAATGATATTGATAGTAATAATGAGTAATTGATTTAGGCAATAAATGAAATGCATATGGATTTGATTCTAGAAATGGAGCTCTAAAAAAGCAAGTCTTATTTCTTTCTAAATAGATGGAAGCTCTAACAGAAGAAAAAAAAAGAAGTTTCCTTAGAGCTTGATAACTCATCACTCAACTCTTTGAAAAATGAAAATGATGATTTATAAAAAAAAGTGATGGAGCTAAAAAACACTATATCTAGGCTTATTCTTGGAAAAAAACTAGATGAAGTGTTATTTTGTTAAAGAATGAGTGGAGAAAAATCCATATTGAGTTATTCTCCAGTAGGCAAACAAAGTTCTAATGAGACTATCTTTGTGAAGGCAAAAAGTGTGGATGAACCCACTAAGGCTACTGGAAATGTTAAAAATGCTTATTTGAAAAATGCTAGGAAATTTAAGAACGAAAATTTCAATTTCAATGCAAAGAATTCAAATGCCAACACTAGGAATAGATATCCTAGAAATACTTATGCTCATCCTAGAAATTCAAATGCTAAGAACACACATTCAAGAAATGCATATGCTAGGAATGCATATCCTAGAAATAACTATCATGCATATCATAAAGATAAAATGTATGTTCATAAATCATATGCTAGAAATATGTATCCTAGGAATGCTCATCCAACGAATGATAGATATACATATTCAAGATATCCTAGAAACTTCTATGACTATTATTCTAGGATCATGCATCATCAACATGTTTACAATTATATAGCACCTTATAATGTTGAGAAAGTATGGGTCCCTAAAGGAGCTGTATTTTTTAGGATTAACCTCAAAGGACCCAAAAAATTTTGGTTACCTAAGAGTGTTATTGTATATCCTGGTGTGATGTGGATATGTCTCTACACGAACGAAAAAGGTGACCATTGGCACCTTGATAGTGGTGGTCGAAGCACATGACCTGTAATCAAAGTGTGTTCAAAGAGTTGACTTTAAGGGATGACAGACACGTCACTATTGGAGATAACACCAAGATAAAGATCATCAGACATGGAAAAGTGGGTTAAAACTCTTCAACTACTGACCATGTCTTATATATGCAAGGTCTTAAGCCTAATTTAATTAGTATTAGTCAAATATATGTGACAAATTTAATAAAATAATATTTGAATCCTCTAATTGTCTTATAATAGACATCAAAAGTAACAAGATTAAGTTTGTTGGCTAAAGACATAATAATATATATCTAGTTGATCTAAAAACTTTACCTTTAGAAGATGAAAAATGTTTTTCAGCTTTTAATGAAAACTCATAGCTATGACATAGAAGACTTGGCCATGCGAACATAAATTTGATTAAAATTATTTCAAGAAAAAATTTAGTTGTTGGTCTTCCCAAAATCAAATTTGGAAAAGACAAAGTATGTGATGCTTGTCAAATTGGAAAAAAGAAAACAAAAGTATCTTTTAAATCCAAAAATGTGATTTCAACTTCTAGACCTCTAGAGTTTTGCATATGGACTTGTTTGGTCCAATAAGTACTATTAGTCTAGGTGGCCATCAATATGCTCTTGTTATTGTTGACGGTTATTCAATATATACATTTTTTTTATTGCTTATAAGGATGAAGCTTATAAAGGTTTTGTGAACTTTTGCAAGAAAGTTTAAAATGAAAAAAAGAATTTCTATTTCAAGTATTAGATGTGACCATGGAAAAGAATTTGAAAACAAAAGTTTTTCAAATTTTTGTGATGAAAATGGAATTGAACACAAATTTTTCAACCCCTAGAACTCCTCAACAAAATGGTGTTGTTGACAGGAAAAATAAACTTCTAGAAAAATTTGCAAGAACTATGCTTTGTGAAAATAATTTACCAAAATATTTTTGGGTAGAAGCCGTAAACACTTCTTGCTATGTTTTAAATAGAGTAATAATTAGGCCTATGCTTAACAATATGAACTATGAAAATGTAAAAAGCATAATATTTCTTATTGTCGAGCTTTCGGTTGCAAATGCTTCATCCTAAGTAACAATAAAATTAATTTAAGTAAATTTGACTCTAAGACCAATGAAGGGATATTCAACCTCTAGTAAAACTTATAGAGTTTTTAACAAAAGAACTCTACCTGTTGAAGAAACTGTACATGTGGCCTTTGAGGAATCTAACCCTATTAGTAGTAGAATAGACTTTCTTGATGATGATGCAGATTTTATTCCAAGAGTGGATGTTTCTACTCCTATTGTTGACCCTAAGGAAAGTCAACCTCTAACAAATCATGAGGTAAGGTAGATGCTCCCAAACTTGATCAACCTTCCACAAGTCAACAAGGAAATGGAATTTACAAATATTAGAGGTATGTGAATTATCACCCAATCGGCCAAGTGATTGATGATCCTTCACAAGGGGTAAAAAATTGTTATTCTATAAGAAATGTATGCAACTTTATAGCTTACTTATCCAAGTAGAACCTAAGTCCTTTGTTGAAGCTGAAACTGATGAAAACTGGATTCTTGCTATGCAAAAGGAGTTAAATCAATTTAAGGGAAACAAAGTTTGGACCTTAGTTCCAAGACCAAAGGATCAATCAGTAATTGGAACTAAATGGGTGTTTAGAAATAAAATGGATGAAAATAAAATTATGGCTAGGAACAAAGCTGGACTTTTTGTTATGGGTTATAATCAAGAAGAAATAATAGACTTTAATGAGACCTATGCATCCCTAGATAGATTAGATGCTATTATGATGTTGTTAGCTTTTTCATGCCATAAAAAATTTAAGTTATTTCAAATGGATGTGAAAAGTGCATTTTTAAATAGTTTTATTGAAGAGGAGGTTTATGTTGAACAACCTCTTGGTTTTGAAGATCCTAATATTCTAAACCATGTTTATAGGATTTCTAAAACCCTTTATGGGTTAAAGCAAGCTCCAAGAGCATGGTATGAAAGGTTAAGCAAGTTTTTACTTGAAAATGGTTTTACAAGAGGAAAATTAGATACAACCCTTTTTACAAAAACTCATAAGTATGATACACTTTTACTACAAATTTATGTGGATGATATTATATTTGGTGCTTTTAATGAATCTATGTGTTAAGAATTTACTAAGTGTATGCAAGGTGAATTTAAGATGAGTATGATGGGAGAGCTTACCTACTTCCTTGGATTTCTAATCAAACAATGAAAGGGAGACATCTTCATCAATCAATCCAAATAGACTAAGGACTTGCTAAAGAGATTTGGGATGGAGATAAGCCAAATGGCACTTCCATGATCAACTCTACAAAGCTTGACTTAGATGAAGGAAGTAAATGTGTAAACATTAAAAATCATAGAACCATGATAAGAGCCTTACGATATTTAACTGCTAGTAGACTCGATATAATGTTTATTGTATGCATGTATGCTAGATTCCAAGCTAATCATAAGGAATCTCATATTGTAGCTGTAAAAATAATTTTAAGATATTTGAATGGTACTCAAAATCTAGGATTATAGTATTCAAGAAAATCACCTTTTGAGCTAGTTGGGTACTATGATGCTAATTTTGTCGGTTGTAGAATTGATAGAAAATTACTAGTGGAACATGCCAATTTCTAGGTGCCATGTTAACTTCTTGATTTTCAAAGAAACAAAATTACGTTGCACTATCAACTGCTGAAGCGAAATATATAGCCGCCGGTAATTGTTGTGCACAAGTTTTATGGATAAAACAACAACTAGAAGATTATGACATAAATTTTGAAAATATACTAATTTTTTGCGATAACATGATCGGTGCAAAACTTGAAGTGCACAATATCATAGTTTTATAGTAAAGTGATAGGAAGAGTATCGCTCTCAGGGATTGGTAACTTGCTTTTGACAAGTACTGAAATTATACTAATCTCGATTTTATTTAGAAAAATCTCTTTTTGTTGTTTGTAATTGCAATATGAAATAAAATCAATTTAAATGAAATAATCAAAGGAAAAGAAAGTTGTTTTTCGATTATCAAATTAATAAGAGAAAGAACTTCTAGGAAATTGATTTCACTTAATTCCTCACTATGCTTAACTCATCTAACTAATTAAAATTAATCCTCTCTGTTTGTTAGCGAAATCTCCAATTTATCCAAAAGCCTCTTTCGATAGTCAATTGGAAATATTCTTGTTCATTATTCTACACAAGAGTAGGCAAATTAATAAAACAAGAAAGCATTAAGACCAACGATTTTTTTTAGACTACACAAGTTCATATAAGTCTTTCGATTCCTATATTACCTATGCTGAAATATCCAAGTTCTATCCTGTAATTCCTTCTTTCAACAGCAAATCACAAGATCAAGATCATCTAATAATGGCCAGTCAATTAGAAGCAATACGTTCAAAATAAATCAGCCAAACATAGAAGATAATTAATGCAAATCAGCATAGAAAAGCAAGCATAGTTTGAAATTAATTACATCATTTTCCTAGAATAAAGAAAGTTTAGTTAATGCTGAAAATTAAATTTAATAACAACAAATTCACCATAATTTCGTAAACCAGTGTGCGTTCAGTTGCTGTTGCTGTGGAGGGCTGTTGTGCGATCAACACTGGATACCGAGCACGGGGCTAGGTAGGTGACGACTGCGAGGAAGCAGCTGCTGGTGCCGGATGAGGAGAGCTAGTGGTTACGGGCTGCTGCTGCGAGATAAAGAGGAGAAGGCTGCCGACTGTCTCTCTAGGGTTGTGTTTCAGGGTTGCAGGCTGTCTCCTTTAATTAGGGTTTCTCCCTTTCCTTTATATAGGCTCCAATGTCTTCAATTGAAATTTCCTTTTTTATAGGCTCCAAAGTCTTCAATAAAAATTTTCTTTTTCATAGGCTCCAAAGTCTTCAATTAAAATTTTCTTTTTCATAGGCTCCAAAGTCTTTAATTAAAATTTCTTTTTTTAAACAAGAGAAAGAGTCTCTTGATGATATGACACTAAAATTTGGATCTTTCCCTTCTTCTAAACCTAAAATAAATTAAATGAAAACAATGAAGCCTAAAACCAACGAAAATTAATAAAATTAGATTAAAGTTAAAAGTTAAGACATGATAAAAATAGGAAATTATGCACGACATTAACACTAGTGCCATCAATCTTACTAAAAACCCTATTAAGCATTCTAGGACCAAATACATTGAGATTAGACGTCACTTTATAAGAGATCATGCTAAAAAAAGGTGATGTCAAACTTGAATTCATACCTATAGAAGACCAAATTGCTGATATTTTTACTAAACCTTTAAATGAATAAAGCTTTTGTAAAATTAGAATGTTAATGAGCTTGATAAGATTTGAAAATTTTTTAAACTGGAGTTCTGATATCTCTTTAAAAATCCTGATCAAGTCGACTGAATTGAGTCATTCAATCGATTAAACCCTATGTGTTTTTGAAACTCAACTCTCTACTTTTTATTAAATCGATTGAAAGCTTCTCTAGTCGACTAAATGACCTCTTATAGTCGACCGAATGAAGCTTACAATCGATTGAATAAACATTATTTTTCAATTTTAAGTTTTTATCTCTAATTAAGTCGATTGGACAGAAGGCTATTTGATTGAATGAGCTTGATTTCAAAAAATTATTTTTATGAATTACTGTCCAGTCAACTGAATGTTCGATTTTTAAATACCTTTTCAGGTTTTAAATCATCATTTCACTCCTTTTTGAAATCAAAACAGCCGTTTCAACTTCTCTCTCTCAAATTTTTTCGTTTTCTCCTCAAATCACGATTATAATTGTTTGTTGTCATCTAACCTAGTAGTTACAATCCATTATTGGCAGTTTTCCTTCATTGTCTCTTCCATTTCCCTCTTCAAAATCACTTTCGACTATGTCTTTCTCTGTTAAAAAATTTGATTTCCCTCTCTTAAAAAAATCATATCTTTCTCTATCTTTACAATGTCTAATGGAAGTAAACGCTTGAAGAAGGTTTACTCTGGACAATAGAACCTTACTCGAAAGAAGGCTAAAGCTTCCCAAATAAACAAGGGAAAAGTAAAAGAAAGAGAACTAAGCAATCTAAACGACGTGGACTTGGACATATCAAATTTTCGCAATGAAGGTGCCAAGGAAAGGTATGATTTAGTGATAAGAATTAAAGACATCATGCCTAGTAGACTCGTAGATTTCGAATCTACGCGATATGGAAATTTTGACATAGAACCGCTGTTTCATAGACAAAGATGGAGGACTCTAGTGAAAATTAAGGAAAAATACTATCCTAGGCTTATCCATCAGTTCTATGCCAACATAGTGCAAGAAAATCCTAGCATCCATCGATTCAAAACCATGGTCATGGGAAGAGAGTTCACTGTTTTGACCAGTCTTTTAGTGAAAATCCTAGATTTGCCTATTGAGGGTATTTCATGGGTAGGAGATGGTTGGCCTTGAGATTTTGACTATGCCCAGACCTATAGGATTGTTAAAAGGAACCCAAACTACCATTATGGGATTCAAACCTACAATACTGTTGTTATTTGTCTAAGGTTCAAACATGTCCAAACATGGTCTAAAGTTGGTTAAACTCCAAAATAAATGTTTAGTATCAAAGTTCAGCAAGTCTAATGGCTGCGCACATGTGTGTGCATCAATTTGGAGCAAGGGAAGACCATGCGCACTAGTGTGCGCACTTCTGCATAGCAGCAGAAGCATGTGCGCACAGCATCAGAAGGCAGCAGCATCAGGTCAGGGCGCAGTGCGCACGCCCAGCGCCATACCTCATAGCATGCACACCCTCAGAGACAACCCCAGTGCCGCACCGCCCAGGCACACTGCTGCATACTTGGGCAGCAGGCTTCAAGGCTCTCCAAAAGTGTGTGCGCAAGTCCAAAACGCACAACACCACTTGGAGAATGATAAAAGGCCATGATTAAGTGAGGATCATGATCAAAGGGTGGAGATTGATTCACAAGAATTTCCAAGAAGTGAAAGGCTATAAAAGGGGTTCTCAAGCCTCATTTTCACAACACTACAACAAGATATACAACACACATACAAGAGAGATTTATGACATTGTGAGATCATTGTAAGCACTAAGAGAGAATTGTGTAGAGAGACATAAACACAAGAGGGACTCTTGTAGTGAGGCTAGTTGTAATAAGATAGAGAGAGTCTAGATTAGATTAGAGAACATTGTTGAAGTTCTCATCTTCTTCCTTCTCTTCTTGTTTCTTCAAGAACTTGGATTCTTAAAGGGGATTGCTGTAACTTTGTAAGAACCATTGAGATAGTGCAGAGAGTTCGGAGGAACTCATGGGGATGTAGCCACATTGTCGAACCTCAACAACAAATTACTTGTCTTCTTTCTTTCTTTGATTTTCTGTTCTTGTGTTCGATTGCTGTTTTTCTTTCTACAAGTCATTCCAGACTTGGGTGTTTGGAAGATCACCACCTGGGCATCTTGTCAAGATGATTTCCTACAGTGGTATCAGAACTAAGCAACTGGTTATCAGAGCAAGAAGTAGAAGGTACAGAGCCAAGACTCCAAGAATCAAAGATCAAACTTCTTGGGTGATTCAAGAACGGTGTAAAGATCAAGATCCGGTCGTGTTCTTGAAGGTTGATTCAAGAACGGTGTTAAAGATCCATCTTCAATCTGTGTTCTTGAGGTTGAAGAAAGTATTTATGGTTAGTGCACAAATCTGGGATCTTATCCGCAAAAGATGGCTTCAAATTTCTGTGTGGAGAAGTTTGATGGAAAGGGAGACTTTACCCTTTGGAAGTGGAAGATCAAGGCGATTCTAATGCAACAAAAAGTGGACTTGGCTATTTGAGAAGATGATGCTTTTCCAGAAAGTGTCACGGAGGACTAGCGGATCGAGATGAAGAAGATGGCTACAGCACCATTTTCTTGCACATGTCGGATAGTTTCACAAGGGAGTGCGGAGACTCGGAGGATCCGGCTATCATATGGAAGAAACTAGATGAGTTGTTTCTTACCAAAACTCTCCCTAACAAAATTTATCTTCTTAAAATAGGAGAGCACACTCTAAACCAAGGGTTGGAGGAAGGAGGTGCTTCTACTACAACAAGGAGGGGCATTTCAAGAAAGATTGCAAGAAGAGGATGTGGGATGAGAGGAGAAGCCATACCAACAATGGAGAGGCTTCGGTTGCCATGGGAGAACAACAAGGTGATGATATTCTTGTTGTGTGCTCGGATGTGAGCAAGAGGCAAGGCAGCGAAAAGTGGGTTCTTGATTCCGGGTGCACTCATCATATGAGCCCTCACAAAGAATGGTTCAAGAATTTCAAGAAGATCAATGATGGAAGGGTCTTCTTGGGGAATGATAATTCTTGCCAAGTGAGAGGGATTGGAGACATCCAATTGAGCATGTTTGATGGAGTCACAAGGCTACTGGAAAATGTGAGGTATGTTCCAGATTTGAAGAAGAACTTTCTCTCATTGGGGCAGCTGGATTCCATGGGCTATACATGCAAGATAGAGGGAGGAAAGATCAAGGTGGCCAAGGGATCTCTGGTAGTGATCAAGGCAACAAGAAACGATGGACTCTATGAGATGATCGGAGAAACAGAAACCAATGATCAAGCAGCAAGCTTGATGGCTGAGCTAGACAAGGCAGCCCTTTGGCACACTCTGTTGGGACACATGAGCGAAAAAGGCTTGCAAGTGCTTAGCAAGGAAGGTCTACCTGGTGGTGACAAAGTAGAAAAACTGGATTTCTGTGAAAGTTGTGTTCTTGAGAAGCAACACCGGGTCAGCTTCAACACCAGAGTGCACAAGGATAAGGGCATTCTTGACTACATTCATGCAGACCTTTGGGGACCAGCAAGGACACCAACATAGGGAAGTAACATTTACTTTCTGTCTTTAATTAATGATTATTCAAGAAAAGTGTGGGTTTATTTGGTGAAAAATAAATCAGATGCATTGAATAAGTTAGTGGTTTGGAAAGGGCTGGTTGAGACTCAAATGGGTAGAGTAGTTAAGGGGATAAGAACCGATAATGGCTTAGAAATTTTTAACCAAGAACTCGATCAATTATGTAGGTTAAATGGCATTCTAAGACATAGGACGGTTGTGGAAACCCCTCAGCAAAGTGGAGTTGCTGAGTGGATGAATAAGACCCTTAGGGAAAATGTTAGGTGCATGTTAAATAAATCCGGATTACCCAAATGTTTTTGGGGGGAAGCGGTGTCTACAGCTGCATATTTGATTAATAGATCACCCTCTAGGATTGTATACCATAAGACTCCCGAAGAGTTGTGGAGTGGAAAACCCCCTGAGTTGGACAATCTTAGGACTTTTGGGTGTGCTACGTATGCACTCCAAAAGGAGGATAAGCTTAGCCCAGGATCTAAAAAATATGTGTTTCTAGGATATGGGGAAGGGGCTAAGGGGTACAGGTTGTGGTCCTTAGAAAAAGAAGGATTTAAACTCATAATAAGTAGGGATGTTGTCTTTAATGAAATATTATTTCCCTACTTGGAGAAAACTAACCCTGCAAGGGCTAGTGAGCAAACCAATTCAGAAATTGTTGAGCATAGCATCAAGGGAGATTCTGTTCAGGTAGAGCAAAGGAGGCAATAGGGTTTGGACCAGGTAGAGGCCTTGGATGATTGCCAAGCTCAAGAAACTCAAGAAGAGGCTGAACAAGAAGAGGATGCTGCAGCAAGTCAAAAAGACTTTCAGCTCATAAGAGATCGGGAAAGAAGGCTGGTCGGACCACCTTCAAGATGTGGGTTTGTGGATGCTACGAATGTAGCAGCTCCTTAGACAGAAGGAGAGATGAGTGAACAAGAAACTTACACGATGGCCATGGAGTGTAAGGATTCGTCAAAGTGGCAGCTAGCTATGGAGGAAGAAATGGATTCTTTAAGGAAGAACAACTTCTGGGAATTGGTGAAAATTTCAGGAAATCAGAAAGTTGTGGAATGTAACTGCACTTACAAGATCAAAGAAGGGTGCCCTCCAAGAGATGAATTCCGGAACAAGGCTAGGTTGGTGGCGAATGGGTTCACGAGAAGAGGAGACATAGGTTTCACAGAAAATTTCTCACCTGGACACAAAGTGGAGAAGATGGTGAGTATCCTCACCTATGTCATTGATGGGCTGTTAGTTTGGAACAATAGGAAGAGGATGGAAAGGTTTACATCTTAACTCAGTGAGGAGTTCGAGAGGAAGGATCTCAACCTTGCACAAAAGATCCTTGGGATGAGGAGAATCATCCGGGAAAGGAAGAGAAACAGGTCAAGTGTTTCTTGGGCAATGGATGTTTTCAGCAAATGTGTGAGTAATCCCGGAAAAGAGTGTTGGCTTGGGATAAAGTGGTTGCTGAGGTACATGGAGGTTCAGTGGTAGCCAGTGGTAGCACTCATAACAACCAGGGCAGAATGCATAGCGGCTACGGAAGCCATAAAGGAGGCTATGGGGTGCAAAGGGTTGTTGGACGAGTGGGAGGTCCTAAAAGAGTAGGTGGTGGTATCTTTGGATAACCAAAGTGTGGGGCACTTGTGGAGGAATCCGATGTTCCATGAAAGGATAGAGCATATGGATGTTTGGTATCATTATATTCTGGAAAATGGTACGAAAGGATGCATTCATGTTGACAAGAAGACCATAGAGAAAAGTCCTGCAATTTAGGCACCAAGGTTCTACCTCTAAGAAGGTTCAATCATTGTCTTGGACTTCTTAGGAATGGAGTTGGTTAATTGGTAACTCCAGATGAGTTTGGATCCTGAAGCTTTCTGCAAAATGGTTCAGGTTTTTGAACACTTTGACAAAGGTAGAGATTGTTGTTATTTGTCTAAGGTTCAAACATGTCCAAACATGGTCTAAGTTTGGTTAAACTCCAAACTAAATGTGGATTATCAAAGTTCAGCAAGTCTAATGGCTGCGCACATGTGTGTGCATCAATTTGGAGTAAGGGAAGACCATGCGCACTAGTGTGCGCACTTCTGCATAGCAGCAGAAGCATGTGCGCACAGCATCAGAAGGCAGCGGCATCAGGTTAGGGCGCAGCGTGCACGCCCAGCATTATGCTTCACAGCAGGCATGCCCTCAGGGACAGCCCCAGCGCCGCACCACCCATGCCCAGTGCCGCACCGCCCAGGCACACTGCTGCACACTTGGGCAGTAGGCTTCAAGGCTCTCCAAAAGTGTGTGTGCAAGTCCAAAACGCACAGCACCACTTGGAGAATGATAAAAGGCCATGATTAAGTGAGGATCATGATCAAAGGGTGGAGATTGATTCACAAGAATGTCCAAGAAGTGAAAGGCTATAAAAGGGGTTCTCAAGCCTCATTTTCACAACACTACAACAAGATATACAACACACATACAAGAGAGATTTGTGACATTGTAAGATCATTGTAAGCACTAAGAGAGAATTTTATAGAGAGACATAAACACAGGAGGGACTCTTATAGTGAGGCTGGTTGTAATAAGATAGAGAGAGTCTAGATTAGATTAGAGAACATTGTTGAAGTTCTCATCTTCTTCCTTCTCTTATTGTTTCTTCAAGAACTTGGATTCTTGAAGGGGATTGCTGTAACTTTGTAAGAACCATTGAGATAGTGCAGAGAGTTCGGAGGAACTCACGGGGACGTAGGCACATTACCGAACCTCGACAATAAATTACTTGTCTTCTTTCTTTCTTTGATTTTCTGTTCTTGCGTTTGATTGCTGTTTTTCTTTCCACAAGTCATTCCAGACTTGGGTGTTTGGAAGATTACCACCTGGGCATCTTGTCAAGGTGATTTCTTACAAATACCTACCCATATATTCCTTTAGACTTTAGGGTACTAAATCTGATAGTTAACTAGACCATCAATCCTAGACTAAGTAGTAGGAACTACTCTTCAAAATTAGACATTGTCTTTATTTACCGTCTCAAAACAGGCCAGCCTTACAACCTCTACCTTCTCATAATTAGTAATATGCTCATAGGTCATGGATGTACGACTAGAGGTCTAGCATATAGCATGTTAATGACTTTTATCCTGAAGCATTTTGGAATCCCTCTCCTTGAAATGACGCTAAAGGTATTGACATATATGATGTCATCAATATCTCTTCTATTAAGAATGTGCGATGTACTATTAAAGACAACCTTGTGGTTTCCAAACTAGGATGACACATTCACATTGACAATGATGACAATGGTAGCGAAGAGGAAGAGATTTACCAGCTGTAAAAAGGGGTCCTAGACAGCTTGTCACACCTGTTCACTCTCAAGATGCCATTCTTCAAGCTTTGGCTGGATTGCAAGTCACCATGCACAACATGCAGGAGGCCACTAATCTGAAGCTTGATGACTTACGGCTTGGAATAACATCTATATATGATGACTTTGCAAACTATCGTGCTAAATCTCAAGCCTTATTTATTGAAGTTTGTGATTTAAATGCTCAGCTTTGAGACCAGATGGCTCAAATTCAAAATCAGCTCCGCAATCGTAGTCCTCCTTTTGATGATCGGGAATATTGATATTTTATTCCTTTATGTTTTTGCAACTCCAAGACATTTTGCAAGTTACATTTTCTTTTTTTTCATGCATTTTAGGATATTTTCATGGATATTAACTATGTGTAGTTTGCTAGGCTCATAGGAGCCTTAGCTTTTTTGTGTAGATGCTTTGCTAGGTTCATGGGAACCTTATCTTTTATCTATTAATGTTTATTTCAGCTCAATTAGAATCTTTTATTTGTCTGTTGTAATTTTTTAACTTGTATGTCATATTTCTGATTCTTCCCGAAAGGTTTTAACTTCTCTACCCTGAGCTAAAATTTTTGTGTACAAGTTTCTCTAATCCATATCTTTCTATCTATGATGATAGAATTTTGTTTCTCTATTTTGTGGGCTTCCTTTTGTGTTGTTGACAAAAAAATAGTAGAAAAAATGAAAAATCTATAAATCTATATGCATGCATAGATTTAGGGGGAGCCTCTCTCCTTGCTTGCTAGAGTTATATATATGCCTTATATATATTGCCACCTACTTGGTTGTATTTGAAACTTACAGTAGGATTTTATCCTAAAAATAGAGGAAACTATGTCCCTTTTTCTGCAAAATTCCAACACTTAGATTTTAAAACTATTTTTCTCCTTATAGTTTTGTCATCATAAAAAAAAGGGAGATTGTTGACCTTTATTTGATTTTAATGATGACAAAGATATATTAAATTGTGCTAACCAATTTATCTATGTGTTTTAAAGCTGCAAAGTCTGTTCCTCAAAAGTCAACTTACAAAGCATTCAACATTGGATGAAATTGAAGATCGAGATTAGGTGCTAAGATAGTATTTAAATGATGTAACTCTCTTTCTCAAGTTCCTAACTTTTTCCTATTGCTCAATTTCTTAAAAAAAATGTTTTAATAAACAAAATCGTTTTGACTAGAAAAGATAACTGAAAACAAAAAATTATGTTTCAGGTCATCTAGTCGACTGAATGAATCCAATCGACTAAATGATTCCTTTTACAAATAATTTAGTCGACTGAATGAAGGTCAGAAGCATTCTGTCTTCTGATCTAGTCGACTTAACAAATCTTTCAATTGACTGAATGAAATACCTAACACAGAAGTTTGAAATTCAAATGGCACCCAATTGATTGAACAAGCATCCAGTCAATTGAATACTTGAAATAATGAAAAAATTTCAAAAACTGAAGCATCATTAAAATCATTAAATGCTCTAAACCACTCCAAAATTAGATTGTTATGTGAGTAACGACTAGTATGGCTTTAAAGTATAAAATCTCATCATAAATAAGAGAAGATAACAACTCTTGAGCAATTAATCTTCATCTTCTCATTTTTATATCATTCAAAGCTTTCTAAAAACTTTTATGAGCCATTCTTAAAAGATTTTTACTTCTAAGAGAGATCTTTCCTTCTTTGTAATAGGATTAAATACAAAGCCTCTCTTGTTCTTGATCATTAAATTTCTAATGCTTGTAAAGAGGAAGAGTTGGTATAACTCTTAAAGTGTTTAGAAGTTAAACACTTCTTGTAAAAGACTTTCTTAATCTGAAGAGATCATGTATGGTTTGGGAAACACCCGTGAAGTTGCTTGAGTTATTAGTGCATTGCTTCAAGGAGGTTCCTTAAAGAGAGCAGGTGTAAGGTCAGAGAAATCTGATATTGCCAAACCACTATAAATAACGTTTACACATTCTCTTCCTTATCTCTTTACTTTCAGCTCTATTATACTTGCTGCTTTTGATTGTGCTTGAAAAGTATTTAAAACTTGTTTATTTTGAAAAATATTTTTAAAAACCCAATTCACTCCCCCTCTTGGGTTTTGATCTTATCTGCAAATCTCATCCGAAAAAAAGATTGTTGGATGAAAAGAATGAGGGAAGAGATGGGTTTTTTGGAAAAGAACAATACTTATGAATTGGTTGATCTTTCTAAAGGCATAAAAGCATTGAGGAACAAGTGGGTGTTCAAGCTGAAGAAAGATGGTGAAACGCTAGTGAAGTACAAAGCTCGACTGGTGGTGAAAGGTTTTGGCCAGAAGAAAGGAATAGACTTTGATGAAATTTTCTCTAGAGTGATAAAGATGAGTTTTATTCGAGTTGTACTTGGTTTGGCAGCTAAGTTGAATTTAGAGCTTGAACAATTAGATGTGAAGACGATGTTTCTTCATGGTGACTTGCATGAGGAGATTTATATGGTTCAACGAGAAGGTTTTGAAGTGAAAGGGAAAAATAACATGGTTTATAAGTTGAAGAAAAGTTTGTATGGACTAAAACAAGCTCCTAAACAGTGGTACAAGAAGTTTGATTCATTCATAATGGACCATAGTTACCAGAGGACAACTACAGTTCTGTGTGTATATGTTAAGAAATTCTATGATGGTAATTTTATTATCCTTCTGATGATATGTTGATTGTGGGACAATATACTAAGATGATTGACAAGTTTAAAAATGAATTGTTTAAGTCAGTTGACATGAAGGACTTGGGACCAACAAAATAGATTTTGGGAATGCAAATTTTTTGTGATAGAAAAACTAGAAAGTTGTGGTTATCACAAGAAAGGTATATTGAGCGAGTGCTTGAAAATTTAAATATGAAGCATTCAAATTAGTCAGCATTCCTCTTGCCAACCACTTTAAGTTGAGCAAGAAATCGTGTCCCTCAACAAAAGAAGAAAAGGAAGAGATGTCAGCAATTCCTTACTGCTCTGCAATCGATATCTTGATGCGTACTATGGTTTGCATGCAATTAGATATTGGTCATGTTGTTGGTGTGGTTAGCAGGTTTTTGTCTAATCTAGGTAAAAGTCATTAGGAAACGGTAAATTGGATCTTGAGATATCTCAGAGGTACCTCCAAGTTGTGTTTAAGATTTGGGAGTTTAGAACCAGTTTTTGAGGGTTATACAGATTCAGATATGGCAAGTTATCTTGATGCTAGAAATTCTACATCGGGGGTTTTGTTCACTTTCGCAGGGGGAGCTGTTTCATGGAAGTTAGGACTACAAAAGTGTGTTGCTTTATCGACTATTGAGGTTGAGTACATTGCAGTGAACAAAGCAGTGAAAGAGATGCTTTGGATGATGAGATTTCTTCAAGAATTGGGATTGAAGCAACAAGAGTATATGGTTTTTTGTGACAGTCAGAGTTCTATAAATCTGATTAAAAAATACTATGTACCATTCACGTACGAAACACATTGAGGTGAGATACTATTGGATACGTGAGGTGACTGAAAAACAGTTACTAAAACTGGAAAAGATTCCATAGATAAAAGTGTTGGTGACATGATGACAAAGGCTGTTCCTAGAGAAAAACTTGAGTTTTTCTCGGTGATGGTCGGAATGGACTCCAATTGAGTCACGTGGTAATTCTCTCTCTCATGGACTGGAGAGGGAGATTGTTGGGCTTGATCCAACCCATAATAAAATTATAAATAAACAAAAGTAGCAACCCATTATTTGGATGGTCTTACAAAGGAAACAAAAGAAAAAAAAAAGTCCAACCCATTATTTGGTTTATAAAGCCAGGTGCCCATTAACTTAAGAACTGGAATTTTGGTTACAAAAGTAAGTGGCGCCAATAAGTGGGTTATGGTGTTTATCACAGAATATGAAACCCAAAATCTCCTCTTGACAACATATAAAAGGAGCACTAGTTTTCTCAAGGTGTATGTTTTAGCGTGAGTAATAATAATAAAGAGTGTGCCGCTATTAGTGAAAGAAAATTTCGTGAGCCATATTGAGCTGTTCAGAGAAGGGTTTTTTTCTTTTATCAGTAGAGTAAAAGACAGAAATAGATACAATAATTTGGAGTTTTTCTCTAAGGTATTATTCAGAGTGTTTAGTCACAGAGAATCAAGCTACTTTGGATTTGTAGTTCTTCTCAAGGTGCCTGATTTTGGTGAAGCTTAGAGACTTCTCAAATTTCATTGGTTGATAATACAACAATGTTTTTTCCCTAGAGAGGTGATTTTTTATTATTACCAAATTGTTGTGGGTCTCAAGTTTGGACATTAAATTTTAATTGTTTTTTACATAGTGGAGTTGATATTTTAAATTGTGGTTTTTTCCCTTAACATTGGAGGGTTTTCCACGCAAATTTCTGTGTTCTTAGTTTATTACTTTATTTGGTGTTTGTCGTTTTTATATCCGTACTAAGATGGGTGGTTATTATATTTAATTTTTGATCTTTGGTTAGAATATTGGTACTTCATTAATTATTGACGGTGAGTATTTTTCCCAACACCCTGCAGTTAGATAACATTTACTACATGGTGTTTAAGCTAAAAATATCTTTTTCCACCTGGTTTCCTTCATATTACTAGCAGTAAAACTCATCTACATCATACTAAGAATATTTATGCAGCATGTGAATCTAATACAAACTAGATTTTGGGTGGGGTGGTGATTCATGATGGTAATGGTGATAAATATGGATTTTAATGATGAATTATATGGAAGATGATGATAATTGGCATCTCAATCAATAATAATTAATATTCTTGCTTATTATATATTTCTCACTATGAGACTCATTTATCTATTCATCATTTCATAATCAAGTCTGAGGCTTTAGCATCTCAATTAATAATAATTAATATTCAATAAAATAAATGCATGAATTTTAATTATCTTTCTTTTTTTCTCATCACATCATTTCATATTGTCATATGGGAACATCTTCCCACATGTCGTCATATTTCAGACAGACTAGTTTCCTTCTTGGTCTTCTCACATTTCACATGCAAGCAAACATACATCAAAGCACTCAATTCAACTATTTCTTTCTCAAAATTATTATTTTATCATATACATATAAAATTGTCTCCTCATATCTCATATCAAATTATCAATCATAGCTTTTCAAGAATTTCATTTATCCTTTCATTATATATTTTATCAACCTATTATTTCAAAAATATTACTTTTCATATAATAAATTTTGAATATATCAATTATTCCCATAATATCAACCAACCAATTATCATATATCATCCAATCATTATAATTCAATAATTAATTCAAATATCATCATTTTATATTTCATATTTATCTTGATTACTAAAAGTAAATCCAACTCACGACGTAGCACTTAAAGCTACCATTGGATCACCTCTTTATCTTTCCTGCTCCTTTCAGCAAATCTTGAGATTACTGATCACCAATACCTAGCCATAAATTTTTATCAATCTTACTATTTATAACTTAATTCAACAATATAATTATTTAGTTATGAATCTTATTGAAAATTTACCCTCAATTGGGATGAAGTCTTGATATTAAAATTGGTTAATTGTAATTATCCTTAATATTGGTAATTTGTAGGAATTTTTGCTAGAGAGAATTTGAATTAAGAAAGGAAGAAAGAAACCAAACAAACGGGAATCCAAGTAAACAGAACAGGAAAAACTTATAAGCTTATGTTTCTTTAAGTTGCATTTTATTAATGTATATAATATTTTAATATTATTTTATCATAATTAAAACCAAAACTTATAATATTCACGTGAGCATGATAGGCGGTGCTGCTTCTACCTTTTGCAATTTTTTAATATTTTAAATTTACAGTTTTGCCATCAATTATTTACGATTTTGTCAACATTAAAAATTTATAGTTTTGCTACCTGTTATTTACAATTCTACCATAATTTAAAATTTATAGTTTTGCCACCCGTTATTTACGATTCTGCCGTTCCTCCTTTAAAAACAAATTTTCATCATTTCTTTCTTCAAAAAAATTTCTAAAAATTATAGAAAAAACATAGAAAATTATATTTTCTTCCATCAAATTTTTTAATTATTTTTATTAAACTTATTCCATATTTTTCTTCAAAATTCTTTCATTTCAATTTCAAATTTCTACCATAAAACTTGAACAAAAGGAATAACTTTATTATGAAAGATTTGTTCTTTTCTGTCTAAGATTCTGATTGGTACTTGCATAAAGGTCAAATCTTCCTGAAATTCTACAGCTTGAGTCGGAATACTATGCGATTCAACACGTAAGCGCTTTCTCAAAAGTGAAACATGAAACACATTGTGCAACTGTTTTAACTCTAGAAGCAAATCTAATCTATATGGTATTGGTCCAACTCTCTTAATCACATCATAAGGTCCCACAAATCTCAGACTCATCTTCCCTTTCTTTCTAAATCTCAAAACTCCCTTCTATGGAGATATCTTCAAATATACCCAATCATCAACCTAAAACTCAAGAGGTCGTCTTCTATTATCAACATACTCTTTTTGTCTTTTCTGTGCTGCTCCAAAGTTCTCTCTAACTAATTTGATTGTCTCTGTAGTCAAATCTCTAGACCAAATATCTTTCTCTTTCTAACCTCTTCCCAACATACTAGAGTTCTGCACCTTCTACCATATAAAGCCTCAAATGGTGCCATCTCAATACTAGCTTGATAATAATTATTATATGCAAATTCAATCAAAGGTAAATAAGCATCCCATCTCATTGGGAAACTCAATACACTTGTCCTTAGCATATCTTCTAGTATTCTAATGATACTCTTTGTCTGCCCATCAGTTTGAGGATGAAAAATTGTACTAAACTGTAACTGTATATCCATAGCCTTCTGAAAACCCGTCCAAAATCTAGAAGTAAATCTAGAATCTCTATCTGATACAATACTCAAGGGTACCCCATGTGATCTCACAATCTTAGCTACATACAACTCAACCAAATTTTTAGGACTCCAGGTATTCCTAATAAGAAGGAAATGCGAAGACTTAGAAATTTTATCTATTATAACACATACAGCATCATGACCTCTCTGAGTATGGGAAAAAACTAAAACAATGTCCATACTAACATTCTCCCACGACCATTTGGGCATTGGAAGAGGCTGTAATAAACCTGCTAGATGTCTATTCTCAGACTTCACCTGCTGACAAATCAAACATCTAGAAATGTACTCAGCTACATCCCTCTTCATCCCTGACCACCAATAATTATATCTCAACTCCCTATACATCTTATTGTTACCCAAGTGCATCGAGCAGATAGAATCATTAGCTTCTTTCAGTATCTCTTTTCTTATATGAACATCATTAGGAACACAAATTCAATGTCCCAATACCATTATAACATCATCCCTAATTTTGAACTCAGTCTACTTCCCACTCAATACTTCCTGTTTGATCTTCTTTATCCTCTCATCTCTACTCTACATCTCTAATAGGCGATCAATAATATAAGACTGTACCACTATATTTTCCATAAATACTCCTCTATCATTTATTATAACGACCCATCCCGGGTTGGCCACCCCCGAGACGGTGTCATCACATTTTGAAAATCCCAGCACGACACATATATGCAACAATAAAAATAATACTAACAAAAATTTTTACATTATCAATCCTCAATCCTCAACAAGGGAGATACATCTATCTGATCTTGACTTTAAAATTATATACAACGTAAAATGCATGAATATTTACAAATAAAATTTTATTTCATTTCTCATTAGTCTGAGGATGTTGACACATACGTGACTTACAGAGAATGATTTCGTTTTACGTTCAACCCACCAGACTATTTGTCCTACCTGCTACCTGAAATCATTGTACAATGATGGATGAGCTTCACAAGCTCAGTGAATTAAATTTACTAGAAGTATTCATTTGTATAAATAGTCTTTTAATATTAAATCAATTATATTTCATATAACTTAATAATAGCATTCTAGTATCACTACACATATCATAAGTCTCATTCTCTATCAATCTCTTCTTCTTATTTATTTGTTCACCTCAAGACCATCAATTATCTCATAATTACCTCGCAATGAGGTTCACATCATAAAGCCTACCATTTAAATGGTTCTTATCACCATAACTGTCTCTTTGTGAGACTCATCTATCTATAAATAAATTCACAAATATACACAACACATCAGCATTTCAATGATGAAATCAATATTTAAAACAGATGCAATGAAGGAATTATTATTAGGGAACGTCTTCCCACATGTCGACATGTTTTTATCTTAGACCAGCTGCCTTCCAAGTTCTTTTCTTTACAGCTTATCCCAGCTGTCACAGTATTTATTTCTAGCATATATCGGCTATCACGATGTCCCGTTTATTTTCATCATATACCGACTGTCACGATTTTTCAATTAAACCGCCCCTTCTTATTTCTTTTGGTTCTTTTATTTAATGCATATGCATATGAACAATGATATAAAATATGCATATGAATAGTAATATAAAAAACAACATGAACTCAAAATATTTAAATTCAGCTACTTTGTCTTTGCTCGAATTTCTACTTGACAAATTTCATTAATTTCTTCTCCTCATATATCACATCCATTTATTAGCCATAACTCATCAAGAATTTTATCTATTACCATCATTATTAAATCAACTCATTATTCTAATAATATTTCTTTCCACATAATAATTTTCTACATGTCCAATATTTATATCATACCTATCAATTAAATTTTTATCTACCACCAAAGCATAAGCTAATAATTTATTTTAATATTATCACTAGATATTTCATTTTTGTTTAGATTACTTAAAGTAAATCTAACTCACCATGTAGCACTTAGAACTACCCGTGGATCACCTCCTTGCCTTTCCCGTTCCTCTCCGAAATTTATCCAGGTTGCTGACCGTCAACACCTGATGTAATATTTATATTAAATTTCTAACTATTTCTTCAATTCTTCATAAACCACACCCTTTGAAAATTCCCACTTTGAATTCTAGGAAATTTCATGAATTCTAGGAAATTTCATGAATACTAAAAATTAAAAAATAAACACGACATTATTACCTTCTGTTTTTTTATAGCTTCCCATGACTTTCTATAAAATTCTCCCGTAAATCCCTTCAAAATTTTGTCATTTCAACATTTCTTTGGGTCTCCAAGTGTTTAAGGAAATAGAGTGATTTGAAGGAAAACTAACGAAATTGGTAAGTAAAACTTACGATTACAGATATATATATATATATATAAATAAATAAATAAAATTTTGTAAACTTTGGTAGCTCAACAGTATTGCATTCTTAGCATTTTAGAAAGCCTCCACATTTCAAAAACGTGGAGGATATGCATGCCTCAATCAAAATTTTGGCAGCAAGTGGCTGCCACGTTTTGGTTTGGTGTTTTTCTATTATTTTTATTTTTTTGAGAAAACTTTTTCTTTCTTTCTTTTGGGACGTCTTTGGACGTCCCAAATTTTTGTTTACAATTTAACTTTTCACATTAAAAAAAATATACAATATTTTAACTCTATGTCATTTTTATTAAAGTACTTCTTTACCCTTACTTTACAAGTATGGGTATTACAAATCTACCCACCTTATAAAAATTTCGTCCCCGAAATTTTCTTACCTAACTCAAGAAACAATTGTGAATAATATTTCTTCATAATTATCTCACATTTTCATGTAATCTCTTCAACATCCTTATTCCGCCACAAAACTTGAACTAATGCAATTATTTTAATTCACAAGACTTGTTTTTTTATGTCTAAAATTCTCATTGGTACTTGTATATAAGCCCAATCTTTCTGAATTTCAATAGCTTAGCTCGAAATATTTTAATATTCATCATGTAAACACTTTCTTAAAAGTGAAACATGAAATACATTATGCCACTGCTTCAACTCTGGAGGCAAATCCAGGCTATTCACAACTAGCCCAATTTTCTCAACAATCTCATAGGGTCCCACTTACCTCAGACTCTAATTTTTCTTTCTTTTTGATCCTCAACACACCTTTTCATGGAGATATTTTTAATTACACCCAATCACCTACTTGAAATTCAAGGGATCTTCTTTTGTTATTAACAACTATTCGGTCTACTCTTTGCTACTTTATGGTTCTCTCTAACCAATTTGATCCTCTCAGCTGTTAACTCAATGATTGATGGACCAGATATATTTCTGTCTCCCATTTCTTCCCAACATACTGGAGTTCTACACCTCTTACCATATAAAGCCTCGAAGGGTGTCATCCCAATACTAGTTTGATACTAGTTATTATGAGCAATTTCAATCCATGGCATGTAAGCATCCCAACTTACTAAGAAACTCATCACAATTGCCTTTAATATATCTTCTAGTAATCTAATAATCCTCCCTGTCTGAGCATGAAAAATTAAATTGCAATTGTGTATTTGTGGCTTCCTGAAAGCCTCTCCAAAACCAAGGTATAAATCTAGCATTTCTAAATGACACTATTCTCAATAATACTCCATACCACCTCACAATCTCAGCTACATTCTTCTTTAATCCTGACTACCAAAAATTCTGTCGCAATCCTCTATACATCTTATTGTTACTTGGTTGCATCGAATCTACATCATCATGTGCCTATCATTATCTCCTCTCTCAACTTCGCATTATTGGGAACACAATTTCCATGTTCCAATACCAAAATGCCCTCGTTTCAAGTTTTGAACTCAAAATGCTTTCTAGTAAGCACTCAATGCTTAACCTTTTCTATCCCTTTATCTCTACCTTGAATCTCTAAAGCATTTTACTATGGATGATTGTACAACTATATTCGTTAACCATGGTTCTCTGTCACTGATATTCAAATTCATTCTTATCTCTCTAAATCTATCATCAATTTCACATCAGGACTCCCCATAGCAGTTAACCTTCTTGTTGACTTTCTACTCAATGCATCAGCTATCACCTTCGTATTTTCTAGATGATAGTGAATTGTACAATCGTAGTTACTAATCAACTCTATCCACCATCCTTGCCTCAAGTTCAACTCTCTCTGGGCAGGTAAGTATGTTAAACTCTTATGACCCATAAATAATATCACAAGTGGCTCTATACAGATGATGTCTCCAATCTTTAAAGTAAGCACTATAGCAGTCAACTCTAAGTCATGAGTAGGGTAATTTCTATCATGAATCTTTAATTACCTAGAAGTATGGGCCACACCTTTCCTATGTTACTGATAAGTGCTTAAATATTCATATTTAAGCCCCTTAATTTACATTTGTTAAGCTCTTTGTTTACATATTTTATTATGTTTTACTTCATTTTGGTGTTTTCTGTGTTTATTTATAGGCTTGAGAAGAAAAAGAAAGCATTTTGAAGTTTTAAAGTAAGGAAGCTGAAGATCTGGAAAAGGCTAGTGCGATCGAGCGCAACATGGCTGCGATCGAGTGCACAAGCAATTGTGCGCACACATAGAAGGCTCGAGCGTAGAAGTAAGCAATCGAGCGCACACGCACAGAGAGGCGACAGAGCCAGTTTTGGAAAGCTTTCTTCCAGACCTATTTTGGAAATTAGGGTTTCGGGACACTTTTAGAACCCTATATATAGGCTTGTAAAACACAAAAAAACACATCCTTTCTTTTATCTTTTACTTTTGTTTGAAGTTTTAAGCTTTAGAGAGGAATTGACGACTCATCTCCACAGTATTCTTTGGATTTTATATTTTATATTTAGTTTGTGTTATGATGATGCTTATCATAGACAACATGTGTAACTAACTTACTAATAGGGCTCAATTGAAGCCCTAATTATGCTTTTCCATATATATATATATATATATTAATTGATTATCTTTGCCAATAGCCTTATTATGATGCTTTATTGATTAATGCTTGTTTTATTGAATTCCTCATATGTGTGTGTCTGATCAACGTATGCATGTGGTATGAATTAGTTAGTTAGATCAATTTGGATGACCGAGTTCTGGGTTTGACAATAAGTAACAAAAGAAATCCACACTGGATTCTTGGATTAATCAACATGAGAAATCCACGCCAGATTCTTGGATTAATCAACATGAGAAGCCCTAGGTTTGGGGGAACTACAACCAACTTCCATTACTTTGGTGTTGGCAGGTAGAAGTATAAAAAGACCTAGGGGTATTTTTGAGGACATCCTAGTAAGGGTAGGTGAGTTCATTTTACCTGCTGATTTCATTGTGTTAGATTTAGTGGAATGTCCTATGCCATTACCCCTGCCCATTATATTAGGAAGACCCTTCATGAGAACTGTCGATATGAAGATTTGTGTGAAAAAGGGTATAGTAAGTATGAAGGTTAATGGTGAGAAAATAGAATTTAAAATATTTGATGCATTAAAACTACCTCAAGATGACATGGAATACTTTAATGTATGTATGATGCAAAGTTTTGTTGAGCAAGATTTTCAGGTCCTACACATTGATCCATTGGAGACCACTATTACCCATAGCCTCACAAAAGTGGATATTGAGCAAGAACCTGAAAATGTTAATGATGGCATCATTAAAGCTGTGCATCTCCTTGAGGATTCTCCAAAACACTCAAGTAAGTATGCTCCTCCATTTGAATCTCTCATACCAACTAATACTACTCTTCTTCCTTCTATTGTCCAGGCACCAACATTGGAATTAAAGCAACTGCCAGAGCATTTAACATATGCCTATTTGGGAGAGAAGAAGACATTACCAGTGAATATAGCTGCTAATTTGAGTATTTGAGAAAAAGAGAAGTTATTAAGAGTTCTTAGGGAGCATAGATCTTTCATTGGATGGACCATTGCTGACATTAAGGGGATAAGTCCAGCCAAGTGCATGCATAATATCTACCTTGAGGATGAAGCAAGGCCCACTAGAGATGCTCAAAGAAGACTTAACCCACATATGAAAGAGGTAGTAAAGGCCGAGGTATTAAAACTATTAGATGTTGGCATTATCTACCCCATCTCCAACAGTAAATGGGTAAGTCCGGTCTAAGTTGTTCCTAAAAGAAGTGGGATCACAATAGTGAGGAATGAAAATGAGGAGCTCATACCTACAAGAAAAACGGCTGGTTGGAGGGTATGTATTGACTACCGAAGATTGAACAAAGTGACCAGAAAAGATCATTTCCCCTTGCCATTCATTGATCAGATGTTAGAAAGATTAGTTGGCTATAGCTATTATTGCTTTTTAGATGGGTACAGTGGGTACAACCAAATTGCCATAGCACCTAAGGATCAAGAAAATACTACCTTCACATATCCTTTCGGTACATTTGCTTATCGAAGAATGCCATTCGGTTTATGCAACGCACCAGCCACTTTTTAAAGATGTATGATGAGCATATTTTTTGATATGGTGGAGAAATAAATTGAGGTATTCATGGATGATTTCAGTGTTTTTGGATCAAATTTCGATGAATGCTTAACTCATCTAGAGAATGTCCTAAAGAGATGTGAAGAGAGCAACTTAGTGCTAAATTGAGAGAAATGTCACTTTATGGTTCAACAAGGCATTGTGTTGGGTCATTCCATCTCTAATAAAGGTATTAAGGTAGACAAGGCTAAAATAGACATCATTTCAAAGCTGCCTCCTCCTCTCACAGTTAAGAGTGTTAGAAATTTCCTTGGACATGCCGGTTTCTATAGACGATTCATCAAGGATTTCTCCAAGATCTCGAGACCTCTTTGTGCATTGTTAGCTAAAGATACCAAGTTTGAGTGGACTGATAACTGTATGAAAGCTTTCAACACATTGAAGGATGTTCTCACCTCTGCCCCAATAATGATGGCACTAGATTGGAATCTTCCATTCGAATTGATGTTCGATGCCAATGACTTCGCTTTGGGAGCTGTCTTAGGTCAAAGAATCAATAAGGTACCTCATGCTATTTACAATGCTTCTAGAACTTTAAATGATGCTCAGCTTAACTATTCTATTACTGAAAAAGAATTGTTAGCTATTATTTTTGCTTTAGAGAAGTTTAGATTATATCTTATTGGCTCTAAGGTTATTGTATTCACTGACCATGCTGCTTTGAGATATCTGTTTTCTAAGAAAGATGCAAAGCCTAGGTTAATCAGATGAGTACTCCTATTGCAAGAATTTGATTTGGAGATCAAAGACAAGAAATGCAGTGAGAATGTGGTTGCAGATCATTTATCAAGGCTACCCTATGAGAATGATGAAAATGAGCTGCCTTTGAATGAGAACTTCCCTGATAAACAATTGTTCGCACTAGAGGTAAAACTTCCATGGTATGCTGATATTGTCAATTATCTAATTGCTAAGGTTTTCCCCCCAGGTATGACCACACAAGGAAAAAGCGGCTGATATCTATGTCTAGACACTACCATTGGGATGACCCTTACCTCTTCAAATTATGCCCCGATCAAATCATCAGACGATGTGTCTCAGAAGAGGAGCACTTGAACTTATTACAATATTGCCATCAGTTTGCTTGTGGAGGACATTTTGGGGCTAAACAAACAGCTCTTAAGGTATTACAATCTGGTTTTTATTGGCCTAATCTGTTTAAAGATGCCTTCTCCTTTTGCAGCTTATGTGATAGATGCCAATGGACAGGTAACATCTTTTCCCGAAATCAGATGCCCCAACAAAACATTCATATAGTAGAACTTTTTGATGTATGGGGCATTGATTTCATGGGTCCATTTCCTAACTCCTTTGGTTATTTATACATTCTTATGGGTGTGGATTATATGTCCAAATGGGTCGAGGCTGTCCCCTCAAAAACTAATGATCACAAAGTGGTTGTAAAGTTTCTACAGCCTAACATCTTTACCCAGTTTGGGACTCCAAGAGCAATCATCAGTGATGACGGCAACCACTTTCATCATCACTCATTTGCCACATTACTTAGAAAATATAGGATCACTTATAAAGTTGGCACTCCATATCATCCTCAAACCAGTGGCCAAGTGGTGATAAGTAACTGAGAGATCAAAGGAATTCTAGAGAGGACCGTGAATCCTAATCGGAAGGATTGTCCTTGCACCTGAATGATGCTCTATGGGCATATCGGACAGCTTATAAAATTCCAATTGGCATGTCTCCATACCACCTAGTCTTTGGGAAAGCATGCCATCTCCCGGTGGAATTAGAGCATTGAGCATATTGGGCCATAAAGCAGTTCAATTTTGATATGAAACAAGCGAAAGAGAAGAGGAAGCTGCACTTAAATTAGCTGGAGGAACTGAGGTATGATGCCTATGAGAACACCAAGCTCTACAAAGAACAGACAAAGGCATGTCATGATAAACAACTGGTTAGGAAAGAGTTTCATGTGGGGCAAAAAGTATTGCTATATGACTCAAGATTAAGACTCTTCCCAGGCAAACTCAAGTCCCGATGGTATGGTCCGTATGTGGTCACCAAGTTCTTTCCTCATGGTGCTTTGGAGGTCCATGGTTCCAACAGAAATCAGCTCTTTACGGCAAATGGACACAGAGCCAAACTATACCTTGATATTAACTTACCTCCTAGAGATGAAGACTTGGCACTTCAATCTATCCAGTACACAGCTGAACCAAGAGCACTTGAGCCATAAGAGGCAGGCCCTAAGTGCCCCCTTTAAAGAGAGTAGCACTATATCAAGAGACCGCTTGAGCCATTCCACCTTTGATAATCATGTAGCTCAAGCGCCTCCACTGAGGCCACTAAAGTATGGTATGGTTGTATCGTTACTATTTCTTCCTCTTTTCTTTGTTTTATTATTTTAATCCTTTTATATTTCTTTACTATCAGTATTTTCCACACTACGATCGAGCGCAGTCTCGCACTGCGCTTCATTGCGTGCGACCACATCACACTACACACTTACGCACAAGCGAGATCGAGCGCACTCGGGGCAGAGAGGTCACATGATGGTTTTAAACGTTTCCCCCTCATTCTTTCTCTTTACACTCAATCGCAACTGCCTAGCTCTCTCGCTCTCTCACTCTTTACAGCCCTAAAATTAGCTCCCAGCTCACCACAACCATCACCATCACTCCCAAATCAATTGCAATCACAAACAAACTTCTCCCATTCCATTTACCCACTCTCTCTCTATCTCATTTCCCCTTCACATCCACTTCACATTCACAAATCCACACGATAGGGCCATTAAGTGTTTTTCTTTAAATTACTTACACACCATCACACACTATGTTTTCATTTATATTTTCTCCTATTATGTGATTATCTTGTGTGTTGATTGTGCATTTTCGTGTTACAGGAGGCTGGGATCAAGTTCGTGTGATTTCTATAGCTTCGAGCTTCTGTTGCACATCAACTGTTCAATAAATTTTCTGAACCACTGCGCTCAAGCACACATCCCCTGTGATCGAGCGCAAGTCCTGCAGTGTGATCGAGCGCACATACTCTATGATCGAGTGCAATCACACCAGAAGCCACAATTCCCTACCTAAGCAAATGGCATCCAGTTCCCGAGCCTTCGGCAGCTGCTCCCAGCCCACCCGGCCTAGTTTCGAGCAGCGTGACATCCTATTCGAGACTATGTTCTACATAGATGAGGACTTCAAGAGTTTGGACGCCACAAGATGGGCGGTCCAAGAATTCAAGGCCTGAGGTCTCAAGCGGCTGTTTAAGTTGGTCTGCTCGATGGCATACACTCAATTCGTGGTCAGCTTCTATGAGAACCTGACCTATGATTGCACTAGACCAGAGATTCTATCATCCTCAGTCGAGGCAAATTCATACAGCTGACCACTGCTGATATCGCCGTTTCCCTCCACTGTTGTGATGAGTCCCCTCCGAAGGACAACCATATAGATGAGCAACCAGACCCATTTCCTCTGCCCCACATCATTAAGGACATGTGTGCGGGCCAGTATGCGGACCAGCACAATAATGCGGGGAGCCGATCGAAGTTGCCTCCTCGCTTATGGTTCGTTGACTCCATGCTCCATCGTAATGTGTGCCCCTTGGGGCACAAGACTCAAATGAGGGATCAGTTCCTACAGGCACTCTATGCCTTCCATCAGGGTCACTGGTACTCCATCCCAGCTGTTATATGGAGTCAGATACACAAGTTCTGGGATCATGTGCATAGCCATCAGACCACCACGACTAATGCATGGGGGCTCCCTTTCACCTTCTTGCTCAGTCACATCTTCAAGAAGAAGGGGATTAAGGGCTCCTCACTAGATGGACCAGTCAATGACCATCCATTTTTTGTGAGGGCCCAGTGGAGCCTCAATCAATCCTACATGCCTTAAGGACCCCGAGTGCATATTCTTATGGCTGAGCCTATGGCAGACGATCCAATGGATGTCGAGCACCCGGTAGTGAGCCCTACATGGGAGGAGGAGTAGCCAGACATGGGGTTCACAGAGTATCAGCACCTTCTCGAGGAGCTGTCCTCCTTTCGGTGCGAGCTCTTCGATATTCACCGAGAAGACAGAGAGGCGACCCATCTAATCTATCAGCGGATAGATGGGTTGGAGGCGCAGTTTGCACGATAGGAGGTGATACTACAGGTCATCCTCGATTGCCTACCTCCTGCACCTGGTACCTCTTCGACTGCACCACTTGATGACCAGCAATGAGAGGATACCCTATCTGGCTGAAGACGTAAAACTTAGCGCTCATGGGAGGCACTTCACAGCACATCCTTTTTATTATAGTATTTTTATTTTCATATTTATGTTTATTTATCTATTTATTTCCATATTTCTTGTTTTTCGGCACAACATTTGTTTCTCTTTTTCAGGAACATAGTGCGTGCATCAAGTTCAAGTTTGGGGGTGTACTATGAGCCATGCCAGCAGTCTAGCTCTCCAACTCCTAGGTTAGATCTTTCCATGTCACTCACACATTGGGAACAATGTGTATATTAAGTTTGGGGGTAGAGAGAGACACTTGCACACACATGCACACACTATGTCTCAATTCTTTTTTTGTTTTTGTTTTTGATAAATGCATGTTCATGTTGTTTTGAAAATTTTCGTTGATTTAATCAAATATTATGATAAGACTTCATCAGTAAGCTTAAAATCTAGAGCACATGGTTTAATAATAGAATTTTAAAAGTTTAGTTACTTACCTCAAGGCATTTAGGAATTCACAAAGTTGATCTAAATCTAACACGAGCACATTAGCACATAATGGTGTGAGGTATGACATATAATCTCTATGTATATGTTTCCATGACCTAACTATAATCGAATAACTTGTTAGATAAACACTTTGGCATAGAAAATTAAAGAAAAAATGTCCATCATGCAGAAAGAGAAAATAAAATGCTCCTAATAATCATTAAATAAAGTTTCCATGGAGTAACTGGACCTCTTGCCTCAGTAAGCAGTGAGTGTTCATGTCAAAAGGTGGAAATTAAGCATTTGATGATAATAAAAATTTTCACTGAGTAACTGGACCTCTTGCCTCAGTAAGCAGTGAGTGTTCACGTCAAAATGTGAGAATTTCGCAAGGAAACATTAAGACCTGTTAGCTTTGTAGCCTTTTCGACTCGAGTTGGTAAATCCTTAAGGGTGTCTTTACACCTAATTCCCTAAAATCATCTGGTTTGGGAGTCATTGGCTAAACACTCGCTACAAGGGTCAATTAGAAAGCTTAATGGAACTCAACTTGGCAAAAAGCTCATGATGAAAGAAAAAGAAAAGAAAGAAAACTATGCCACTAGTGTTCATTCTGATAGGAAATTCGATGAATGTTAAGACACTGAAACACTATATAGTAGAGATATTTGGAAGCTTCATCTTTTTGTGTTAACCAACCACACACTTAGTCAAACTTGTGATGCCTTAAACCAGCCTTGTGTAAGTAAATAGAATTTAAAACTCTTTTTCATGGTGAAGATGTGTTTATATTTTAAGCCTACTCATGACATATATCATGGTTTGTGCACAACCCAAAATTTTTAGATATCATGAATGATGAGTTTATCTTTAATTTTATTTTTCAGTTAGTTTTTGGTTATGTATTGCTAAGGGACTAGCAATATGTAAGTTTGAGGGTGTGATAAGTGCTTAAATATTTATTTTTAAGCCCTTTAATTTACATTTTTTAAGCTCTTTTTTTTACATATTTTATTATGTTTTACTTCATTTTGGTGTTTTCTGTTTTTTTTACAGGCTTGAGAAGAAAAAGAAAGCATTTTGAAGTTTTAAAGGAAGAAAACTGAAGATCTGGAAAAGGCTAGTGCGATCGAGCACAACATGGCTACGATCGAGTGCACAAGCAATCGTGCGCACACATAGAAGGCTCGAGAGCAGAAGCAAGCGATCGAGCGCACATGCACAGAGAAGCGGTAGAGCCAGTTTTGGAAAGCTTTCTTCCGGACCTATTATGGAAATTAGGGTTTCAGGACACTCTTAGAACCCTATATATAGGCTTGTAAAACACAAAAAAAAAAAAAAAAAAAAAAAACACATCCTTTCTTTTATCTTTTACTTTTGCTTGAAATTGTAAGCTTTGGAGAGGAATTGACGACTCATCTCCACAATATTCTTTGGGTTTTATATTTTTTGTTTAGTTTATGTTATGATGATGCTTATCATAGACAGCATATGTAACTAACTTACTAATAGGGCTCGATTGAAACCCTAATTATGCTTTTCCATATATATATATATATATATATATATATATATATATATTCATTGATTACCTTTTCCAATAGCCTTATTATGATGCTTTATTGATTAATGCCTATTTTATTGAATTCCTCATATGTGTGTGTCTGATCAACGTATGCATGTGGTGTGGATTAGTTAGTTAGATCAATTTGGATGACCGAGTCCTGGGTCTGACAATAAGTAATAAAAGAAATCCACGCCGGATTCTTGGGTTAATCAACATGAGAAACTGAGAGTATATACCATACCCTAGGTCTCGTGTGTTTGTCGATTTCCACAGATCTTATGCTCTCTTAAGGAACAACTCAGTATACACCATGCTGAATCCCTTAAGAAAGAAAAGATTTAGAGTAGATACCATGCCTAACTCATTGCTTAAGGAAATCAATAGCTTAAGGAGTAGATATCATGCCTTTAGGTTGACAACCATTAGGTATTCATAGTAGGGCTAAAGCATTGACACATTACTTATTGGGAAAATATGATTAGTGGTTGATATCAAAGCCTTATGTTCTTATCATTATCAATCTAGACTTAATATTTATTTCTATCAATTTTTACATTGTGAAACTGATTTTAAATCGAAATTCACCAATCCCTGTGGAGATGATCTCGCACTTGCACACTATGCTACTGTTGACCTTGTGCACTTGCAAGTAAAACTGTATGATTATTTGCCCATTTATTTTGGTAGATAAATGCACAACAGTTACACATATCCCAATCATTGATGTGATGCATCACTATACACCACAAATCCTTCATCACCAGAAGGAAACACCAATACTAGAGCTGTAGTCAATTTCTCCTTTAGTAATTGAAAATTTTTTCTCACACTTCCCTCACCATAAAAATTTCACCTTTTTCCTGGTCAGTCTATTCAACAGTATTACAATAATAGAAATTTTTTGAAAGAATCTTATATAATAACTAGTTAACCCCAAGAAGATTTTAATCTTAGTCATATTAGTTGGTCTCTCCCAACTTAACATTGCCTCTACCTTTTGTGGATCAACTTTTATGCCATTTCTCGATATTACATGTTCCAAGAAAGTTATTTCATTCAGCCAACACTCACGCTTAGAGAACTTAGCATATAATTTCTCTTTCCTCATAATCTCCAATACATTGTCTAATGTTTCATATGTTGTTCTTCTTTATTAGAATATATCAAAATGTCAAATACAACCATAAACTTGTTAAGATATAGTTTAAACACTCTATTAATCAAGTCCATGAATGTTTCTGGAACATTAGTCAATCCAAATGACATCACAAGAAACTTATGACTATAACGTGTCCTAAAAGCAGTCTTAGGCACGTCTTCCTCCTTTATCCTTAATTGGTGATAATTAAGCCTTAGGTTTATCTTAGAAAACATTCCCACTCCTTGTAAATGCTAATACAATTCATTTATCCTGGGTAAAAGATATTTGTTCTTATTAAACTATTTGTAGTCTATACACAATTTCATTGTTCCATCTTTCTTTCTTCACAACCACTACGTGAGCTCCTCATGGCGACACATTAAATCAAAAAAAATTGTTTATCTAATAATTCTTGGACTTTCAACTCTCTTAACCCAGTGGGTGTCACTTTGTAGGGTGCTATTAAACATATATGATGATTCTAGTATCACATCAATAGAGAATTTAATTTCCCTACTTGGAGGCAACCTAGATAGCTCATCAAGAATTACATTAGAATAATCTTTCACCACTAAGATTTATTCTAACTTCCTATTTTCCTTTCTATAATCCATTATGTATGTCAATTACTCCTCACAACCCTTCTTCGACCATTTACTAGTAGTTAGAACAAAATAAGATAGTTCGAGAATATCTTATGTTCTCCCTGAAAGTTAAACTCTTCATGTCCATATCTTAAACACTACCTTCTTTCTTAACTAATCAATCATATTCAAATATAATAAATCAGCTTTGGATTTTCTATCACTGATACGAATCACACAATCCTTGTAAACATTTATGATTATCACTCTATCTCTAGTGGGAACTTCAACAAAAATATTTTGCATCAAAGAACTAATACATACTTCAATAGACTTCATATGAATATTGGATGCAAAAGAATGGGTTGCACTAAGATCAACCAACATTGATATGTCCACCTTTTCTATACACAAAGCACTTCAAATTTTGACAATTCTGGGATAAATATCTTATCTGAATACATCTATAACAAACTTTTGTCTCTCAATCCTTCCTCAGATTACCACTTCCCCTTGGTGGCATACTTACTTCTTATGCCATGTCTCCTAGTTTCTATAACCTGTCTCCTAAATCTAAGGGTCCCACCAATAATATTCAGAGCTACAGAAGTAACAGATCCTGCTTGCCTCTAACTCTGTACTTCAATTCCCTATGACCAGGAACGCCTCCTCTGGGTGGTCTCCCACTCTGCACACTCATACTAGTACCACCTATGGGTTCCTCAAATCTAGACCTCTTCCGCCAATACCTCCTACCTCTAATTTCCATCACATAATTCTCAATCTGAAGTGCTATATCCACTAATCTGACATAATTCATATGCCGAATGTAAGATGGTTTTGATCAATTCTTAAAACATAGTTCATCTATGAACCTCTTACACTCCTTCTCCTCTAGGTCTACCATTTCTGGTACAACCATTGACAAAACCACGAATTTGCTATCATACTGAGCCACAGTCAACCCATTAGCTTCAAATAAATAAAATCTCTATCTTGTTAGGCTCTAAAGGTCTAAGGAAAGCATTTATCAAGGAAAATCTCCTTAAACCTATTCCAGGTTAAGGGTCTATTGACATTTGCACTTACCTTGGGAAGAATATCTTCCCACCATTCCAAAACTTCTCCTTCTAACTCAAACGAAGCAAAGGCAACCATCTGCCTGTCAGTCATTGGTAAAATATCAACTAAATCTCTCTACATGTTTCTCCAAAAACTCAGGCTTAAAAGGATTCGTAGATCCTTTAAAAACAAGGCATTCATCTTAACAATGTCCCTGCATCTCATGCATAAACTCACTTTTCCCCCTTTTTAAACGTCTATCATTACTGGATTAACAACCTCAGTTACTGCTCTAGCTTGTTCATCAAGTGTATGCTATAAGCTATCAACTATATCATCTGTTACATTCATTTTCTCAAGAGTATGTGTAAGAGCTTATCTTAGCTCATCTCTTTCAACTTCAGATTCTCTCACACCTTTACTAATATCAATTATACTACCAACACGTTCCCTTCTAGGAACCACAGATTCAGACTCAACCTCAACTTGTAAAAATATTGGGGGCCTACCACGCCCTCTCAAATCAACAACTCTAACTCCAGCTCTAGCGCGTCCACGTGTCATCCTCAGACTATTAAAATATAATTTATTTTAATCTTTCACTTTCTTACTTTTTATGCAGTTTACATGATCATAAAACCTAATGCTCTAATATCAAAATTGTAACGACCCATCCCGGGTTGGCCACTCCCGAGACGGTGTCATCACATTTTGAAAATCCCAGCATGACACATATATGCAACAATAAAAATAATACTAACAGAAATTTTTACATCATCAATCCTCAACCCTCAACAAGGGAGATACATCTATCTGATATTGACTTTAACATTATATACAACGTAAAATGCATGAATATTTACAAATAAATTTTTATTTTATTTTCTCATTAGTATGAGGGAGTTGACACATATGTGGCTTACAGAGAATAATTTCGTTTGACTCTCAACCCACCAGACTATTTGTCCTGCCTAAATCATTGTACCATGAGGAATGAGCTTCACAAGCTCAGTGAATTAAATTTACTAGAAGTATTCATTTGTATAAATAGTCTTTCAATATTAAATCAATTATATTTCACATAACTTGATAATAACATTTTACTATCACTACACATATCACAAGTCTCATTCTCTATCAATCCCTTCTTCTTATTTATTGGTTCATCTCAAGACCATCAATTATCTCATAATTACCTCGCAATGAGGTTCACATCATAAAGCTTACCATTTAGATGATTCTTATCACTATAAATATCTCTCTGTGAGACTCATCCATCTATAAATAAATTCACAAATACACACAACACATCAGCATTTCAATGATGAAATCAATATTTAAAACAGATGCAATGCATGAATTATTATTAGAAAACATCTTCCCATATGTCGACATGTTTTTATCTTAGACCAGCTACCTTATCGGTTCTTTTCTTTACAGCTTATCCCGACTGTCACGGTATTTATTTCTAGCATATACCGGCTGTCATGGTGTCCCTTTTATTTTCAGCATATACCGGTTGTCATGGGTTTTCAATTAGACCGGCCCCTTCCTGGTTCTTTTGATTCTTTTATTTAATGCATATGCATATGAACAATGATATGAAATATGCATATGAACAGTAATATAAAAACAACATGATCTCAAAATATTTAAATTCAGCTACTCTGTCTTTCCTCGAATTTCTACTTGATAAATTTCATTAATTTCTTCTCCTCATATATCACATCCATTTATTAGCCATAACTCATCAAGAATTTTATCTATCACCATCATTATTAAATGAACTCATTATTCCAATAATATTTCTTTCCACATAATAATTTTCTACATGTCCAATATTTATATCATACCTATCAATTAAATTTTTATCTACCACCAAAGCATAAGCTAATAATTTATTTTAATATTATCACTAGATATGTCATTTTTATTTAGATTACTTAAAGTAATCTAACTCACCACGTAGCACTTAGAGCTACCCGTGGATCACCTCCTTGCCTTTCCCATTCCTCTGATATACTATTTATATTAAATCTCTAACTATTTCTTCAATTCTTTATAAACCACACCCTTTGAAAATTTTCACTTTGAATTCCAGGAAATTTCATGAATACTAAAAATTCAAAAATAAACACAATGTTATTACCTTATGTTTTTCTGATAGCTTCCCTGACTCTGTATAAAATTCTCCTTTCAAAATTTTGTTTGTTTCAACATTTCTTTGGGTCTGCAAGAGTTTAAGGAAATAGAGTGATTTGAAGGAAAACTAACAAAACTGGTAAGTAAAAATTACGATTACAGATTATATATATAAATAAAATTTTGTAAACTTTGGCAGCTCAACAGTACTGCATTCTCAGCATTTTAGCAAGCCTCCACGTTTCAAAAACGTGGAGGACATGCATGCCTCAATCAAAATTTTGGCAGCAAGTGGCTGCCACGTTTTGGTTTGGTGGTTTTTTTTTTCCAATTTAACTTTTCGCGTTAAAAAATATATGTACAATATTTTAACTCTATGTCATTTTTATTGAAGTACTTCTTTACCCTTATTTTACAAATACAGGTATTACACTTATACTCAATTGTTTTCTCATTTCTCTCAACTCTGCCATCAAACTCATAATATGGTTCCTAATAGCAACTAATCTCCTTGTAGACTTTCTATTCTACGCATCAGGTACTACATTTTCCTTCCTTAGATAATAGTGAATTCTATAATCATAGTCACTAATCAATTTCATCCACCTCCTTTGCATTGAATTCAACTCTTTCTGGGTAGGTCAATGCGTCAAACTTTTATGATTAGTGAAAATCTCACAAGTGGCTCTATATAGATGATGTCTCCAAATCATCAATGCAAAAACTATAACAACTAATTCTAAATCATAGGTTGGGTAATTTCTTTCATGGTTCTTCAATTTCCTATAAGCATATGTCATAACTCTCTCTCGTTGCATCAACACACATCTCAACCCCTGATGCGACACATCTCTATATACCACAAATTCTTCATCCCTAGAAGGAAGCACTAATATCGGGGAAATAGTCAACTTCTCTTTCAACGACTAAAAACTCTTCTCTCACTCCTCTGACCACACAAACTTCACATCTTTCTTGGTTAATCTAGTCAAAGGTACTGCAATGATAGAAAAGTTCTGGATGAACCTTCTATAATAACCAGCCAACCCCAAAAAGTTTTAATTTTAGTCACATTAGTTAGTCTCTCCCAATTCAACATTGCTTCTACTTTTTATGGATCAACTGCTATACCATCTCCTGACACAACATGCTCTAAGAAAGATACTTCATTCAGCAAAAACTCATACTTAGAGAACTTTGCATACAATTACACTCTCCTCAGAATCTCCAATACTATCTCTAAATGTTTCGCATGCTGCTTCTCATTCTTGGAATACACCAGGATATCATTAGTAAACACAATCACAAATATATCTAAGAATGGTTTAAAAGCATGATTAATCAAATCCATAAATGTTGTAATAGCATTAGTCAACCCAAATGGCATCACAATGAACTCATGTGTCCTAAAAGCAGTCATAGGCGCGTCCCCCTCCTTTATCTCAACTGGAGATAACCTGATCTCAGGTATATCTTAAAAAACACCCTAGCCCCATACAACTGCTCAAATAAATCATTTCTCCTAGACAAAAAGATATTTATTCTTAATGATGATCTTATTTAGCTGTCTATAATCAATGCATAACCTAATCGTTCCATCCTTCTTTTTCACAAATAACACAAGAGCTCCCCAAGGCGACACACTAGGTCTGATAAATTGTTTGTCTAACAATTCTTGAAGCTAAACTTTCAACTCTCTCAACTTAGATGGTTCCATTCTATAAGTTGTTATAGATTTGGGTGCTAATCTCGAAATCACATCAATAGAAAACTTAATCTCCCTATTAAGAGGCAAATCAAACAACTCCTCAGGGAACACATCAGGAAATCTTTCACCACTAAGATTTCTTTTAAGTTTGTAGCCTTCTTTTTAGAATCCACCACATATGCCAAAAACCCCTCACAACCCTTCCTCAACTATCTACTATCAGTCAGGCTAGAAATAAGAAACTTTGCAAGTATATGATGTTCCCTGAAAATTAAATTCCTCCTATATAGGTATCCTGAACACCACATTCTTCCTAAAATAATCTACCCAAGCATGATATGTAGACAACCAATTCAACTCCAAAGTCAAATCAAAATATGTCATATCTAAAGGCAACAAATCAACTTCAAACTCTCTATCAGCCATACATATTACACAACCCCGATAAACAGTCATGATAATAACTCCATCCCCAACAGGAACCTCAACAATAACAACATGCATCAAAGCACTAACACAAGATCAATAGATTTCATAAAAACACTATATGCAAAAAAATGGGTTGTACCAGGATCAATTAGTAATCTAGAAGGTCTATCAAGAATAGATACCATACCCATAACAATATCTGGAATAGCCTATGCATCATGCTGGGTCAAGGCATAAACTTAGCTATCTCTAGGTTGTGACTGACTACCTTGTCTCCTTTTAGCTACTGATCCTCTACCTCTGCCCATATACTCCCTGATCCACTAACTCTCTCCATCTGTCTCCTCCCAACACCTCTAGTACTCACATCAACAGATTTACCCAATGGACATTCAACATTAATGTGTCCACCCTCTCCACATACAAAACACATCAAAGTAGGACAATACCCGACTAAATGTCCTATTTGATTACACCGATAACACGTTTTATTTTCTCTGTCAAACATCATACTACCACTTCCTTGGGTGGCATACTCACTTATCTATCATGACCTCCACTTTCCAAAGCCTGTCTCCCAAATCTAAGGGTCGCACCAATATTACTTTGAGCTACAGAAGCAACAAACCCAGTTTGCCTCTAACTCTGTATCATAGGTCCCTATGACAAGGAACGCCCCCTCTGGGGTGGTCCCTCACCCTACACACTCATACTACCACCACCTCTGATTCCATTAGGTCTAGACCTCTTCACCCAATCTCTCCTGCCACTAAACTCCATCAGATCTTTCTTAGTATGTAATGCATTATCCACCAACTCAGCATAATTCAAAATATTCATATAAGAGAGTTTAAATTGAATCTCATAGTGTAACTCGTCTAAAAATATCTTACATTTCATTTCCTCTATAATTACTAACCCAAGTATAAACCTTGACAAAGCTATAAATCTACTATCATACTCAGCCACAAACAAAGTGTTCTGCCTCAAATGAATAAAATCTTTCTATTGTTATGCTAAAAAAGTATATGGAAAATACTTCACAAAGAACACCTTCTTAAACCTATACCAGGTTAAGGGTTGATCTACATCAGTACTCAATCTAGGAAAAATATCCCCCTACCATTGAGAAGCCTCACCTTCTAACTTAAATGAAGCAAAGACATCTTTTTACCTATCTGTCACTGGTAAGACATTAAAATATTTTTCAACATATTTAATCCACTACTCAGCCTCAATAAGATTTATAGATCCTCTAAAATACTGGGAATTAAATTTAATAAATCTCACAAAACAGTCTCTCTACATCTCATGTGCAAACACACTTTCTCCCTCCTGAGCATCCTGTCTCACCAATACATCAGGTTTTGCTCCAACCCTTTCATCTAGTTCCTATATAAATTATCAACCCTATCTTCTGCTACATTCATTCTTTCTATAGCATGATCAAGAACCTCTCTCAACACTAGACTCTCTCCCACCCCTATGAGTGCCAACTGTACTACCCACTTGTTCCCTTTTAGAACCATAAACTTGACTTCCATCTCAACCTCAGCTCTTCTAAAATTGGGGGCCTACCACGCCCTCTCTGGTTCAGTACTCTACCTCTAGGTTTGGCATGTCCATGTGTTATCCTCAAACTATGTATAAAAATATAGTTTATTTTAATCTTTCACTTTCTTACATTTTATGCAGTCTACAGAATCATCAAACCTAATACTCTGATACCAAAATTGTAATGACCCATCCCAAGTTGGCCATCCCCGAGGTGGTTTTGTCACATTTTGAAATCTCAACATGACACATATGTGCAAAAAAATAAAAATATTAACTGAGAATAAATAATACAACATAACCTCAACTCTTTACAAAGGAGATACAACATCTTTCTCCTATCAGAAACAATATATACAATAATAACAAAATGCATGAATATTTACAACTTTTCAAAGTTTTCTTTTCTCTTTCTTTCACAAGCTTGAGGATATTGACTACGAGACTTACTTAAAGTAATTATGCTATCTAAGTATCTGCACAACTATCTACTTATCCTGTCCACTACCTGAAATATTTCAACAATGAGGTGTGAGCTTCACAAGCTCAGTGAATTAAATTTACTAGAATTACTCAATTTATAATAATTCAATAATTTATCAATCTCATCTTAAATCAATCATCAATCTATCATCTTTCAATAAATATATATCATATATCAATCATATCAATTTTATTCTCATATATTTAATCAATTCTAGACTCCGTTATGAGGTTCACATCATAAAATCAATTAATCATATTTTTCTTTATCATATCATCATTTCACTTTCTTGCTTATTATATCTGTCTCACTATGAGACTCATTTATCTATTCATCATTTCACAATCAAGACTAATACTTTAGCATCTCAATCAACAATAATAAATATTTAATATAATAAATACATGAATTTAAATTTTCTTTCTTTCTTTCTCATCACATTATTTCATACTATTATCTGGGAACGTCTTTCCACATGTCGATATGTTTCAGTCAGACCAACTGCCTTCTTAATCTTCTCAGCCAGACCAATTGTCTTCTTGGTCTTCCCTTTATGCATATGAACAATAACATGCAAGCAAATATACATCAAAGCATTCAATTCAACTATCTCTTTCTCAAAATTATTATTTTATTATATACATATTAAATTATCGCTTCATATCTCATATCAAATTATCAATCATGGATTTTCAAGAATTTCATTTATTCTTTCATTATATATTTTATCAATTTATTATTGTAATAATATTACTTCTCATATAAAAAATTTCAATGTATCAATTATTCACATAATATCAACCAACCAACTATCATATATCATCCAATCATTGCAATTCAATAATTAATTCAAATATCATCATTTTATACTTCATATTTATCTCAATTACGAAAAGTAAATCTAACTCACCATGTAACACTTAAAGCTACCCATGGATCACCTCATTGTCTATCCTGCTCCGTTCAGTAATTTCTTGAGATTGTTGATCATCAATATCTAATCATAAATTTTTATCAATCTTACTATTCATAAATTAATTCAACAATATAACTATTTAGTTATGAGTCTTATCGAAAATTTACCCCCAATTGAGATGAAGTCATAGTATTAAAATTGGATAACTGTAATTATCTTTAATATTGGAGATTTTTGTATGAATTTATGCTAGAGAGAAATTGAATTAAGAAAGGAAGAAAGAAACCAAACAAATGGGAATCCAAACAAACAGAACGGGAAAAACTTATGAAACATAAGCCTCTTTAAGTTTCCTTTTTCTTCAAAAATATATATAATATTTTAATATTATTTTATTAAAATTAAAGCCAAAGCTTATCATGTTCATGATAAGCGGTGCCGCTTCTGCCTTTTGTAAAAAAATTTAATATTTTAAATTTATACTTTTGCCATCGATTATTTACAATTCTACCATCATTAAAAATTTACAGTTTTGCCACCCATTATTTACAATTCTACCATCATTTAAAATTTACAGTTTTACCACCCATTATTTACGGTTCTGCCATTCCTCCTTTAAAATCAATTTTTCATCTTCTTTCTTCAAAAAAATTTCTAAAAATTATATTTTCTTCCATCAAATTTTTTTATTATTTTTCTCAACTTAATTCCGTATTTTTCTTCAAATTTCATAATTTTCAATACTTTATTCTTCAAAAGTTTTCTAATTCTTTCAATAAAATTCCCCATGTTATCTTTTAATAGTATATCAAATTTGACAGTCAATCTTTCATGTATGCATAATTTAATTCAATTTAATATCAATCAAATTACTTTTTTGCCCTTATTTTAAGGATACATGTTTTACTTCTCTATACTAGCAGTAGGTAAGTTATGTTAGTCTTCCTCTTCCTCTATCTTATTGTCAAATCCCCATCTTCTTGATTGCTTTCAATAGGAATTTCTTGTTCATTTTCTTGACGATGATATTGTTCCCAATCAATACTACGTAGCTTGTTCCTTGTAAATTTTTGCTTCAATTTCTAGAATTTTCGGGTCATGTGGGTCTTGTTATTCGATTGAATAGAGCTTGGTGACCAACTTATTTGTAATGATCCATCCCAGGTGGGCCTTGCCTAAGATAGTACCGTCACATTTAAATTTTAATAATGACACATATATGCAATAACTATTACATCATCAACTGAAAAGTATTGACAATAATTTCCTCAATTCTTTTTAGAGGAGTTACAACTTTCTTTCACTTACAATATTCATAAATAGACAAATATTTACAACTAATGCATGTACAAGTAGAACTTTATACAACTGTCTTTCTCAATTTCTTTCTTTCTTTATACAATCTGGGGATGACAACCACAGGGACTTACCTAATTTAACTTATTCTTGGTCTCAAGTCAAGGATCTACCGGTCTTACCCGCGACATGAAATCATTTAATATTGAGGAATGAGCTTCACAAGCTTAGTGATTTCAATTTACTAGAAGTACTTTATTTGTATACTTCTAGTCATATTTTGTATATCAAATCATATTCATAACTCATTGCTTTCATTCATCAATCAATTCTTATATCATGATTTCTATCATCATATAGATATCAATTTTTGTTTTCATCTCATATAATTGTTCAACTTATAATTATCATGTTAAAATTATTTTCACATATAAATAACTCATCATGAGGTTCATATCATACAAACAGTCATTCATTTTATATCATATTAAATCTCATATTCATCATTTTCTCATCATAACTGTCTCATCATAAGACTCGTATTTTTATCATCTCATAATCAATTTGATGCCTTAGAATCTCAATAATACATAAAAATAAATATGAATGCATCAATATCCTCATTTCATCCTCATTTAATTTATTTCTTTCTCATATCATCACATCATACCACATCTCCTACATACCATCAACGTATGGGTAATTTATCCGTTTTTTGGTATCCATACTAGTCTCTAGTACAACTTTTGGGAACATTCTCCCACATGTCGATATGTTTCATCCAGACTAGCCATAGTTCTGGTCTTCAATCTATGCATATGATCAATCATATACAAGCAGACATATCATAACATCATATAATTTAGAATCATTTTCTTTCATAATATATTTACTTAATCATATAAATCAAAATCATTATATATATATATATATATATTCAATTATTCGTCACAATCTCAAGAGATTTACTTCTCCTTTTCAAAATACATTTCATCAATTCTTCATAAATTTTATCTTTCCAAGGATATTAGTTCGTTACTTATCATATATATTCATCATAAAATTCAAATCATTCTTTATTCATATTATAAGTTATACATCAATTTACACATCAAATATATTTCATCAAGTCAATTATATTCATAATATATATTCAATAATTATCTCATTTTATCAGTTATTTCAAGTTTTACGTAGTTTTCATGTTTGTCTCGCTTACTAACTATAAATTCAACTCACCATGTAGCACTTAAACTACTCATGGATCACCTTCTTTCCTTTACTGTTCTTCTCAGCAATTTCTTCAGATTGCTTAATACCACCACCATACCATAAATAACTCATTAATTTCTCTATCTTATACTTTCAATTTATATACCATGTACCCGATTAAATTTCATGTATGCATGTTCATCTTTTTCAAATTCAATTTTAAAAGATTTTAACAAAATCCTTTTCTTTTCAGCTTAAATCTAAGCTCAAATTCTTTTTTTATTTATTTAAGAAAGATAGAAGAACAATTCTTCGGGATTGAAGCTATTATAATCAAATTCATAACTTTTGCTTTTTCAAAGCTTTTCCTTCGAAATTCTTGAAATCCTTCCATAAATCAACTGATTTCTAAGATAGGATTATGAAATCCTTCAATTTCTAAGTGTTTGAGAGCTTTTCTAGAGAGAGTGATTCTAGAAAAAGAAAACGAATTTCAAAATACTCGAAAATGATTTCAAACTTCTCAAAATGTATTTATATGAAAAATTTTCAGTTTGACTAGTCGATTACCCGATCGACCGATTAGATACTTTAAAAGAATTTCAAAAATTCCACTTGAAAGCCAACCGGTTCACCACCAGCGGATCCGTCGACTAACCGACCGGTTCCCACCAGTCGATCATCAATCAACCGAAATTTCCAAAACTATTGATCGATCCACCCCACTGGCCAACCGGTCAATCGACCAATCACCTCACCAACCGATCGATTAGTTAATTGGTTCGGTCATCAGTTGATCGTATGGTCGATTGATCCCACTTTTTAAACTTTCAAAAATTCTTTTAACTCTTTCCTTCAAATTTTAAAATATTTATGTACTTTCTTATTTATAAAATTTCTAACTCTTTTCTGGTAAAAATATTCAACATCTTTCTTAAAAAATTATTTCAAACTCAACCTTCAATTTCATTCAGCATTTTTCTTCACAATTTGTTTCAAATTCAACTTTCTTTTCACATGTATGCATGTTAAATTCAATATATAACCCAAATTACTTCTTTATCCTTATATCAAGGGTACAAGTATTACAATTCTACCCACTATATAAAAATTTCATCATCGTAATTTTCTTACTTATCTCATGAAATAGTTGGCGATATGTTTTTCTCACGTTTGCTTCACTTTCCCTTGTAATCTCCTCAACATCTCAATTCCATCACAGTACTTGAACCAATAGAATGACCTTATTATGCAAGACTTGTTATTTTTTGTCTAAAATTTTGACTGGACTTTCATGAAAGTTAGGTCTTCCTAAAGGTCTACAGATTGATATGGAATATTATAGGATTCATCATGTAAATGCTTTTGTAAGGGTTAAACATGAAAAACATTGTGTAACTGTTTCAATTCTGGAGTTAACTCCAGTCTATATGCCACTAATCTAACTCTTTTAATGACCTCATATGGTCCAACATACTTTGGACTTAACTTTCTATCTTCCTAAATCTCAACACTCTTTTCCATGGAGATATATTCAGATGAACCCAATCACCTACTTGAAATTCAAGACGTCTCCTCTTGTTATCAGGATAACCCTTTTGTCTATTCTATGATGCTCTAAGGTTCTCTCTAACTAGTTTGATCCTCTTAGTTGTTAATTCTATCAATTTTGGACCAAATATTTTTCTTTCTCCCACTTCTTCCCAACATATAGGAATTTTATATATTCTACCATACAACACCTAAAACGGTGCCATTCCAATACTAGCCTGATACTGATTATTATAAGAAAATTAAATCAAAGGTAAGTAAATGTCCCAGCTCACTAAGAAACTCATCACACTAGCCATCAAAATGTTCTCTAGTATTCAAATAATGCTCTCTGTTTTCCCATCTGTTTGAAGATGAAAAGAAATACTAAACTGTAACTGCGTACCCATGGCTTTTTGCAAGCCTCTCCAAAACCAAGATGTAAATCTAACATCTTTATCTCATACTATGCTCAAAGTTACTCCATGCAACTTCACAATCTCAATCACATACAGTTCAGCCAACCTTTTAGGAATCCAAGTAGTTTTAATTGGAAGAAAATGAGTTAAATTAGAAAGTCTATCTACTATCACCTACACTGCATCTTGACTTTTCTGGGTACGAGAAAATCCAGAAACAAAATCCATACTCACATTTTCCCATGGTTATTCAGGCACAAAAAGAGATTGCAGTAACCCTGTTGGATGTCTATTCTCTGACTTCACTTGCTAACAAACCAAACATCTAGAAAAGTATTTAGCTACATCCCTCGTCAATCCTGACCACTAGTAATTCTATCTTAATACAATATACATCTTACTATTACCTGGGTGCATCAAATATATTGCATCATGTGCCTCTCTCAATATCTCCTTTCTCAACTCAGCATCACTAGGAACACAAATTCTATGTCTTAATACCGACATACTATTATCTCTAATTCTGAACTTAGACTGCTTTCTACTCAGCACATCTTGCTTAACTTCTCAATCTCTTCATCTCTACCTTGCATTTCTAACTGGTGTTCTACAATGAATGAGTGTACAACCATGTTTGCTAACAATACTCCTCTATAACTGATATTAAATTTCATTCTCATATATTTAAACTTTACGATTAGATTCACATTATGGCTCTCTATAGCATCTAATCTTGTTGTAGATTTTATACTCAATGCATCATATAACATATTTGCTTTCCTTGGATGGTAATGAATTGTACAATCATAATCACTAACCAACTTCATCCAACACCTCTACCTCAAATTCAACTCTTTTTAGGTAGGTAAGTATGTCAAACTCCTATGGTTAGTAAATATCTCACAAATGGCTCCATACAAATGATGTCTCAATATCTTCAAAGTAAACGCTATGGCAGCCAACTCTAAATAATGGGTCAAGTAATTCCTCTCATGATTCTTTAATTTCCAAGAAGCATAGGCCATTACTTTCCTATATTGCAACACACATCCCAACCCTTAATGAAAAGCATCACTATACACAACAAGTCCTTCATTGCTAGAAGGAAGCACCAACACTAGAGCGGTAGTTAATTTCTCATTCAACAACTAGAAACTCTTCTAACACTCCTCAGACCATACAACTTTTACCTCTTTCGTAGTCAATCTAGTTAAAGGTGTAGCAATCATTAAAAAGTTATGAATAAATCTTCTATAATAACCAGCCAATCCTAAGAAACTTATAATCTCAATTATATTAGTTAGTCTCTCCCAACCAACACTACCTCTACCTTCTGTGAATCCACTATTATACCATCTCCAGATACTACATGCCCCTAGAAAGTTACTTCATTCAGTCATAATTCACATTTAGAAAATTTAGCAGAAAATCTCTCACTCTTTACAATCTCTAACACAATTTCTATATGCTTCATATGCTCTTCCTCATTCTTAGAATACACTAGAATATCATTAATGAATACAACCACAAATATATTAAGAAAGGATTGAAACACTCTCTTCATCAAATCCATGAATTCAGTTGGAGCATTAGTCAACCCAAATGGAATCACAAGAAATTCATGGTAACCATAACGTGTCCTAAAAGTAGTCGTAGGCATGTCTCCTTCCTCTATCCTGAAACTACTCAAACAAATAATCTATTCTAGGTAAAGAGTGTTTGTTATTAATGGTTATCTCATTCATTTATCTGTAATTGATACACAATCTTAGAGTACCACCTTTCTTCTTCACAAATAATACAGAGGCTCTCCATGGCGACAAACTAGGGGAAATAAATTGTTTATCTAACAATTCCTGAAGTTGAACTTTTAGCTCTCTCAGCTCAACAGGTGCTATTCTATAGGGTGCTATTGAAATAGGTACATATCTTGGAATCAAGTCAATGGAGAACTCAATCTCCCTACTAAGAGGCAAACCAGACAACTCATTAGAAAATACATCTGAGTAATCTCTCACCATTAAGATTTCTTCTAGTTTTCTACCTTCCTTACTTGAATCCACCACATATGTTAAGTACCCCTCACAACCTTTCTTCAAGCACTTACTAGCTATCAAGGTAGAAATAAAACAATTTGAAAGTATCTTATATTCTCCCTAAAAGCTAAACTCTTCCTACCCAGGTATTCTAAACATTGTATTCTTCCTGAAACAATGAAGACATGCATGATGTGCCAACAACCAATCCATCACCAATATCAAATCAAAATCTATCATATTTAGAGATAATAAGTCTACTTCGAATTCTTTATCACCCATATGAATCACACAACCCTGATAAACATTTCTGATCACAACTCTATCCCAGTGGGAACCTCAACAATGATATTATGAATCAAAGGTCTAACACATGCATCAATAGATTCCATAAATGCACTAGATGCAAAAGAATAGGTTGCACCAAGATCAATCAATAATCTAGCAGGTCTATCAAGGATAAATACTATACCCATTACGACATCAGGAGTTGGTTGGGCATTCTGTTGGGTCAATGCATATACTCTACTCTCTTTGGGCTGCATTTGACTATCATGTCCTCTCTCAGCAGCTGCTTCTCTTTCTAGAGCTCTACCTTGAATACTCTCAGATCTACCACCTTGATCTGATTGTCCTCTCCCAATATTCACTACCTCAACTGATCTTCTCAATAGATAATCCACACTGATATGTCCACCTTCTTCACAAACAAAACACATCAAGGTAGGATAATTCTGAGATAAATGTCTTATCTAATTACACATGTAACATGCTCTGCTCTCTCTATCAAATACAACACTACCACCTTCCCTTGGTGGCAGTGTGCCACCTCTACTAAATTTTTCAACTCCTATAGGTTGTTTCCCAAACCTAGGGATTCCTCTAATAGAACTCTGACCCACAGAGGCTACAGATCCTTCCTGTCTCTACTGACTCTAAATAATGGGTCCCTATGAAAATGAATGACTTCTCTGGGGTGGATGACCACCTTGAATCCCCATACTACCACCTTTAGAACCCTCATGTCTAGTCCTCTTCAGCCACTCTCTAGGTCCTCTAGACTCAACAATGTTCTTCTCAATCTGAAGTGTGACATATCCACCAAAGCAGCATAATTTAGATGCCTCAAATACGAAAGTCTAAAAAATATCTCAAATTGCAAGCCATTAAGAAATATCTTACATTTTCTCTCATCGCTATTCACCAGCTTAAGCACAAAACTCGATAAAGCCACAACTTTACCATCATATTGTGCCACAATCATCATATTCTGCCTTAAATCTCTCTTCTGTTGGGATGTGAAAGTATTAGGGAAATAATTTACAAAGAATATCTTTTTAAACTTACTCTAAGTTAAGGATCGATCTATATCTATCCTCAGCCTAAGGAGAACATCATCCCACCAATTAGAGGCCTCACTCTCTAACTGAAAAGAAGTAAAGGCAACTCTCTACCTATTAGTCACTGGTAAAACACCAAATAAACTTTCAACATGTTTTATCCACAATTCAGCATCCATAGGGTTTTTAGTAGGGGTGAGCACTCAGTTTTTTGGTTCGGCTTGGTGCAAAAAAATTTAATTTTTCGATTTTTTCAGTGCAAAAAAATTAAATCAAACCAACCCGAATAAACTGTCAGTTTGGTTTAGATTTTATTTTTGGTTATTTTCAGTTTTGGGGTCAGTTTTTTTGTAATTTGGTTTTTTTAGACACCAACCTTATTTATGGGTAAAAAAATTATTTTAAAACATGTTTTTCACTTTTGATCATTTCTAATGCTCATTCATCATCCCAAATGCAAATAAGATTGGGTTTTGAACCCCCAAAATCAATTCCTAAGTATTCTTCAATGTCTTCATCCTTCAATGCATGTCAACAAGTAGCAACAGCATGCCAACACAACATCCACAAATCTAAAATGCAAAATAAATAAATAAATAAAGGATAGGTGTCAAAGGATAAGTATCAACTGTCAATAACAGCTAACTAATAAAAAAAAATACAACAGTTCCAAAGCAATAGCCAATACAAGAAGAGTAAAAAAACTATGACTTAGTGACTTATCAACATTTTCAAATCAACACCACTTGTTTCAAGACATTCAAATGTCTTTTGCAATTCTAAATCTTGCTATTTCTGAAGGAAAGAAAGAAAAAGAGAAATATGAACACTGTTTTTAGAACAATTAAATTTTTGAAAGACAATAATTAAAAAACCATAGAAAAAAAGTTTCTTTACCATCCTCAATTCTGGTAACATCCTACAATGTTTTCACAACATTAACTTGATTAAATTAACCCCGAGTTCAATCTTGAGCACATATAAGAGCTTCTACGCTCTTAAGAGACAGGGAACTCCTAAATAGATCAAGAACACGTCCTCCCGTGCTAAAAGCTGATTCAGAAGCAACTATAGGGACAGGAACCAACAACACATCACGAGCCATTTGTGAGAGGACTTCAAATCTTGCACTGTTACGTTTCCACCACTACAAAATATTAAAGTCATCCCTATGCTTCTAATAACCTCACTCAAATACCTATCCAACTCAGATTTTCTATCCACACCTCCTGTCTAGTTGTAGAACTTCAAATACATTATGTTCATAAATACTTGTTTCCCAAGTTCCAATACAACACTTAATTTCTGATTTGCCACACTAGTTTTACCATACTGAGGTTGCATCATAGCCTTATACTCATTAAACATTTTAGATGTGATATCTTTCACTTCATATCCCATCTCCACACCTTTCAAACCTTCAAACATTTAGGAAAGAACATACCTCACACATACTAATTTGTGTCAAAGGTCAAGCACAACCGCAACATAAAACAATTTTTTCTTTTCAAAGTTTCCCCAATACTTGTCAAACTTAAGCCTCATTTTCTTGGTCATATCATTCAATTGAAGATCATTAGTGTTTGACCATGATCTTAATAGGCAATCAACCTCACAAATCTCATTTAAAAAAGTGTTGGATGTGACATACAAAGACCTTGAGACCTGTAACATTAACTCATAAAAATGCTTTAAAACCCCCATTAGCCTCCTAACTTCACTCCAATCATGTGTATTTGGCATCCTTTTCCAATTTGTTTTAAGTTCGCTCACCATAGGTTCATTCTCTAACTCCTCAAACCTATCAAATGCAGTTTTATATTGTTGAGCAACATTCAACATCAAATATGTGGAATTCCACCTAGTTCAAACATCTAGACACATACCAGCTTTGTAATCTATATTTTCAAGCACAACACATACTTTAAATTTTTGCAACCTAGCTGGAGATTTCTTCATATATCTTACTACACCTCTAACACGAGCAACATACTCATTCATTTCATCTAACCCCTCATCCACAATCAAATGGATAATATAGGAATATACCTCATATGAAGGTATTCCCCTTCCTCAAGTGACCAACTATACCATTATTTGAATATGCATTATCAACAATGATCATAAATATTTTATAGACTCCCCAATCCATCAAACATTTCTCTACTGCTCTACCAAAAGCATCACCCGCATGACTTGTAATTAGACAGAAATTTAGTATCCTTTTACTCAATTTCCAATTATTATCTATAAAGTGGGCTGTAAGAACCATTTAATTGATTCTTTGTATGGAAGTCCATGTATCAATGGTAAGACAAATTCTTTGAGAAGACATTTTCAAAAAAATGTTAAACTTTAACTTTTCCTCTTCATAAAATTAGTGAACATCCCTAGCAACAGTCCATCTAGACAGTATATGGAACCTAAGACATGCAGTATGCATCACATGCTTAAACCTTTCACTTTCAACAAACTTAAATGGAAACTTATCAACAATTATCATATGCATCACAGCTTTCCTAAGAACCTCTTGATCAAATTTATGAATGCTAATACTCCCCTCTACATCATTATCTCCCTTTATTTTTGTTTGTACTAACTCTTTTTGATCAGATTCTATAGCATGAGGAAATTTTTTGCATTTAGTCATGTGTTGCTCAAGTTGTGAGGTGCCATTTTTTTAACCATTAGCACAATATCTTTTAGAACAGTAGTTGCACTCACCTTTTGGTCTACCATCCTCCTCGACCTTTTTGAAATGTGCCCAAACTTTAGACCTTAGCTCCATTGCTTTTTTGGGAGCTTTAGGTGGATTTGAAGAGGCATCGGTATCCATGTGAGTTCCTCTCCCATGTTTTTTCTGTTTAGAAGGTTCTCTTGAAGAGACTTCATGTTCAAACCCCGGAGCTGAAGGCATCAGAATTGCTAGTTTCAGTTTGATCCTCCTCAATTGCCATTGTATATCTTCAATGTTGCGATATCTACAATTAGAAGGTGATTTAGATTAGATTAAATTATTAGTACAAAACAGAAAGAAACAACACTAAAAAAAGAAAAACAACATGTAAATCATAAAATTCCAAGCATGACTTTTATATATATATATATATATATATATATATATATATATATGTAAAATAGAAACAACACTAAAGAAAAAAAAAAAGATAACTATAGGTATCTTAGTAATATGGAAAATCAAGTCTTTATAATAATATTGATGTAAAATAGAGCATTGGTAAAGACCAGTCCATGTCAACAAAACAGATGGAAAATAGATTAGTGATGCAGGAATTGGCCTACTGCAAGAGTTGAGGTAATTCAGGAAGTTAAACAAACTACTTCTAATTTAATTTTTCCCTTTCATTTATTTTTTTTATTTTTATTCTCTCACACAACCATACATAAGCGTTGTTTAAATCAACTTGCTTAATTCAAATCAAGCTTATCTAAAACATCGCTATGGTTCTTAATACCTTTCCCTTTTTTTTTTGGGATAAACCATGCAAATATAAGGTTCTTAATACCTTTCTTTTCTCTTTTTGTGGGGGGAAGGGGGAGGAGGGGTGGGGTTGGGATCTCTCAAATGATAATTTCAACCCAACTAAGCCAAATAATCATAGAAGTGATATAGATTGAGCTGAGTGAATATTTGTCAAAAAAATTCAACATTCTACAGTTCTGAGAACCGAACAAAATAGAAATTTGTAGGTTCATATAATTATATATCTCTTTTTAGATACAAAATCTTAAATATTGCAACAAAAGAATCAAATAAAGAGAAGGAAAAAAAAGAAAAGAGAAAAATACCAGAGTAACGAAACCTTGCTTTAGTTCGAGTGGAAATCCATTCTTCAATCTCTCGAAGCTTCTTCTCAACCGGTCCTTAACAGATCCAGTGAGAGACAAAGGGAGAGCCGGTGAGGGAGAGACAGTGAGGAAGAACCGGTGAGAGAGACAGTGAGGGAGGGCCAAATTTTGGTGAGAGGTTTGATTTCACTTTCAGAATGGGGGTTTTGTTTTTGAATTTAGGGAACTTACACTTAGGTACCATCATGTTCTGTGTCAATGTGTGAGACTGAGTGTGTCAGTGTGAAACTCAAACTGTGAATAAATTTCAAATTAAATTCGGTGTTTCGGTTCGGTGCATTGAGAATAATTTGCACCGAACCAGTCATCGGAAAACCGATATTAACAACAAAAAAAACTGAACTGGACAACACCAAAAAACCGAATTTAATGCACCAAATTTTTAAAAACTAAACTGTTTGGTTCAATGTTTGATTTTAACCGAAATATGCTCACCTCTAGTTTTTAGATCCTTTAAAAGATGGGGTTTTCAACTTAATGAACCTAGCAAAAAAATCTCCTTGCATCTTATCAGCAAAGCTACCATCACCACATCTCCGAACCTCAAGCCTTTCAGGACTCCTCACAAGATCTACCACAATATCAAGATTTAATCTATCATGCTCATCCAATCTACATTGTATGTTATCAGCTTTACCCTTTGCCTGATTAATTTTTTCAATAGCATGAGCAAGAGCTTCTCTTAACTCATCTCACTTAGTACCAGAATTCCTCACTGCAACACTAGTACTAGGTGTACTACCAATATGTTCCTTCTTAGGAATCATAAACTCAACATCAATCTCAACCTTAACTCTTCTAAACATAGGAGGCCTATCATGCCCTCTCTGTCCCATAACTCTAGCTCTAGATCTACCATGTCCACGAGGCATCCTCAGACTCTGCATTAAAATATAATTTGTTTTAGATTTTCATTTTATTATGTTTTATGCAGTCTACAAAATTATAAAACCTATAGCTTTGATTCTAAAATTGTAACAGTCCATCCCATATGGGCCTTACCCGAGACGGTACCGTCACATTTAAGTTTCAAGCATGACACATATATGCAACTACTATTACATCATCAACTAAAAAATATTTACAACAATTTCCTCAATTCTTTTTAGAGGAGTTACAAATTTCTTTTACTTACAATATTCATAAAATACACAAATATTTACAACTAATGCACGTACATGTACAACTTTATACAACTTATTGTCTTTCCCAAATTCTTTCTTTCTTTATACAGTCTGAGGATGCTAACCATAAGGACTTACCTAATTTAACTTATCCTTGGTCTCAAGTCAAAGATCTACCGGTCCTGCCCACTGCCTGAAATCATTTAATATTGATGAATGAGCTTCACAAACTCAGGAAATTTAATTTACTAGAAATACACGATTTGTATACTTCTAGCCATATTTTATATATCAAATCATATTCATAACTCATTACTTTCATTCATTAATCAATTCTTATATCATCATTTCTATCATCATATAGATATCAATTTTTGTTTTCATCTCATATGATTGTTCAACTTATAATAATCACGTTAATATTATTTTCACCATATAAATAACTCATCATGAGGTTTATATAATATAAATAATCATTTATTGTATATCATATTAAATCTCATATTCATTATTTTCTCATCATAGTTGTCTTATCATTAGACTCATATATATATATATATTCAATTATCTGTCACAATCTCAAGAGATTTACTTCTCTTTCTCAAAATATATTTCATCAATTCTTCATAAATTTTATCCTTTCAAGGATATCAATTCATCACTTATCATATATATTCATCATAAAATTCAAATAATTTTTTATTCATATTATAAGTCATAATTAAATTAAATCATCAATTTACACATCAAATCAATTATATTCATAATATATATATATATATATATATATATATTCAATAATTATCTCATTTATCAGTCATTTCAAGTTTTACATAGTTTTCATGTCTGTCTCGCTTACTAGCAATAAATTCAACTCACCATGTATCACTTAAAACTACTCGTGGATCATCTCTTTTCTTTCTTGCTACTCTCAGCAATTTCTATAGATTGCTGATTACTACCACCTAACTATAAAATACTCATTAATTTCTCTATCTCATACATTTAGTTTCTATACCCTGTATCGGGTTAAATTTCATGTACGTATGTTCATCTTTCTTAAATTCAATTTTCAAAGATTTTAATAAAATCATTTTCCTTTCAGCTTAAATCCAAGTTCAAATTCTCTTTTTAAGAAAGTAGAAGAAAAATTCTTCAAGACTGAAAATCTCATAATCAAATTCATAATTTTTACCTTTTCATAGATTTTCCTCCGAAATTCTTGAAATCCTTCAATAAATTAATTGATTTCTACGATAGGATTATGAAATCCTACAATTTCTAAGTGTTTGAGAACTTTTCTAGAGAGATAGTGATTTTAGAGAGAGAATACGAATTTCAAAACATTCAAAAATGATTTTAAACTTCTCAAAATTTATTTATATGAAAATTTTCGGTCTGACCGATCAGATACCCAATCGACCACTTGGATGCTTTAAAAGAATTTAAAACATTCCACTTGAACCGTCGGCCAGCTGCCAACCGATCAGTTCACCACCAGCCGACTGCCAATCAACCAAAAGTTACAAAACTACCATTTTCACACTGTTGATCGGCTACCAACTGATTGGTCTTCCCTTTTGAATCGATCAATCAGTCAATCGGTCACCTCACCAACCGACTGGTTGGTTGATCCGATCAATTAATCCCACATTTTAAACTTTCAAAATTTCTTCTAACTCTTTCGTCTAACTTTTTTTAAAAAAAAAATTGTACTTTCTTCTTTGTAAAATTTCTCTCTCTTTATAATGAAAATATTCAACATTTTTCTTCAAAAATTATTTCAAACTCAACTTTCAATTTCATTCAACATTTTTCTTCACAATTTGTTTCAAATTCAACTTCTTTTCACATGTATGCGTATTAAATTCAATATAACCAAAATTACTTCTTTAACTTTATATCAATGGTATGTGTATTACATTATTGTATCTGTTAAGTTTTATGATTGTTGAGGAGATATGAATGAAATGGTTTGAGAAAGAAAGTGGACTATGGTAGTGATTCAAGAATGATAGAAGTTCAAGAATCGAGTTCAATAAAAGCACCAAATGATACAAACTAGTTAATCGAGTTCAAGAATAGGGTAGGTGATGATTTTTGGTGGTAATGGTGATGAATACCGATTTTGATGATGAATTGTGTGGAAGATCATGATAATTGGTACTAATTAATGGCTAGTGACCAAACCCTAAGAAAATAAAGAAAGAAAAGAGAAATTACAAACTAAAAGATTTATTGTTTGATTGATTAATTCTAAAAATTAGTATACAACACCTTATATAGGCTATGAGGGATGAATAAAAGGAGTTACCAACTACCATTCTAACTAACTAACTAATTAACAAATTTTTAACCAACAACTAACAACTAACTAATCTCTTATTCAATTAACATGCTCTCTAATACTAATTCTATTTGTATCATAATCTATGTTGTAAAAATTAAACCATGACTTGATCTCAATGGTACATCACTAATTAAAGCTGTAAATACACCAATATTAGTATGATAACTATAACTAGTAACATTAAGCACTGCACATGAGCTTCAAATATACTGATCGTGTTCTGTTGAAGTATAAGCCTTTCTTGGCTTCGTTTTACCTTTCCACTTTGATCCTGTAAAAAATGAAATCTTAAGTCCTTATATGAATTAATCTCTCTTTCTTTCACATGCACAGCACAACAGACATATATATGCAAGGACTAAATTTGGTAAACAAAATAGCTTGTTAAGTTTACGATCTCGCTTTTGCCAGAAGCTAACTGAATTTGGCTGTTGTTCTGGCTGCCCAATTTCACTTATTTCAAACCCTGCAGCAAAGTTAGTGATTGTTATTAACGATGGCATTGTATCACAAACATGCAAGCTAACATTATTTAATAACTTCGCAAACTTTCTAACGCTACATTTGGTTGTATTAAATTGAGGTTTGAAATTGGAATTGAGGTGAAATCATGGTCTTTTTCAAAAAAATTTATGTTGAAAAAAATATGATTCTGCCTTAATTCCAATTCCAAGCCTCAATTCCGTACTACTAAACGCAATATGAGAAAAAGTTGCATTTGAACAAAACTGTTTTTCCTTTGCTTTTTGAACAAAACTTTTAAGGTGCTGACTAGTTGATGGGATACAAAAGGGTATGTGGACAAGGTTGTAATTTTGTAATCTTGAAAGAATTATGTTTTATTAATTTCTTAGAATAAGATTAGAATATAGTATTTGATCATTTTTTAATTTCTTTATTTACAGTGTTAGTTTAGGGTTAGTATTCCTAAAAATGTCTATATAAAGGATCCCTATGTTACTTTTCGAATAGCTTGGAATGAAATAAAATCATATTGATATTGGGTATCAATTTTCTCTCAACCTCTAGGATAGCCTGACTTCTCTTCTAATCCTCAAGGTAGCCTGGTTTCTATCTCTCTATTCTTTTTATTCCTATCATGTTTTACATCAGTTTGGTATCAGAGCATAAACACATATCACAAAAGAACTACAAATCTGGCCAATAACACACGTTCAAACACACCATAAGCTAAAAACAGTATAATACCCAAACCTACCACTTTCTGGTGACTTTCCGTCAACACAACTGTCACCAGTGATCTCGATCGCCTAAGCCGAACAAAACTTAAGTTTTTCAAGTCATGCCACCATCGCCACCGCCACGCAACCATCGCCACTGCCACGCACTGCCGTCGGAACTACCCCAGCCCAGAGCCACCCACTCTGCCAAAATTGAAATCTACCAATCTTCATAACCCCGGAGCCATGCGCTGATATTTTGACTGGATAACGATCAAAAGCCACAAAGACCGTCGCACTTCCTCGTCCCCGATCTTCCAGATCCAACAGCTTCCCATCGAACTGCCACCACCATCTTGGTTGCCAGCTTTAGGCAACCTTAACCTAAGGCACCCAACCCTAGTTGCTGCCGTTTCGACCGCTGCCAATGCTATGTCGCGAAGTGTAATTTGTTCTAAGTTGTCTTTTTTTGCTTCTATGATAGAAGAAGCTTCCTAGTTACCTCTTAGTTTTATTTACATTTTTGTATTAAAAAAAAGAAAAAATATAGAAAATAAAGGAAAACAATGAAAAATCTTATTTTGTTTTATTTCTATAGAAAGTAGAAAAAACTAAAATAGGAGATATGTTGTCGATTTTTAAGCTTGGCCAACAACTCACAGAAGTTTGGTATAAGCTTACAAATCCTTATTTTTTCGGTTGATAAGCTCATTTGTCTTCTTGACCACACCACACTATGTCTTTCAAAGGTAACGCAATCACCTTCTACATTTTCAGGAATTCACATATTGATGTGAAAATTACAGTCACCACTTGCATAGTGAAATAAACAGAATAAATGCACCAGACATGCCTTATGATGATGCACAAATGAAGGAGGTCTTTCAGTTGATTGTGTCCTCATTTGAACATTTAGCTTATCAGTCTAGTCAGTCATATATTAAGAGGATCTCAATTCTAGAGACTATTGCCAAGGTCAGATCATGTGTAGTGATGTTGGATCTCGGATGTGATGCTTTAATTACTGAGATGTTCCAGCATTTCTTCAAGGCTATAAGGGATTATCACTGAGAGAAGGCTTTCTTATCTATGGAGACTATTATGACCTCTATTAGAATAAAGTGAAAAAATTTCCCATTAGTTGTTCTCCACAATCTTAGCTAGTGCTAAGAAGGGTAATATGGAAATTACACCTATAGCTAAGAAGTTGACAGAGAGAGTTCTTGAAAACTATGCTACTAAGCTGAAACCATACCTAATAGAATATCGGAAGGTTTTACTTACCACAACTCTTCCTTCACATGTTGAGCAAGTTCATGAAAAGTTGGAAGACATGAGTGAGACAGTGGTTGTTATACAGGCTCCTATAGTGTTGATTTAATCCTGTCTGTTTGGTTTGAAGCACCTCCACAACAAACATTCTTTGCCAAAAATATTTCTATAGTCGAGACTTCATTTTTCAAGACTTGCGTGACTATACTTCATTTCTCCAAGCATCCCCAGTTATTATTGTTTCTTCACTTCAAAACTCGAGGTCAGGTTTTTTCTAAGTGGTGGAGAATGATGGGGTATAGAAGGATATGAGGAAAATATTTTAATTTTGTATTCTTTAAAGAATTATATTTTATTAATTTCTTAGAATATGATTAGAATATAGTATTTGATCATTTTTTAATTTCTTTATTTACAGTGTTAGCTTAGGGTTAGGATTCCTAAAGATCTTTGTATAAGGGATCCCCATGTTACTTTTCGAATAACTTAAAAGGAAATAAAATCGTATTAATATTGGGTATCAATTTCCTCTCAACCTCCAGGGTAGTCTGGCTTCTCTTCCAATCCCCAGATTAGCCTGGTTTCTATCTCTCTATTCTTTGTATTCCTATCCCGTTCTACATCACAAGTCCTAACTTGAAGAGAAACGCTCTTTTTCTTATGAAGTTGAGAATTCTTAAATCATTTTTTTATCTTGCAATGAAAAAACCTTCTAGATTCCTGAATCCTTTGTTGTTTTCTGAAAGAGAACTCTGCTTAATTTCTGCAACCTTAGGTCCATTGAATCAACTCTGCGAAAATAAAACAGAAAACCCTTTGAGATAATGTTGTTTGTGTTAGTAATCACATTAACCTACATTAAGATTTTATGGTTGCACATATTGATTCATATCCTGGTGAATCAGAAAGTACTCACCTCTACCACAAACAAATGGACAACACCAAGCTAAAGATTTTCTCTTTTCGCAGATCTAGGAGTGAAGATACCTTGATGCTATCGATCTCTGCTAGTGATTTTCAAAATAAAATCAGTTTTACAATTGAGAAATTTTGCAAAATCAAAAAGAAGAGAAAAATGACAAAAAAGAAGGGAAATTTGAATTTTTAGCTTAGTGTAGTTGACTATAGGTATGTGTAGTGGACTATAGACAGGTGTAGTCGACTACAGAAATGAACATAAGCTTTTGGTATTACAAGTTTATGGTAGTCGACTACAAGCCCAATCTGAAGGAAAAATACAAGGTGTAGTCGACTATAGTAATGAAAAATTCAATTTTCTTGAACATTGAAAGTAGTTTTGACCGATGGGTTTTGAACAATTGTGACTGTTATGAACAACCATTTAGTAACTTCATATAAGGGCTTTTCAAGTATCATTAATAGATACGAAGATAGATAAAAATACATATTTTTCTTCATCATCTTTTTCCTTCTCTTCTCTTAAAACAGATCTCCTTTTAATTGTTTTGTGTGCACTAAAACAATTTACAAGTTCATATAAAAGAGGTGTTGCGGGTTGTTCTTTAATAGTTCAGATTGCAGAACAACAAAGAACTTTATTGTATCTTAGAGGAAATTTATCGGAAACCTTCTTGTATGAGTGAGGGGCAAATTAAACCTTAAGGATAACGACCTGATAGTGCCAAAAGCCATTTCTCTTATCTTGGTCTTATTAATTTTGACATAGCTCCTGAAAAATATTCCCAACAATCTCCAGATCAAGAACATGCATGATCTTTGGCCATTCTGCACCTCCTTCATCCTTTTGGCAGCGTTGTGTCAGTTGAGGGCATTCGTGAATGAGCAAATGTTGGAGAGAGGTAGGAAGCCCATCCTCAGGAAAGGACTAAATCAGGGGGCAGCACTCAATGTAAAGGTCCTTGAGTGAAGTGAGGATCTTCAGTGTCTGCTTGACGCCTAGAGACTCAAGGCAGGAGCATGAGCTAATAATTAAGCATTTAAGTGCAGTTGGTAGTCCTTCATCTGGCAGTGTTACAATCTTTGGGCAGCCTCTAATAGTGAGAAATTCGAGAGAGATCAAGCTCTGCAACAATCCATCTTCTTCTACGGACAAAGACACGAGGTCTTCACAATAGCTGATGTACAAAGCCTTGAGCCCTGGAAGATGGGGCCATCTTGGAAGAGAGGCTTAGGTTTGGGATTTTGGAGATGACGAGGGAGTATAAATTTGATTGGTCAAATAACTACAGTACATAGTAACAGATAGATCACAGGCAAATTCATCACATGCCAATTTTCATTCACTATAGCCTTTTGTTTGAGTACATAGTAATATTCTAAATATGATTTGTCGTTCGAAATTGATTCTCTCCCATTTTCATTCACTGTAGCCTTTTGTTTTGTTCTTGCTTCACCTATATCTGCATCCAGGTTTTGCATTACAAGTTTATCATTCATATAACTGTACTTTTTAGCTAGGATGCTTCTTTTTCCGAAGACAAGATATTGGATTTGGCCCTTTCCTGTGAGAATAAGCTCTCATTGTATTAAATTCCCTAAGCATGGGAACTTCAATGAGTACATTGTAAATTCCCAAAATACAACGTAGCAAAGTCATTGAATAAGACATCCGATAGGTGGAAATCAATCTCATGGACTAAATAGTTTCGCATATCAACCAAAATACAAACTCCATATGCTAAGAGCCAATCACTTTTCTAAACTAATAATCAAAACATAAAGTTGCATTCAGTGTTAACTCTCTGACCACGAAAACACTGCACAAAGACAAGAAATCATTACAACACCGAGATCATTGTCGATTTTGACAATCTTAAGTTTCCAAATCTTTCTTTTCGTTCCTCCTATCCTACCATGCATTTTCTTTCCCTTGTATACACACCCTGGTGTTGTTCCAGCCCCAGTGGATCCCAAAGCTCTGTGATCTTGGAACCATTGGTCATTGGGCCCCTTTTAAAATTGTGCCGCTTAATTCCACCTGTAATGAATTGGGAAGAAGAAAATTGGAATCAAGGTTCAGCCAATATTTGGCATTATTGTTACATTAAAAACCATGAGCCTAGGATAATTAGATAATAAAATTGTTCAGTAGTGGAGCAAAATAAGGTACTGGTTAAAATACCAGACATCATAAACCATAAGCAAGTGAAATAATGGTTAGCATGTTAATCCTAAACACCAGCATAATAAATTACCAGGTGAACCATCGACCAACAGATCATCATGACATTGTAACTCCATAACATTGGGCATACACTTTGAGTTGCACCCTCTTGATGCTTTTAATAAATTTTTTACTGATAAAAAAAACATTGGGCATACACACCAAAAAAATAAAAATAAAAGTGTCCATTATTGGAAAAGAAAGAAAGATAAAAGGAAAAGAAGCCTATAACATTGGCATACTTTCATGATAAAAGCTATGATTCACACAAACCTGCACACTCAACCAAGTCATGCACTCTTTCACCAAGGGAATGCATGTATATATATAGAAGCTTTTCTATTGCTCACTCTGACATTGCAAGTCCATAACATTGGCATATTTCCATGATGAATACTACAACTTATACGATGCTAGTGCCATTAAAAATCCACCACAATTCCTCCTCCACGAGAACTCGTATATATGCATAATATAACTCCTTTTTTTTGTTTTGCTGTTTTTCATTCTGATAAATCATGATTCCACATGACTGGATTTTCTTCAAAATGGAAGACCTTGCAGATCTAAGCATGCTAAAAACTTATGTTACATGGACTATTCATTTTACCCCACTGTACTCGTGTCGAACCTCCAACACTCCGATCAAAGTATGACGCTTGGATACTCCAAATTAAAAGAAAATTTATGAAATTTACAAAAAAAATAGACGAGTCCAACACTCGGACATGTACCCATGTCCGACACCCCTACCGGAGTTCATGTAACATTGCTAAAAACTAATACAAAGGTGCATTAAAGATGCTTCCAACTACCAATTTAGCAGTAGAGAAGAACCTCAAACTCAAGAGAACCCATGTTAGACGGTTACATAACAAGTGGGAATAACAGCAATGGATGGTGATTTGAAGCGACTGAATGCAGCCTTCTAACTGATTAATTCATAGTGCTTCAAGAAACTATCTTGAATTCTAAAGGGTGATACCAGTTTGACTGTGGGTCGCTCAATGAGGACTTCTCCAGTTAATTATCAGCAGTGATGTTGGCATCTTGGTTTTACACAACCATCTACAAACTTCACTACTGGTCCAATTTTACAATATTTTTTTGGAACAATAAACAAAAAGCTCTAGATCCCCACATATTCTCATAAGTCACTACTAGAAGCAACAAGAATATTCACACCTCACAAACATTGCATATCGATATATAGTCCAGATATGATAAATTAGATCGCAATTCCCTGAAGTTGTATCAAGTCATCAAACATCCTTCCTTTCTTAAATCTAGAGCATAAAACTAAAAAGCAATGTTCTTATTAAAAAAAAAACTAAAACACAATGTAACTAACAACCATTGCAATTTAATCCAATCAAAACAAACTAAATAAAAAAGCACAAGCGAGAAACATAACACTCTAGAATTTTCTTTGTTTCATAAGAAAGTCTCACCAATCTCTCCTCTCAAACATTATGAGCCTTCCATTTCATTTATCAAAAAAAAATTATGACCCTTCCATTTCTGATGGGCAACAAGTTGTTAAAAAGCCCAAATTTGTAAGAGATCAAGGAGTAACAGTCTGCGAAGATAGCTTGGAAGCCAGTTCTATGGCTCTGCACCAAATTTCAATACTATCTACAATACTGTAAACTAGATCTGGGGTAAAAGAGCTGTTGATGTTATTCCTGTTGGAATTGATTCATTCTTATTCAAGTCCCCAAATTCAGCTACAAGGGAATGGGTTTTAGAAGCTAGCCCCTGGCATATAGCACATAAATCACTAGCACTTACTAAATGGCAACCAGGGATGCAGTTCATAAAGAAATTATTGTCCAAAATACCTATTTGAGTGAAACTCTCGCATATTCCAATGGAATATCTAATAGGTGAAGGCATTAGCCATATTGCCAGCGCCATTTGGAAGCCCCGTATGTGGATAAGGCCACTGCGTATAGAACTTGAATTGCTTATGCCAAAGTATGTTTTGAAATTGATGAAACCACTTCTAAGCTTCCTCATATTGTTAAGGCTGATTTAGAAGATGGGCCTCAATTTACAGTAGAAGCTGAGTATCCATGGAATCCAAGCAAATGCACTCACTGCAATGTCTTTGGCCATGATACTGAAAAATGTAGGAATGTTAATCAGGAATGCAAACCCAAAGTTCAGCTTGCTGTATACTCAAGAGCTGATGAAAAGCAACTAAATATTCCTTTGCAAACTCACAGTGTAGGGGAAGAACTGGTTAACTCCGAAACCATGGGCAACAATTGGAGCACAGTACATACCAAGAAAAGGAAAGATAGTAATCATGTGCATCATCCAGCAAAGGGGCCACTTAGCAAGCTTGAAAAGAAGGCTGAGGAAACTACTGCTGAAATTCTAAACAATATGAATTCAGTAGAAATTAATCCCCTTTTTGCCCCAAACATTTTTGCTGTTCTAAATGAAGCGAAAGAAGATGAGATGATCGAAGATATTATGGAAGTAGATTTGGGCACTAAAATTTGTGATATTCATATATCTCCTAAGAATACTAGAGTAGATGCTATCAAACAAGCAAATATGAAGAAGAATCAAGTGAGGAAGGGCAAGCAGAAAGCTCTTGCCTCAGCTATGCCTATCCCTATCTCACCTTGCAATCAATGAAGATTTTTTCCTACAATACAAGGGGTTTAAATGACCTCAATAAGCATAAGGAAATACAGTCTATTCTAAACTCTATGAATGCGGATGTTATTTGTTTCTTGGAAACTCATATAAGAACTCCAAATCTAGATTCTATAACCAATTTTAGATAATGATGATTATGCTTAGGTATGCAGCAGACAGCAGAACAGCAAACTCAAACATAACAAACGATGCATGAATGATTTTAACAAGTCCAAAATTTCTCCACTCACTGTAATGATTTTACAGGAGTGAAGAGAAAAAATAAAAATGCGCAAGAACAAATTGAGAAGCCTACGACAAACTCCGCACACAGGAAGACATTTATCATTCATTGACCCCTTCGTTTATCTTTAATCTTATGATCAAACACAGCAGAAATAGAAAGAATCATGGTAACACTTGGATCTATATAGCAAAGAGTGATGTTAATAAGATTGCAGTGAGACACAAAAAGAGTTTGAAAAAAAGGTTATTGAAAGGACCTCCTCCCTCAGGCTGCCTCCATGGTTTTTGGAGTTAAAACAAAACAAGAGTAGAATAAATTAGTCCTCGGATGTGTGTTATTTGGATGGAACTAAAATCAATGAGTATTTTGAATACAAACTCCTAAACAGAGACAATGGACAGAGCAAAACCAGATGCCAGAGAACACACATACACACAAAAAAAAATTCAAAACCCCAGAATCTCAGAAAATTGCACGGAGAGCAATAAGAGTAACTGAAAAAGGTGAATCAGCTCCTGGACTGTTAAGCTCTTCATAGGCAAGATAACAAACAGAATCAGCTCCTGGACTGCTAAGCATCTCACTTTTGCAGGAAGACTACAACTAATTTTTTCTGTGCTTTGTAGCATGCAGAATTTTTGGTGTTCAATGTTTATATTGCCCAAAAAGGTGATAATCATGGTTGAGAGTCTATGCAATGCCTTTTTGTGGAATGGGGTGGCTGATAGACATACTGGAGTTAAAGTTAGTTGGTCTTATGTATGTTTTCCTAAAACAGAAAGGGGGCTTGGTTTGAGAAGAATGTCGGATTGGAACATAGTCTGTGCCTTAAGAAATATTTGGCTTCTTTTTATTCAAAATGGTTCCTTATGGGTGGCTTGGATCAATAACAACATCCTCAAGGGTAGAATTGCAGCTGGTCTTCGCAAAAGTTGCTAAACCTCAGACCAGTAGCAAAGAATTTTATTAAGCACGTAATTGGAAATGGTGAAAGCACTTATCTCTGGCATGACGATTGCTATCCAGCAGGGCCATTGCTAGATCACTATTCTAGAAGAGTAATCTATGATTGTGCATCAGATGAAAATTGTAAAGTAGCAGCTGTCATACAAAGCTGTGACTGGAGCTGGACAGCAGCAAGATCAAATGAGTTAGAAGAAATTCAAATAGCTTGCAGCACCATATACCTCAATGCTACTCCAGAGAAAGTGATTTTGATTCCTTCTCCTAGTGGTTCTTTCCAAACTAGACCTACTTGGGATGCTATTAGGATGAAAAAACCTAAGGTGGCCTGCTCCATCTTATTTGGTTTTATCATTCCATTCCCAAGCATGGATTCACTGCTTGGCTTGCAATTCTAGACAGACTCACAACTAAAGTCAGGCAAAAGAAGTGGGGGAGCACTGTACATACTCTGTGTTATATCTGTAACAGTGAGGATGAATCCAGAGACTAGTTATTTTTTTGGTTGCTCTTTCTCCAGATGCATCTGGTTCCAGGTACTTAGACTTTCTAATATAAACAAGTCTTCTGTTGATGATTGGAATTCTGAGTTCTCTTGGGCAGTGCAGAATTTGAGGGGCAAAAGTTGGCTTGTCATCTTCTTGAAGATTGTTTGGTGTGCTTATGTCTTTTATAACTGGAAAGAGAGAAACTCCAGGCTTCACAAGAATTTTCCAGGGTGCAGAGGCTATTCTAACTCTCATTCGAGCTGATGTTAGGGATAAGCTCCTAGGCATTAAATAATTGAGTATTGATTCTCTAGATGAAGAGGTTGCTGTAAACTGGGGCCTCAATCTTGTTGTTTGATTGTTTTCTGAGTAAAACTAGCTTGTTTTGTATCAGTACGTAGCAGTTTTCGGCTTAGCATTTTTGTTCTTAAAGATATAAAACTTGCAATTCACTATGAACAACATAAGTAACAGAGACAAACCTTGAAACCCCTTGCCAATGGTGGTCCCAGCGACATTAACAAGATCCGCCTCCTTGAAAATCTCTTCGACATCCAACCTCTGGTTGGGCTCGAACCCTTCAATGCTCTGTAACCTGAACTCCAGTGCCGCAATAGTATGCTCCGGCCTTCTGCAAGTGACCCATTTCGGGTTTAGTCAGCTTCTTGTCCCTAACCCTCCGGTACCCGACCTGGACAGCATCATAGCCATCAGTGGTCACAGTCTTGACCTGGGTCACAATGTTCCCTTCGCAAAATCCCACCACTATCACTGGTACTACTGTGCCATTGGGCTCGAAGTAGCTCATCATGCCAAGTTTGGTGCCCATCACGCCAATGCCGGCTTCCATGCTCATTGCTACTATGTGGGTTTTGCATCTTTAACTGTTTCTTGTGAAAATGAGTAGGGTTTTGGTGGTGTTGTAGAGAAGAGGATTCTTGGTAGGGAAAAGGGAGTTGCATCTTAGGGATTGCAAAGGAGGAGTGTGCCCAATTGAAGAGATGGCAGGGATTTGCATGATTTTTGGTTTCAAGCAGAGAGTGAGAGAAAAATACATGGGACGGGAAGGGGAGCACTGGAAGCAATCCGGTGCTTTTTGCAGCATTGAGCTCTTTTGGGCAAAGTTATTGTGCTGATACTACTGTACAACATATAATATTGTTATTTTCTTATTTCTACAAAAAGAAAAATACACCTATTTTTGTTTTCTTTTTTTTTATGAGAAGAATATTAGAAGAACCTCTCAAATATAATTATTCAATCTAAAAAAGCCCACAGAACAATACTTTAATCCAATAAATAAAGGGTGAATTTTAATACTAAACTATACAGTCTTTTATTATTTTCAATTTTCAATTTAATTCATGCTTGTTTATTAACAGCTATTGCTGATAGTTGTATAAAGAATTTCATTACAAAGTTTAAGATCTTCTACAAATGAAAAAAAATAAAAATTAAAGGGTTATTTTTCTCTAAATACCTTTAATTGTTGACAATGTTAGTTATGGATTAGTTAATTGAATTCTTTTGGATTGGAAATTTATATTTTTTATTGCTTTTTACTCTTTAATAGGCTATAATTTGTCATAAAGAAATTTGTAATGTTCCTTGATAAAGCAACAAAACTCCTTCATTTTTTCATCTTACTTCTGTTAATTCTATTTTGAATATACAAATTATTAATCAGCTAAAATAATTTATAGTTGGAAATTTCATTAAAAAGTAATATAAGAATTTTGCAATTTTCATTAACAAATTATACATTTATGTTTTTACATATAAATTTGATATTCAATAATTAGCTCACAGACACACTTTGTGCACTAAAATCTAAAAGAATAGAGCAGTGCTAGAACACTTCAGCTAATCATCCATTTATAACATTTTGCCAGTTAACTAGTAATTGGGTGATATCTGTGAAAGTTAGACTAATAAATTATCATTTTACCATTAAAAAAATCATCATTTGGCATTGCAACAAGTGAAAAAAAAAATCTATTAGTTTTTGGTTTAGTTATGGCTAATCAACCAACTAAATAATACTTATCCCAAAATGGATATGGTTATATTTGATCATCTATTAAAGATGACCAAGAAATATTGATAAGAATAATTAGAATATATTTGATCATCAGTTAGAGATAATCAGGAAATATAGATAAACATTATTCATATTTGAATTTCAAAGAGGCAGATATCAAGGAGTGGAGAACAAGTTGGAAGCCTCTATGTTAGGAAATATGATGATTGAAAAATCAAATGAATCGAGTTAGCACAATAATCAGAAGAAAAAAAAATTTATCGGAGAGAGAAAAAGGGATAAAAAGATTTATAGTGGTTCGACGATGAGCCTACATCCACTTCTTCAATAGGTATCCTCTCGGTTTACTGAGTTCCACTAATCTCAACGATTCCACCTGGTTTGCGGGTACCAAGGAAACTTTTACACCTTGTCTTGCTTTACGGATAGCAAGAAAACCTTACAAAAGAAATCTCTCTCAAACTCTCACTTTTACACTCTACAAATTTAAACACTATTGAAGTAGCAAATGAGACTGAAATTTTAAGCTCTATGTAAAATTGAGACTGAATTCTCTCTTTTTGCTCTTATACTGAACTCCCTTCAGTAACTGTTGAAATCGTACTTGTCTACTCCAAGAAAGGTGGTCGTGGTTCTGGCTCAAATAAATGTCAAAAGGTGTTCGTGGACCAAGCTCTTCATCGATACAACGACAAAGGCTCGGTATGATGGTCATATCTCTACTAAGGAAATTATTTTAGGATGTTATATAGATTTTCAGAATTTACAAGCTAGCGATATGGATATAGAGCACTATTTTACTGCTCTTAATTGGACTCATGTTGTAACGATATCAAAGATTGCTTATCCTCAGTTAATTAAACTATTTTATGCTAATTTAGTCAAGAATTCAACTGCAGGATTGTCTTTCAACACCTTTGTTAAAGGTAAGAAAATATTGGTTAATACCAATGTGCTCTTTGAGATTCTGGTAATTCTTAAAGGAGGAGAGGAATGGGTAGATATCTTCGATTAGGCTGATGATTTTGATAAACAAAATTCCATGAGAATGCTGAGAGGAGATCCTTCCTACATTTTTGGCAATTCTTTTAAGGACACCAATGCCTTGACCATAGAAAGTAGAGTAGTACATCTTATCATAGGTTATTGTATATCTCCAAGAAAGAAGAGTTATACATACGTCAGTCAACTTGATGTCTACATCTTATGGATCCTTATAAGTGGAATTAGATATAACATTTTTAGTCTCATCATTGCTAAAATGGTTGAGGGGTAGAAAAAGAAACTTGATGGCCTTCCATTTGGAATACTAAGTACAAGGATCCTAAAGCACTATAGTGTTTCCTTTGTTGGAGAGGTGAAGGTGGTGTTAGCCCCCACTGATTTGTTTAACAAGTCCACACTGAACAAAATGAAATTAATTCAGTTAGAAGATAGAACTTGGGAACACTCTATCAATGCCTCATATGACCCAACTTCCAAGGTTTGGAAAAGAAAGTCAACAGGAGCTGTATAAGAAGAAGAAAAAATGGAAGGTGATGAAGGACAAGAAACTGCAGAAGTTGCTCAGACTGATCATGCAATTGGGTATAGAACTAAGACTCAAGACCTCAACAATTCAGTCTTAGCTGCATTACAGGAGCTTAAAGATGGGATGGCATCTCTCACTCTCATGATGAATGCCCATTTTAATATCCTTGACGGCGAGCTTGAGGAGCTTAAAGAGCAAATTACCAGGATTTGTCGACCTTCTTATACTTCTCGATACCCTTCGTCTTTCTTTTGTCTTAGAATTTTTATAAACTTTGCAAGAACATCTACTGTTACTTTCATGCATTTTATTGTTTCAAGACTTATTTTCATTACCTATGGATGTTTGTTTTACTATGATATTTTGTTGGGATCATGGGGACTTAAGCTTTCTACTTATTATTGGATGTGGTAGGTGTGGTAAACAAAGCAAGAAATAAAGATGAAGACTTTCTCTCTCAGTGGTCAACCATGGGGAAGAGAAATGATGGTTTTTTAGGTGAAAACTAGAGGTGGAAGGTGTGTTTAACAAAGCAAGAAAGAGAGAAAGACATCTTCTTTGATGGTTCTTGGAAAAAGTGAAATCTTTAAGTCTTATAGTGGATTTAAACAAAATAAAATAGGAGAGGAAGACTTCCTCTTTGTGGCTGGCCATGGGAAGAAGAGAAGAACATTTTTGAGGTAAAAACTAGAAGTGGAAGGTGTGTTTAACAAAGCAAGAAATAGAGAGGAAGACTTCCTCTTAGGTGGTTCTTGGAAAAAGTGGAAGCTTGAAGTGTTATAGGTGTTTTAAACAAACCAAAAGAGAAGAAATTTTTTTTTTCATATGCTCGGCCACATGGGAGGGAGAATGGTGCAAAATTTTAATGTCTTTGACACATAAGAAAGTGTAGGAACCTAGAAGGTAAATATCCAATTAACAAAGCAAAAAGGAGGGAGAAAAATTCTCATTCTTGCACTCATATGGCCGATCACATGAGAAGAAAAAAGGTGCATTTTTTTCAGTGATGAAGTGTTGTTTTTTTAAGGAGAAAAAATTCAGTTTTTTATGTGTAGAAGGTGGACTTTCACACATCAGAAATTGTGAGAGCTCACAAAGGAAGTGTGCATTAATTAGGCAAAAAGAGAGATGGAAAATTTCTTGTTTTTTCACGCTAAGTGGTCGGCCACAAGGAGGGAATATATAGCAGTTTTTTTAGTGGAAAATGCTGTTTTTTAAGGAGAAAAAGTGCAGTTTTTTAATGGAGAGAAAGTGTATTTGACACATAGGAAAGAGTGAGAGGTTAAAGAGGAAGTGTGCACTTAACAAGGTAAAATAGAAGAATAAAATTTCCTCTTCTTCTAGCCATATGGCCAACCACAAGGAGGAGGGGAAGAAAATTTTTTTTTTTTTATGCAAAAGAGAGTTTTTCTTGAAAACGGAACCAATCAAAAGGTGCTAAGTGGTGGGTGAAATTGGAAATTCACTCACAAAATTGAATGGTCTTCTTAGACTTCAATTTTGGGCCAAAAGTGTTTTAGGCTAGCAAAAACCAATGGACTTTAGTGAATTTTGGGTTAGGACAAAAATGAATTGAAGACTTTTGGCTTGAATTTGGTGGAATCAAATATGATCCAATTGATTTGAGCTTACGATGGATTTAGTGGATTAAACAAAAATGGTGTGCAATTGGTTCTAATCTGAAATTAAATTCAAACCTTTGCATTTACCAAGTCCAAGTGCATTGGGATCAAAGATTCGTCATAGAAACCACACGTGGCCCGTTCAAAATTTTGGAACGAAATTGGATGTCTACAATTTGCCACCCCAAGTGTAATCCCATCAAATTTGTTCTATGCGGGAGGTGTGATAGATTTTCTGGGATTAAACTTGAGGTGAGGTTAATTTTTTTAGGATAAGTTTTCCCTCGCTATATTCTATTATTTCCAACATTACCCTTTACATATAAAGAAACAAAAAAATATTTCAGAAGCAAACGATTTTTTTCGTCTCTTCTTCATCTTTGTCTTCCTTCTTCTTTTTCTCCTTCTTCCTTCTTTTTCTCCTTCTTATCAATTTGGGACTTCTATGACACCACCTGGATCTACCATTATAGATCTACAATGCCATGTGTAGTGCAGCAGATCTGACGTGACAAATCTGTAGCATCATAGATCTACCGTGATAGAACTACAATATCGTTTTCAGCACTATGGATCTACCATGATAGATTTATGGTTTGAAATATATGGGAGGGGGAAGAAGAAGAAGAATATGAAGAAAATGAAGAAGTAAAAATTTGATTAGTTTATGGGTTCTTTTGTTGTTTTGCTGAAGAAATTTCTAGCACTTGGTTAGAAAATTCTTCAAAGGTTATTTATTGTGGTTAATTTATTTGATTTGATTTTTATTTTTATTTTGGAATGTTTATGGAGTTATTTTTGGATTGTTAAACCCAAAATAAATGTAATTAATTGAAAGTAATTAATTCAATAGAAGTGGGAGATTTGGAAAGACAAAGTATGCAATATATAGAAATGTAAAAGAGCTTTGATCAACATTAGATATAGTGATGAAGAGAAAGTGATGAGGTTATTTTGGTTATTTAAACCTTAATCCAATCTTAATCCTATAAATATTTCATGAACCAAACATTGGCATCAACTTTGACTATTCAGTCCAATCCTTTAAACCAAACTATGGACAATAGTATTCCCACTTCAATCCTGCTTTAGTCCAATCTCACTTTTATCATACTCCAACCTTACTTCAATCCTGTCCTGGAACCAAATGAGCCCTTAGCATCTTTAAGATACTGATTTTAGTTGGTCCATGGCATGGCCTACTGTAAGTACCGCATCATTCTATTGTACCCTATTACTCCAAGTTTAATACCAAAGGTTATTCCCTTCGACGAAGGATGAATAAGAGAGGGTGCGGATCAAAATGGCTTAGAATGTAGAAGGTTTAGAACCTATAAGGTCTAAGAGTGTTAGACTAGAAATATTCACTATTTATGGCATTAGACCTTACCGAGTGACATATCATCCAAGCACAAAGTAAGGATGATAGGTAAATTAGAGTTGCTATTTGACCTTAAAGGGGGCCCAAATATTTTATCAGTGGTCTGCAAGAGATTGGGGTACAAGAGAAGAAGGATTTAAAGTTTCCCCCTTTGCCTAGGTCGAAACCAAGCACTTGTAATCTTGAAAAAATATTTAAAATTAAATTAAGATAGTAAATTCAATTGAAAAACAAAGAAACAATGCCAGTGCAATAAGGAAATAGTCATAGAAAATCGAAACAGAAAGAAAAACATGAAACGAAGAAAATAGGGTCCAGGTTCACCGGTCAGGTCAAGACAGGACTCAACCAATCACAAGATAGGGGTTCTGCCCCAGTGAGGAATTGACTGGTCCCCCTGGTATGAGTTATAGCATTAACGAGTTTTCAGCAGAAACCTCATTTTCGGTCAATTTTATTTGCAATTTCGATCAAGAAAATTCAAGAAAACCCTAATCTAAATGACATATTAATAGGAAAACATACTAAATAATTATTTCTACATGGCATATGAATTTTAATTAATTATCTAGAAGTAAGAACCCTAATCTACATGACATGCAAATTCTAATTCAAATCCTAGAGCGATCCTAGAACATACTTTATAGAAGAAAAAAAAATTAAATGAATACAAACCAACTACCACATAGACATTTTAAAAACAGTTGAAAAGCAGGAAGAGCAGTGAAAGAAAATTATCTACTACCTTGCCATGGAGAATTTAGTCCATCCATAAACCAAAGAATGGGCAATACATACTCTACTCGGCTCTGTTTCTCTATAAACACTTTCAAAATATTTATTGCTCTTTAGCTAAATAAACCAATATAGTAAGATCAACCCGTTAAAACATTGAACCTCAAAACTTTTGTGCACATCTTGAATACAAGAGCTAAAAAAGAAAAATCAACCAATTATACTATAAACACTTTCAATGTCTTTATGAGCCTCCATCTCTATGGAACAATAAAACCAAATTAACCCATCAAAACATGAGTTTAATCTTAACTTATGAGGTGTAACATCTATAGATATAGGAGCACATCCAAATGTGATGCATGGTAGGGTTCTAAACCAAGTGGTCATGTGCAAAGGAAGGACAACAACAGAAGCTAGTCAACTTAGACTATAAACACTAGTTCCAGTGTTTGAAAAAGCATGGAATAGCAAATCAGGGTTGTGATAGGTTGTTAACAAGGGTACACCAACACAAGAGAGAGCAAAGAATAAGGATTTAGCACCGGTAGTCATCACTCCAACAACAGACACATAGAGAGTGGAATGAGTTAAGGTTGGTATTTCCTTAAGAGCATGTGTACTATACTATATACATCTGCACAGCATCTAGGTAAGTAACATTCTGGTGGTTATGGTGCTAAGGACCTGTATAAAACTACGTGAGCAAAAAGAGCAACCGTTTGAACGTGCCAAGTCCATAAATGCAATCACGATTTAGAATACAAACCTCAAGGACTGGTATATGCAAGAAGCCCTTCAAAGTTGATATTTAGTTTTTGCTCGAAGCTAACACTTATGAACAAATGAAAAAAATAAATTCTTTAAATAGGATTTAAAGAACAAGAATAAGCAATCATACAACTAAAACAGAAAAATACATGTAGTCAAGGTTGGCTTGCCATTAAAAGGGACTTCGATTTATTTTGAGGAAGAGAGAGAAACTAGAGGGGATTAAAGATAAATATAGAGGAAAAGGATAATTATTTTTAGCATGACTCTAAAATGCCTGAAGGCCATGATAAAATGTTAATCATAAACTTGAACAGCAAAACTAGGAATAGCTTTCAAAGGCTCGCCTCCAAGTTAAGAAGCTGTGGAAGGTTTGCAAGTGACGTGATTTGATTTCCTACAAGATAGAGCTTCTACAAAATGATATATATTTCAAGACCATATCGGATGGTGAACTCCAATATTCTTTACTCACAAAATTAGATAAATGAAGATATATGAAACACAAACCTGTAGGACTTTGCAATTTTCATGCGGTTCAAATCCAGGCCCTTTAAAATCTTTCAAACTCAAATCAAGAACTTGGCAACAAAACAGTTCTATGAAGCAGCTACCAAACTATTTGCTGCAATTCTATGATCAGAATGTATGTGATGATTGTGAAACCTAGATTTTTTTTTTCCAATTAAAGGGTTTTTTAAAACCTTCAAGGGAACAACAACAAAATAAGGATAAGATTAAGTCCTGAAATAACAAACCTTCACCCCTTACAGTGTAGATAAGAGATGTCTCTGAGATACACAAACTAACAAGTAGGGGTATCAATTAAAGAACTGCTAAAGCTAGTTGAAAAGATAAATATTGGGGAGTAAATGATAACATCACTCTCTTCCTCCTCATAAAGGAGGAGATTAACTGAAGAATTACGTATTACTGAGCTTATCAAAGCTGCAGATCCAAACCTTAGTGGAAAAAGATCAACCATCAAACCCCCAACAACTTTGTCACAAAGAAAGCAAGCTCCATGACACGAGTATAAAATATAGGGATCTGATGGGTGGAGTTCTTAGACTAATTAAGCCTATGATCCAAATTTTTACTGGTCTTTGTCTTCTTGGATAGTGCGGTGGCATCTGAAAGTGATTGCACCAGTTCATGGCCCATTCTGTCCACCACCACCAAATTTGGGGTATGTATCCTATCTCTCCCCTCCCTTTATATATGGTTTAAAATCCTTTTAGAAATAGGAACTTTAGAGTAAGAATGAGACTTTAACATGTGGTTTGTAAAGGCTACTAAGTACTAATAGTAAAATTCAATACAATCACTACAAATAAACCTATGAATTTTGAAAAGGAAAGGTCGGGACGCAAAACCAAAACGTCAGCCCTTGGTGTGAAACAAGTTCTTCTTGGTTCTTGTCATTGTAATGAAGGTTTTCCTTCACGTTTTTACTCTTGTGGTACACCTATTAGGCCACTTAAGGAAAATAATGGCATCCTTCTAGCCATGAGGTACCTAAGCCATCAGAGTTATCAGGTGAGCCTACCTTTTTAAGCAAACCCTAAAACCTTCCCATCTAGGATAAGGACCCTCTTTATCCCTTTGCTTGGATATGTTTGCTCTCACTTCACATGTTAAAGATAAAATAAATTACTCTCAAACAATTTGAGCCTCATGTTGAGCCTAGTTTGGTCCAAAATAGAGGAATTTCTCTTAGTTAAGTCATGTTAACTTGACATCATTAAGGAAACCACAAAAAAAAAAAAAAAAAACTAATTGGGCCCTAACACAAGAAATCTAAAATGGATGGATGCATAAGGATCAACTGGGATGATCCACGTGAAAGACAATCTTCATCATTAATTTGGGCTTCATGGGTTTAGCCCAAATCACCACTAGGTTCTGAATCCCTTATGAGACTTATTGATGACAAAATCATAACACTTAACTATAAGAAAGCCCATCCACGGATTGAAGATGTCTAAACCAAGGTTCTCTACGTTAAGTCTTGTTGGCTTAACATCATTAAGGAGCCCACAAAAAGAAACTAATGATGATTGAGCCCTAACTTAAGAAATCTAAAATGAATGGATTTAAGGGGCAAATAGAATGATCCATGTGAAGAGCAATCTTCATCATTCATTTAGACTTCTTGGGTTTAGCCCAAATCATCGTTAGGTTCCGAACCCTTTGGAAGACTTATTGTTACCAAACTCACAACACTTAACTTTGAGAAAGCCAATCCGCAGATCGAAAATGTCTAATCTAAGGTTCTCTTAGTTAAGTCTTGTTAGCTTGACATCATTAAGGAGCCTACAAGAAGAAACTTATGATGATTGCGAATTAAAAGGATGCCTAGGGAAAAAGTGGAATGATCCATGTGAGAGGAAATTTTCATCATTCATTTTGGCTTCTTGAGTTTAGCCAAAATCACCACTGGACTCCTAACTCCTTAGGAGACTTATTGATATCAAACTCACAACACTTGACTGTAAGAAAGCCAATCCATGAATTGAAGAGGTTCAAATCAAGGTTCTTTTAGTTCAGTCTTATTAGCTTGACATCAATAAGGAGTCCACAAAAATAAACTAATGATGATTGCCCCTGATCCAAGAAATCTAAAATAAAAGAGAAATGATGCCTAAGGATTAAGTGAAATGATCTATGTGAGAGGAAATCTTCATCATTCATTTGGACTCCTTGTGTTTAGCCTAAATCATCACTAGGTTCCAAACCCCTTGGGAGACTTATTGATGTCAAACTTACAACACTTAACTGTGAGAAAGCCAATTTACGTATTGAAGAGGTCCAAACTAAGGAACTTTGATAGAAATTTAACTAAAGTAAATTACCTTCATGTTTATGCTTCTAGCATTTGGGCTAATTGAGAACTTATCCTCAAGTGGACTTTAATTCATTAAGTAGGCTTTTGGATGCAAAACTGAAACCAATTGATAAAGTTAAAGTAATGTTACGGATAAGTAAGCATGGGAAAAAGATTTATAACATAAAGAACTCAAAAAATGTCTTTCTTTTCTAGTCCAATCTCGCCTGCAGTGGAAGAACTTGTTGATGATTCAGCTTTTGGGGGTAGTTCAGGCTCAAAGACAGGGGTTGATATCGGTGAAATCCAGGACCTCAATGACAATGGTATTGAGCCACTTAGATTGCCAATAACCCAATGCCCAATTATCATAATGTTGCCCCACCAAACTTCCCTAACATTATTGAGGAATCACTCACTACCTATAACCCCTCCACCCTAATCACCTCAGTAACTAAAAACAACTCTAAACATAACCTTAAAAACAACCCTAAACATAAACTCATTCTCACCCTAGAGTTCCCTTAGAATTTCAAGTATAGCATTCCTTGCAGCAATAGCCTTGTCAAGCGTCCTTTTCTTTTTCTTCTTGTTGTGACAAGGGTGAGAAAGGGAATGATGTCCCTAACCCCCTCCTAGAGTCCAGTGATGCAGTCGTGAAAAAATTGATTACTTTTAGACTTCTTTATGTGATGAGAAAATCCTAAACGAAATTAGCCATTAATCCCCTTTATCAAAGGAGATTGTTGAGCTAGTTAAAAATGAGAAAGAAAGCATAGCCCAACCTAAAATGGAAGAAAATTGAATCATTAATTTATGAACTGATTAAAATCCATGAGAAATTCACATCAACTCAAGATTATCTGAAAAAAAAAAGTGAAAATCTAATAAAACTTTTAAAAGAGTACAAAGACGTATTTGCATGGTTATACGAGGACATACTAAGAATTGATTGAGTGATTTTATAGTATAAGATAGTCAAACAGAAGTTAAGAAAAATGAGAGTAGATTGGGTAGTCAAGATCAAAGAAAAAATCCTCAAGCAGTTTTGTTTAATCCATTAAATCAACCTTAAGCTTAAATCAATTGGGTCATATTGGATTCCATCAAATTCAAGCCCAAAGTCTTCAATTTAATTTTGGCATAACCCAAAATCCACTAAAGCCCATTGATTTTTGCTAGCCCAAAACACTTGTGGCCCAAAATCCAAGCCTAATAAGACCATTCAATTTTGTGAGTGAATTTTCAATTTCACCCCTCCCTCCACTTGGCACCTTTTAATTTGTTCCATTTTCAAGACAAGCTCTCTCTTTTGCATAAAGAAATTGTTTTTTCCTTCCTCTTTGTGGTCGGCCATATGGTTGGAAGAAGAGGAAGTTTTCTTCTTCTATTTTACCTTGTTAACTACACACTTCCTCTTTAAGCTCTCATCATTTCTTATGTGCCAAAGTCCACTTTCTCTTCGGAAAAAACTGCACCTTTTCTCCTTAAAAACATAATTTTCCACTTAAAAAACTGCATTATTTCCCTTCCACTTTCCCACACTTTCTTATATGTCAAAATTCTTAAAAATTGCACAATTATCCCTCCCATATACCCAACCATATGTGTGCCATAAGAAAAAAAATATTCTCTTTTGCTTTGTTTAAAATACCTATAACACTTCAAGCTTCCACCTTTTCCACGAACCACCAAAGAGAAAGTCTTCCTCTCTATTTCTTGCTTTGTTAAACACACCTTCTACTTCTAGTTTTCACCTTAAAAACTCCTTTTCTCTTCTTTCCATGGCCGTCCACAAAGATAAAGTCTTCCTCTCCTCTATTATTTTGTTTAAATCCACCATAACACTTATAGCTTTCACCTTTTTCAAGAACCACAAAAGAGGAAGTCTTCATCTTTCTTTCTTGCTTTGTTAAACATGCCTTCCACTTCTAGTTTCCACCTTAAAAATTTCTCTTTCTCTTCTCCATGGATGACCACTAAGAGAGAAATCTTTCTTTCTTGCTTTGTTTACCACACCTACCACATCTAGCTTTCATCCATTTATTTCAAAAGTGGCACCCTTGTCTTCTCCTTTTCACGTGGCCGACCACCTCCTTACTTTTCATTTTTTTTTTGTTTTTTAATCCCTTGGAAAGCTCACTCTCCTCCTATAAATACCTCATTGTTAACACAAAGCAAAAAAAAAGGCATTTCATGGGTCCATCTCATGGGTCGAATATTTTATTCTGGTCTTCCACAGATTTACTTGATTCTTGTAAGCAAGCTCTTAATGTTGATAAAATAGGCTTGCCTATTTATTGGAAAATGTAACGCTTTTCTTTAGGGTAAGGCCTAGGGCTCTCTGAAGTTGTTTATTCAAATATGGGCCCTTTCGTCCCCCCATTTATTTGTATTATTTTTCTTAATTAATAAGCCAGTAGGGCATGCCTAACCCCCCTCTACCATAAAGAGGTTTTTTTCTTATAAAAAAAGCAAAAAAGTAAGCGTTATAAGAAAGTGAGAGAAGTATAGATAGAAAAGAGAGAAGTTTAGAGGGAAAAGTAATAGAACAAAGAGAGAAGTATAGATAGAGTAAAGAGATAATCATAGAAAGATCAAAGAGAGAAGAAGTATAATAAAAGAGAAGAGAGCACACAAAAAAGATAGAAATCAGTAGAAAATGAAACACAAAAGAAGAACTAGAGAGATTTCATCCATTCGACCATATTCTTACAATTGGTCTTCTAATTCAAATCAAATCGATCTTCTAAATTTACCAAATCCACAAGAGCACACGAAATCTATGAGGATTACCCCCGCACGTGGAAACTTTCCTTAGTTAAAAAAGTTAGTTAAATTTCTTTTGATTGTGAAATAAAATTTCTAACATGCTTTATGTGTTTGAACCATCTTGAAAATGGATTAATTAACTTAGTTCACTTCTATTTGATAAAATCCATTACAGTTTCCATATTCATTTCTTTATCTTAGTTCCTTTATGATGTTTACTTCATTTCTTATAAATTATGTGCTTTCTTTTAACTAGTTTGTTGGTATTTGTCTAAGGATCAAACAGGAAAGGAGTTCAGCATCAGGTCACCAGGTGTGCGCCGTGCCTCACCTTGCAGCAAGGAGAAGTGTTCTGGCCAGGTGTGTTCAGCACCTTAGAAAGGGTGCGCCACGGTGCCCAAAAGGTGGAGGATGTGTGCCCTGGCTTGGGCCGCGACCTGCCTTGTTCTGGGCCGCAGCGCCAGGCACACTGATGCATGTTTTTCCAGCCTTTTGAGATGATGCGTGAAGCATGATCAAAACACACAGGTTCACTTAGACTTGTTGAAGGGCTATAGTTGATTGATCCTCAAGATCTAAGGGTTGAGATTGACTTCAAGATAGGTTCAAGAAGTGGTGAATTATATAAAGGGTCATCTAGCTTCAATCTCAACATGTGAAAGATATAATTTGTGAAATTCAGATCAAGTGTAAGAGTACAAAGACACAAACACAAGAGAGACTCATTGTAGAGAGGCTGATTGTTTAGAGAGAAAGTAGTATAGATTGGGGATTCAAGGGCCTTGTAAGTGGAATTTTCTTGGGGAAAATTCTAGCGTAACCCAAGTCCTTATTACTTTCTTTTCTCTTCTTTCGTTCTTCAAGAACTAGAGGTTTCTTGAAGAGGTGTTACTGTAATTGTAAGAACTCCATTGATTTAGTGCAGAGAGCTCGGAGGAGCTCACGAGGACGTAGGCACATTGCCAAACCTCGAAAGCAATTGCTTGTGTTCTTTCTTTGATTGGTTTGATTCCTGTTTTGTTTTAGTTTTATTACAAGTCATTCTAGACTTGGGTGTTTGGAAGATCACCACTTGGGCATCTCAAAGGTGATTTCCAACAGTGGTATCGGAGCTAGAAGAGATACCATCAACAGGGGTATCAAAGCTTTGGTGAGTGGGTATCAGAGCTAGAATAGAAGGTATCGGAGCAAGACTCCAAGAATCAAAGATCAACTTCTTGGGTAATTCAAGAACGGAGTAGAGATCAAGATTTGATCGTGTTCTTGAGGTTCAAGAACGGAGTAGAGATCAATCTTTGATCGTGTTCTTGAGATTTAGAAGAAGTTGGAAAGCAATTGTGGATGCTGCATAAATATGGGATTTTCTCTGCAAGATGAGTTCAAACTTCATTGTTGAGAAGTTTGATAGAAAGGGAGATTTTGCCCATTGGAAGCGGAAGATCAAAACTCTTCTTATGCAACAAAAGATGGACTTGGAAATTGGAGAAGATGACGCTTTTCCAACAAGTATCACGGAGGTCCAGTGGAATGAGATGAAGAAGATGACATATAGCACCATCTTTCTGCACATCTCGGATAGTGTCACAAGGGAGTGCGGAGACTCAGAAGATCCAACTATCATTTGGAAGAAACTAGATGAGTTGTTTCTTACCAAAAGTCTCCCTAATAAGATTTATCTTCTTAAATGAATCTTTGCTTTTAAAATGGATCCTAATAAAGAGTTGCAAGATAATCTTGATGTGTTTAATAAACTAGTTCAAGATTTGGCTAGTTGTAGTATAACAGTCCCGGATGAATAATTGGCTGTTATGTTATTGAATTCTCTTCTTGATTATTTTTAAAGTTTGATTAATGCTACTGAATATGGAAGAGATACACTAACCAAGGAAATTGTGATCAATGCTATAAAGGCTCATGATTTCAAAGCCAAGATGAGGGAAGCATCAAGTGGAGAAGGGCTGTTCGTTATAGGAAGGCTAGCAACTCAAAATGGCAGTAGCATCCATGGCAACTACTGGGATAAATCAAAGGGTAGAGGGCAGAGCCATGGGAGAGCACACTCCAAACCAAGATTTGGAGGAAAGATATGCTACTACTAGGATAAGGAGGGTCATTTTAAGAAAGATTACAAGAAGAAGTTGTGGGATGAGAGAGGAAGAAGCCATACCAACAATAGAGAGGCTTTGGTTACCAAAAGAGAACAGTAAGATGATGTTCTTGTTGTGTTCTCAAATATAAGTAGGAGGCAAGGTAGCGAGAAATGGATCCTGGATTCCAGGTGCACTTATCACATGTGCCCTCATAGGGATTGGTTCAATAATTTCAAGGAAACCAATGATGGAAAGGTTTTCTTGGGGAATGATACTTCTTGCCAAGTGAGGGGGATAGGAGACATCCAATCGAGGATGTTTGATGGAGTCACAAGGCTGCTGCGGAATGTGAGGTATCTTCTGGATTTGAGAAGAAATTTGATCTCATTGGGGCAATTGGATTTCATGGGGTACACATACAAAGCAGATGGAGGAAAGATCAAGGTAACCAAGGGATCTTTGATAGTGATCAAAGCATCAATAAAGGATGGTCTTTATGAGATGATCGGAGAGATAGAAATCAAGGATGAAGTAGCAAGCTTGATGGCTGAGATGGATGGCAGCCCTTTGGCATGCTCACTTGAGACATATGAGTGAAAGGGCCTGCAAGTTCTTAGCAATGATGGTCTACTTGGTGGTGACAGGATAGATAAACTTGATTTCTGCGAATGTTGTGTTCTTGGGAAGCAACATCGGGTCAGCTTCAACACCGGAGTGCACAAGTCTAAGGGTATTCTTGACTACATTCATGCAGATCTTTGGGGACCAACAAGAACACCAACACAGGGAGGTAATCGTTACTTTCTATCTTTAATTGATGATTATTCAAGAAAGGTTTGGGTTTTTTTGCTTAGAAATAAATCAGATGCTTTGAATAAATTTGTGGTGTGGAAAAGGTTCCTAGAGACTCAAACGGGCAGGGTAGTTAAGGTGTTAAGAACCGATAATGGCTTAGAATTTTTTAATAAGGATTTTGATAAATTCTGTGAATTAAATGGGATTCTCAGACATAAAACAGTTGTAAAAACCCCTCAGCAAAATGGAGTTGCTGAGAGGATGAATAGGACCCTTATGAAAATGGTTAGGTGCATGTTAATTGGGTTCGGTTTACCAAAATGTTTTTGGGGGGAAAACTGTGTCAACTATTGCATATTTGGTTAATATATCACCTTCTAGAGCTTTAGAGCTCAAGACTCCCGAGGAAATGTGGAGTAGGAAACCCCCTGAGTTAACAACCTTAGGACTTTTGGATGTGCTGCATTTACACATCAAGAGGATGATAAACTTAGCCCAAGGTCTAGAAAATGTGTGTTTCTAGGGTATGGTGATGGGCTTAAGGGATATAGGTTGTGGTCCTTAGAGCCAAAAGGGACTAAACCCATAATAAGTAGGGATATCATTTTTAATGAATTATTATTTCCCTATTTGGAGAAAACTAACCCTGCAAGGGATAGTAAGCAAACCAGTCTAGAATTTGTGAAGCATAACATCAAAGAGAATTTTGTTCAGGTAGAGCAAGGAAGGCAAGAAGGTTCGGACCAGGTAGAGCCCATTGATGAAGGCCAAGCTCAGGACACTCATGAGGAGGCTGAACTAGAATGGGATGATGCAGCAAGTCAAAATAACTATCAGCTCACAAGGGACTGGGAAAGGAGGGTGGTCAGACCACCTTTGAGATATGGTTTTGCGGATGCTAATGTAGCAGCTCCTTATTTAGAAGGAGGGGTTGAACTAGAAACTTACTTGGATGCCATGGAATGTAAGGATTCATCAAAGTGGCAGCTAGCTATGGAGGAAGAAATGGATTCTTTGAGGAAGAACAACTCTTGGGAATTGGTGCCCAAACCAGAAAAACAGAGAGTTGTGGATTGTAAATAGTTTTACAAGATCAAAGAAGGGAACACTCCAGGGGATGAAGTCCGGTATAAGGTTAGGCTAATGGCGAAGGGGTTTACACAAATAAAAGGAATAGATTTCACAGAAATATTTGTCACTGGTTGTGAAATACAAGACAATAAGGATAGTGTTAGCAATTGTGGTCCAATATAATTGGGAAATCGGTCAAATGGATGTGAAGACAGTGTTCTTACATAGAGAGCTTGATGAGACCATCTACATGAGGCAACTCAAAGGCTATGAGGAAAGAAGGCAGGGAGATTTGGTATGCCAATTGAAGAAATCTCTCTATAGCCTGAAGCAATCACCTCGATAATGGAACAAGAGGATTGATTCCTTTGTAACTAGCTTGGGTTTCATGAGGAGCTACTATGATTCATGTTTGTACTACAAGGGGCACAAGGTGGAAGAAGTGGTGATCATCCTCATCTATGTTGATGATATGCTGCTGGTTAGGAGCAGTATGGAGAGGATAGAAAAATTGAAGTCTTAACTCAGTGAGGAGTTTGAGATAAAGGATCTTGGCCATGCACAGAAGATCCTTAGGATGAGTATAATCTGGGAAAGGGAGAGAAACAGATTAAAGATTTCTCAGACTTCCTACATAGAAAAGATGATATCTAAGTTTTCTATGGAAGATGGTAAAACAGTGAAGATTCCCCTTGCTGGTCATTTCAAGTTCTCTAGCGAATAATGTCCTGGAATGGATGAGGAGAAGAAGGAAATGGGAAAAGTCCCTTACTCTAGTGCAGTTGTGTTGGAAATCACCTTGACAAGATTCCCAGGTGGTGATCTTCTAAATACCCAATTCTAGAATGACTTGTAAAGATTTGGAATCGAAAATAAGAACAGAAATCAAAGAAAGAAAGAAGACAAACGATTTGTTATCGAGGTTCGACAATAGCCTACATCCCCGTGAGTTCCTCTGAACTCTCTGCACTAAATCAATGGTTCTTTTACAATTATAGCAACCCCCTCCAAGAAGCTCAAGTTCTTGAAGAAACCAAGAAGAGAAGAAAGAAGATGATAAGAGCTATTACAATGCTCTCTATCAATTCTATGCTACTCTTTCTTTATAACCAGCCTCTCTACACTGAGTCCATCTTGTGTTTTGTGTCTTTGCACTCTCACACAATTCTCTCTTATATGTCACAATGTATCTCTTATAATCTCTCAATTAATTCTTGTTAAGAATGAAGCTAGGTGACCCTTTATATAATGCACCTACTTCTTGACCAATCTTGAGTGTCATTCTCCACCCTTAGATCTTGATGACCAATCAACCATGGCCCTCCATCAATCCTAAGTGATGCTGTGCATTTTGGACTTGTACCCACACACTTAACAAAAGGTTGAATCAAGTTAATCATGTGTGCATCAGTGTGCCTAGCGCCTAGGCCTCCAACAGGGCGCGCTGCGGCTTTGGGCAAAACACCTTTTCACCACTTTCTGGGCGCCATGGCCTTGGCCTTCCTCCAACATCCTCACTTGCTGGGCACCATGGCTTGGGAAGAGTAGGGCTGTGGTGCACACTGATGCTGGACCCTTCAAAGCTATGTGCACTTCTTTGTCTTGCTGAAAGGAGAGGTGTGCACACACCCAAAGTGAGGCACACACTTGTGTGCACTCCTTTAACATGCTGAAATTCATTCTTCCATCTCTTGTTTAAACCTTAACCATATTTAAACCTTATATAAATACCAACAATCTCTACCTTTGTCTAGGCGTTTAAACCCAAACCATTGTGTAGAGAACTTCAGGATCCAAACTCATCTTGAGTCATCATATCAACTGACTCCAATCCTAAGTAGTCCAAGGCAATGATTGAACTTACTTAGAGGTAGAACCTTGGTGCCTAAATCTGCAAGATTTTCTTCCATGGCTCTCTTGTCCACATGGATGCATCATTCCATAACATTTTCTCGAATGAAATGATACTGAACATCCATGTGCTTTGTCCTCTCATGGAACACTAGATTTTTACACAAGTGCAATGCACTTTGACTATCCGAATACACTACCACCTGCTCTTCCAGGACCTTCAACTCTTTCAACAACTCTTTGCACCACATAGCCTCCTTAATGGCTTCCGTAGCCGTTATGTACTCAGCCTCAGTTGTTGAGAGTGTTACCACCGGCTGCAACTGAGCCTTCCAACTTACACAACATCTGTTTAAGTTGAAGAAGTAGGAGGTAATTGATCTTCTTTTATCCCGGTCTGCTCCATAGTCTGAATTCGCATAACCTTCAAGACAGATGGACTTACCCCTCTTCTCATAAATTAGCCCTATTTCTGGGCTTCCCATCAAGTACCTTAACAACCACTTCATCCCAAGTCAATGCTCCTTTCCGGGATTACTCATAAATCTACTGAGGACACTTATTGCATGAGCAATATCTGGTATAGTGCTTACCATAGTGAACATAACTGAACTAACCGCACTAGAGTAAGGGACCTTTTCCATTTCCTTTTTCTCCGCCTCCGATCTCGGACATTGATCGCTGGAGAACTTGAAATGTCCAGCAAGGGGAACCTTCACTGGTTTGCTATCTTCTATAGAGAACTTAGATATCATCTTCTCTATGTAGGAAGTTTAAGAGATCTTCAATTTTTTTTTCTCCCTTTCTCGGATGATACACATCCCAAGGATCTTCTGTGCATGGCCAAGATCCTTCATCTCAAACTCCTCACTGAGTTGCGACTTCAATTCTTTTATCCTTTCCATACTGCTCCCAACCAACAACATATCATCAACATAGATGAGGATGATCACCACTTCCTTAACCTTCTGCCTCGTGTAGTACAAGCACAAATCATAGTAGTTCCTCATGAAACCTAAGCTGATTACAAAGGAATCAAACCTCTTATTCCATTGCCGAGGTGGTTGCTTCAAGCCATAGACAGATTTCTTCAATTTCCACACCAAGTCTCCCTGCCTTCCTTCCTCATAGCCTTCGGGTTGCCTCATGTAGATGGTCTCATCAAGCCCTCCATGTAAGAACGATGTCTTCACATCCATTTGCTCGATTTCCCAATCAAATTGGAACACCATTGCCAATACTATCCGTATCGTCTTGTACTTCACAATTGGTGAGAAGATTTCGGTGAAATCTATGCCTTCTTTTTGTGTGAACCCCTTCACCACCAACCTAGCTTTATACCGGACTTCATCTCCTGGAGTATTCCCTTATTTGATCTTGTAGATCCATCCACAATCAACAACTCTCTGTTTCTCTGGTTTGGGCACCAATTCCCAAAAGTTGTTCTTCCTCAAAGAATCCATTTCTTCCTCCATAACTAGCTGCCACTTTGATGAATCCTTACACTCCATGGCATCCGTGTAAGTTTCTTGTTCAACCTCTCCTTCCATCCAAGGAGCTGCTACATTAGCATCCGCAAACCCATATCTCCAAGGTGGTCCAACCACCCTCCTTCCCGGTCCCTTGTGAGCTGGTAGTCATTCCGACTTGCTGCATTAACCTCTTCTAGTTCAGTCTCATCTTGAGTTTCTTAAGCTTGGCCTTCATCAATGGGCTCTACCTGGTCCGAACCCTCTTGTCTTCCTTGCACTACCTGAACCGAATTCTTCTTGATGCGATGCTCCACAAATTCTAGACTGGTTTGCTCACTAGGCCCTGCAGGGTTAGTTTTCTCCAAGTAGGGAAATAACATATCATTAAAAAAAACATCCCTACTTATTATGAGTTTCATACCCTTCTTTTCTAAGGACCACAACCTATATCCCTTAACCCCATCACCATGCCCTAGAAATACACATTTTCCAGACCCTGGGTTAAGTTTATCATCCTTTTGATGTGCAAATGCAGCACACCCAAAAGTCCTAAGGTTGCTCAACTCAAGGGGTTTTTCACTTCATATCTCCATGGGAGTCTTGAGCTCTAAAGCTCTAGAGGGTAATCTATTTACCAAGTATGCAGAAGTAGATACAGCTTCCCCCCAAAAATATATGTGTAAACCGGATCCTATTAACATGCACCTAACTTTTTCCATAAGGGTTCTATTCATCCTCTCAGCAACTCCATTTTGCCGAGGGGTTTTTACAACCTTTCTATGCCTTAGAATGCCATTTAATTCACAGAATTTATCAAAATCCTTATTCAAAATTCTAAGCCATTATCGGTTCGTAAAGACTTAACTATCCTACCTATTTGAGTCTCCAGCAACTTTTTCCACACAGCAAATTTATTCAATGCATCTGATTTATTTCTAAGCAAATAAACCCACACTTTTCTTGAATAATCATCAATTAAAGATAGAAAGTAAAAGTTACCTCCATGTGTTAGTGTCCTTACTGGTTCCCAAAGGTCCGAATGAATGTAGTCAAGAATCCCCTTAGACTTGTGCACTCCGGTGTTGAAGCTGACCCGATGTTGCTTCCCAAGAATATAACACTCGCAGAAATCAAGTTTCTCTACTTTGTCTCCACCAAGTAGGCCATCCTTGCTAAGAACTTACAGGCCCTTTTCACTCATGTGTCCCCAGCGAGTGTGCCAAATGGCTGCCCTATCAATCTCAGCCATCAAGCTTGCTACTTGATCATTGATTTATGTCTCTCCGATCATCTCATAGAGTCCATCCTTTATTGCTGCCTTGATCACTACCAAATATCCCTTGGCCATCTTGATCTTTCCTCCCTCTACTTTGCATGTGTAGCCAATGGAATCCAGCTACCTTAATTAGATCAAATTCCTCTTCAAATCCAGAAGATACCTCACATTTCGCAACAGCCTTGTGACTCCATCAAACATCCTCAACTGGATGTCTCCTATCCCCCTCACTTGGCAAGAATTATCATTCCCCAAGAAGATCCTTCCATCATTGATCTCCTTAAAATTATTGAACCATTCCTTGTGAGGGCACATGTGATAAGTGCACCCGAAATCCATAATCCACTTTTTGATGCCTTGCCTCATGCTCACATTTGAGCACAAACCAATAACATCATCTCGCTGCTCTCCCTTGGCAACAGTGCATGCTGCGGCCTTGGGAAACTTGCACCCACACACTTAACAAAAGGCTGAATCAAGTTAATCATGTGTGCATCAGTGTGCCTAGCGCCTAGGCCTCCAACAGTGCGCGCTGCGGCCTTGGGCAAAACACCTTTTCACCACTTTCTGGGCGCCGCAGCCTTGGGTAGGGAGCATCGCGGCCTTCGCCTTCCTCCAGCATCCTCACTTGTTGGGGGCCGTGGCCTGGGAGGAGCAGGGCTGTGGCGCACACTGATGCTGGACCCTTCAAAGTTGTGCGCACTTCTTTGTCTTGCTGAAAGCAGAGGTGTGCACACACCCAAAGTGAGGCGCACACTTGTGTGCACTCCTTTGACATGCTAAAATTCATTCTTCCATCTCTTTTTTAAACCTTAACCATGTTTAAACCATGTTTAAACCTTATACAAATACCAACAAGTTGGATCAGTCATATCCATGATGGTAAGCACTAGACCCGACATTTCTTAGGCAATTAGAGTTTTTCAGCAGATTTGTGAGTAATCCCGGAAAGGAGCTTTAGCTTGGGATGAAGTGATTACTGAGGTACTTGAAGGGAAGCTTAGATGTGGGGCTGGTTTATGAGAAGAGGGGTAAGTCCATCTGTCTTGAGGGTTATGCGGATTTGGACTATGAAGCAGACCGGGATAAAAGAAGATCGATTACCTCCTACTTTTTTAACTTAAACAGATGTTGTATAAGTTGGAAGGCTCAGTTGCAGCCGGTGGTAACACTCTCAACAACCGAAGCTGAGTACATAGCGGCAACGGAAGCTATTAAGGAGGCTATGTGGTGCAAAGGGTTGTTAGAAGAGTTGAAGGTCCTAAAAGAGCAGGTGGTGGTGTATTCGGATAGCCAAAGTGCATTGCATTTGTGCAAGAATCCGGTGTTCCATGAGAGGACAAAGCATATGGATGTTCGATATCATTTCATTTTGGAAAAAGTTATAAAAGGATGATGAATTCATGTGGATAAGGTCACCACGGAAGAAAATCTCGCAGATTTAGGCACCAAAGTTCTACCTCTAAGTAAGTTTAATCATTGCCTTGGACTTCTTAGGATTGGAGTCGGTTGATATAGTGACTCAAGTTAAGTTTGGATCCTGAGTTCTCTGCACAAAGGTTCGGGTTTAATTGCTTAGACAAAGGTAGAGATTGTTGGTATTTGTCTAAGTATCAAGCAGGAAATGAGTTCAGCATCAGGTCACCAGGTGTGCGCCGCACCTCAGGAGATCCGCGCCTCACCTTGCAGCAAGGAGAAGTGTTTTGGCCAGGAGTGCGCTGCACCTCAGGAAGAGTGTGCCGCGGCGCCCAGAAGGTGGAGGATGTGTGCCCTGGGTTGGGCCGCGGCGCCAGGCACACTAATGCATGTTTTTCCAGCCTTTTGAGATGATGCGTGAGGCATGATCAAAACGCACAGGATCACTTAGACTTGTTGAAGGGCTATGGTTGATTTTTCCTTAAGATCTAAGGGTTAAGATTGACTTCAAGATAGGTTCAAGAAGTGGTGCACTATATAAAGGGTCACCTAGCTTCAATCTCAACATGTGAAAGACAAAACTTGTGAAAGTGAGATCAAGTGTAAGAGTGCAAAAACACAAACACAAGAGAGACTCATTGTAGAGAGGTTGGTTGTTTAGAGAGAGAGTAGTATAGATTGGGGATTCAAGGGCCTTGTAAGTGGAATTTTCTTGGGGAAAATTCCAGGGTAACTCAAGTCCTTATCACTTTCTTTTCTCTTCTTTCGTTCTTCAAGAACTAGAGGTTTCTTGAAGAGGTGTTGCTGTAATTGTAAGAACTCCATTGATTTAGTGCAGAGAGCTCAGAGGAGCTCATGGGGACGTAGGCACATTGCCGAACCTCGACAACAATTACTTGTGTTCTTTCTTTGATTGGTTTGATTCTTATTTTGTTTTGGTTTTATTACAAGTCATTCTACACTTGGGTGTTTGGACGATCACCACCTGGGCATCTCAAAGGTGATTTCCAACATAGTTACTAATCACATGCTTAGTTTTTAGTTCATTTATCCTTTAATCTACATACACTTAGTACTAATTCGCATACATCTGCACACATCCACACACACTTAGCACATATATGCACACACTTACTAATAATCCGTAGACATCCGCACACATTTAGCACATATCCGTACATACTTAGTACTAATCCACACACACTTAGTACAAATCCGCACACATATGCACACATGTCGCACATGCTTAGTTCTAATCCGCGTGTGCTTAGTTTAATCCACATGTTAATCCACTCATTTGTATCCATTTGTCTAAAGCAGTTTTGGTTCATGAATTAAATTCTCACATGTCTAGTTTACTTGTTAAACTTGTACACTTTAATCCATTTCTTTTTTGTTAATCTGCACACCATAAGTAATTTTAGCCATTCATTTGTTCATGTTCAAGGCATTTTATCTTTCTTTAGTTATGTATTTTCTTTTACCGCACCACTTTAAATATAATATTTGGTGTAATCTTGTTTGTAAATAAATTGTGAATGTGTGCTTCCTTACTTTATTAGTGTATGGTAATAAAATTTAAATTAAATTTTTGAATAATTTTCTTTGAAACATAAAGGGTTAAACTTTAGTCTAGGCAAGTGAGCGAGCTTTAATTCCTTCAAGTACCACTGTCTAGGAGCTTGTTTGAGACCCTATTCTTCAACTTGCATACAATTTTCTCCTTATCCTTTACTTCAAATCCATATAGCCATGCAGGAATTCAGTTTTAGCATCTAATTGCTCAAGATGTAAGTTTTCTACTGCTACTATACTCAACATGATTCGAATAGATTTCATTTTCACAACAAGAGAAAATATTTCTTGAAAATCAATACCTTTTTTTGTGCAAACTCTTTCACTACAAGCCTCGCCTTGTATCTCTCGCCCTCCAATCTCATCCTTCACCCTGTATACCCATTTTTTATGCAATGCTCTCTTTCTAGCTGATATCTTCACCAAGTCCCAAGTCTTATTATGCTTTAATGAATCCCTCTCCTCACTCACTCTGGATTAATGCTACATTGCTTCCTGAAAACATTCTGGTTCACTAGCATCAGTATACAAGTCATACCTCCCCAAAACAGGAGAGTATCTATTATGAGGTCGAATTTTCCTTTAGGATCTTCTAAGAACAGGGGTTACATGTTCATGCTCTCTAATAAATTATCACCATGTATATTTACCGCTTACAATCTCATCAGACTCTACAAACTCTTAGTCATATTTGCTACTTTGTTGCTTCCTATCCTTATCGGGAATGACTTAGGATCTAATTTCTTCCTACTATCTTTATCAATTTGGGCATAGGCATTCTCAAGAAAGAATAGTTAATGTGTTTTCCTGACCATACCTCCTCTGGATTTCCTCCATTCAATGCACAATATAGACTCCGATTTATCAAGAAAACTGCAATATCAATTGCTACTACCCAAAACTGTAATGGCTCCCTAGCAAAATTTGGACAAAATTCTCCAAAAGTTTTAGATAATTACAGTTATCCAATTTTAATATTAAGATTTCATCTCAATTGGAGTAAGTTTCCAATAAGACTCATATTTCAATTTAAGGTTACATAGAAACAGTTAGCTAAAAAATTGTTTGTTTCATATATTTAGATATAACTTCAATTACAAAAAATTATTAGAATTGTAAAACTAATCACATAACTAAATAATTATATTACTTGAATTAAGCTATGAGATATTAAGGTTGATAAGTATATTCTAGTGGTTTCATTGAGAGGAGAGGGAAGGCAAGAAAGTGTTCTCACAAATAAACATCACATGGTCCCAAATATCAGTACCATACTCAACTCACCATCAGAAAAAAGAGACTTCTTCCTAGAAAGGGATCGGTTTATAGAACAGTCACCATTGAATCATTGTTATGGTAAACATTTTCCTCTCAATGCCTCACTCTTTCTACAAATTAAACAACTTTTCAGCTGATATAGGATCACTATAAGGGGGGGTGGGACATAAGAAAAGCATAAAATATTCTTGTCTTCATCCACATGGTGAGCATTGATAGTCATATACTGGTCAGTAGTGAGAGATGACCATAGATCTGTTGTCAAGCAAACTACACTAATAGAAAAAAGAATGATAGTTTTTCCCTCTCTTGTATATATAGTTTAAGCATATCAGATTTGGTAATGTTTCTTGAAATATATTTCACATTTGGGTTCAAAATTTGAATCCGCAATCCAACCAAAACCGTCGAGTTAAAAAAATTCAATCCAAACCCCTATATCTAAAAAACCCAACCTAATTCATTGCACTGATTTAAGTTGATTTAACCATTCAGTTGGTTTCATTGTTCACCCTTAATGTCATGTGTAGTTTTTCTTAAACTCATAGTTAGTGTTATTTGCTCAATATTACAATATTATATACATGACTCGTGGTAGGGCTTGCTTTTTGTTCTAAAAAGAATGAAACCAATGTTTGGTTGTGTGGAAATAAAAATAACACCTCTTCTAGCGTCAATTTTAATTTCAACTTTTGAGATAACCGAGTTTGCCATAAAATCGTATTCCATATTTATTTTGCAACCAAAGAAAAGAAATAGTGTGGGGTACATGAAATTGCTCATAGGAGTCAATGCTGTCATGGTTCAACCTACTCCAGCAAGGTGTGGAACTGGGAATTCACAACCCCTACAAGAGAATTATCTCGCTCATTAACGGATCAAATCAAGGTGGTCATGAGCTCCTCAACACTAAGGAATTTCTAGTTTTACAAGGCAGATTTCTCATAGTTACAAGATATGATGGGATCTCTGTTGAGGAACCTTTCCCAATATATCTCCACTGCCTACTTCATCTGGACTCATTCCTACAATAAATAAATTATAAAAAAAATAACCATGGAAGAATTTGAAAGTTGAAACACCCTGACCACCCAAATATAATCAGCAACATCATGCATACTAATATAAATTGAATATATACAGTCATAATGATAGAAACGGGGAGAACAAAGGAACTGGAGACAGAATACATTACACCATTTGTTATTTACATATACAAAGCAGTAGTGGAAAACTATCTACTTCCCTCAGGCTATTACTCCACATGACACCATCTCGACAAAACATCCAAGTGCAAACTGAAAACCTCTTAAAAAGACCTAACACAAAAAATGGCAAAATTTTATTTCATTAATTTTCCTTTTCCTATTATGAAAAGAGAATCAAAATAAGCTTCCACAACAGCAAATAAGAACCTTACTTGAGTTTGTCTGACATAGTAAGAAGCTCTATTAAAAAAATCTTGGAAGTAACATCAATAAGGAAGAGGAAATCCATGAAGATAAGTTAAATCCACACCCGACTACGGCACCAATGCCACCCTTCCCGTCCGTGCCACCTTCAAGAAAGAAAATAGACCACAAAATAATTTGAGAAAAATATGTTGCAATGCCAACAAATCTGAATAAATAAACAATATGACTAGCAGATATAAACACTTTGACATTGGCACTGAATTACAACTTAGATTATGAATCTACATATCATAACATGACGATTAAAATGGCAACTTCATAGTACAACATAATGCTTACAACAACAACTTGTTAAGAATGGGTTTTCAAGTGCTAGATGGTGATGCTGGTCCCAATAAAAATAGACTGCTAGTGGTTGGCGGCTCAAAATGCCTTCAAATTTTCCACCTTTTAGAAGGGCTTTACATCACATATATTTAGCATAAGTTGTATCTGACTCAATGCCAAAGGCCGGAAACAGCTGTACTTTGTTTTTGGTCCAATGACTTGGCAACACAATGGGGACTGCCGTCCCCATCCCATAACCCCCCAATCCTGGTGAAGGCAAGATTTAATCGCAGGTCCTTGTTACAACTACCAAAGGACTATACCAACTAAAATAGTTGGCACCTTCGAGACAATTGTATTCTTAGCAATTTAAAGTCAACCAATAAACATGGAATTGCACTAATAAGAGCAACGGACAATAAAGTTGTAATAAATTTGGTCAAAATCTACGTATTTAGAAGGAATTTCAGAAGCTGAAATCGAAGCAGCACTAGATAGCTTTATCTTTGTAGTGAACTTATCCAAACAAGGGAAGTCAAATGTAGCAAGGCGCAAGGACACAAGCTGTGTAAATGTGGAAGTCTCTCTTTGCCTCTCTTTGGGGTGTATTAGCTTCTATAATATACTTTGTAAGGAAAGAAGAAAACAAGTGGAATAAGAACAAATAAACTCTCAAGCGAAGGAAAAAGGCTCCTAATTTGCGTAAAAAGCATGGCTATTTTTCTCCTACCACATACTCTGCCTCACGCATAGTTGTGCAGGTTTTAAAGCTAGAACTTCTCATCACCAAACCTCACATGACAGGACTCGAAGAAATCCAACAACAAAAAAATGGCAGAACCCAATGCACCTCCAATTATTTCCGGACAAAAATCCTAGTGCACTTCAAAAAGTAAAAATAGTATATTATGATTATCTAGCTACTGAACAATGTACCAACAAATTATAAACTAATTCTCTATTCCCTTTGCAACTGAAACAACTATTATGTATTTCCCTCAGTTAACAAGATAAACAATTGCAAGAACACCATTAGAAGCAGAAATCTAGACGTTTTATCTTTAGTGGCCGTACTAGCTTGCCAAGTTCCTATAAGTTTCACCCTGACCCCTTGACGGAGCCCTGGAAGAATAAGCCTAGTGACCAGGGACGGATCCAGGGCCCTCATCTTGGGAGGCGAAGGTGTTTAGTCAAAAATTTTTATCATAAGACTAAAAATTCATTAAACTATATTTTTTTTTAAAAAAAAAATTTACATATAACCAAAAATTTCAATAAAGCTAGTAATATAAGAGGTAAAAAAATCAAATAATTTATCTTTTGATATTGTATATTTAGTGTTTAGTAACGTCAAGTTTCAAGACTCTTCATCTCTGATATAATATGATTTAACATAAATTAACCACAATTAAATAGTTAAAGCACTTAGCAACTCACATCCATAACAAAATTTGTTGGTATTTGTCTAAGGTTCAAACATTGTTAAAGTCTAAACCGAAGTTGGAAGAATAAATTTCAGCATGTTAAAGGAGTGCACACATGTGTGTGCATCATTTTGGGTGTGTGTGCACACCTCTATTCATCAAGGCAAAAGAGTGCGCACAGCTGTGAGAGGGACAGCATCAGTGTGCGCTGCACCTCTCCCTCATCAGCGCCGCACCACCCAGCAAGGAGGTAAAAAGGGGCTTTGCCTAGCGCCACACCACCCCCTGTTCAGTGCCTAGGCACTAGGCACACTGAGGCACACACATATAACTTGGTTAAGCCTCTTGTTAGGTGCGTGGATGCAAGGTTAAAACGCATGGCACCACTTAGGATTGATGGAGGGGCCATGATTGAGTGGTCATCAAGATCTAAGGGTGGAGAATGACATTCAAGATTGATCAAGAAGTTGGTGCACTATATAAAGAGTCACCTAGCTTCATTCTCAACATAACATTGTGACATAATTTGAGATCAATTGTAAAGAGTGACAAGACACAATACAAGAGAGAATTGTGTGAGAGTGCAAAGATACAAAACACAAGAGGAACTCATTGTAGAGATGCTAGTTATAAAGAAGAGAGAGTAGTATAGATAGAGAGCATTGTAATAGTTCTTATCATCTTCTTTCTTCTCTTCTTGGTTTCTTCAAGAACTTGGGTTTCTTGAAGAGGGTTGCTGTAATTGTAAAGAACCATTGATTTAGTGCAGAGAGTTCAGAGGAACTCGCGGAGACGTAAGCACATTGTCGAACCTCGATAACAAATTGCTTGTGTTCTTTTCTTTCTTGCTTTCGATTACTGTATTTCTTTGTACAAGTCATTCTAAACTTGGGTGTTTGGAAGATCACCACCTGGGCATCTTGTGAAGGTAATTTCCAACAGCGGTATCAAAGCTTGCACAGCTGGGTATCGGAGCAAGAACAAGAAGGTGACGGAGTCAAGACTTCAAGAATCAAATATCAACTTCTTGAGTGATTCAAGAACGGAGTAAAGATCCATCTTCGATCGTATTCTTGAGGTTTAGAATAAAGCGTTTGTGGGTATTGCATAAATCTAGGATCTTGTCCACAAAGATGGCTTCAAATTTCGTTGTTGAGAAGTTTGATGGAAAGGGAGATTTTTCCCTATGGAAGCGGAAGATCAAGGTTGTTCTTATGCAACAGAGAGTAGACTTGGCTATTGGAGAAGATGATGCTTTTCCAGCAAGTATCACGGAGGACCATTTTCTTGCACATGTCGGATAGTGTCACAAGGGAGTGCGGAGACTCGGAAGATCCAGCTGTCATATGGAAGAAACTATATGAGTTGTTTCTTACCAAAACTCTCCCTAACAAGATTTATCTTCTTAAAAGAATCTTTGCTTTTAAAATGAATCCTAATAAAGAGTTGCAAGATAATCTTGATGTCTTTAACAAACTAGTTCAAGATTTGGCTAGTTGTAGTGTTAAATTCCCGGACGAACAATTGGCTGTTATTTTGTTAAACTTTTCCTGATTGCTTTGATAATTTGAATAATGCTATTGAGTATGGAAGGGATACTTTAACCAAGGAGATTGTGATCAATGCCATAAGGGCACATGACTTCAAAGCTAAGATGAATGAGACATCAAGTGGAGATGGGCTGTTCGTAAGAGGAAGGCCAGCAACTCAGAATGGCAGTAGCAACCATGGCAACTACCAGGAGAAATCAAGAGGTAGAGGGCAAGGCCATGGGAGAGCACATTCCAAATCAAGATTTGGAAAGTGGTGCTTCTATTGCAACAAAGAGGGCCATTTCAGAAAAGATTGCAAGAAGAGGTTGTGGGATGAGAGAGGAAGCCATACCAAGAATGGAGAGGTTTCGGTTGCCAAGGGAGAACAGCAAGATGACATTCTTGGTTTGTGCTCAAATGTGAGTAAGAGGCAAGGCAGCAAAAAGTGGATTCTGGATTCTAGGTGCACTTATCACATGTGCCCTCACAAGGAATGGTTCAAGAATTTTAAGGAGATCAATGATGGAAGGGTCTTCTTGGGGAATGACAATTCTTGCCAAGTGAGGGGGATAGGAGACATCCAGTTGAGGATGTTCGATGGAGTCACAAGGCTGCTGCGAAATGTGAGGTATCTTCCAGATTTGAAGAGAAATTTGATCTCATTGGGGCAGCTGGATTCCATGGGGTATACATGCAAAGTAGAGGGAGGAAAGATCAAGGTGGCCAAGGGATCTTTAGTAGTGATCAAGGCAGCAAGACAGAAATCAATGATCAAGCAGCAAGCTTGATGGCTGAGATGGATAAAGCAGCTCTTTGGTACACTCGCTTGGGACATATGAGCGAAAAGGGCCTACAAGTTCTTAGCAAGAATGGTCTACTTAGTGGTGACAAAGTAGAGAAACTTGATTTCTGTGAGAGTTGAATTCTTGGGAAGCAACACCGGGTCAGCTTCAACACCGGAGTGCACAAGTCTAAGGGGATTCTTGACTACATTCATTCGGACCTTTGGGGACCAGCAAGAACACCAACACAGGGAGGTAACTTTTACTTTCTGTCTTTAATTGATGATTATTCAAGAAGAGTGTGGGTTTATTTACTTAAAAATAAATCAGATGCTTTAAATAAATTTGTTGTGTGGAAGAAGTTGCTGAAAACTCAAACAGGTAGGGTAGTTAAGGCTTTATGAACTGATAATGGCTTAGAATTTTGCAATAAGAATTTTGATAAATTCTGTGAATTAAATGGTATTCTAAGGCATAGAACGGTTGTAAAAACACTTCAGCAAAATGGAGTTGCTGAGAGGATGAATAGAACCCTTATGGAAAAGGTTAGGTGCATGTTAATAGGATCCGGTTTACCAAAATATTTTTGGGGAGAAGCTGTAGCTACAGTTGCATATTTGGTGAATAGATCACCCTCTAGAGCTTTAGAGCTCAAGACTCCTATGGAGAAGTGGAGTGGGAAACCCCCTGAATTAAGCAACCTTAGGACTTTTGGGTGTGCTGCATATGCACATCAAAAGGAGAATAAACTTAGCCCAAGGTCTAGAAAATGTGTATTTCTAGGATATGGTGATGGGGTTAAGGGATATAGGCTGTGGTCTTTAGAAAAGAAGGGCATGAAACTCATTATAAGTAGGGATATTATTTTTAATGAATTGTTATTTCCCTACTTGGAGAAAACTAACCCTGCAGGGGCTAGTGAGCAAACCAGTCCGGAAGTTATGGAGCATCTCATCAAGGAGAATTCAGTTCAGGTAGAGCAAAGGAGGCAAGAGGGTTCGGACCAGGTAGAGCCCTTGGATGAAGGCCAAGCTTAAGAAACTCAAGAAGAGGCTGAACAAGAAGAGGTTGATGCAACAAGTCATAATGACTACCAGCTCACAAGGGACCGGGGAAGGAGGGTGGTTAGACCACCTTCAAGATATGGGTTTGCGGATGCTGTGGTTGCAGCAGCTCCTTGGACAGAAGGAGAGATGAGTGAACAAGAGATTGACATTGATGCCATGGGATGTAAGGATTCGCCAAGATGGAAGCTAGCTATGGAGGAAGAAATGGATTCTTTGAGGAAGAACAACTTCTGGGAATTGGTGAAAATTCTAGGAAAGCAGAAAGTTGTGGAATGTAAGTGCACTTACAATGTCAAAGAAGGGTACCCTCCAAGAGATAAAGTCCAGAACAAGGCTAGGCTGGTGGCGAATGGGTTCACGAGAAGAAAAAACATAGATTTCACAGAAACTTTCTCACCTGGACACAAGGTGGAGAAGATGGTGAGTATCCTCATCTATGTCATTGATGTGCTGTTGGTTTAGAACAGCAGGAAGAGGATGAAAAGGTTTACATCTCAACTCAGTGAGGAGCTTGAGATGAAGGATCTTGGCTATGCACAGAAGATACTTGGGATGTGTATCATCCGGGAAAGGGAGAGAAACAGATTGAAGATCTCTCAAACTTCATACATAGAGAAGATGATATCTAAATTCTCTATGGAAGATAGCAAACCAGTGAAGGTTCCCTTTGCTGGTCATTTCAAGTTCTCCAGCGATCAATGTCCGAGATCGGAGGCGGAGAAGAAGGAAATGAAAAAGGTCTCTTACTTTAGTGCAGTTGGTTTTGCTATGTTCACCACGATAAGCACTAGACCTGACATTGCTCATGCAATGAGTGTCCTCAGTAGGTTTATGAGTAATCCCGAAAAGGAGCATTGGGTTGAGATGAAGTAGTTGCTGAGGTACTTGAAGGGAAGCCCAGAAATAGGGCTGGCTTATGAGAAGAGGGTAAGTCCATCTGCCTTGAGAGTTTTGCGGATTCGGACTATGAAGCAGACCGGGATAAAAGGAGATCAATTACCTCCTATTTCTTCAACTTAAACGGATGTTGTGTAAGTTGGAAGGCTCAGTTGCAGCCAGTGGTAGCACTCTCAACAACCGAGGCTGAATACATAGCTGCTACGGAGGCCATTAAGGAAGCTATGTGGTGCAAAGAGTTGCTGGAAGAGTTGAAGGTACTGGAGGAGCAGGTTGTGGTGTTTTCGGATAGTCAAAGTGCATTGCACTTGTGTAAGAATCCAGTGTTCCATGAGAGGACAAAGCACATGGATGTTCGGTATCATTTCATTCAGGAAAATGTTACGAAAGGATGCATCCATGTGGACAAGGTAGCCACAGAAGAAAATCCTACGGATTTAGGTACTAAAGTCCTACCTCTAAGTAAGTTCAATCATTGCCTTGGACTACTTAGGATTGGAGTCGGTTAATTGGTGACTCAAGATGAGTTTGGATCCTGAAGCTCTCTGCACAATGGTTCGGGTTTAAACACTTAGACAAAGGTAGAGGTTGTTGGTATTTTTCTAAGGTTTAAACATAGTTCAAACATAGTTAAAATCTAAACCAAGGTTGAAAGAATAAATTTCAGCATGTTAAAGGAGTGCACACATCTGTGTGCATCACTTTGGGTGTGTGTGCACACCTCTATTCATCAAGACAAAAAAGTGCGCGCAGCTGCGAAAGGGACAACATCAGTGTGCGCCGCACCTCTCCCTCACCAGTGCCGCACCGCCCAGCAAGGAGGAAGTTCTGGTAGAGGGCAGCACCGCACCTCTCCCTCACCAGCGCTGCACCGCCCAGCAAGGAGGTAAAAAGGGGCTTTGCCTAGCGCCGCACCGCCCCCTGTCCAGTGCCTAGGCGCTAGGCACACACATACAACTTGGTTAAGCCTCTTGTTAGGTGCATGGATCCAAGGTTAAACGTACAGCACCACTTGGATTGATGGAGGGCCATGATTGAGTAGTCATCAAAATCTAAGGGTGGAAAATGACACTCAAGATTGATCAAGAAGTTTGTGCACTATATAAAGGGTCACCTAGCTTCATTCTCAACATAACATTGTGACATAATTTGAGATCAATTGTAAAGAGTGACAAGACACAATACAAGAGAGAATTGTGTGAGAGTGCAAAGATACAAAACACAAGAGGGACTCATTGTAGAGAGGTTGGTTGTAAAGAAGAGAGAGTAGTATAGATAGAGAGCATTGTAATAGTTCTTATCATCTTCTTTCTTCTCTTCTTGGTTTCTTCAAGAACTTAGGTTTCTTGAAGAGGGTTGCTGTAATTGTAAAGAACCATTGGTTTAGTGCAAAGAGTTCAGAGGAACTCACGGGGACGTAGGCACATTGCCGAACCTCGATAACAAATTGCTTGTGTTCTTTTCTTTCTTGCTTTCGATTGCTCTATTTCTTTCTACAAGTCATTCTAGACTTGGGTGTTTGGAAGATCACCACCTGGGCATCTTGTGCAGGTGATTTCCAACAAAATTTGAGCAATAATCAAACCCAACCGTGACATTGAATTTGAGAAAATTAGCACTTCATCTAGCCGCTCTATTGTTCCACTTATTGGCATCCAATTCAGCTACTCTAAACCGATCACAACATATTATTTGGTCAATTAGTAAGGATTTCACCTCAAGGGTAATTGTATGATCAGACAAATCAACAGGTTTGGCCCCGGAATATGCTGGCAATATCAAGAACATCCCTCCTTGCAGCAGTGTTGACAGCAATTTTGATCAGCATCAGTTCGCACTATTCGAAAGGGAAGTCGGTGATATCTTGAACCTAAAAAGAACAAGCACTTTTTCACTGTCAGGCATTTGGTCATTCAGATTACAAATTTCAACTAGGGAAGGCCAGTTATGCAACTAAGTACAGTTTCTTAGAAAGTATACCCATTAAGCATCTGATCAACTGCATATTGGTAATAAAGAAATTAGGATAGTAGTCCAAGATTAAGAAGGGAACTTCAACTTATCATCATATACCATAACTTTTATACAATCTTTTTTTTATGGTTGAGAGTGTATCTCTGGGTGGGAGAAGAGAGTTCAAATTTACTACTCAGATCAGATAGCTCCACTTGTCATTACTCAGTTATGGTCCCACCAAAGTAATTCGTGAAAGGGGTGACTTCAATCTGCCCACCCGACCAGTAAATAGTTTATCAAATTTATTTTTCTCTCCCCACTCCTTTACCTTTTAATCTAATGCACAAGGGAAGTTTAGCAAATCTGTTTACCAAAGAAATAATAAGTAACACATTTGAGTTTCTTCTTCTTCTTTTTTTTTTTTTTTTTTATATAATATATGTCCGTATATGTTAATCCAAGGAAAGCTGAAAAGACAAGACTTCAGGTGATTCATGGGGATGACTAAAGGGAAATGAATTCATAAAGCCTAATCACATTTGGGTCAACAATAAGATTTGAACTTGAAACCCCATCCAACTCACCTTATGAGACACTGTACCAAATTTTACTTTTTGGAACTTAGTACTTTGCACACCAAATATTGAGAACCAAATTTAACAAAGAAAATTCAACTTATCACATACCCCGCTATTTTGAAATATTAAGAGATTTGCATAACAAAATGGGTGTAATTTATGGATCTTTGTTTGTTTTCTTATTTCTTTCTCATTTAGGCCACTTAGTTAATTTTTAGTTTTTTCTAGTCCACCTGGGTCTCCTCGAAATTATATGATGTAAAATGTAAATCCAGTCCACCTCACCTCATGAAGATCTACTAACTTGTGAAGTTGCTGAATCAAGTTTCCAATTGACTCTTCAGTTCCCGGAACAACAGTTGTAATGCTAGAGAGCCCCTCTCTTTCACTACCCACAGCTAGACTCTGAGCGAGATAATCGCATCATCAAGTCAACATAATTGGCAGGAACTGGCACAAATAAATAAATAGAAAACCGACCTGAATGTTATAACCTCTTCAAGAGATAACTCCAGTCACTATGTTGAGAACTCCTGGAGAATCATTCACGAGCATAGATATGGTATGGGACCGAAGTCCACTTGACTGTCATTGACTGAAGCGCATTAAGAAAATGCAATAGACATTTTAATCAGAAGGTAAGAAGTATGTATATACACTAGCACGTGAATTACCAGCAATTCAATGAAACCAATTTTCTAATACAGTAGGTCAGCAACTTTAACCATTAGATATCAAATCGGATTAATGCTAATCCTCAATCCTCATGATACTAAAACAGTTAATGTAAACACTATTAAAAACTGTGGTAATTCATTCATTGGATGATATATAGACAAAGGTTGGATACTAGTAAAGATGAAGTTAAGCATCCAGACAAAAGGTAAAACAAAGAATGATAATAATCGTGAAAAGGTAGAATTAGCATCAATTGACCACAAGACAAGATAGAATCATCTAAGATGGTTCGCTAATGGGCAGCAGACACCCATAACTGCACTGGCACAAAGGAGTAACTTGATTCAAGCAGAAGAAAAAAATGAGGAAAGCCAAAAGAGAGACGTACAGAAACAACTAAATGAAAATAAGGATTATACAGCCAATCCAACTCCGCAGGGATTAACGCTTCGTTGTGTTGAGTTTCAAACAACACCTCAAACAGAGCTGTTGAGCCGTTGAGCATCTTAACAAATATAATCACAAAGATTAAGCGCGTTCTTACAATATAATGACACAAAATCTACTGCAAAGAAACGCCTTTTTCTTCAAAAGCTTTAACTAGGAGTTGAATGTTCTAAAAATTACTATCATTTGTAATTCCTTTTTTTTTTTTTTTTGTGATAAGTTATTTGTAATTCCATTATTAGTTGAAGATTTTTTAGCATCACCATCATCAGTAATTGGTTTACCCTTTAATATCTTTCATATGAAACTTTTTGATTCTTGAAGAAAAAAAGTATATATATCATTTACAACAAAACTATAAGACTACATAAAATATAAATTATCTTGCACTTCAAAAAAGTATCTTACATCTTCATCAGATAGAACACCCCAATGAGCATCAAGGACTTGAAGAACTGAGAATTCATTGTATGGCTCCACAGGATATACATCACCCTTCAATTAAGAAATAAAATTTTAAAAATATTCAACTCGGTATAACAATAATCTGGTTTCAGATTCTACATCTTACAGAAAACTGGGGGAAAATGGAACAATATCATACAGATTCAGTCCATTAAGATGCTTGTATTAAAGCAACATAGATAATACTCAGATCTTCTCAATTATTTGTGAACTTTTCACCCTCATTTTCTCCAAAATCAGACAAATTTCTAGTGTCATGCAATTGAAAAGCCACAATATTTCAATTCAATAGGAAAAAATAACTAAGCAGACAGTTACCAAGACGGTGCAAAATAATATACCATTTTCTCACATACATATCTCTGTCTCCATGATTTCTTGCTCATATGTGAAAAAATAATTTCTCAGATTAAAATTCCTAAATAGATTTTGAATGAAGATTACACCACAATAAAATGAATACATATCAAGATAGTAGAGAAGAAATTAAAGCATGTTCCTATACTCCTGTGAGGAAATAAAAGCAATAACCATTCCTGACCAATTTTACTACTAATCAGGCTTTCATCTACAATCACCCATGGGCCACCTTTGCCATGCCCTAACATCAAATATCATTTTATTAGAACTTCCAAACAGTTAAAGGAACAAACTCTTTGATTATTTTAAATCAGGAGGCTAGACTAATCATCTTCATCAATAGCAAAAAGAGTTATCAATGACATAGAATTTTGATATCCAGAACACAGCATCCAAAGCCTACAAAGTAGAATTGAAAATCATATACCTTTGAGGATGCATTAGCGATTCCATTAAGTGATTGATGCGTATTCCGTACAACAGTGTCCAATCCCCTCAAGATCTGGATAAGATGGTGCAGAAAATCTCCAAAACGGAGCTGCTTCGCCCATTTTTTCCCCTCTCAGACCAATCTATAGCAAGAGTTGAATTCAAACCCCATTACACATAACAGTATTATCATATAACATACTATACCTGGATATGCATAATAATTTGTCAAGAGTGTCATTATGATTTAGAACAAGTAGCCAAAAGAGTGAGAAGAGTTGCAAAAAAGGCATCACAACACGTTCTGCAATATTATTCCAAACCAATTTCAATCATTAACTAATAGAGGTGCTCTTAAACAGGAACCAAACACTTCCCAAAAAGAAAACTAAACGAAATACCCAAGTCATACTTGATGCCTAAGAAGCCTAAGACTCCTAAAATATTCTAAAGTATTCCTAATAAGAATATTAGAATTACAGAATTTTAATTAATCTCAAAATATCCCATGAAGGAAAAAACCCCAAAATTAGTTTTCAACGGCTCCATCATCGTTCTCTCCTAGTTGGAGAGGTCTTGACCTTGAGTTTTGAAGTAGTGAAGTATCAAACCTTTGATCATTGGACAAGCACAGCAAAGTCTAGAAACTTTCTTGATTTGAAATCTTCAATAGGAGATAAAAATGATGCTAAGATCTGATTTAGAATTTGGCTTACTGGATGGCCTTACCAAGGCCCATGGTCAGACATTTCAACATCATTTTCATAGTTTGCCACCCTCAATACCTGGCAACAGAAGTTAAATCATGCCTTCATTAGAACATAACGTAGCTACCCTCAATATCTAGAAACAAAAGTTAAATTATGAATTCATGGGATCATAATGGAGAAGAGGAGGAGAACATAACTTGGTGGAGAGTATTCAGAGTAGAGAACAACTTTACTTGGTAGAGAGTAATCAGAATAATAACAAGATTATAAGAATATAGAGAATCCAGACTTTATCCCAACAAACCAGTTAAACTTATCACTTCAAGGACAGTCGCCCTTCTAGTTTTTCAAAACTTGAATCTCTTACACTATAAAATATCTTTGTATAGTTAGTTAGACAGGGTGACACACCCCACATCATTCTCAAAATTCACTTTCTTCGACCAACCATTTTATTACCCATAATTTCTTTCAGATTAGTACATCATTCTCAAAATTCACTTTCTTCGACCAGCCATTTTATTACCCATAATTTATTTCAGATTAGTTAATGAAAAAACTACGATGGTGTCTAATCCAGGTGAAAGACGAAGGTTTGCGAAATACTAGAGTATGAAATTTTCAATTTATTAACAGCAACAATCTTATCCTACAGCTGAAATCCATTTGAAAAAAATATGGACGATTCACTGTTCAAAGCCCCACCTTAAAGAGAGCATTTTCTGCCTGTCACAGTTTAGTTGCTGCTGACACTTACTCCTCTACCATTCCCACTTTGCTCTCCAACAAAAGCAATGGTGTCAGTACTAAATAAAATTTTGATATATTCATTCTGTTTTTCCTTTTTGGGATGGGTCATAATTTAGTCATCCTACTAATTTATCATCTAAACAGGATTATCTAATGCCATCTCATATGAATAATACAGAAAGCAATTGGCATCACCTTATGGCAGTTTCCATCCTCTGCATTCCAAAGTGAAACTTCATTGCAACCAGCAGCAACATAAATAAGAGGCCTTGCAGTAGCAGATACAAAGACACTTGAAGGATGAACAAAAAGACACATCTTCTTTATTGGGCATACAAGAGAATACTGCCATGAGTTTACAGGTATACCGAACCTCAGATCCCAAAGAGTAAGCACACCCCTAGAAGACCCTGACACGAACCAATTCCCATAAGGGCTTGTCACGAAAGAAGTCACGTAGCGTTCTTCGGGGATTTCTTTTAATGTCTATGCATTTGAATTTGATCTCATATCCCAAAAATGGATCCCATAGTTTTGGGTGTTGTATATAACCATCTGACTATAACAAATGTCAGAAGTGTAGTTCAAGAGGGTAAGTATTGCGCCTTCTTTGAGATCCGTCTTTTTAATATCGGCAATACCTGAATACTTCTCAACAACATTACCCGTACCTTTGGACATATAATCAACAGAAAACAACAACAACTTGAGCAGAATTAGGGAGCATCGTGGTGCATAGTGCTCGGCTTCCCTCAAGGTGATAAGTTAGCCTAGATCTAAATGAGATGTCCTTTTCCAACTTTCTTGAATCCCACACCTTTACCGTGGAATCATCAGATGAAGTCACGAAAAAGTTATGATCATTTGAAATTACAATGTCGTTAACAGTAGAACGGTGCTCTTGGAGATGTGCTAGTAACACCCCACGAGGCCTCCAACTTGAATCTGGAACTGACGATGTCCGTGCAAAAGATGGAATTCCTGTAAGATCTATTGGAGCAGAGGCATCTTCCGCAGTTATGGGACTTCCTTTAATTGTGCCAGATAATCCTATATCTTGAAATTTACTATTAACATAGGCTGTTTGGTCACTTTCCCTGCCTTCAGGTTCATGTACCACTGTATAGAATTGTTTAGAACCACTAATGATACAGAATAAGCCGGAACCAAGCTTAGGCACAGAAACCGAGCTAGCTAAGCTAAATGATCTATTTAATGGATCCGTCCAATGCGTGGATAATGAACCAATTTCTAGGGATTCACTTGCAATGAAGACTCAGAAGCCACAGGAGGAATTCCTACTGCATGCTTGTCCATGCTAAACAAGTACAGAGGTATGCCTCATGATGATTTATCACATATGAAGCTATTTATACCATTAACCTGTGGAGACATAAAGCCAGAGATTTGTAGCTTTTCTGAACATACAGGATCACGAAGGTCAACTGTGCTAGAAGCTTTGCTAATAAGGCTTCCCATAGCTCTCAACTTACCTTCACCATTGTAAATCTTCCTGTTGCAATGCATTGCCAGCAGGTCTTTGATCCTCAGGACTTTGTTGCTTGTCAGGCCAACTCTTCATGGAGTTTAATTCCCTTACCCCCCTCTTAGGGATGAATTGTACCATATCTTTCTCTGTCTCTCTAACATGTCTGAACTCTTGGCATTTTCTAAGACTTCATAAAAGGCCTGTGTTGAGACTGGAGGTTTTAAACATGAAAGTATAGCCTTCTCAGAAGCTAGAAATGCAGGTTGTCTGCGGAGGAAAGGAGGTATAACTGGGGCAAGGAAAACATAAGAATCAACTGCACCTAAGCTCTCACTACTAGCTGCAATAAAAGTGATGATTACGCTCAAAACATAACGCGGTATTTATAGTACAGCTTTGGGATGTCGATTCTACAGGGAAACAAATTAATTACAGAAGGTGTAAACTTGAACACAAACGATAAAAGATTGATTTAAAGAATCTGAATTGTTTATTTTATGAAAATTATGTGAATGATTGAATAATATAATAAAGAAACGACAAGGTTTCGGAAATACTCCCTAGGTTCATTGCCCTAATCCTAACTTGATTCAGTTGTATTTATCTCGATTGCAAGTTTCACATCCCAAACAGGCAATCGGCAAATATTCGATTAAATTGCATTTATAAATCCTAATGTAATTGTTATGAAATCTTCTTTACTTTCAAGCACACATGACGTAACTTATAAATTATTAAGAGGCGACAATATATCTAAACGACAATACCGCAGCAATTGACAAATCTATAAAAGAGATCTACCGGACTCGATCACACCCAAACAGGTACACATAAGAAAAGCATGACTGAACTATATGGAAAAGAAGCATGTAATCACCGGAGTAATAATAAATCTACTAATTAAATTAAGAATAAAACATAACAATGTTTAACGAAAATAATATCCAACTACAACAGAATCAAATAAAGAAAAATAAGAACAACTACACCTAGGGATTCATCACTTCGCCTTGCTCGGAGACTAGCCAGCCATGGGGCTCATGCTTCCTTGAGTTGCCTCCGGCCTCTCAACGATCATCCTCAGCTTGCCCTCCAAATTTACACTTTCGGATTGCTCCTAAAGGACCTCTGGATTGCTCCAAAGGCCCTCTGGAGTCACTCTCTGATGATTTCAGATGAGCTCCGATTGATGCCTCAAAGCTGAAATGGAGTAGGCTTTTTATAGGGAAATACCACGAGTGCAATGTGTTTCTAATCCGATGTAGGATGTGGGATATAGAAATGTGTTTTCCAACCAATGTGGGATGTGAGATTTAAGCCCAAAATCACGCTGAAATCTCGCACAGCCCGCACAGCCTGACCTTTGTATACTTAAACTGTCATAACTTTCTCTAGAAAAATCCTTTTGACGAATCGTAAAATTCTCCAGAAAATAGACTTCCAGATCTTTCTAAAAATATATGGTGTATCTTTTGGTTCTTCTTGTATCAATGCAGTTTAATTTTCAAAGATGATCGAACTGTACGGGCAATTCTCGCAATTTAGTGAAACTCCTTTCCAATGCGGGCAGCAGTTGTTGCTCTTTTAAGCCCTCCATCTTGTCCTTCCGGAAGTATTCCTTCACTCAAATATGCCTCGAGTCTTTGTGCTTCAAGCAATGATAAATTTTCCTCCTCTTTTGAGCTTAAAGTACCTGAAAATGCACCGAAATAGATCAATGATCCAAGAATGATACTTTAAAGTTGTTAACATATAAAAGTGCAATTAAAACCTAGATAAACCCTAAAATGCGAACAATTAAGTACTGTTAAGATGCATTTTATGACTCTCATCACAACCCCCAACTAGCTTATTTCTAGTCCCTAGCAATTCAAGCGAAAATAAGAGATGAATTCTATGGTAGGAGTTAAAATCAAAGTAAAGCAATGCTAGCGTTGAACCAAGAGTAATTCACTTTTTGTCTCAAAAATTGCACATAACATACGGCATATAGAATCATTAAATTTCACTTAAGTCCAAAAGTAATCCAAACATCAATCTTAAAATCGTTATTGACTCTTAACATCCATCTTACCACAAACCATTAATCCAAACACCCGGATGATTTTATGCATAAGATTCATGAATACAAGTCTTGGCCTCTAAAAACATAATAAATTGCATGACATCAATCACAAAAACAAGCTTCATAGGTTCACTTTTCAAATCACTCTCCACTATTGTAGAAAAATCACACTACATTGGATCAAAAGGCCTTTAATAAGCTTGTAACGTTAGGCTAAGGTAAAGGTTAAGAAAGAATGGGAAGGATTCAACAAGTAAAAGAACTTAATCTCTTAGTTTTGAACACAACTCTTTAAGCACTGGATAACCTTACTTCAACACCCAACTCTTTCAACCATTTTTCGAGCATTTCTTTCAACAAATCACCATTTTTTTCTTTTCTTTCTTTCTTCTTTCTTTGCCATAATTCTTTTTTTTTTTTGGCACATAACCATTCACCTTCTTTTTCATTTTTTTTTCTTTTCTTTTCCACAACCCCCAACTTATCTCCTTTAATGTACTTGGGCTGCGGTAGTGATATTTTTTCATATTTTCACCCTTACTCCTTTTAAGTGCTTCTCACAACATGTGTATAACTAAGTTCTTTTAAAAGAAAGGTAAGGATAAAAATATTTTTAGGCTCATAAAGGTAAGTAAATGGTTTATCGAAAGAAACAAAGCTCAATTTTTCTTTTCAAGAAAAAGGCTTAAATAGGTGACTAGTGATAAATATAGCAATGGTAGGTTTGAAAGGCTCAAACGGTTCAAAAATGGCCTATATCATATCCTAAATAGTGTGCATTCTAGGAATTCGCCTCAAGTGATTATCAAGTAAGTTCTAGAGCTTGTGGAGAATGCAAAAGTATTCATAAAACAATCACACATAAAATTTCTCTAAATGTTTAAGACTAATCATACAATCTTACCACAAACTAGAGTCTCTAACCAAATGAAGATTAATGCTTAAATTAATTTCAAACTGAAGCAAGATTTAACTTCTTCTAAATGTTATATGTTATCTCAATTAAGTTTATATCATTGACATGTAAATTAACTCTAAGGCAAACACCAAGCATGCTAAAAACAAACAAAAATGACACCAAGCAGTTCAATGATATGCAATAAGAAATGTATATCTTCCACCCCCAACTTAAGATAAGTATTGTCCTCAATGAAAAAAAACAAAAGTTAAGGAAACTCCCTTTTTAACCAACGGTGCGTGAAGTTGAAAGTTGTGCACGATCATTTGAACTGCTTCGTTTATTTGTCCCTAAAAAATAAATATTAAAGTAAAACTGAAAAACAGCAAAATAATAATAATAAACAAGAAATATGAAATATGAAAAACAATAAAAGTAAAAGGATATGTTGTGGGCTGCCTCCCATGAGCACTAAGTTTTACGTCTTCAGCCAGACACTCTTATTCCCTCCTTGAAAAACATAGGTTGAATGCATCCGCCACTGCTTCATTGCCAAATTCGATGCTTCTATGCTTGGGAGGGGCCTCAAGGATGTCATCAGTAACATCCGCAAATTTTGGCTCGATATGTGCTCTGGTGAAGCCATGGGTGGGGGTGGACTCCAATAGATTAAGATGCTGGACCTTTTCTATGAATGAGTCCATCGTGTATGCTTGGTGGCTTTCGTCCACATCCTCTGATTTCTTCGTTGTTGGGATGTGTAAGGACTTACCACTTACTGTCTTAATGGCATTCACCTTCTTCAAATTCTATTGCACCAGGTGCTGACCATGGGATGTGGACTGAGCTTGAGCAGGGAAACTTACCTCGCTCAGTCACACTCAAGTAGCTCATCAACTTAGACATTTGGCTCTTTATCTCCTTATATTCTTCAACAACCTGCACAATTAACGATTCAAGTATTTTATTAGTCTTACCCTGTGCCTCAATAAAAGCATGTAAAGTGTCTTCTAAAGAACTCCTAGAAGACACAGGTGCATGATATGTTGCAGAATATGAGCTAGGGGGTTGTGCAAGCTGCTAATCTTCAGATTTTCAGTTGAAGGTGGGGCTATCGCGCCATCCCGAATTATAGGTATTAGAGAAGGGTATAAAAGGCTTCGTGTATATGCCTAAGGCATTACATTGTTCCTTATACATCCCTCTCATATCAACAAATGTGGGACACTCTTGGGCGAGATGGTCTACCCCGCCACACACAAAACATGGTTCAAAAGATTTTGCATGATTGACCACGTGTGTTGGCTTTGAGCTTTTAGTCTTTAATGCCTCTAGTTCCCTAGTGAGCATCTCGACCTTGGCCTTAAGTTTATCCTCTTCCCTAAGATGGTAAATTACACCACCATTTGGGTTCCCTATAGGTCGTGACCTATTTGTGCTTTCAGTAGCACTAGGTCTAATCCAAGTGTGAGCTTTTTCAGCAAGCTCATTGAAGTACTCTATGGCCTCATCAGGATCTTTCTCCAAGAACCCACCATTACACATCATCTCTACGAATTTGCGCTCTCTATATGTAAGTTCCTCATAAAAATAGCTCACCAAGCGCCAACTCTCATACCCATGGTGAGGGCACATACTCAATAACTCCTTAAATCTTTCCCAAGACTGATATAAGGTCTCACTATCCTTTTGTGCAAAGGTGAAGATTTGTCTTTTCAAAGTGTTGGTCTTATGTTGGGGAAAGTATTTGTTAAAGAAAGCCCGAGTCATCTCAGTCCACGACCCAATAGATCGTGGTCTTAGTGAGTATAGCCAACTCTTAGCTCTATCCTTCAAAGCGAAAGGAAATAACTTAAGCCTCACAATGTCATCAGTTTCATCTTGACTATGAAAAGTCGCGACTACTTCCTCAAACTCTCTAATGTGCACATATGGGTTTTCATTATCCAAGCCATGAAATGTATGGAGTAATTGAATCATCCCTGGTTTAAGATCTAATTGGCGAGTATTGGTTGGAAACATGATGCATGATGGTGTGGCTATGCGTGTAGGGTGGAGGTAATCCTGAAGTGTCCTAGCAACATTCTCATTATGGTTATTGGCCATTTTAACAGAATCCTCAAAATTCTCACTTGGGTTTCCACTATTGGTTGATCTAGGCGAGGTTTCACTATCAGACTCAGAATGAGAGGGTAATTCTAGTTCGGGTCCTCTGATGAATCTACCTCGCAAATCTCTCGATCTAAGTATACACCAAATAAATCAGAGGGGAAATAAATAAAACAAAATAATAAATAAATAAAGAATCAAAAAATTAAAACTAAGGTAAAGGAACAATATTACCGTATTTATAAACTGCTGAAAAGAAAAATGTTTACAATTCTTCTATCGTCACACTCAAAGTTGACAAGCTTCCTTGTACTTAAGCGCGTTTCCCCAGCAACAGTGCCAAAATTTGATTACACTCAAAACATAACGCGGTATTTGTAGTACAACTTTGGGGTGTCGATTCCACAGGAAAACAAGTTAATTACAGAAGAAGGTGTAAACTTGAACACAAACGATAAAAGATTGATTTAAAAAATCTGAATTATTTATTTTATGAAAATTATGTGAATGATTGAATAATATACTAAAGAAACAACAAGGTTCCAGAAATCCTCCCTAGGTTCATTGCCCTAATCCTAACTTGATTCAGTTGTTTTTATCTCAATTTCAAGTTTCACATCCCAAACAGGCAATCGGCAAATATTCGATTAAAGTGCATTTATAAATCCTAATGTAATTGTTATGAAATCTTCTTTACTTTCAAGCACACATGACCTAACTTATAAATTATCAAGAGACGACGATATATCTAAACGACAATACTACAGCAATGGACAAATCTATAAAATAGATCTACCGAACTCAATCACACCCAAACAGGTACACATAAGAAAAGCATGATTGAACTTAAATGGAAAAGAAGCATGCAATCACCGGAGTAATAATAAATCTACTAATTAAATTAAGAATAAAACGTAACAATGTTTAACGAAAATAATATCCAACTACAACCGAATCAAATAAAGAAAAATAAGAACAACTACACCTAGGGATTCATCCCTTCGCCTTGCTTGGAGACTAGCCAGCCATAGGGCTCATGCTTCCTTGAGTTGCCTCTGACCTCTCAACGATCATCCTCAGCTTGCCCTCAAAAATTATACTTTTGGATTCCTCCTAAAGGCCCTCTGGAGTCGCTCTATGATGATTTCAGATGAGCTCCGATTGATGCCTCAAAGCTGAAGTGGAGTAGGCATTTTTTAGGGAAATACCACGAGTGCAATGTGTTTCCAATCCGATGTGGGATATAGAAATGTGTTTTCCAACCAATGTGGGATATGGGATTTAAGCCTAAAATCACGCTGAAATCCCGCACAGCCTGATCTTTGTCTACTTAAACTGTCACAACTTTCTCTAAAAAAATCCTTTTAACGAACCGTAAAATTCTCCAGAAAATAGACTTCCGGATCTTTCTAAGCAATATGACTCATCTCCTGGTTCTTTTTGTGTCAATACAGTTTAATTTTCAAAGATGATTGATCTGTACGGGCAATTTTTGCAATTTAGTGAAACTCCTTTCCAATGCGGGCAGCAGTTGTTGCTCTTTTAAGCCCTCCATCTTGTTCTTCCGGAAGTATTCCTTCACTCCAATATGCCTCAAGTCTTTGTGCTTTAAGCAATAATAAATTTTCCTCCTCTTTTGAGCTTAAAGTACCTGAAAATGCACCGAAATAGATCAATGATCCAAGAATGATACTTTAAAGTTGTTAACGTATAAAAGTGCAATTAAAACCTAGATCAACCCTAAAATGCTAACAATTAAGTATTGTTAAGATGCATTTTATGACTCTCATCAAGTGACAGCTGACCTTACCAATTGACTTGGATAACATAATAATGGAAATGCATGCTCTATCATTTCAAGGAGTATCCTTGTCCGCAAGAAACCACTTTTGCACAGAATGGCCAAAGAGTCCAATGCATTGACGATGACAGCCTCTGTCACATAACTTAAAGCCTACTCAATGCAAGGCAAAATATATTCCTCCACGCTTCTTTGGCCCAATACCTCCCTTAGATGTTCATCTCGATCATTTAAGAAAGCAGGGAGGATGGGTAAAAGAAAGTCATTACTTTGTCTCTGGCCAAAGAAGCAGCATAGGTTGCCAATGTCCTGAAGGAGTGCTCTCCTGATATTTGGAGTTTGCTTTGGTCCCATTACAAGTTCTTGAACAACCTCAGCGATGGATTTCCTCAGCTGAACAAGTTGGGTGTCACCATTTAAGCTCTGCAACCACCCAGTTGTCTCAGTAGATGATGCCAATGACTTATGTGGCAAACTTAATTCATCGAGAACCCCGCCTCACTCAAGCGTATCGAGTGGATCAAGAATCCATAAGCAGTTAGAGCCAGCTTAGCTATATTGCTGGCATAACAAATTCTCACATTCTCCTCTGGATCATCAGGAGGCATAGAAAGCATCGGAAGAATATACTCTGGAAAAAATATTGCATCACTGGGAGGAAAATCTCGGACTAGAGGCAGAATGTCGCTGAAAGTCTCCAAGGCAGCACAACGCACAATTTCTGCTGGATCAGAAAGTATAGCAACAACATATGGAAGCACACGCTGCAAACGATCTTCATCATCAATATATTATATACAAGACTTCAATAAAAGTATAGCCCCCCTCCTCAATAGAGGCAACTTGACATTGTGTATGCAGGAACACAGAAAAGACGCAATCAGAACCATTCCTTCACATCTCATATTAACTTCAGGTAATGGTAGAAATGGCATGCCAAAGATGTCTGACTGGCTGTCGTACTCAGACATTAATGTACTCAAATCGTCCATTGTAATTTTCTTTAGAAAAGGATGGTCATTTCTCCTAAATGCATCAGAAATATTCTGTAGAAGCTCACCAGGAAACTGCATGCTACACTGTTTAAAAACCTAGGTAACTGCAGAATTGGATGCATCATCTTGCATTGGCTTCGCACCAACAAAGTGATTGCTTTGTTTGACATCCCCAAGCAGTGTACTGATCTCACCAAGAAGTATGAACAGCTGTCAAACTGAAACTTTCTCCATGTGTTCTCTCATTCTTAGCAAGTCCTTAGTTAAGTTGAAATTGTGGACTGAAACTATTTATTGTGACTGTTTAACACTCAGGGCATTTGAAGGCGTGTCCAGACCACTAGCTGTCTCCCCACTTAACTTATTACCCATCATCTGCTTAAGTATGTCATGAAAAATACGCTGGCTTATGGAAACCTACAAAAAGAAAATACAGAGCATGAAGGTATAAGAGAGTAGCAAGAAGTACTGAAGCTTACATATAATGTTTCGAAGTTATTATCCCTCATATCAGAATGGATGGGATTCCAACAGCAGTATAAATTATGCAAAAACGGTGAGAAGTAGCTCGGGAAAACAACTTCCACATAATTCTGCAGGTAGCTTTCAGAAGAAAGGCCTGACTTCGGTTCCAACTGAATCATATGAAGTATCATGTTGCCGATTCCAGGATCTGGGATCTTCACCGATGGGACAAATGAATGAACAAAAGATCAATGAGAACGAATCAAAGTGGACAATAAAAAGCAAGAGAAATCTAGCATGCAACTTGGAAAGATTCATAATTAAAGAAGTACCTACAAAATCATAAGCACGTCTCAAGTTAAAGGCAATATAAGACTAGGGCTTAAAGAAGTTTTGAGTCTAAAACGGCAACATAATAACATATAATTAAATACATCATTGCCGTAGATAGCACAGGATTCCCAAGTCGAGATGTATAGGTCAATTTGAGATAGAACTAAAATGATTGAATTAAGCATAAATTAAAAGAGGCTGAAGAGTTTGAATGAAAAGAAACTACAGAGTAATAATTGGAGAGGATGAACATAAGAAAGTATGAAACAGAAAAAAGAGAGAAATAGAGAAGAGGGCACCTTTTGAGATGTTGGCTAGTATCATGTTGCCCTCTGCGATAAGCAAGAAGCTAAGAGTTCAAACAGTGGTTGTCCCTTAAGGAAAAGCTCCGCTTTTACACACCTAATGCAGTAACATGAAACTATTACATCATGTAACAGTGCAAATACAAGCTTCAACAAGAATAATGAATTTGACAACACTTTCTCTAATATTTTAAAAATCTTTTGACATCAATATTCTAAAATTTAAAACATAACTCCAAGATAATAAAGAATCTGATGGCTAAAAATGCTCACCCAGCAGCAAATAAGTCCATTGATGGTTTTAAAGGCGCCTCTTGTGCTACTTGTATTTCACCTCCGTGCTCATAAAATCTCTGCAAATTAAGAAACAATTAATTAGGATATACGAATAAACACAAATATGATTCACAGAAAAAGGAAAATTAGGTGCTTTGCTAATTATTTTTTCTTTGGATAAGTAAAACTGTATTAAAAAAACACTAGTGTGCAACTTTAAGCCAAAGGCTATTTACAAGAAAAAAATTCAATCTAAGAGGTCAAATTTATTTACAAAAAAATCTCTTTAAACCAAAAATTAAGAATATTGAACTAACTATCTCTAATAGCTTCAATAAAACTCTCTATACCATCAAAAGCTCTACGATTTCTCTCATTCCACACCATTCAAAAAATAGATAGTGGAATCAAGGTGTAGGTTGTCTTAATCTCCTTAGAAACCCTCAAGTAGGGGTGTTCATTAAACGGTTAAAACCGATTAGCCGACCATTTCGAACCGTTTTGACCAAAAGGGTTCCGTTAAAATAATTATTTGGTGACCAATCGGTTAACCAAATAATGATTGTCGGCTAATCGGTCGGACAGCGGTAAAGTTTTTTTAACTGTATTGATCATTTAACCGATTAAGAAATAATATATAACTATTGTTTAAGTTTACATAACACAATTTGAGTTGTTGTTACATTGGTCAAGGGTGTTTTATTATTCCATGCCATCTCTGGTTCGACCCTCAACATTGCTCAATTAATTTTCATTCATCTCCTCTGTCAAAACACGTGTTTCTCATCTAACCTCGTGATCGATCTGTCTTTTAATCTCATGGACGATGTACAATGATATCTTTCTCTCTCCTTGTGTGCGAAGTTCCCCCTCCCTCTTTTGCAATGATAACATCTCTCATAGATGGCGTGGGGGCAGAAACCTTGATGGCGTGGGGGCAGAAACCTTCTAGGTAATTTTGGTCTTTCACTATCTCTCCTAATCTCAATTTAAGATGCGATGTTGGTGCAAATTATGGATGAAAATCTATTTTGGTGTTTAATGATGTGGGTCTTGTGAGGTTGTGGATCTAATAAGTTGTGTAGGATTTCGGAATTTCATCAAAGATGACAAGGTTGTTTCAAAATATACAAGGAGATTTTTTCTTTTTATTTTTTTTATGTTTCTATTTGGTGACTAAGAAAATGAACAAAAATCAAATTAACTGACCATATGGACCAAAAGAATTCGGTCGAAACTCAATCGGTGACATTGTTGATATTCAGTCGAAACAATAGAAAAAAATCCGCTTTGGAAATGTCGATTAAAATTTAAACCGCATTCCGACCAATTGAAAACCCGTACCCTCAACCCACTTCAAACCCAAACTTCATCTTTCACGGAACCAGCCACCACCTAAGAAACCCCAAAATTCTATAAGTCATCTCCCACAAGCCTCTAGCCAACGGAAATTCCACCAAAAGATGAAACACATACTTGACACATTCTTCGCAAATGTAACATCTATTAACAAGCACTTTCCCCCTTCTTCGTCAGTCGTCCATAGTAAAAAATTTCTCCCAAAGAGGCCTCCAAAAAAAAAAAAAAATTCTTTCTTCTAGGCATAAGAACACCAAATCACTCTCTAAGGGAAATTGGGATCGTCATCCGAGGGAGTGTTGCACGTTTATCTACCTAAATTAATAAGCAAATAATCGTACTTGTTTTACTTGCAAGTGAACAAGGTCTACAGTAGCATAGTGTGCAAGTGCGAGATCATTTCCACAGGGATTGGTGAATTTCGATTTAGAATTAATTTCACAAAGTAAAAATAGATAGAAATATTTATTGGATTTAGATAATAATGATAAAGGTGTAGGGACTTGATCCACCATTAATCATGCTACCCCAACAAAACAGTATGCCAATGCTTGTTGTGCGTTTATCTACTTAAATAAATAAGCAAATAATCGTACAGTTTTACTTGCAAGTGCACAAGGTCAACAGTAGCATAGTGTTCGAATGCAAGATCATCTCCACAAGGATTGGTAAATTCTAATTTAGAATTAGTTTCACAATAATAAAATAAAAATAAGAGAAATAAATATTAAGTTGGAATTTAATAAAGATAAAGGCGTAGGGACTTGATATCCACAACTAATCATGCTACCACAACAAAATAGTATGTCAATGCTTTACTCATGTCATGAATACCTAATGGTTGTCAACCTAAGGGCATGGTATCTACTCCGTAAGCTATTGATTTCCCTAAGCAACGAGTTAGGCATGGTATCTACTCTAACTCTTTTCTTTCTTAAGGGATTCAGCATGGTGTATACTGAGTTGTTCCTTAAGAGAGCATAAGATCTGTGGAAATCGACAACCACACGAGACCTAGGGCATGGTATCTACTCCTGGTTTCCCATGTTGATTAACCCAAGAATCCGACGTGGATATCTTTTGTTACTATTGTTGAACCCAGGACTCAGTCATCCAAATTGATTCAACTAACTAATCCATACCACATGCATATGTTGATTAGCAAACACGTATAAGGAATTTCAATAAAAACAAGCATTAATCAAGTTAAACATCACAACATAAATATCACAAAGGCGCCAATACTGAATTATTGAGTAAACATAATTAGGGCTTCAACCAAGCCCTTCCTAGAAAATTAGTTACACATAGTTGTGATGCTAAACAACATCATAAAATAAAATAAAAAGGAAAGAAGAAACCCGAAAACACTATGGAGAAGAGTCGTCAATTCGTCTCCACAATCTCTCCTCCGGGCTCGTCTGGCCTCCGATCTCCCCAAACAAAAACTAAACTAAAAGGGAGATCTGCTTCTCAAAAGGGAGATATTGTTTCTGTATTTTACAAGTCTATTTATAGGGTTCTAAGAACACTTAGAAACCCTAATTTCAAAAACAGGACTCTAACCCTACTTTCCAAAATAGGAACTGCCGTTTTGATGTTTTACTGATGCGTGTGTGCTCGATCGCATGAGTTTGCACTCGAGTGTAAAGTTGCATTTGAGCCTTCTCCTTGTGTGCACGAGTGCTTGTGCGCTCGATTGCACCAAGCACTGCGCTCGATCGCACTCTTCTGCAGCTTGGTGCGATCGAGTGCACTCTTCTGCAGCTCCCAGTTCCTGTTTTGCTTTTTGAGTTCCAAAATGCTTCCTTTTTTCCAAAAATCTATAAAAACACAGAAAACACAAAAAGGAAGTAAAATGGAATAAAATACGCAAACTAAGAGCTTAACAAATGTAAATTAAGGGGCTTAAATATGAATATTTAAGCACTTATCACACCCCCAAACTTACATATTGCTAGTCCCTTAGCAATACGAAACTAAAAACTAAATGAAAAACAAAGACGCAAAGATAAATTCATCATTCATGGTATCCGAAAAATTAAGTCCCACATAAAATCGTGATATTTATTCAAGAGCAAGCTTAAAATATACCCACATCTTAGCAGTGTATAAGAGTTTTAAAATCTAATCACTTACACAAGGCTGATTAAGGCATTACAAGTCTGACTTAGTGTGTGGTGAATTAGCACATAAAAGATGAAGCTTCCAAATAACTACAATGTGTAGTGTTTCGGTGTCTCAACATTCATCGAATTTCCTAACAGAATGAACAATAATAGCATAGTTTTATTTCTTTCTTTTTCTTTTATTATGAGATTTTTGCCACGTTGAGTTCCCTTAAGCTTTCTAATTGACCCATATAGCGAGTGCTTAGCCAATGACTCCCAAACCAGATGGTTTTAAGGGCATTAGGTGTAAAGACACCCCTAAGGACTTACTAATTCGAGTCAAAAAGGCTATGAAACTAACTGGTCTTTAATGCTGCCAAGCAAAATTTCCACCTTTTGACATGAACGCTTACTGCTTACTGAGGCAAGAGGTCCAGTTACTTAGTGGAAACTTCATTTAATGATCATTATGAGCAAAATTCCCACCTTTTGACATGAACACTCACTATTTACTGAGGCAAGAGGTCCAGTTACTCAGTGGAAAGTTTATTTAATGATCTTTATGAGCATTTTTTTTTCTTTTTGTGCAATAACTTTTTTTCAACTTTTCTATGCCAAAGTGTTCATCTAACAAGTCATGGGTTACAGTTAAGCCATGGGAACATACATATAGAAATTATATGTCATACCCCACGCAATTATGTGTTAATGTGCTCGTGTCAGATTAGATCAAACTTGTGTTTTCTTCAATACCTTAAAAGTAAGTAACTAAACTTTTTAAAACTTTATTATTTAGACCATGTGTTCTAGATTTTAAGCTTACTGATGAAATCTTATCACAATATTCGTTTAGATCAACAAAAATTTTCAACATAATATGAACATGCATTTATCTTTTCAAAAAAAACTGGGACAAGTGTGTGAATGTGTCTCCCATACCCCCAAACTTAATTTACACATTGTCCCCAATGTGTGAATAACATGGAAAGATCTTACCTAGAAGATGGAGAACTAGCTGGTCCGGTATGGCTCATAGCACACCCCCAAACTTGAACGGATGCACACATTGTCCATAAAAAAAGAAAAACTAATGTAATACGAGAAAACAAAAAGTACTGAAAATAAATAAATAACAATAAATATGAAAAACAATAAAAATAAAAGGATAAGTTGTGGGGTGCCTCCCATGAGCGCTAAGTTTAATGTTTTCAGCCGGACCAAGCCTTATTCTTCCCCAAAACTAAGATTGGCAACAACTAGCACAGGTAGTGTCTTATTTTCTCTCATATAAGCATAAGTCAAATGCTTCGGCAATTGTTTCAACTCCAAATTTGGTATCTGGACAATAAAAGGGAAAAAAGTAGTATTAGAAGGCACAAGAGTGTCAAATGGATCGGTGTACTTACTTGGATGCTGTGGAAGGGCCTCAAGAAGGTGCATAGTTTCAATGATGTCATCAGTAACATCCTCACATTCGGGCTCAAAATCTGATCTTGTGACACTATAGGTAAGAGCAGTTTCTAATGGATCAACATGATGGGCTGGAAATTCTCCTTGTTTTCTTTCACTTAGCTCCTTAGCCAATTGCCCTACTTGTACTTCTAGTCTTTGAATAGCTTACTCATGCTTTGCAGTGATTTGCCTTTGCTCAGTCCGGAATTGTCTTGTTTCTACTGTGAACTATTCTTGTGAAGCCATCAGCTGTTGTTGCTGAGTTGCCAATTGCATCACAAGTCTCTCTAGGTCACTCTCCTTTGATTTTGGAACTGTTTAAGCTGCTTGTTGGGAGTTTCTTTGCTGTCCTTGAAGGTTCAAGACATTTTTGTTGTTGCTCCATGAGAGGTTAGGGTGGTTCCGCCATCTAGGATTATAGGTATTTGTATATATGTTGTAGTTGTTCGGTCCCACATAATTTGCTTGCTCTTGTTCTGCAGATGAATACCAAGGGCAAGTGTCAGTAATGTGATCAAAATTAGAACATATAGCACATACCTGGAGTTGTTTGGCTCGTGGACTAGGTGAGACGTTCTGCGCAGTCATGGCTTTTACAAGCATATCTATCTTTCTTTCCATAGCAGCCAACCAATTTGGAAATCCACCATTTAAGTTCACTTCATACATGTCCTTGCTCTTTACTCCTTGCTCTGTATTAAGTTCACATCAGTTGAACCGCTTCATTGCAGCAGTTTCAGTACTACTGCTCGGGTACTCTCTGGACCTTTTGCGCTCGAGCGCACCCTGAACTGCACTCGATCACTATTCTTCCTTCGATTGAGCACTACACTAGTGCACTCGATCGCAATGAGGACAGAAACTCCTCTGCTGCACACCTGAACAAAAACAAAAAAATAGAAAACGAAAAGATGAAGAAAAAAAATTAAGGTTGTTTGATAAAGAAAATATAAATAGAATAGAAAAAATAAAAATAAAAATGAAAATTACGAACGAAAATAATTCTAAAAAGAAATTTAGCGCAATCCCTGGCAACGGAGCCAAAAACTTGTTGTGTGTTTATCTACCTAAATAAATAAGCAAATAATCGTACAGTTTTACTTGCAAGTGCACAAGGTCAACAGTAGCATAATGTGCGAATGCAAGATCATCTCCATAGGGATTGGTAAATTCTAATTTAGAATTAGTTTCGCAATAATAAAATAAAAATAAGAGAAATAAATATTAAGTTGGAATTTAATAAAGATAAAGGTGTAGGGACTTGATATCCCCCACTAATCATGCTACCACAACAAAATAGTATGTCAATGCTTTACTCATGTAATGAATACCTAATGGTTGTCAACCTAAGGGCATGGTATCTACTCCGTAAGCTATTGATTTCCTTAAGCAACGAGTTAGGCATGGTATCTACTCTAACTCTTTTCTTTCTTAAGGGATTCAGCATGGTGTATACTGAGTTGTTCCTTAAGAGAGCATAAGATCTGTGGAAATCGACAACCACACGAGACCTAGGGCATGGTATCTACTCCTGGTTTCCCATGTTGATTAACCCAAGAATCCAGCGTGGATATCTTTTGTTACTATTGTTGAACCCAGGACTCAGTCATCCAAATTGATTCAACTAACTAATCCATACCACATGCATATGTTGATTAGCAAACACATATGAGGAATTTCAATAAAAACAGGCATTAATCAAGTTAAGCATCACAACATAAATATCACAAAGACGCCAATACTGAATTATTGAGTAAACATAATTAGGGCTTCAACCAAGCCCTTCCTAGAAAATTAGTTACACATAGTTGTGATGCTAAACAACATCATAAAATAAAATAAAAAGGAAAGAAGAAACTCGAAAACACTATGGAGAAGAGTCGTCAATTCGTCTCCACAATCTCTCCTCCGGGCTCGTCTGGCCTCTGACCTCCCCGAACAAAAACTAAACTAAAAGGGAGATCTGCTTCTCAAAAGGGAGATATTGTTTCTGTGTTTTACAAGTCTATTTATAGGGTTCTAAGAACACTTGGAAACCCTAATTTCCAAAACAGGACTCTAACCCTACTTTCCAAAATAGGAACTGTCGTTTTGATGTTTTACTGATGCGTGTGCGCTCGATCGCATGAGTTTGCGCTCGAGTGTAAGGTTGCATTTGAGCCTTCTCCTTGTGTGCATGAGTGCTTGTGCGCTCGATTGCACCAAGCACTGCGCTCGATCACACTCTTCTGCAGCTTGGTGCGATCGAGTGCACTCTTCTGCAGCTCCCAGTTCTAGTTTTGCTCTTTGAGTTCCAAAATGCTTCCTTTTTTCCAAAATCCTATAAAAACCAGAAAACACAAAAAAGGAAGTAAAATGGAATAAAATACGCAAACTAAGAGCTTAAAAATGTAAATTAAGGGGCTTAAATATGAATATTTAAGCACTTATCACACCCCCAAACTTACATATTGCTAGTCCCTTAGCAATACGAAACTAAAAACTAAATGAAAAACAAAGACGCAAAGATAAATTCATCATTCATGGTATCCGAAAAATTAAGTCCCACATAAAATCGTGATATTTATTCAAGAGCAAGCTTAAAATATACACACATCTTAGCAGTGAATAAGAGTTTTAAAATCTAATCACTTATACAAGGCTGATTAATGCATTACAAGTCTGACTTAGTGTGTGGTGAATTAGCACATAAAAGATGAAGCTTCCAAATAACTACAATGTGTAGTGTTTCGGTGTCAAAACATTCATCGAATTTCCTATCAGAATGAACAATAATAGCATAGTTTTATTTCTTTCTTTTTCTTTTATTATGAGATTTTTGCCACGTTGAGTTCCCTTAAGCTTTCTAATTGACCCATATAGCGAGTACTTAGCCAATGACTCCCAAACCAGATGGTTTTAGGGCATTAGGTGTAAAGACACCCCTAAGGACTTACTAATTCGAGTCAAAAAGTCTATGAAACTAACTGGTCTTTAATGCTGCCAAGCAAAATTTCCACCTTTTGACATGAACGCTTACTGCTTACTGAGGCAAGAGGTCCAGTTACTTAGTGGAAACTTCATTTAATGATCATTATGAGCAAAATTCCCACCTTTTGACATGAACACTCACTACTTACTGAGGCAAGAGGTCCAGTTACTCAGTGGAAAGTTTATTTAATGATCTTTATGAGCATTTTTTTTCTTTTTGTGCAATAAATTTTTTTCTACTTTTCTATGCCAAAGCGTTCATCTAACAAGTCATGGGTTACAATTAAGCCATGGAAGCATACATATAGAAATTATATGTCATACCCCATGCAATTATGTGTTAATGTGCTCGTGTCAGATTAGATCAAACTTGTGTTTTCTTCAATACCTTAAAAGTAAGTAACTAAACTTTTTAAAACTTTATTATTTAGACCATGTGTTCTAGATTTTAAGCTTGCTGATGAAATCTTATCACAATATTCGTTTAGATCAACAAAAATTTTCAACATAATATGAACATGCATTTATCTTTTCAAAAAAAACTGGGACAAGTGTGTGAATGTGTCTCCCATACCGCCAAACTTAATTTACACATTGTCCCCAATGTGTGAATAACATGGAAAGATCTTACCTGGAAGATGGAGAACTAGCTGGTCCGGCATGGCTCATAGCACACCCCCAAACTTGAACGGATGCACACATTGTCCATAAAAAAAGAAAAACTAATGTAATACGAGAAAACAAAAAGTACTGAAAATAAATAAATAACAATAAATATGAAAAACAATAAAAATAAAAGGATAAGTTGTGGGGTGCCTCCCATGAGCGCTAAGTTTAATGTTTTCAGCCGGACCAAGCCTTATTCTTCCCCAAAACTAAGATTGGCAACAACTAGCACAGGTAGTGTCTTATTTTCTCTCATATAAGCATAAGTCAAATGCTTCGGCAATTGTTTCAACTCCAAATTTGGTATCTGGACAATAAAAGGGAAAAAAGTAGTATTAGAAGGCACAAGAGTGTCAAATGGATCGGTGTACTTACTTGGATGCTTTGGAAGGGCCTCAAGAAGGTGCATAGTTTCAATGATGTCATCAGTAACATCCTCACATTCGGGCTCAAAATCTGATCTTGTGACACTATAGGTAAGAGCAGTTTCTAATGGATCAACATGATGGGCTGGAAATTCTCCTTGTTTTCTTTCACTTAGCTCCTTAGCCAATTGCCCTACTTGTACTTCTAGTCTTTGAATAGCTTACTCATGCTTTGCAGTGATTTGCCTTTGCTCAGTCTGGAATTGTCTTGTTTCTACTGTGAACTGTTCTTGTGAAGCCATCAGCTGTTGTTGCTGAGTTGCCAATTGCATCACAAGTCTCTCTAGGTCACTCTCATTTGATTTTGGAACTGTTTGAGCTGCTTGTTGGGAGTTTCTTTGCTGTCCTTGAAGGTTTAAGACATTTTTATTTTTGCTCCATGAGAGGTTAGGGTGGTTCCGCCAGCTAGGATTATAGGTATTTGCATATATGTTGTAGTTGTTCAGTCCCACATAATTTGCTTGCTCTTGATCTGCAGATGAATACCAAGGGCAAGTGTCAGTAATGTGATCAAAATGAGAACATATAGCACATACCTGGAGTTGTTTGGCTCATGGACTAGGTGAGACGTTCTGCGCAGTCATGGCTTTTACAAGCATATCTATCTTTCTTTCCATAGCAGCCAACCAATTTGGAAATCCACCATTTAAGTTCGCTTCATACTTGTCCTTGCTCTTTACTCCTTGCTCTGTATTAAGTTCACATCAGTTGAACCGCTTCAGTGCAGCAGTTTCAGTACTGCTGCTCGGGTACTCTCTGCACCTTTTGCGCTCGAGCGCACCCTGAACTGCACTCGATCACTATTCTTCCTTCGATTGAGCGCTACACTAGTTCGCTCGATCGCAATGAGGACAGAAACTCCTCTGCTGCACACCTGAACAAAAACAAAAAAATAGAAAACGAAAAGATGAAAAAAAAAATTAAGGTTGTTTGATAAAGAAAATATAAATAGAATAGAAAAAATAAAAATAAAAATGAAAATTACGAACGAAAATAATTCTAAAAAGAAATTTAGCGCAATCCCTAGCAACGGAGCCAAAAACTTGTTGTGCGTTTATCTACCTAAATAAATAAGCAAATAATCGTACAGTTTTACTTGCAAGTGCACAAGGTTAACAGTAGCATAATGTGCGAATGCAAGATCATCTCCATAGGGATTGGTAAATTCTAATTTAGAATTAGTTTCGCAATAATAAAATAAAAATAAGAGAAATAAATATTAAGTTGGAATTTAATAAAGATAAAGACGTAGGGACTTGATATCCACCACTAATAATGCTGCCACAGCAAAACAGTATGCCAATGCTTTACTCATGTCATGAATACCTAATGGTTATCAACCTAAGGGCATGGTATCTACTCCTTAAACTATTGATTTCCCTAAGCAACGAGTTAGGCATGGTATCTACTCTAACTCTTTTCTTTCTTATGGGATTCAGCATGGTTTATACTGAGTTGTTCCTTAAAAGAGAATAAGATCTATGGAAATCGACAACCACACGAGACCTAGCGCATGGTATCTACTCCCGGTTTCTTATGTTAATTAACCCAAGAATTCGGCGTGGATATCTTTTGTTACTATTGTTGAACCTAGGACTCGGTCATCCAAATTGATTCAACTAACTAATCAATACCACATGCATATGTTGATCAGCAAACACATATGAGAAATTTCAATAAAAATAGGCATTAATCAAGTTAAGCATCACAACACAAATATCGCAAAGGCACCAATACTGAATTATTGAGTAAATATAATTAGGGCTTCAACCAAGCCCTTACTAGAAAATTAGTTACACATAGTTGTGATGCTAAACAACATTATAAAATAAATTAAAAATGAAAGAAAAAACCCGAAAACACTATGGAGAAGAGTCGTCAATTCATCTCCACAATCTCTCCTCCGGGCTTGTCCGGCCTACGACCTCCCCGAATAAAAACTAAACTAAAAGGGAGATCTGCTCCTCAAAAGGGAGATACTATTTCTGTGTTTTACAAGTCTATTTATAGGGTTCTAAGGACACTTGAAAACCCTAATTTCCAAAACAGGTTTCTAACCCTACTTTCCAAAATAGGAACTCCTGTTTTGATGTTTTACTGATGCGTGTGCGCTCGATCGCATGAGTGTGCACTCGAGTGAAGGTGGTGTTCGAGCCTTCTCCTTGTGCGCACGAGTGCTTGTGCGCTCGATCGCACTCTTCTGCAACTCCCAATTCCAGTTTTTCTCTTTGAGTTCCAAAATACTTCATTTCTTCCAAAAACCTCTAAAAACACATAAAACACAAAAAAAGGAAGTAAAATGGAATAAAATACGCAAACTAAGAGATTAACAAATGTAAATTAAGGGACTTAAATATGAATATTTAAGCACTTATCAATGCTCTACTCATGCTATGAATACCTAATGGTTGTCAACCTAAGAGCTTGGTCCACCCCTTAGGCTATTGATTTCCCTAAACAACGAATTAGGCATGGTGTATACTCTAACTCTTTTCTCTCTTAAGGGATTCAACATTGTGTATACGGAGTTGTTCTTTAAGAGAGCGTAGGATCTGTGAAAATCGATAACCACACGGGACCTAGGCCTTAGTCCACTACCGGTTTCCCATGTTGATTAACCCAAGAATCCGATGTGGATATCTTTTGTTACTATTGTTGAACCCAAGACCCGGTCATCCAAATCAATTCAACTAACTAATTCATACCACATATTCAACTAACTAATTCATACCACATGCATACGTTGATCAGACACACACATATGAGGAATTTAAATAAAAACAAGCATTAATCAAATTAAGAATCACAACATAAATATTGCAAAGGCGTCAATACTGAATTATTGGTTAAACATAATTAGGGCTTCAACCAAGCCCTTACTATAAGTTTAGTTACACATAATAAAATAAAGGAAAGAAGAAACCCGAGAGAGCTCCATTGAAGAGTTGTCAATTCTTCTGTAGAATTCCTTCTGGCCTCCGGCCTCCCGACCTAAAACTAAAACTAAAAAGGAGATCATGTTTCTGTGTTTTACAAGTCTATTTATAGGGTTCTCATGGTGCCCCGAAACCCTAATTTCCAATTTAAGGTCCAGAGACTTCTTTCCAAATATGGCTCTACCGCCTCTGGTGCGTGTGCACTCGATCGTATGGGTCTGCACTCGAGCGCATGTGTGCGTTCGAGCTTTCTAAGTGTGCGCTCGAGTGCTTGTGCGCTCAATCACAAGAGAGGTGCGCTTGCTGGTTTGCAGATCTTCACTTTTTATTCTTTAGAGCTCCAAAATGTCATCTTTTCGTCAAAGCCCTATGAAAAACACATAAAACACAAAAATGAAGTAGAATCTACTAAAATAATAAACAAAGAGCCTAACAAGTGTAAATTAAGGGGCTTAAATATGACTATTTAAGCACTTATCACACCCCCAAACTTACATATTTCTAGTCCCTTAGCAATACAAAACAAAAGACTATATCAAAACAAAATTAAAGATAAATTCATTCTTCATGATATCCAAAAATTTTGGTTGCACATAAAACCATGATGACTGTTCATGAGTAAGCTTATAATAAAAACACATTTTTGCAATGAATAAGGATTTTAAAAGTTCATGTTACTTACACAAGGTTGGTTTAAGGCATCATAAGTTTGATTTGGTGTGTGGTGAATTTGCACATAGAAGATGGAGCTTCCAAATAATTTTAATGTATAGTGTTTCGGTGTCCAAACCTTCATCGAATTCTTTATCAGACAGAACAAAAATGGCATAGTTTTTACTTCTTTTCGTTTTCTTTAATCATAAGATTTTGTTTTGCCATGTTGAGTTTCATTAAACTTTCTAATTGACCCTTTTAGCGAGTGTTTAGCTAATGACTCCCAAACCAGATAGTTTTAGGGAATTAGGTGTAAAGACACCTGATGAGAGTCATAAAATGCATCTAAACAATACTTAATTGTTAACATTTTAGGGTTGATCTCGGTCGTAATCGCACTTTTACATGTTGATAACTCTAAAGTGATATTCATAAATCATTGACTTAATTTGACGCATTTTCAGGTGCTTTGAGTACAAAAGAGATAATAAAGCAATCCATGTTTACAGTGCCAAAAGATCTTGGGTGTCGGTGCTCGTTTTTGTCCAAGGTTTAGACGTGTCCAAACATAATTCAAAGATGGTTAAAGTCTAAACCAAGGTTGGAGTAATAAAGTACAGTAAGTTAAAAGACTTCACACAAGTGTGTGCATCACTTTGGAGCAAGTTAAGGGTAGGCACACTAGTGTGTGCACTTTTGCATACAAGCTGAAGGAGTTTCACTGAATTGCCAGAATTTCCCGCACAGATCAATCATCTTTGCAGATTAAACTGTATTGATGTAGGAAGAACCAGATGATGAGCCATATATTCTTAGAAAGATCTGGAAGTCTATTTTCTGAAGAATTTTACGGTTCGTAAAAAGGATTTTTCTAGAGAAAGTTATGGCAGTTTTAGTGGAAACAGTTCAGGCCAGCACAGCAGGCCCAGACGCACAGCACGGCCCACTCGCCTCTTGACCGGATTAGGGCGAGCAAATGACATTCTCCAAGACCAAAACACCCCCTTCATGCTCTATAAATATATCTTTATGGAGTGTGCAGTTGGGCATTGAAGAGAGAAAAAAGAGAGGATCCAAGGGATCCAAATCCAGCATTCTTCCATTTTCTTTCCAAGTTTTCTTTGGCTGCAAATCAAGGGGAGAACATTTATATTGTTCATCCACCTTGAACTTCATGGCCAAATCAAGGGGAGAGCATCCTTATTGTTTTTCCACCTTGATTTCCATGGCCAACTAGTCTTCATACAAGGGAAAAGGATGAATCCTTATGGATTTATTGTTCCTTATTTCCTATTCTTGATTCGGTTGTATGGATTTATTGTTGAATATTGTTTTGTAAATTATTCATTGATTAAGTAAGAAGGATTTGAGTTCATGTGATAGGTGTACTTTTTATTCTTCTTCTTTTAGATTCTCTTAATCCGGTGATTGCATCATTCTCCTCCTTTGAGGTTGTTTAGATGTGATTGATTCTGGTAGATTTATTTTATTGATTGTCCATTACTGCGATATTGTCTTTTAAGATATGTTGTCGTTTCTTGATAATCTTTAAGATCGGTCATGTGTGCTTGAACCAAAATCAATGAGTAATTTGTAGCAATTATATTAGAGTTATAAATGTGCTTGATTGAATATATTCCGATTGCTTGTTTGGGATGTGAAACTTGCAATCGAGATAAAATCGATTGAATCAAAAGTGGAAATAGGGAACGAACCTAAGGAGGATTCCCGAAACCTTGTTATTTCTTATTTATATTTCCTTTATATTTACGCAATTTTCCTTACATTATTTCACCATCAAAACCCAAAAATCTTTTGTGTAACTTTTATCGTTCGTTTTAAGGTTCACACATTTTGCTTTGTACTTAACTTGTTTCCCTGTGGAATCGACACCCCAAAGCCGTACTACAATAACCGTGTTATACTTTGGGCGTAATCAAATTTTGGCGTCGTTGCCAGGGAAAACACTTTTAAGAACAAGGAAACTTGTCAACTTTGAGTGTAACGGTAAAATAAAAAAAATCGTAAATATCTTTCTTTTCAGCAGTTTGTAAATACGATCATATCATTCCTTTACTTCTGTTTTATTTATTTGTTTATTATTCTGTTTTATTTATCTGTTTATTATTCTATTTTATTTACTTGTTTATTATTCTGTTTTATTTACTTGTTTATTATTCCGTTTTATTTATCTGTTTATTATTCTGTTTTATTTACTTGTTTATGATTCTAGTTTATTTACTTGTTTATTATTCTGTTTTATTTACTTGTTTATTATTCTGTTTTATTTATTTGTTTATTTATTTATTATTCTGTTTTTTATTTAATTTTCCCTCTAAATTAATTGGTGCATGCTTAAACCGAGAGATTCGCGAGGCAGATTCATTAGAGGACCCGAATTAGAGTTACCCTCTCCTTCCACCTCCATTGGTGAAACCTCGCCTAGATCAAACCATAATGCACCCCCATCAGAAAATTTAGAGGATTTTGTTAACATGGCCGATAATCGTAATGAAAATGTTGTCAGGACACTTCAGGATTACCTCCACCCTACACGCACAGCCACACCATCATGCATCATGTTTCCAGCCAATACTCGCCAACTAGATTTTAAACCAGGGATGATTCAATTACTCCCTACTTTTCATGGCTTGGATAACGAAAACCCATATGTGCACATTAAAGAGTTTGAGGAAGTAGTTGCGACTTTTCATAGTCACGATGAAACCAATGACATTATTAGGCTTAAGTTCTTTCCTTTCGCTTTGAAGGATAGAGCTAAGAGTTAGCTATACTCACTAAGACCACGATCTATTAGGTCGTGGACTGAGATGACTCGAATTTTTTTCAATAAATACTTTCCCCAACATAAGACCAATGCTTTGAAAAGGCAAATCTCCACCTTTGCACAAAAGGATAGTGAGACTTTGTATCAGTCTTGGGAGAGATTTAAAGAGTTATTGAGTATGTGCCCTCACCATGGGTATGAGAATTGGCGTTTAGTGAGCTATTTCTATGAGGGTCTTACCTATAGAGAACGCCAATTTGTAGAGATGATGTGTAATGGTGGGTTCTTGGAGAAAGATCCTGATGAGGCCATAGAGTACCTCAATGAGCTTGCTGAAAAAGCTCACACTTGGACTGGACCTAGTGCTACTGAAAGCACAAATAGGTCACGACTTATAGAGCACCCAAATGGTGGTGGAATTCACCATCTTAGGGAAGAGGATAACCTTAAGGCCAAGGTCAAAATGCTCACTAGAGAACTAGAGGTATTAAAGACTAAGAGCTTAAAGCCAACACACGTGGTTAATCATGCAAAATATTTTGAACCATGTTTTGTGTGTGGTGGGGTAGACCATCTCGCCCAAAAGTGCCCCACATTTATTGAGATGAGAGGGATGTATAAGGAACAATGTAACGCCTTAGGCATGTACACGAAGCCTTCTGCACCCTTCTCTAATACCTACAATCTGGGATGGTGAAATCACCCCAATTTCAGCTGGAAGTCTGAAAACCAGCAGCTTGCACAACCCCCTGCACCATATCATGAACCATATCATGCACCTATATCTTCTAGGAGTTCTTTAGAAGACACTTTACATTCTTTTATTGAAGCACAGGGGAAGACAAATCAAAGGCTTTAATCTTTAATTGTGCAGGTTGTTGAAGAACATAAAGAGATAAAGAGCCAAGTGTCCAAGCTGACGAGCTATTTGAGTGTGACTGAGCGAGGTAAGTTCCCTTCCCAAGCTCAGTCCACATCCTACGGTCAGCACCAAACACAACAGAAGAAAGAGGAGGTGAATACCATTGAGACACTTAGTGGTAAGTCGTTACACATCCCAACACCGAACAAATCAGAGGATGTGGACGACAACCACCAAGTATATACCCTCACCCATGGCTTCACAGAAGCATATATCGAGCCAAAATCTGCAGATATTACTGATGACATCTTTAAGGTCTCTCCAAAGCACACAAGCAGCAAATTTAACAGTAAAGCAATTGCTGGTGCAGTCAACTCATGTTTGTCTAGGAGGGAATAAGAGTGTCTGGCTGAAGACGTAAAACTTAGCGCTCATAGGAGACACCCCAAAGCATATCCTTTTATTTTTATTGTTTTTTAAAATTATTTTTCTTGTTTATTATTAGTATTTTGCTGTTTTCCAGTTTTACTTTTGTATTTCTTTTTCAGGGACAAATAATCGAAGCAGTTCACATGGTGGTACACAATTTTCAGCTTCTGTGCACTTTTGGCTACAAAAGGAGTTTCCTTATCTTATGCTTTCACATTGAGGACAATGTCTATTTTAAGTTGGGGGTGGAGGAAACATATTCCTGTTTTTCATTGAACTGCTTTGTGTCATTTTACCTTTTTGTTTGTTTTTAGTATGCTTTGTGTTAGCCTTGTAGTCAATTCACATGTCAATGATATGAGGTTAATCGAGATAGTATATAAAATTTAGAAGAAGTTAAATCTTGCTTCGCTTTGAGAATAAATTAAGTGTCAATTTTTCTTTGGTTTGAGACTCTGTTTTGTGGTAAGATTGCATGATTAGTCTAAAGCATTTGGAGAAGTTTTATGTGCGATTGTTTTGTGAATACTTTTGCGGTCTCAACAAGCTCTAGAACTTATTTGATAATCACTTGAGGCGAAAATCATAGAATGCACACTACTTAGGATATGATGTAGGCCATTTTTGGACCGTTTGAGCCTTTTTAACTTAAATTTGTTATATTTATCGCTAGTCACCTATTTGAGCATTTTTCTTGAAAAGAAAATTTGAGCCTTGTTTCTTTCGATAAACCATTTACTTAATTTTATGAGCCTAAAGATATTTTATCCTTACCTTTCTCTTAAAAGAACTTAGTTATACACATGTTGTGAGAAACACTTAAAAGAAGTAAGGGTGGAAATATGATAAAATATTACTACCATAACCCAAGTACATTAAAAGAGATAAGTTGGGGGTTGTGGAAAAGAAAAAAAAAACAATGAAAGAGGAGGTGAATGGTCTTATGCCAAAATAAAAGAAAAATGTGAATTATGGCAAAGAAAGAAAAGACAAAAAGAAAATGGTGATTTATTGCGAGAAATGCTCGAAAAATGGTTGAAAGAGTTGGGTGTTGAAGTAAGGTTATCTTGTGCTTAAAATAGTTATGTTTAAATTAAGTGACTTAGTTCTTTTATTTGTTTAAACTTTCCCGTTCCTTCTTGACCTTTACCAAGCCTAACGTTACAAGCTCATAAAAGACCTATTGATCCGATATAGTGTGATTTTTCTACATAGTGGAGAGTGATTTGAAAAGTGAGCCTATGGAGCTTGATTTGTGATTGATGTCACGCAATTTAATATGTTTTTAGAGGCCAAGACTTGTATTCACGCTATGTTGTGCATAAAATCATCCGGGTGTTCGAACTAATGTATTGCGGTAAGATGGATGTTAAGAGTCGATAACGATTTTAAGGTTGACATTTGAATTATTCTTGAACTTTAGTGATATTTAATGATTCTATGTGTTGTATGTTATGCATGATTTTTGAGACAGATTTTTGAATCACTCTTGGTTAACGCCAGCATTGCTGTATTTTGCTTTGATTTCTAAATAAAGAATTCATTTTATACCTTTCGCTTTAATTGCTAGGGACTAGCAATAAGCTAGTTGGGGGTTGTGATGAGAGTCATAAAATGCATCTAAACAATACTTAATTGTTAACATTTTAGGGTTGATCTCGGTCGTAATCGCAATTTTACATGTTGATAACTCTAAAGTGATATTCATAAATCATTGACTTAATTCGATGCATTTTCAGGTGCTTTGAGTACAAAAGAGATAATAAAGCAATCCATGTTTACAGTGCCAAAAGATCTTGGATGTCGGTGCTCGTTTTTGTCCAAGGTTTAGACGTGTCCAAACATGATTCAAAGATGGTTAAAGTCTAAACCAAGGTTGGAGTAATAAATTACAGTAAGTTAAAAGACTTCACACAAGTGTGTGCATCACTTTGGAGCAAGTTAAGGGTAGGCACACTAGTGTGTGCACTTCTGCATACAAGTTGAAGGAGTTTCACTGAATTGCCAGAATTTCCCGCACAGATCAATCATCTTTGCAGATTAAACTGTATTGATGTAGGAAGAACCAGATGATGAGCCCTATATTCTTAGAAAGATCTGGAAGTCTATTTTCTGAAGAATTTTACGGTTCATAAAAAGGATTTTCCTAGAGAAAGTTATGGCAGTTTTAGTGGAAACAGTTCAGGCCAGCACAGCAGGCCCAGACGCACAGCACGGCCCACTCGCCTCTTGACCGGATTAGGGCGAGCAAATGACATTCTCCATGACCAAAACACCCCCCTCATGCTCTGTAAATATATCTTTATGGAGTGTGCAGCTGGGCATTGAAGAGAGAAAGCAAAGAAGAGAGAAAAAAGAGAGGATCAAAGGGATCCAAATCCAGCATTCTTCCATTTTCTTTCCAAGTTTTCTTTGGCTGCAAATCAAGGGGAGAACATCTATATTGTTCATCCACCTTGAACTTCATGGCCAAATCAAGGGGAGAGCATCCTTATTGTTTTTCCACCTTGATTTCCATGGCCAACTAGTCTTCATACAAGGGAAAGGATGAATCCATAGGGATTTATTGTTCCTTATTTCCTATTCTTGATTCGGTTGTATGGATTTATTGTTGAATATTGTTTTGTAAATTATTCATTGATTAAGTAAGAAGGATTTGAGTTCATGTGATAGATGTACTTTTTATTCTTCTTCTTTTAGATTCTCTTAATCCGGTGATTGCATTATTCTCCTCCTTTGAGGTTGTTTGGATGTGATTGATTCCGGTAGATTTATTTTATTGATTGTCCATTACTGCAATATTGTCTTTTAAGATATATTGTCGTTTCTTGATAATCTTTAAGATCAGTCATGTGTGCTTGAACCAAAATCAATGAGTAATTTGTAGCAATTATATTAGAGTTATAAATGTGCTTGATTGAATATATTCTGATTGCTTGTTTGGGATGTGAAGCTTGCAATCAAGATAAAATCAATTGAATCAAGAGTGGAAATAGGGAACGAACCTAAGGAGGATTCCCGAAACCTTGTTATTTCTTATTTATATTTCCTTTATATTTACGCAATTTTCCTTACATTATTTCACCATCAAAACCCAAAAATATTTTGTGTAACTTTTATCGTTCGTTTTAAGGTTCACACATTTTGCTTTGTACTTAACTTGTTTCCCTGTGGAATCGACACCCCAAAGTCGTACTACAATAACCGTGTTATACTTTGGGCGTAATCAACACCCATAAGGACTTACTAACTCGAGTCAAAAAGGCTACGGAACTAACAAGTCTTAATGATGCCAAGTGAAATTCTCACCTTTTAACGTGAACACTCATTGCTTACTGAGGCAAGAGGTCCAGTGACTCAGTGGAAACTTTATTTAATGATCATTATATGCATCATTCCTACCTTTTGATGTGAACACTCATTGCTTACTGAGGCAAGAGGTCCAGTTACTCAGTGGAAAGTTTATTTAATGATCATTAAGAGCATGTTATTTTCTCTTTTTTGCATGATGGACATTTTTCTTTATTTTTCTATGCTAAAGTGTTTAACTAACAAGTTATTTGATTACAGTTAGGTCATGGAAACATATACATAAAAATTAGATGTCATACCCCACACAATCGTGTGCTAATGTGCTCGTGCCAGATTTAGATCAACTTATGAATTCTTAAGTGCCTTGGGGTAGGTAACTAAACTTTTAAAATTCTTATTACTAGACTATGTGTTCTAGATTTTAAGCTTACTAATGAAGTTTTATCATATTTGTTTTAAATCAACCAAAATTTTCAAAACAAAATGAACATGCATTTATTTTTTCAAAAAAACTGGGACAAAGTGTGTGAATGTGTCTCCCATACCCCCAAACTTAAATTACACATTGTCCCTAATGTGTGAATAACATGAAAAGATATGACCTGGGAGATGGAGAACTAGCTGGGCTAGCATGACTCATAGCACACCACCAAACTTGAACGGATGCACACATTGTCCCTAAAAATAAAAATTAACGTAATAAGGGAAAACAAGAAGTACTAAAAATAAATAGGTAACAATAAATACGAAAAACAATAAAAATAAAAGGATAAGTTGTGGGGTACCTCCCATAAGCGCTAAGTTTAATATCTTCAGCTAGACGCTCTTATTCCCTCCTAGAAAAGCATAAGTTGAATGCATCAGCAACTGCTTCCATGCCAAATTTGGTGCTTAGATGCTTTGGAGAGGCCTCTAAGCGGTGCACAACCTCAAAGATGTCATCAGTAACATCTTCATATGAAGGCTCAACATCCGATCTTGTTAACCCATGGGTGAGGGTGGCTTCCAATGGAGCAATGAGATGGACCTAAAAAGCTTGCTCAATAACACCTTGCATCATCCATTTATTAGAATATTCCATATTATCTTGGGGTATTTTAAATGTATCAAATATTTTAAATTCAACCTTCTCACCATTTACCTTCATACTTACAATACCCTTTTTCATGCAAATTTTTGTATCAGCAGTTCTCATAAAGGGTCTTCCTAAGATGATGGGTAGGGGTAATGGCATAGAAGATTCTTCCATATCTAATACAATAAAATCAGCAGGTAAAATAAATGGACCTACCTTTACCAAGATATCTTCAAGAATACCTCTTGGTCTTTTGATGCTTCTGTCTACCAGTTGCAAGGTGATAGAGGTTGGTTGAAGCTCCCCCAAACCTAGTGTCTTGAATATAGTGTATGACAGCAAGTTGACACTAGCCCCTAGATCCAGTAGTGCGTGCTCGAATAGTTGGTCACCTAGCCTGCAAGGAATAGTGAAACTACTCGGATCTTTTAGTTTTGGTGGTAGTTTTCTTAATAGCACAACACTTACCTCTTCAGTCAAGGCTATTGTCTCATGTTCCTGAAACTTCCTTTTGTTAGTGCGACAATCTTTCAAAAATTTAGCATATACAAGAATTTTTTTAATTACATCTAATAAAGGAATGTTTATTTCCACTTTTTTCAAAGTTTCAAAAATGTCAATCAGTTTAGTCTCTTTATTAGGTTTAACTAACCTTTGAGGGAAGGGTGGAGGTACATTTACCTTTTCCATCTCACTTACCTTAGACATGGATGCTTTGTCTGGAGATGCTTGTGCAGGCTTATCGATGCCTATGATCTTTCCATTTCTTAGGGTTGTCACAACATTCAGTTGCTGATGTCCTCTTGGATTAGGTATTGATTGGGCGAGAAGCTCACCTTACTTTCTACTACTTAGTTCCTTGGCCAACTGCCCCATTTGTACCTCTAGTCTGTGAATGGCTTGATCATGTTTTGTAGTGATTTGTCTCATCTCAGTATGAAATTGTTTAGTTTCTTCCATGAACTGTTCGTGTGAAGTCATTAATTATTGCTGCTGAGTTGCCAATTGTCTCACAAGACTTTCAAGGTCACTTTTCTTTGTTTCGGGAGCTGAGTGGGCTGCTGGTTGGAAATTTCTTTGCTGCCCATGACCATTCTGATTGTTGCTCCAAGAAAAATTTGGGTGATTCCGCCATCCAAGGTTGTAGGTGTTTGCATAGGGATTGTTCTTCGACTGATAGTTGTTTGGTCCCACAAATTTTGCTTGCTCATTATCTGTAGATGAATACAAGGGATGTGCATCAGTATTATGATCAAATCGGGAACAAATAGCACATACCTGGAGTGGTGTAGCTGGTGGGTTAGGTGAGGTGTTCTGAGCAGCCATGGCTTTAACTAACAGATCTAGTTTCCTCTCCACAGCTGCTATCTGAGTAGATGATCCTCCATTTAAGTTTACCTCATACATATCCTTGCTCTTGGTTACATGTCTCCCTCGAGAGAAGAACTACTGAGTGTGTTCACTTAGGGTTTCGAAGAGCTCCATAGCTTCTTCGTTGCTTTTCTCCATTAGCACTCCTCCACAACCTGAATCTACAATACTTTTGTTTGTATCACTTAAACCTTCATAAAAAGCTTGTACCAGTTCATCCTGAGGTAGATTGTGATGTGGGCATTTGAGTAGCAACTCATTGAAGTGTCTCCATGCCTCGAAGAACAAGTCTCCATCCTTTTGTTGGAAGGACTGAATCTCCTTCCTCATTTGCCTCGTCTTTTGGGCTGGGAAAAACTTCCTTAGGAACTTGCTGGCCAACTCCTCCCAAGTGTGGATCGAAACTGCAGACAATGAATTGTACCACAGTTTAGCATTATCTTTTAAGGAAAAAGGGAAAAGAATTAACCTTATTCCTTCTTGGTCTAAGCCTCGGATGTGCTGGAACTTGCAAGGATCGAAAAACTCTCGGAGGTGCAAGTATGGATCCTCATTAGGAGTACCCCTAAAGTGAGTCAGTGCACTTAGTATCTGCAGAGATATATAGTAATTGCCTTCCGCCTCAGGTTGATACGCAATGCATGATGGCTGGTCGAGGTTCCGAGGGATGAAGGATTGCTTTATTGGTCTTCGCTCAGGTGGCTGTGGGTTTTCGATTTGTTCTTCCATTGATGCTTCTTCTTCAATTTCTTCTTCTAGTTCTTCTAAATTGTCTCTAAGCCTTCGTTAGATAGTCCACTCATGCTCAGTACCGAGGGGGAAGAACGTTGGATGCTTGGATCAAAGCCCATGCACGAATTGGTAACAATCGCCTTAGTGAAGCAGCCTAACACTGCTGCCCGGGCAACTTTCTACCTCAATTGCACTCGATCGCACAAAAGGGTGCACTCGATCGCAAGTGGCACAAAAAATTCTCATGGTATGCCTAAAATAGAAAACAAAAAGGAATTAGATTAGGGTTTTAATGAAACAAAAATAAGATAAACACAGAAACTTAAAATTTTTGACATTTTTGATAAAAATAGAAATAACAATGACTAATCTAAATGAAAAATAATTCTAAAAAGAGAATTAAGCACAACCCCCGGCACCGACGCCAAAAACTTGTTGCACGTTTATCTACCTAAATTAATAAGCAAATAATCATACTTGTTTTACTTGCAAGTGCACAAGGTCTACAGTAGCATAGTGTGCAAGTGCGAGATTATTTCCACAAAGATTGGTGAATTTCGATTTAGAATTAATTTCACAAAGTAAAAATAGATAAAAATATTTATTGGATTTAGATAATAATGATAAAGGTGTAGGGAATTGATATCCACCACTAATCATGCTACCCCAACAAAACAGTATGCCAATGCTCTACTCATGCTATGAATACCTAATGGTTGTCAACCTAAGGGCTTGGTCCACCCCTTAGGCTATTGATTTTCCTAAGCAACGAGTTAGGCATGGCGTATACTCTAACTCTTTTCTCTCTTAAGGGATTCAACATGGTGTATACTGAGTTGTTCCTTAAGAGAGCATAGGATCTTTGGAAATCGACAACCACACGAGACCTAGGGCTTGGTCCACTCCCTGTTTTCCATGTTGATTAACCCAAGAATCCAGTGTGGATATCTTTTACTATGGTTGAACCCAAGATTCGGTCATCCAAATTGATTCAACTAACTAATCCATACCACATGCATACGTTGATCAGACACACACATATGAAGAATTTAAATAAAAACAGACATTAATCAAATTAAGAATCACAGCATAAATATTGCAAAGGCGCCAATATTAAATTATTGGTTAAACATAATTAAGGCTTCAACCAAGCCCTTACTATAAGTTTAGTTACACATAATAAAATAAAGGAAAGAAGAAACCTGAGAAAGCTCCATTGAAGAGTCGTCAATTCTTCTGTAGAATCTCCTCTGGCCTCCGGCCTCCTTACCTAAAACTAAAACTAAAAAGAAGATAATGTTTCTATGTTTTATAAGTCTATTTATAGGGTTCTCAAGGTGCCCCGAAACCCTAATTTCCAATTTAAGGTCCAGAGACTTCTTTCCAAATCTAGCTCTGCCGCCTTTGGTGCGTGTGCGCTCGATCGTATGGGTCTGCACTCGAGTGCATGTGTACGCTCGAGTGCTTGTGCGCTCGATCACAAGAGAGTTGCGCTAGCTGGTTTGCAGATCTTCACTTTTTATTCTTTAGAGCTCCAAAATGTCATTTTTTCGTCAAAACCCAATGAAAAACACAGAAAACACAAAAATGAAGTAGAATCTACTAAAATATATAAAAAAAAATAGCCTAACAAGTGTAAATTAAGGGGCTTATCAGGGAACCCCATCAAGAAGAAACTTATAAAAAGATTTCATCTCAAAGCCTTTATTCGGGTAAGGCCTTTGTTAAAAGTCTTAATAGGATTTTTAATATGTATCCTAATAGGCTTAGATTATATTTCTCTTATCTAATCGGTGTGTCCTACTTCTATTAGACTTAGTATTCACAAGTCTATATATTGGGTCAATTGTATTCTATTCAATCAAGAATAATAAGACACAAAATTTCTCTTTAATTCTTAATTTTATTATGGTATTAGAGCAATTTGTGATTGCTCACTGAGAGACTAAAAACCAGAGCCTCTGTTGACCTGTTGTCCTCCCGCCGTCGTCCGTTATCTTCATCCCCCACGCGCCACCTCAAGTCGACCAGACTTCTCCGACCACCACTAGGATCAGAATTAGCCAATCTATCCAGATCCAGCTACCACACACCAGAAATTCACCGGAAAAGCAGTGAAAAGCAATATCATCGAACCTATTCCTCATTCTCCTTTTTCGGTCACCTTTCGGCCTCCGACACCAGATTTCATCTTCATCAACGGAGTCGCTCTACTCCGGTTACCAAAGACCCTATTCAGGCTCTCAAATCTGGTCACGGTTGGCAATCAATTTCTCCCTGACTCATTTCAAGTAACCCGAATCGGCCCAGCATACCGACCTAAATCTGTGATATGTCCCAGATCCATCTGGTAAAAAATAAATAAATAATAAAAAGTAGTAACAGTATGTTCATCTCAATTTTTTAAAAAAGGGAATTCATTAGTAACCCAAAACTGTCTCCAGTGTATCTCCTCATCCAAGTCCTCATATTGTTACTACTTGATAATTGAATAGTAGTAATTATGTTCAATTGGCCAAGACAGTATATAAGTATGTCATGGTTAGGAAAGCAAAATTTTTTTACTGACGATCCGCTTACTAATCCGAAATTGTTTGATACATGAGAATAAGATGATTCTTTACTCATCACTTTATTATGGAATTCAATAAAACCCCAAATTGCGAACTTATGTACACATCTTGAAACCTGTAAGGAAGTTTGGGAATATGTTCGCTTGTTATATTTTAGCAATCTTAATCGGATGTATGATGTCATTGTTAAGTTCTTTCATGGCCAACAAGGTGATTGAGATGTTACTGAATATTTTGCTGACATGAAAAGAATATCTTTATAATTTCGTACTTTGATGTCTATTTCAGCTGATGTAAAGGCCATGCAAAAATGCTAGGAGCAAGTCGAGGTATTCACATTCTTGTTTAGCCTAAAACCTAAGTATGCACCAGTTCGATCCCAAATACTAGGAGAGGCAGAACTTCCTACATTGTTTGAGACTTATGCTCGTGTTTTTGGATCCGTTTATTTTGTTCATCAGCTCTTCCTGAAGTTGACAAACTTGATCCCTGACCTAAAGTATATATTCTTAGGTTATTCTTGTACATAGAAAGGTTATCGATGTTACCGTCTCTCATTATAAAGGTATTTTGTTTGTAGCGTTGTTACATTCTTTGAGTTTACTTCATATTACTCCGAGTCTTATTCAAACTCAGATCTGACTGATTCATTCTCTTGTCCATTACTTGTTCCCATGCCCCTTACACAGTCAAATCCTCTGTCATTAGTGTCTGTTCCTCCGTTGCAAGTTTACTCTTGTCTTGCGCATTTTTCGGCCTTTGTTGCTCCACTAATTGCTCCCTTGTTGATAGATCCCAATCCTTGTTCATCATTTGTGGATGATCATCCTATTGCTCTTCGTAAAGGTAAACATTTATGTATTGCTTATCCGATTGCTTTTGTGTCTATTCTAACTCTATTACAGAAACTTTGTCTCATTTTGGGTGGAAAACAGCCATGGATAAAAAGATACACGCCTTGAATACTAATGATATATGGGACTTGGTTCCTCTTCTATCCGGGAAATCTATTGTTGGTTGTCACTAGTCTATAGTGTAAAGGTTCATCCTGATGGTACTAATGGCAGATTAAAAGCTCGCCTAGTATCAAAAAGGTATATACAGGTATATGGTATTGACTATGCTGAGATATTCTCTCTGGTGGCTAAGAATACGTTTGTTCGTATGTTTATCTCTCTAGCAACTACTTTTCATTGGTCCCTACATATGTTGGTTGTGAAAAATGCGTTTCTAAATGGTGATTTGACAAAAGAGGTATACATGGAGCAACCACCTAGATTTTTTGTTAAGGGGAGTTTAGGTTAGTATATCAATTAAAGAAGTCCCTATATGGATTGAAACAGTTTCTTTGAGTGTGGTTTGGTCGGTTGAGTGAAGTAGCAATTGATTTTAGCCTTAGCAGATGTGGTGTAGATCATTTTGTATTTTATAAACACAGTGAGGCAAGTGGAATATTATTGATTGTATATGTGGATGATATTGTGATCACATGATATGACAAAGAAGGAATTCTAGTAGTGAAACAGTTCTTGAGTACTAACTTTTAGACAAAAGATTTAGGACAATTTAGATATTTCTTGGGTACCGAGGTTGCTAGATCTCATCATAGTGTTTCTTTGTCTCATCATAAATATGTTCTCGATTTGTTGACTGATACTAGAATGTTAAGGTGTAAGCCTATACATAGATCTATAGATCCCAACACGAAACTCGCAGTTGATCAAGGTGACTGATTATCTTATCCAAAATATAGGCGTTTAGTTGGAAAATTGAATTTTTTGACTTTTTTGAGCTTGATATTTTATTTGCAAATAGTGTGGTTAGTGAGATATCTTAAGAGTGCTCCTGGTCGTTGTTTACTTTATCAAAATCATGGTCATGGTCAAATTGAAGGTTATACTGATGCAGATAAGGTTATACTGATGCGGATATGGCCGACTCTCCATCTGATAGAATTAAGGTCCACTACTGGATACCGTATATTTGTTAGAGGTAATTTAGTATAATGGAAAATTAAGAAGCAAACTGTGATTGCTAGATTGAGTGTTGAGTCCGAATATAGCGCAATGGCCCATACTACATGTGAGATAGTTTGGCTAAAGCAGTTGTTAGCAATCTTGGGATTAACCAATCATGTCCTATGAGCTTGGTTTGTGACAATCAAACAGTTATTCATATTGCTAACAATCCAGTGTTTCATGAGAGAACTAAACATATTGAAGTTGATTGTCATATTTTTCGAGAAAAGCTTCTACAAAATGTGATTAGCAACACACACGTGAAGTCGACAGATCAGTTAGCAGATTTATTTACTAAACCATGATGGTTCTCTAGTTCGATTTATTAGTAACAAGTTGGGTGCATACGATATCTATGCTCCAACTTGAGGGAGAACGTTACAAGTCCTAATAGGATTCTTAATGTGTCCTAATAGGCTTTAGATTATATTTATCTTATCTAATTGTTCTGTCATAGTTCTATTAGACTTAGTATTCACAAGTCTATATATTGGGTCAATTGTATTCTATTCAATCAAGAATAATAAGACATAGAATTTCTCTTTAATTCTTAATTTGAACAGCCTCCACCTAGGCAAATCGTCACAAGCCACATCCAGCCTTGTATAATGAGCTAATGGGTGCTTCTTTATCTCTCACAATCTCAAAGATGTCTGGAAATTGGTCATTTAATGAAGTATTCCTGAACCACATGTCATACCAAATCCGAGTTCTCCCATTTCTGACCAACACTGAAACATAAGGGATAATTCCCCCTACCCTTTTTGAATCCACTTCCACACCCCTACACTATAGGCCCAAGCTCCTTAAACATTCATTCGCTAAAATTCATCCCAAACTTAGCTTCCAACACTCTTCTCCATAGATGATACCTCTCCACAAGAAATCTCCATAATCATTTTCTTAGAAGAGCTTTATTAAATAAAATGAGAGATTTAAGACCAAGCCTCCATCATTTTCCATCGATTGCTTAACCACACCCCACCTCACCAAGTGATACTTGTAATTCTCCCCCATGTTGCCCCAAAGGAACCTTCTTTGAATACTCTCCAAGCGATTAGCCACCGAAATCAGAATAGGAAAGAGAGATAAAATAGATTGTAAGGCTAAAAAGAGTGTCTTTGATAAGAGTAAGTTTCCCCCTTTTGATAGATAGTGACTCTGTCACCCAGCTAACTATTTCTCAAGCCTTTCCACAGTAGGATTCCAAACTCGTCTTTGAATTTCACCCCAACAAGGAGGCCGAGGTAAGTCATAGGAAGTGACCCTGCATTGCCTCCGAACAAGCTTGCAAGAAAATGACCATTAATATTCTCACCAAGACAGATTAAATCACTCTTACTAAGATTAATCTTAAGCCCCGACACCACCTCAAAGCAAAGAACGCACCAAAGATGCAAAATTTGAAGTGCTTCTACCCCACAAAAAATAATTGTGTCATTGACAAAAAGAAGATGAGACACTCACACTACCTCCATTTCTCCCCACTTTGAAATCGTTCAAAATCCCCCTTTAACCGTTTTCACCAACATCTTACCAAAAACATCCATTACCAACGTGAACAAGAAAGGAGACAATGAATCCCCTTGTCGAAGACCCCTCAAGGATTTAAAGAAGCCCGATGGACAGCCATTAACAATGATAGAAAAAAGTCGATGAAATGCACATAAAAATCCACTTACATCATTTGTCTCCAAAACCGACAGTAACAATCATTTAAAAACCATACCATCCACCCACCACGATTCTTTAAAAAATGAACCAATTGCAAAAGTTTATTTCCCTACTTTATTGGGAGGTGGAGTAGGAGGGGTTGATTTAGGACAATTTTATTTAATTTAAAATAACAATTCATTCTTAATTTTCTTTCTTTCCAAAGTGGTTTAAGATGGTAAATTTGTGACATTGAGAAAACAAGTGGCGTTTATCAGTTCTAAATTTTTCAAAAAGGAAAAGTTAGAGGAAATTTTGTTGTGACACACTTTCACAATTGTTAATTTTAGTTTACCTTTAAAGTTTTAATTTGTATCTATTGAACCTTTAACTCTTCAAATGATTTCAATATCTTCCTTCCGATCAATTTTAATCAAATTTTTTTGTTAAATCATGTGTGTAAGATAGACACATGTCTTTACTAAATAAAAAGTGAACTTTATCGGGACAATTTTGTCTTGGGTGAAAACACCTGTGTGTTTACATGGGTGATGGGGTGAGAATTTATCCGAATATAATAGGAAAAAATACATTGAAATAATTTGTAAAGTTAGATGTTAAGCAGACCCAAATTAAAACATTTGTGAAATCTCTAGAGTTGCAATAATAGGCTACAACAGAGCGGTAAATTAAAGAGGAATTTTTTCAAATTATATTCATGGACGTAATTTTACTGAACTAGAAAAATATACAAAAGAGATATTTTAAAATGAAATTATTATTCTATACAATAAAAATAAACAAAAACGAAGCTTATGCATACGTCTGACAACTTTCAAGGATTTCTAACTGGGCAAAAAATTATGTTACAGCAGCAATTGGCTTTGGTGCGCATTGTGTGTGCAGTTTGCGTATCGTGTGCGCATTGTGTGTGCAGTATAACAGTTAAAAAGCCTAAATTTGAATAGTGTGTGCACAGTATACCCGCAAAGAAAAACCTCAATTTGCCTAGTGTGTGCGTATTGTGTGCACAGTTTGCATACCGTATGCACGGAGAACACAGATAGAAAACAAGTGTCAAATAAATAAAAAGGGTTAGAGGAATAGTAGTTAGATCGGATATAAAGATAACTCCTTGTTTGGCATGTCCAACATATGATCACCTTCTACCCAATTCAACTTTTCCTGTGACAATAGTTCCCTTGTCTTTGTATTTGTCAACAATAGGTAACTTACGATAATAAAAAAATCAGATTAATAGATTTAAAAAAAACAAACAATTCAATGTCATGTGCACAATTTATCTTCCCTTCCCTGTGTTTTGTTTTTCAATTACGCAAACAAAATGTTAAAGCACTCCACTAAATAACACATAGTTACTAGGATCTTGGAACCAAGATCAAAGTCTTATGTTTCGGTTCGTAGTATATTCGCACATTGGATCTAAAAATTGTAGATCCATTTTTTAATTGAATACAAAGGTTATTTCTCGACACAATAAAGTAATGAAATCGAGAATATTCATTTATTCTAAGCATTTGTTTATCAACATTAATTAGTTATCAAAATTTTTGTGATCTTAATTAATTATTATTATACACACAATTCATTTAAATAACACTCAATAATATAATTAAATCTATTTTATACACGTTTTTATACATAATAAACCATCTAAGTTTATCCTTGACACACCGCATTCTGGGTCAATAACGTATTACGTTCTCGCACTTGTACTGTGAACTAGTGCATATCGAGTTTCTTGTAATTATTCAATAGATGTAGAGACTTCATGCTCTAATTACATGAGAGAAGAGAAAGATCATAACATACCTAAATATTGGACCACAACACCAAAGACATTGGCATTTAAGCTCAGATAAGAATGAAACAAATTCTATTAAAATTGATACAATTTGACTATTAAGAGTCACTAATAGCATTAAAAAATAGAAATAAAAAAATAACTTTATCTCTTATCGAAAAAATTTAGCATATTGGGAGTATATCTTTTGCTACCAACTTAATCAAGCTGTAATGAGCGTATCTCCTCTTCAATATCTATCAATTAGAACAAAGCTTAAAATGTTAATCCAACAATTCTAAATATTTAGATCAATATCTCCATTTGATAACAGTGGAAAAATTCAAAAGCGTATAGAACATAATTATTACTACAAAAATTAATAATGCAAACTTTTAATTATGTATCAACCAGTATAAGGCAAGTACTTTGTCTTAATCAAGCTAAGCTCAATAAGCTAAATAAACCTCCACACTTGGATTTGACGCCCACTGCTTAAAACTAACCAAAGAAGCCTAAACATTACCAAAGTCCTCATTGACGCCCTTAATAGTACCCTGTCCAACTGAGTTTGATCAATCCATCCCTTAGAGGCCTCCATAATACCATCTTCAGCAAAAATAGAATTAGAAAAACCCGATCGAATATGAGCCTCCTCAAATTCACCCACATCATTGAACGCACCCGATTATCCTCAAAAATCCTAGAGGACAGACCTCGCGAAAGAATGTCAGAACTCCCCCTTTAAAAATAATGACATTGTCCATCTCCACAATCAGCCCCTTCTCCGAATTAAAACCTTTAGAAAAATCTAGACAAGGCCAAGTAGGGATAAGGTGAGAGAGTGCTTGGGAAAATGAGATAAAAAGAACTGAACTCTATCTCATGTAGTAAAAGGGAGAGAACTCCGACCCAATTATGGATTTTGGTTCGCACTGTAGCACCACAAATTTTCATGCAGAATCACGAGCTGACACTGAGCAATAGGCATTTCCCCATGCTTCCATTGAATCAGACCCTGGACTTTTAATTTAATAGGCCCAACACCCGAAACAAGTTGGACTGGGTTACAACCCGCTGGCCCACAAGCTATGGAGAATAACTCTAAAAATAAAGGGTCATCCATAGATTCAAAGGGCTTGTAATGGGAGCTCCAATCTTCAACCACTAGTATGGCCCAAAACTTTATAGGCTTCCAATGAACCCAGTTGATCGAAAGCCAACATCTGCACGACCCACAACCCACCTTAGGTGAAACCCTTAAAGAAGAAGACACATTGAAAAGAAGTAAAAGTCATATAGAAGAAGAAGACACATAAAAAAAGAAGATATATCGAAGAAGACACATTGAAGAAGAAACACATAAAAGAAAAAGAAGAAGCCACATAGAAGAAGAAGAACAAGAAGAAAAAGACACATTGATTTCGGGCTGTTTTCTTAAGGGTACAAGGCAGATCTGTTCTGAAGGGGGGTTCGGTCGGAAATGACCTTGCGGTCACGTGGGTGGAGTCGGATCGGGTTGCTAAAGGTTGAAAAGGCGCGGCTATTTAGTATGTGACGAAGGCGATGAGCAGGGTCAGGCTTCTCGAGGTTTGATCAACCTGAAAGTCTGCACCGTTTGGTGGAAGCGCGGTTGTCTGGGGTGACGACGATGACGGTGATGACCGGAGACGACGGATGGCAACAAACAACAAGAATATGGTGGTGACGAGTACTACGACTGTATGGGATGGGTTTTGCTGGGTTGCTTTTTCAATTTCACAGGGGAACGAATTTTGAGCTCTGATACCACTTGATGTCGTACAGTAGACAAGAAAACGTAAGCAAAAAATTAAAGATAGATTTCATCCAAATCACATGGGAACTACAAATAAATCAAATGACGCGAAACAACTACTCAATCGTATAGTGTTTAATTTCAATAATATTTTTTTATTTATTCCAAGTTGACTACAAATAGTATAAAGACTTTCATATATAGAGATCTTAACCCTAGTCCTCGACCGATAAGGAAACTGAAATCTGAAAGGAAACTGCACTATAAAAATTAACTACACCTAGATATCCACAGATTTCATGATTACATAATTATCCCCATATCCCCCAATTCTTAGATTAAAATCCATAATTCTAATCTTACTTGTGCTCCCCATCACATTAAAGAAAAAAAGACATCGAAGAAGAAGAAGACACATCGAAGAAGATGATGAAGAAGAAAAAAAAATAACACATCGAATAAGAAAAAGACACTTCGAAGAAGAAGAAAATACGTCGAAGAAGAAAATACGTCGAAGAAGAAGAAGAAGACACATCGAAGAATGAGAAGGAAAAGACACATCGAAGAAAAAGAAGAAGACATAACGAAGAAGCAGAGGAAGACACATCGAAGAAGAAGATAGATTAAAGACAAAAAAAATACATCGAAGAAAAATAAGACACATCGAAAAAGTAGCAGAAGACATATCGAAAAAGAAGAAGACTTATCGAAGAAGAAGATGAAAAAGACACATCGAAGAAAAAGAAGAAGACACATCGAAGAAGAAGAAGATGACACATCGAAGAAGAAGAAAAAGACACATCGAAGAAAAAGAAGAAGAAAAAGGCACATTAAAGAAGTCAACGACACATTGAAGGAGAAAAAGACACATCGAAGAAGAAAAAGAAAAGAAGATGAATCGAAGAAGAAAAGAAGACATGTCGAAGAAGAAGAAGAAACATCGAGGAGAAAGAAGAAGACGCTTCAAAGAAAAAGGAGAAGGCACGTCGAAGAATAAGAAAAAGATGAAGAAAATGACACATTGGAAAAGAAGAAAAGAAAACGAAGTCACATGGAAGAAGAAGAAAAACAAGAAGAAGACGAAAAATCGAAGAAGGTACATCGAAGAAGATGAAGACATAACGAAGAAGTAGAAGAAGACATATCGAAGAAAAATAAGAAAAAGAAGAAGACATATCGAAGAAGAATAAGACACATCGAAGAAGAAGAAAACATATCGAAGACACATAGAAGAAGAAGAAAAACACACATCCAAGAAAAAAAAAGACACGTTGAAAAAGACATATCGAAGAAAAAGACGCATCGAAGAAGAAAAAGAAGAAGATGCATCGAAAAAGAAGAAGAACACACATCGAAGAAGAAGAAGACTCGTCGAAAAAGACACATCGAGGAAGAAAAAGGTGACAAATCAAAGAAGAATGAGACATATCAAAGATGAAGGAGATCAATCGAAGAAGAAGGAGATACATCGAAGAAAAAGACACATCGATGAAGAAGGAAGAGAAAAAGTTACATTGAGGGAACAAAGAAAAAGAAGAAGACACACTGAAAAAGAAAACAAGACATATCAAAGAAGATAAAGAAGACACATCGAAGAAGATTGAATAAGAAGTTGACAGAAGTCAACAAAAAGAAGAAGAAGATAACACATCGAGGAAGAAGAAGGCACATCAAATAAAAAGAAGAAGACATGTCGAAGAATAAGAATGAGATGAAGAATAAGACACATCGAAAAAGAAAAAGAACAAAAAAGGTCACTTGGAGGAAGAAGACAACAAATCGAAGAAGAAAAAGATACATCAAAGAAAAAAAAGAAGTTAAATCGAAGATAAAGGCGCATCAAAGAAGTTGAAGACATATCAAAGAAGGACATATTGAAGAGGAAGAAGACACATCGAAGGAGAATAAGAATAAGAAGAAAAACAAATCAATGAAGGTGAAGAAAATGCTAAATAAGAAGACAAAGAAGACACATCGAAGAATAAGAAGGAGAGTGATCAAAGAAGAAGAAGACACATCAAAAACTTAGAAGAAAAGACGCATTGAAGAAGTAGGAGACAAATCAAAGAAAAAGATACATCGAAGAAGAAAACCCATCGATGAAGAAGTTAAAAAAAAAAGTGCATCAAAGAATAAGACACTTCAAAACAGAAAAAGACACATCGAAGAACAAAAAGAAACAACGAATAAAATGACAAAGAAAATACATCAAAGAAGAAGAAGAGGAAAAAGAAGACACATCAAAGTCGATAAAGTAGAAGAAGACACATAAAAAAAATAAAAATAAGAATAAGAAGACACATCGAGGAAGAAAAAGAAGAAGACACTTCAAAGAAAAAGAAGAAGACACGTCGAAGAAAAAAATAAGACACGTCAAATAAGAAAAAGAAGACGCGTCAAAGAAGAAGACAAATCAAAGAAGAAAAAGACACATCGAAGAAAAAGAAGAGAAAGACACATCGAAAAAGAAGAGATCGAAAATGATGAAGACACATCGAAGAAAATGATACATTGAAGAAGAATGCACATCGAAGAAGAATACACATAGAAGAAGAAAAGGAAGATGACACATCGAAAAAAACTCATCGAAGAAGAAGACACAACGAAGAAGAAAAATGCATCAAAGATGAATAAGATATGTTAAAGAAGAAGAAGACACATCGAAAAAGAAATAGAAAAAGTAGTAGAAGACACATCAAAAAACACGTCGAAGAAGAAGAAGAAGACATCGAAGTAGAAGAAGTAGAAGACACATCGAAGAGGATGAAGAAGAAGAAAAAAGAAGTAGACACATTAAACGCATTGTCTGGAATCAGCTTAAAGCCAACTTAAAGCAAGTCACTTTTTCCTTTAAGTGGTTGGTTTCAGTTAATACCAATGCAAAACAAGACCAAAGAAGAAGAACAAAACACATCGATAAAGAAGAAGAAGAAGACACTTAGAAGAAGATGAAAATGTAGAAGATGACTAATTGAAGAAGACGGCACATCAAAGAAGTCAATGAAACATCGAAGAAGGACACATTGAATAAGAGAAAGTCGCATTGAAGAAGACACAAAGAACAACCAAACCTATCGAAGAATAAGACGATGTATCGAAGAAGAAGAAGACACATAGAAGAAGAAGACATACCGAAGAAGAAGAAGAAGAAAAAGTAACACACATCGAAGAAGAGGAAAAAGAAGAATAAAACAAATCGAAGAAAAAGAAAAAGGCACATTGACGAACAAGAAGAAGAAGGCACATCAAAGAGAAGACAAATCAAAGAATTCGACAACACATCGAAGAAGAAGAAGACACAAAGAAGAAGTACACCCAGAGAAGTAGAATAAAAAGAAGACGACACATCGAGGAAGAACAAGATACATCGTAGAAAAAGAAGAAGAAGAAGACACATCAAAAGACACGTCGAAAATGAAAGACAAATTGATGAAGAAGAAGAAAAGGTACATAAAAAAAAAGACATTTTGAAGAAGACACATCAAAGAAGAGAACACATCGAAGAAGAACACATCAAAGGACACATCAAAGAAAAGACACATCGAAGAATAAGAGGAAGACGAAGACGAAGATGCACATTGAAGAAGGCACATCGAAAAAAAGGCATCGATGAAAAAGAAGAAAAAAATAACACAAATCTAAGAAGAGAAAAAAGAAGAAAAATACATATCGAAGAAGAAAAAGGCACATCGAAACAGAAGACGAATATAAGAAGTCGACAACACATCGAAGAAAAAGAAGAATAAGATAAATTGAATAAAAAGCCACAGTGAAGAAGAAGAAGACCCATCAAGGAAGAAAAAGACAAACCAAAGAAGAAGAAGAAACATTGAAGAAGAAAAAGAAGTATAAGACACATCAAAGAAGAACGCATCGAAAAAGAAAGAGACAAATCGAAAAAGAATGACACATCTATTAAGAAGATACATCGATGAAAAAGAAGAAAAAAATTGTACATCTAAAAAGATAGATCGAAGAAGACAACAAATAGAAGAAGAGACATCGAAGAAGAAAAAGATACATCGAAAAAAACAAATCGAAGAAAATGACACATCAAAGAAGATGAGACATTAAAAAAGGACACATCAAAGAAAAAAGACACGTAGATGAACAAGAAAATTTAATGAAGAAGACACATCGAAGAAGAAGAGAATGACACATCGAACAAGAAGAAGACACATCGAAGAAGCGGAAGAAGACAGCGAAAAAAAGAAGAAGACATGACAAAAAAGAAAATACATCGAAAAAGAAAAAGAAGACACATCGGAAAAAGACATATCGAAGAAGAAGATGCATTTTGAAGAAAGACACATCAAAGAAAAAAGGATGAAGAACACACATCAAAGAACAAGAAGAAAAACACACATTGAATAAGAAAAAATCAGAAAAAGACACAAAGAAGAAGACACAAAGAAGAAAAAGAGAAAGACATATTGAAGAAGAAGACAAATCGAAGAAGAAGATACATTGAAGAAGATACGTCGAAGAAGAAGACGAAGAGACACATCGAAGAAGAAGAAGAGGAAGACACATCGAAGACTTAGAAGAAGAAGACTCATCGATGAAAAAGAAGATAAAGGTCTATCGAAGAATAAGACACATCGAAAAAGAAAAATAAGAAGACACATTGATGAAGAAGGAGACACATCGAAGAAGTAGACACGTTGAAGACAGTTAAGAAGAAGAAAACAAAGAAGAAGGCGACAAATCAAAAAAGAAAAAGACACATCGAAGAAAAAGAAAAAGTTAAATAGAAGAAGAAAATACATCAAAGAAGTTGAATACGAAGAATGACATATCAAAGAAGAAGAAGACACATCAAACAAGAATAAGAAGAAAGTGAAGAAGACATGCCGACACATCGAAGAAGACATGTCGAAGATGAAGACGAAGCGAAACATCAAAGAAGAAGAAGAATGAGACTGATTGAAGTACAAGAAGAGACATTGAAGAAGAAGAGGAAGACTCATTGAATACTTAGAAGAAGAAGATTCGTCGATGAAGAAGAAGATAAAGGTATGTCGAAGAATAAGACACATCAATAAAAATAAAAGAGAAAACACATCGAATAAGAGTGAGACACATAAAAGAAGAGTAAGACACATTGACGAAGCAGACATGTTGAAGACAGAGAAGAAGAAGAAAAAGAAGAAAACAACAAATCAAAGAAGAAAAAGACACATTGAAGAAGAACTTAAATTGAAGAAGAATATACATCAAAGAAGTTGAATACACATCGAATGACACATTGAAGAAGGATATATCGAAGAAGAAGACACATCGAAGAAGAATAAGAAGAAGAAAAACGCATCGAAGAAGGTGAAGAAGACACGCTGAAGAAGAAGACAAAGAAGACACATTAAAGAATAGGAAAAAGATTGATCAAAGAAGAAGAGACATCGAAGAAGAAGCCACATCAAAGTCTTAGAAGAAGGGGATGCATTGAAGAAGTATGAGACAAGTCGAAAAAGAAGACACATTAAAGTAGAAGACCCATTGATGAAGAAGAAGAATAAGAAAAAGGTACATCAAAGAATAAGTCGCTTCAAAAAAAAAAAAAAAGAAAAAGAAACAAAGAAGAAGAATTAGAAAACCCATCTTAGAAGAAGTAGACACATCGAAGAACAAGAAAAAACATCGAAGAAAAAGAAGTGGAAAAAGAAGACACATCAAAGTCGAAAAAGTAGAAGAAGACACTTAAAAAAAGAATAAAAATAAGAATAAGAAAACACATCAAGGTCGAAGAAGAAAAAGACATATCAAAGAAGAAAAGAAGATACATCAAAGAAGAAGATAAATCAAAGAAGAAAAACACACATCGAAGAAGAAGAGACATTGAAAATGAAGAAGACACATCGAAGAATCGGACACATCGAACAACAAGATAAATCGAAGAAGAATATATATCTACGAAGAAGAGGAAGACACATCTACGAAGAAGAGGAAGACACATCTACGAAGAAGAAGAAGACAAAGATGACACATTGCAGAAGAAGACACATCGAAGAAAAAAACACATTGAAAAAGAAAAAGACAACAAAGAAGAACAAGATACGTCAAAGAAAAAAAGAAAAATTGAAGAAAAAGACATATTGAAGAAGAAGAACAAGACACATCTGACAAGGAAGAAGAAGAAAACACATCGACGAAGACATATCGAAGAAGAATAATAAAAAATAGCAGAAGATACATCGAAAAAGAAAAAGACTCATCGAAGAAGAAGAAAAAGAAAAAGACATATCGAAGAAGAAGACATCGAAAAAAAGGAAAACACATTGAAAAAGAAGATAACATATCGAAGAAGAAAAAGAAGAAGAACAATAAAAAGATCACACTTTGAAGAAGGACATATCGAAAAAGAAGACACATTGAAGAAGATGAAGAAGAAGAAGAAAAAAAAAGCAAACACATTAAAGGCATTGTAAGGAATCAGGTTAAAGCTAACTTAAAGCAAGTCACTTTTGCCTTTTAGTGGTTGCTTTCAATTGGTGCCAATACGAAACAACCCCAAAGAAGAAGAAGGAAACACATCGAGGAAGAAGAAGAGAAAGACACGTTGAAGAAGATTAAAAAGTGGAAGAAGAAGACACATCGAAAAAGAGGACACATCAAAGAAGTCGATGACGCATTGAAGAAGACACAAAGAAGAAGTAGACCCATCGAAGAAGAAAATGTTGCATCAAAAAAGAAGACACGTCGAAGAAAAAAAATAAATAAAAGAAGACACATCATGATAAGATACATCAAGATGGAGAAGAAGAAGAAGAAGAAGAAGAACAAGAACAAGAAGGCACTTCAAAGTTAAGACACATCAAAAAAAGTCGATGACACATCGAAGAAGATTAAAACATGAAGAAGAAGAAGACGACCCATAGAAGTAGAACAAAAAGAAGACGCATCGAGGAAGAAGAAGACAAATCGAGGAAGAAAAGGTAGAAGAAAAAAATACGTCGAATAAAAATAAGAAGAAGAAGACATCAAATGACATATAAAAAAAAAAGACAAATCGATGAAGAAGAAAAAGGAACATCGAAAAAGAAGATACGTCGAAGAAGAAGTAGATGCATCGAAGAAAAAAAAGCAGAAGATGATAAAAAAGTCACATCAAAGAAGGGAACACATTGAAAAAAAAATACATCGAAGAAGAATAAGACATCGAAGAAAAAGACATCAAAGAAAAAAAAGAAAAATAACACCAATTGAAAAAGAGGAAGAAGAAGAAAAAGGCACATCGAAGAAAATGACACATCAAAGAAGTGGATGACACATCAAAGTAAAAGAATAAGAAGATAAATCGAAGAAAAATCCACAGTGAAGAAGAAAGGACCCATCAAGGAAGAAGAAGACAAATTGAAGAAGAAATATTGAAGAAGAAAAAGAAGAAGAAGATACATTAAAGAAGAACACACCGATAAAGAAGAAGACATATCGATGATGAAGAAGAAGAAAATGGTTCATCTAAAAAGAAGACACATTGAAGAAGAGACGTTGAATAAAACCCATCGAAGAAGAAGAAGACATATCGAAAAAGAGAACACATTAAAGAAAGTCACATCTATAATGTGAACACATCATAGAAAAAGACACATTGAAAAAAAAAACATATTGAAGAAGAAGACATCAAAGAAAATGACACATCAAAGAAGAGTTGACATCGAAGAAAAAGGACTCATCAAAGAACCAAGATAAATTTAACAAGAAGACACATCGAAGAAGAGGAGGAAGACATATCGAAGAAGAAAATGAAGACACATCAAAGGAAAAAAAAAAAGAAGACACGACAAAGAAGAAGACACATCGAAAAAGGAAATCGAAGAAGAAGAAGATGACACTTCGAAGGACACATCAAAAAAGAATGAGATGAATATGACACATTAAAGAAGAAGAAAAAGAAAAAGACATATTGAATAAGAAGAAAACCAAAAAAAAAAAGACACAAAGAAGAATAAGAAGAAGATACATTGAAGAAGACATACCAAGAAGAAGATACAACGAAGAAGAAGATGAAGACACAAAGAAGAAGAAGAGGAAGACACATCGAAAAAGAATAAGACGAAGAAGAAAAACACATTGAAAAAGACGAAAATGACACGTCGAAGAAGAAGACGAAGAGACACATCGAAGAAGAAAAATGAGACTGATCGAAGAAGAAGAAAAGGAAGACACATCGAAGTATTAGAAGAAGACATATAGAATTAGAAGACTCATCGATGAGGAAGAAGTAAAAGATACATCGAAGAATTAGACACATCGAAAAAGAAAAAGAAGAAGACACATAAAAAAAACAAAGAAGATGAATTAGAAGATCCATCTTAGAAGACGAATATACATCAAAGAACAAGAAGACACATCGAAGAAAATGAAGAAGATGACACATCAAAAAGAAAAGGAAAAAGAAGACATTTAAGAAGAAGTCGAAAAAGAAGAAGATACATCAAAAAAGAAAAATAAGAATAAGACAACACATTGAAAAAAAAGAAGAAGACACATCGAAGAAAAAGAAGAAGACACGTCAAAGAAGAAGACATGTCAAAGAAGAAAATAAGACACATCAAAGAAGAATACACATCGAAGAAGAAGACAAATCAAAGAAAGAAGAAAAAGACACATCGAAGAAGAAGAAGAAATGTCAAAGAAAAAGGCATATCGAGGAAGAATAAGAAGAAACCACATTGAAGAAGATGATAAAGACATTGAAAACAAATAAAAAGAAAAACATACATCTAAAAAGAAGAAGACACATCGAAGAAGAATAAGAAAAAACATCGAAGACGAAGAAAAAGACACAAAGAAGAAGAAAAAGAACATACATCAAAGAAAAAAAGGAACACACATCGAAGAATAAGAAAAAGACACTTCAAAGAAGAATTAGAAGAAAAATAAAAAAAACATGGAAGAAAATGACACATTGGAGAAGGAGAAAGAGAAAAAGAAGATACGTCGAAAAAGAAGAAGAAAACACATATAAGAAACATAGAAGAAGAAAAAGAACACACATCCAAGAAAAAAGACATTTCGAAGAAGACAGATTGAAGAAGAAGAAGGAAACACATAGAAAAAGAAGAAGGAGACACATCCGAGATCAAAGATGAAGAAAAAGACAAATCAAAGAATAAGACAAATCAAATAAAAACAATGCACTTCGAAGAAGAATGAGACATCGATAAAGAAGAAAAAAAAATACATCGAAAAAGAAAAAGAAGAAGACACTTCTAAGAAGATGAAGACACGTCGAAGAAGCATAGAAGAAAAATAAGAAGACAGAACGAAAAAAAAAAAAAAAACAAGAAGAATAAGAAGATATATCAAAAAGGAAGAGGAAGACATATCGAAGAAGAAGTAGAAGACAGATCAAAGAAGAATTAGAAGACACATCGAAGAAGAAGAAGAATACACATCAAGGAAGTAGTAGAAGACTTATCGAAAAAGAAAAAAAAATAACATAAGACATCGAAGCAAAAGAAGAATATATATTGAAGACGTAGAAGACACATAAAAGAAGAAGAAGCAGACATATTGAAAAGAAAAAGAAGACACATCGAAGAAGAAGAAGAAGTAGCAGAAGACATATCGAAAAAGATGAAGAAAAAGTAGAAGACACATCGAAAAAGAAGAAGATATATCGAAGAAGAAAAAAAAAAGACGAAGAATAAGAAGAAGAAGAAGAGGATGACAGTTCGAAGAAGAAGTGGAATAAGAAAACAAATCGAAGAAGAAGAAAAAAACACATCGAAGACACAAAGAAGAAAAAAAACACACATCGAAAAAGAAAAGAAAGACAAATCGAAAACACAAAGAAGAAGAAGAAAAAAATACATGGAAGAAGATAACGCATCGAAGAAGAAAAAGAAACATTAAAAAAGAATAATAATAAGAAGAAAAACACATCGAAAAAGACGAAAATGACACGTCGATGAAGAAGACGAAGAGACCCATCGAAGAAGAAAAATGAGTCTGATCGAAGGAAAAGAAAAGGAAGACATGTCAAAGTATTAGAAGAAGACACATCGAAGAAGAAGACTCATCGATGAAGAAGAAGAAAAAAGTACATCGAAGAATTAAACACATCGAAAAAGAAAAAGAAGAAGACACATAAAAGAAACAAAGAAGAAGAATTAGAAGATCCATCTTAGAAGAAGAATACACATCAAAGAAAATGAAGAAGACGACACATCAAAAATAAAAAGGAAAAAGAAGACCTTAAAGAAGAAGATAAATCGAAAAAGAAAAATAAGAATAAGACAACACATTGAGAAAAAAGAAGAAGTCACATCTAAGAAAAAGAAGAAGACACATCGAATGATAAGTGCTTAAATATTCATATTTAAGCCTCTTAAATTACATTTGTTAAGCTCTTTGTCTATATATTTTAGTCTATTTTACTTCACTTTTGTGTTTTACAAGTTTTTATAGGGTCTTGGAGAAAAAGAAGCATTTTTGGCACTTAAAAGAAGAAATTTGAAATCCTGGAGCAGCTGTTGGCTAGAGTGCAATCGAGCGCACGCCTCTGTGCGATCGAGCGCAGACTTGCGATCGAGCGCACCACGAATGCGATCGAACGCACATGTACGGGCATGAACAGTAAAGCACATATACGGGCGTGAACAATAAAGCGGCAGAACCAGTTTTGGAAATAAATGAGTTTTTATGTTTTAGGAAATTTAGGGTTTCTTGAGCCTTCTAGGATTATTCAACCCCTATAAATACACTTGTAAAAACACAAATAAGAATCCTTTCTTTTATCTTTCAACCTTCTTTTAGTTTTAGGAGACCGTGGAGAGGAATTGACGACTCTTCTCTCGGGTGTCTTCTTTCCTTTATTTTTATTATGTGTACTTAACTTTTAGTAAGGGCTTGGCTGAAACCCTAATTATGTTTATTCAATAATTCAGTACCAAAGACCTATGTCTCTCTAAGAATCTAAGTAAAACTGTGCGTTTTAACATGTCCCACGCACCATTCAAAGGGCTGAAAAAACCAAGTATCAGTGTGCTTGGCGCCGCGGCCCAGAACAGGGCTGGCCGCAGCTCAGAGCAGGGCACACTTCTTCAACTTTCTGGGCACCGCGGTGTGGGGGAGGCTGTGCCGTGGCGCACACCTTGACCTAATGCTAAATTTCTTCTCCTGTTTAATCCTTAGACAAATACCAACAAAGACATTGAAAAAGAAGAAGACATAAAAAAAAAAGACACATAGAAGGAGTAGATGACACTTCGATGAAGAATAAGAGGAATAAGAAAACACATCAAAGAAGAAGAAGAAATAGAAGACACATCGAAGAAGAAGACACTTCATGAAAGGAGAAGAAGAAGACACGTCGAAAAAGAAGAAGATGCATCAAAGAAGTAGACACCTTGAGGAAGAATAAGTAGAAGAAAAAGACATCGTGGAAGAAGAAGAAGAAGAAGAAGACACTTTAAAGGATAAATCGAAAAATAAAAAGACATATCGATGAAGAAGACATCAATGAAGAAAAAAAAACAAAAAGGTACATAGAAAAAGAAGACAACTAGAAGAAAAAGACAAGTCAAAGAAGACTCAACGAAGAGGAAGACATACTGAAGAAGAAGACACATTGAAGAAGAAGAAGACACATCGAAGAAAAGAAGAAGAAGAAGACACATCGAAGAAGAAGAGGAAAACACGTCGAAAAAGAAGAGGAAGATACATCGAAGAAGAAGAATAAGACACATCGAAGAAGAAGAAAAAAAAACGCATCGAAGAAAAAGAAAAAGAAGAGGAAAAAAATACATCGAAAAAGAAGAAAAAGACACATCGAAAAAAATGAAGAAAAAGATACATCGAAGAAGAAGAAGAAGAAGAAGAAAACACCTTGAAAAAAAAGAAGAAAAAGTAACAGAAGACACATCAAAGAAGAAAAAGTAGAAGACACCTTGAAGAAGAAGAAAATTAAAAAGAAGACACATCGAAAAAGAAAAAGAAGAAGAGGAAGAAAACACATCGAAGAAGAATAAGAAGAAGAAGAAAAATACACTTCGAAGGAAAAGAAAAAGAAAAATACACATTAAAAAATTTGACGACACATCGAAGAAGAAGAAGACACATCTAAGAAACACATCGAAGAAGAAAAAAACACATCGAAGAAAAAGAGGAAGACATATCGAATATGAAGATGAAGAGGAAGACGAAGACGAAGATGCACATTGAAGAAGACACATCGAAAAAAAGGCATCGATGAAAAAGAAGAAAAAAATAACACAAATCTAAGAAGAGAAAAAAGAAGAAAAATACATATCGAAGAAGAAAAAGGCACATCGAAACGGAAGACGAATATAAGAAGTCGACAACACATCGAAGAAAAAGAAGAATAAGATAAATTGAACAAAAAGCCACAGTGAAGAAGAAGAAGACCCATCAAGGAAGAAAAAGACAAACCAAAGAAGAAGAAGATACATTGAAGAAGAAAAAGAAGTATAAGACACATCAAAGAAGAACACATCGAAAAAGAATGACACATCTATGAAGAAGATACATCGATGAAAAAGAAGAAAAAAATTGTACGCCTAAAAAGATAGATCGAAGAAGACAAGAAGTAGAAGAAGAGACATCGAAGAAGAAAAAGATACATCGAAAAAAACAACAAATCGAAGAAAATGACACATCAAAGAAAATGAGACATTAAAAAATGACACATCAAAGAAAAAAGACACGTAGATGAACAAGAAAATTTAATGAAGAAGACACATCGAAGAAGAAGAGAATGACACATCGAACAAGAAGAAGACACATCGAAGAAGCGGAAGAAGACAGCAAAAAAGGAAGAAGACATGACAAAAAAGAAAACACATCGAAAAAGAAAAAGAAGACACATCGAAAAAAGACATATCGAAGAAGAAGATGCATTTTGAAGAAAGACACATCGAAGAAAAAAGGATGAAGAACACACATCAAAGAAGAAGATGAAGACACTTTAAAGACACAAAGAAGAAAAAGAGAAAGACATATTGAAGAAGAAGACAAATCGAAGAAGAAGATACATTGAAGAAGATACGTCGAAGAAGAAGACGAAGAGACACATCGAAGAAGAAGAAGAGGAAGACACATCGAAGACTTAGAAGAAGAAGACTCATCGATGAAAAAGAAGATAAAGGTCTATCGAAGAATAAGACACATCGAAAAAGAAAAATAAGAAGACACATCTATGAAGAAGGAGACACATCGAAGAAGTAGACACGTTGAAGACAGTTAAGAAGAAGAAAACGAAGAAGAAGACGACAAATCGAAAAAGAAAAAGACACATCGAAGAAAAAGAAAAAGAAAAACTTAAATCAAAGAAGAAAATACATCAAAGAAATTGAATACGAAGAAGGACATATCAAAGAAGAAGAAGACACATCGAACAAGAATAAGAAGAAAGTGAAGAAGACATGCCGACACATCGAAGAAGACATGTCGAAGAGGAAGACGAAGCGAAACATCAAAGAAGAAGAAGAATGAGACTGATTGAAGTACAAGAAGAGACATTGAAGAAGAAGAGGAAGACACATTGAATACTTAGAAGAAGAAGATTCGTCGATGAAGAAGAAGATAAAGGTATGTCGAAGAATAAGACACATCGATAAAGATAAAAAAGAAAACACATCGAATAAGAGTGAAACACATGAAAGAAGAGTAAGACACATTGACGAAGCATACATGTTGAAGACAGAGAATAAGAAGAAAAAGAAGAAAACAACAAATCAAAGAAGAAAAAGACACATTGAAGAAGAACTTAAATCAAAGAAGAATATACATCAAAGAAGTTGAATACACATCGAATGACACATTGAAGAAGGATATATCGAAGAAGAAGACACATCGAAGAAGAATAAGAAGAAGAAAAACGCATCGAAAAAGGTGAAGAAGACACGCTGAAGAAGAAGACAAAGAAGACACATTAAAGAATAAGAAAAAGACTGATCAAAGAAGAAGAGACATCGAAGAAGAAGCCACATCAAAGTCTTAGAAGAAGGAGATGCATTGAAGAAGTATGAGACAAGTCGAAAAAGAAGACACATTAAAGTAGAAGACCCATTGATGAAGAAGAAGAATAAGAAAAAGGTACATCAAAGAATAAGTCGCTTCAAAAAAAAAGAAACATCGAAGAAACAAAGAAGAAGAATTAGAAAACCCATCTTAGAAGAAGTAGACACATCGAAGAACAAGAAAAAACATCGAAGAAAAAGAAGTGGAAAAAGAAGACACATCAAAGTCGAAAAAGTAGAAGAAGACACTTAAAAAAAGAATAAAAATAAGAATAAGAAAACACATCAAGGAAGAAGAAGAAAAAGACACGTCAAAGAAGAAAAGAAGATATATCAAAGAAGAAGATAAATGAAAGAAGAAAAACACACATCGAAGAAGAAGAGACATTGAAAATGAAGAAGACACATCGAAGAATCGGACACATCGAACAACAAGATAAATCGAAGAAGAATATATATCTACGAAGAAGAGAAAGACACATCTACGAAGAAGAAGAAGACAAAGATGACACATTGCAGAAGAAGACACATCGAAGAAAAAAACACATTGAAAAAGAAAAAGACAACAAAGAAGAACAAGATACGTCAAAGAAGAAAAGAAAAATTGAAGAAAAAGACATATTTAAGAAGAAGAACAAGACACATCTGACAAGGAGAAGAAGAAAACACATCGACGAAGACATATCGAAGAAGAATAATAAAAAATAGCAGAAGATACATCGAAAAAGAAAAAGACTCATCGAAGAAGAAGAAAAAGAAAAAGACATATCGAAGAAGAAGACATCGAAAAAAAAGAAAACACATTGAAAAAGAAGATAACACATCGAAGAAGAAAAAGAAGAAGAATAATAAGAAGATCACACTTTGAAGGACATATCGAAAAAGAAGACACATTGAAGAAGATGAAGAAGAAGAAGAAAAAAAAAGCAAACACATTAAAGGCATTGTAAGGAATCGGGTTAAAGCTAACTTAAAGCAAGTCACTTTTGCCTTTTAGTGGTTGCTTTTAATTGGTGCCAATACGAAACAACCCCAAAGAAGAAGAAGGAAACACATCGAGGAAGAAGAAGAAAAAGACACGTTGAAGAAGATTAAAAAGTGAAAGAAGAAGACACATCAAAAAAGAGGACACATCAAAGAAGTCGATGACACATTTAAGAAGACACAAAGAAGAAGTAGACCCATCGAAGAAGAAAATGTTGCATCAAAAAAGAAGACACGTCGAAGAAAAAAAATAAATAAAAGAAGACACATCATTATAAGATACATCAAGATGGAGAAGAAGAAGAACAACAACAAGAAGGCATTTCAAAGTGAAGACACATCAAAAAAGTCGATGACACATCAAAGAAGATTAAAACATGAAGAAGAAGAAGAGGACCCATAGAAGTAGAACAAAAAGAAGACGCATCGAGGAAGAAGAAGACAAATCGAGGAAGAAAAGGTAGAAGAAAAAAATACGTCGAATAAAAATAAGAAGAAGAAGACATCAAATGACATATAAAAAAAAAGACAAATCGATGAAGAAGAAAAAGGAACATCGAAAAAGAAGATACGTCGAAGAAGAAGTAGATGCATCGAAGAAAAAAAAGCAGAAGATGATAAAGAAGTCACATCAAAGAAGGGAACACATTGAAAAAAAAATACATCGAAGAAGAATAAGACATCGAAGAAACAGACATCAAAGAAAAAGAAGAAAAATAACACCAATCGAAAAAGAGGAAGAAGAAGAAGAATAAGGCACATCGAAGAAAATGACACATCAAAGAAGTGGATGACACATCAAAGTAAAAGAATAAGAAGATAAATCGAAGAAAAATCCACAGTGAAGAAGAAAAGACCCATCAAGGAAGAAGAAGACAAATTGAAGAAGAAAACGAAGAAGAAGACACATCGATGATGAAGAAGAAGAAAATGGTTCATCTAAAAAGAAGACACATTGAAGAAGAGACGTTGAATAAAACCCATCGAACAAGAAGAAGACATATCGAAGAAGAGAACACATTAAAGAAAGTCACATCTATAATGTGAACACATCATAGAAAAAGACACATTGAAAAAAAAAACATATTGAAGAAGAAGACATCAAAGAGAAGGACACATCAAAGAAGAGTTGACATCGAAGAAAAAGGACTCATCAAAGAACCAAGACAAATTTAACAAGAAGACACATCGAAGAAGAGGAGGAAGACATATCGAAGAAGAAAATGAAGACACATCAAAGGAAAAAAAAAAGAAGACACGACAAAGAAGAAGACACATCGAAAAAGGAAATCGAAGAAGAAGAAGATGACACTTCGAAGGAGACATCAAAAAAGAATGAGATGAATATGACACATTAAAGAAGAAGAAAAAGAAAAAGACACATTGAATAAGAAGAAAACCAAAAAAAAAAAGACACAAAGAAGAATAAGAAGAAGATACATTGAAGAAGACATACCAAGAAGAAGACACAACGAAGAAGAAGATGAAGACACAAAGAAGAAGAAGAGGAAGACACATCGAAAAAGAATAAGACGAAGAAGAAAAACACATTGAAAAAGAAGAAAATGACACGTCGAAGAAGAAGACGAAGAGACACATCGAAGAAGAAAAATGAGACTGATCGAAGAAGAAGAAAAGGAAGACACATCGAAGTATTAGAAGAAGACATATCGAATTAGAAGACTTATCGATGAGGAAGAAGTAAAAGATACATCGAAGAATTAGACACATCGAAAAAGAAAAAGAAGAAGACACATAAAAAAAACAAAGAAGATGAATTAGAAGATCCATCTTAGAAGACGAATATACATCAAAGAACAAGAAGACACATCGAAGAAAATGAAGAAGATGACACATCAAAAAGAAAAGGAAAAAGAAGACATTTAAGAAGAAGTCGAAAAAGAAGAAGATACATCAAAAAAGAAAAATAAGAATAAGACAACACATTGAAAAAAAAGAAGAAGACACATCGAAGAAAAAGAAGAAGACACGTCAAAGAAGAAGACATGTCAAAGAAGAAAATAAGACACATCAAAGAAGAAGACACATCGAAGAAGAAGACAAATCAAAGAAAGAAGAAAAAGACACATCGAAGAAGAAGAAGAATACACATCAAGGAAGTAGTAGAAGACTTATCGAAAAAGAAAAAAAAATAACATAAGACATCGAAGCAAAAGAAGAATATATATTGAAGACGTAGAAGACACATAAAAGAAGAAGAAGCAGACATATTGAAAAGAAAAAGAAGACACATCGAAGAAGAAGAAGAAGTAGCAGAAGACATATCGAATAAGATGAAGAAAAAGTAGAAGACACATCGAAAAAGAAGAAGACATATCAAAGAAGAAAAAAAAAAGACGAAGAATAAGAAGAAGAAGAAGAAGAGGATGACAGTTCGAAGAAGAAGTGGAATAAGAAAACAAATCGAAGAAGAAGAAAAAAACACATCGAAGACACAAAGAAGAAAAAAAACACACATCGAAAAAGAAAAGAAAGACAAATCGAAAACACAAAGAAGAAGAAGAAAAAAATACATGGAAGAAGATAACGCATCGAAGAAGAAGAAGAAACATTAAAAAAGAATAATAATAAGAAGAAAAACACATCGAAAAATACGAAAATGACACGTCGATGAAGAAGACGAAGAGACCCATCGAAGAAGAAAAATGAGTCTGATCAAAGGAAAAGAAAAGGAAGACACGTCAAAGTATTAGAAGAAGACACATCGAAGAAGAAGACTCATTGATGAAGAAGAAGAAAAAAGGTACATCGAAGAATTAAACACATCGAAAAAGAAAAAGAAGAAGACACATAAAAGAAACAAAGAAGAAGAATTAGAAGATCCATCTTAGAAGAAGAATACACATCAAAGAACAAGAAGAAACATCAAAGAAAATGAAGAAGACGACACATCAAAAATAAAAAGGAAAAAGAAGACCTTAAAGAAGAAGATACATCGAAAAAGAAAAATAAGAATAAGACAACACATTGATGAAAAAGAAGAAGTCACATCTAAGAAAAAGAAGAAGACACTTCGAATGATAAGTGCTTAAATATTCATATTTAAGCCCCTTAAATTACATTTGTTAAGCTCTTTGTCTATATGTTTTAGTCTATTTTACTTCACTTTTGTGTTTTACACGTTTTTATAGGGTCTTGGAGAAAAAGAAGCATTTTTGGCACTTAAAGGAAGAAATCTGAAATCCTAGAGCAACTGCTGGCTAGAGTGCAATCGAGCGCACGCCTCTGTGCGATCGAGCGCAGACTTGCTATCGAACGCACCACGAATGCGATCGAACGCACATGTACGGGCATGAACAGTAAAGCACATGTACGTGCGTGAACAATAAAGCGGCAGAACCAGTTTTGGAAATAAATGAGTTTTTATGTTTTAGGAAATTTAGGGTTTCCTGAGCCTTCTAGGATTATTCAACCCCTATAAATACACTTGTAAAAACACAAATAAGAATCCTTTCTTTTATCTTTCAACCTTCTTTTAGTTTTAGGAGACCGTGGAGAGGAATTGACGACTCTTCTCTCGGGTGTCTTCTTTCCTTTATTTTTATTATGTGTACTTAACTTTTAGTAAGGGCTTGACTGAAGCCCTAATTATGTTTATTCAATAATTCAGTACCAAAGACCTATGTCTCTCTAAGAATCTAAGTAAAGCTGTGCGTTTTAACATGTCCCACGCACCATTCAAAGGGCTGAAAAAACCAAGTATCAGTGTGCTTGGCGCCGCGGCCCAGAACAGGGCTGGCCGCAGCTCAGAGCAGGGCACACTTCTTCAACTTTCTGGGCGCCGCGGTGTGGGGGAGGCTGTGCCGCGGCGCACACCTTGACCTAATGCTAAATTTCTTCTCCTGTTTAATCCTTAGACAAATACCAACAAAGACATATTGAAAAAGAAGAAGACATAAAAAAAAAAAAAGACACATAGAAGGAGTAGATGACACTTCGATGAAGAATAAGAGGAATAAGAAAACACATCAAAGAAGAAGAAAACACATGGAAGAGGATGACACATCGAAGAAGAAGACACTTCATGAAAGGAGAAGAAGAAGACACGTCGAAAAAGAAGAAGATGCATCGAAGAAGTAGACACCTTGAGGAAGAAGAAGTAGAAGAAAAAGACAACGTGGAAGAAGAAGAAGAAGAAGAAGAAGACACTTTAAAGGATAAATCGAAAAATAAAAAGACATATCGATGAAGAAGACATCAATGAAGAAAAAAAAACAAAAAGGTACATAGAAAAAGAAGACAACTAGAAGAAAAAGACACATCAAAGAAGACTCAACGAAGAGGAAGACATACTGAAGAAGAAGAAGAAGACACATCGAAGAAAAGAAGAAGAAGAAAACACATCGAAGAAGAAGAGGAAAACACGTCGAAAAAGAAGAGGAAGACACATCGAAGAAGAAGAATAAGACACATCGAAGAAGAAGAAAAAAAAACGCATCGAAGAAAAAGAAAAAGAAAAGGAAAAAAACACATCGAAAAAGAAGAAAAAGACACATCGAAAAAAATAAAGAAAAAGATACATCGAAGAAGAAGAAGAAGAAGAAAATACCTTGAAAAAAAAGAAGAAAAAGTAACAGAAGACACATCAAAGAAGAAAAAGTAGAAGACACCTTGAAGAAGAAGAAAATTAAAAAGAAGACACATCGAAAAAGAAAAAGAAGAAGAGGAAGAAAACACATCAAAGAAGAATAAGAAGAAGAAGAAAAATACACATCGAAGGAAAAGAAAAAGAAAAATACACATTAAAAAATTTGACGACACATTGAAGAAAAACAAAAAGTCATATCTAAGAAACACATCGAAGAAGAAGAAGACACATCTAAGAAACACATCGAAGAAGAAAAAAACACATTGAAGAAAAAGACACATCAAAGAAGAAAAAGAAAAAAGATAAATCGAAGAAAAATACACACTAAAGAAGAAGACACAAAAAATAAGTGAAGAAGAAGAAAACACATCGAAGAATAAGAAAACACATCGAAGACACAAAAAAGATGAAAAAGAACACACATCGAAGAAAAAACACATCAAAGACAAAGAAGAAGAAGACACATCGAAGAAGTAGAAAACACATGAAAGAAAATGACACATCGAAGAATGAGAAGAAGAAGACACATTAAAGAAGAAAACAAATCGAAAAAGAAAAACACATCAAAGAAGAAAACACATCTAAGAAACATATAAGAAGAAGAATACACATCCAAGAAGAAGATGAAGAAGACAAAGAAGAAACATCGAAAAAGAAGAAGAAAAAGACATCAAAAAAGAAGAAAAAGAAGATATATCGTAGAGGAAGAAGAAGACTCATCGAGGATCGATTGGGTCAGCCAATTTTGGCCTGAAAAAATACAAAATCGTTCCATATAGAAACCCAGACCGATCACAGATTTAGTTCATCGATTTACTAATTCAATCAGTTAGACCTGTCCGAGTTTTATAATTATGCTTTAAAGCAAAGGATTTACAACCACATGACTAAATGCATTATTCAAGGCATCACCAATAATTATTACTTCATTAATTATCAAAAGGAACACAAGATAATGTTGATAAGAAAAATCATATATAGGGATTTGGTCCAAATAGATTAATAGCAACTATAACTCACAATATTACGGAAAAAAAAAATAACTATATTCAGACCACCCCATATATAGCATATGCAATACTGCAGAAATACTTGTGATTCCACTATAATTACTGTAGAAATACTTGTGATTCATTTTAAAAATATATTAATCATTCCTTTTAAAAACTTAAAACAATTTAAACTTAACCTTTTTTTCTTCAATCAAATGTAAGGTTAAGCTATCTAACAAGAATAGCCCTCTCAAATCCATAAAGCCTCCATTAAAATCCTCCTTTTTTTCTTCTAAGAGGAAAAGGTACCCCTTAGCAGGAGTGACAAATCATAAACAACACATCAGATAACTCAAATTTGGTATAGAAAGTAGGGAACTAATCTAATATTTAATTGTTCTTATAGAATTCAACATCAGATGGCAGAAAAAGTGAGTTAAAAATAACATTACCAATTGATGGTGATCAAAATACTGTAAGGGTTGTTGTATCATTGACCCAACGAATGACAACTCTACGATCTTTGAAGTCCTTATAAATCTTCTCTAACTCTGTTGTCCTCATAATTGGTGAAAAGTCAGCCAGGACAAGAACATAGCTTGTATTATATTCGACTACATTCACAACAAGAAATCCTCAAACATTAGTTGACATAAGCTCATATCTACAAAAGTTGGCAACATCTACGATGAACTAACAAGTTAAAGTTAAGAATCTAACCAAAATAATATTCTAAATAACAGTGATGGTTTCATATTGTATATTGAAGTTGACATAAGGATCGATAATTGTCAATAAATCTCTTATGCTTTCAATTTAGTTACATTATTGGTTCTTAATCATTCATGCTCTCGATAAAAACTATAATGCAAACATATATTATTAGGAGCAGAAATGCAAGGAACCAGAAATCAGTTCTCTTATCAAAATAGGGAGTACAGCTCAGATTCTTTCCTCAGTCGGCTGCTTTAATCAACAGTTTTAAGAACCTATATCCCAATAAATAATGCATAAAAGTGTTAAGAACAAAAGCTGATATTTCAAATTGACCTCAGGCATAATGGATATTCATCAAGTGATTTTATCTACTTATCCAGTCAACACAGATCTTACTTGAAAGAAGAAAGGTAGAATATTCACAAAATATCTAGTTAAGCCAGGATCCAATCACAGAAGAAGGAAAAAGAGAAAAATAAAACAAAGTGCTAACATGGATACCCAAAATGAAAAAGAAAAACCAAGCAACAATGTAGAAACTTCACGTACGTAGTCAAATTTAATGATGAATCTCTTAGATTCCTCTTAGCTAAACAACATCATAAAAAAATATTCGATTAAATATGTTAGTGCAAATTAGAAGTCTGATCAAAATTTTATTAGTCAGGACTTCATCATTAGACATGCATTCTAACCCATATATCATCTAAGTTCGTGCACCTTATGAGACTTTGTTTTGTTCTAAACCAACTAGAATTGGCTAATAAAATAAGTGGCGAAAATTTAACGATGAATCTCTTAGATTCCTCTTAGCTAAACAACATCATAAAAAGGATTCGATTAAATATGTTAGTGCAAATTAGAAGTCTAATCAAAATTTTATTAGTCAGGACTTCAGCATTAGACATGCATTCTAACCCATATATCATCTAAGTTCATGCACCTTATGAGACTTGGTTTTGTTCTAAACCAACTAGAATTAGCTAATAAAATAAGTAGCGAAAATATTTCATCCATCTCATTTCTTGCTAGTATATACCAAAATATAAGGGCTATCTTTTTCCTCGGAAAGAATGAAAACTATTTTTAATATAAAATCATTACAAAGACGGGGAAGTTAATTTATGTTACTGTACTATAATATCAAATATTTCAGTGTTTGACTACAAGTTTCTCATATGTTTTTAGAAGTGTATGCAGTAATTCCTTCTCAACCGAGATGTAAGAAAACAACAGTTGTATCTCATACATATTAATCGAATTTTGTTAAAACAAATGCTAGGTTGCCTCGCCAATAAATCAATATCTAATTAACAAATCATTACATTATATACATGAGGGAGATAACCAAAATCAATAGTTTTCTGAACCCTAAACTAACATTATAAGTTCTTAAATTGTTGATAAAATCAAATGTTAGGTTTGCCTAGAATTTTTAAAGTTACTTCAATTTACTTACCTATGCAATTAAAAACTAATTAACAAATGTGAATTGAGTAAATAAAGCATGTAGTGATTTTAGGAATGAAAACTCAATAAAAGAGATGGAAAATGCATAGTCTACAATGTATAGGTTCTGTATTTCTTTTTGAATTAGGGGACTGGTCTTGATCTTCTACATCTTCAGTGTTAGAATTATCATGATAGGGAGGATTTGCTTGGAAGCGACGACTCCCTAGATACCCACATCGTGTGTATTTTACAATTGAATCAGGATATTAAAATGGTCAAGTATTATCACATGTTTTGTCATAACATCTATTTCTATTTCTTAGCTTTAAAAAAACATATGTTTCCAATATTTCTTTCGAACATATACCAAATTTATCTACTTAAGCAAACACCCCTAGGTTTCTTATCTACTTAGGCAAAGATCGGCAGTTTATCAATATAATGTGACCATGAAAAGAGCAACATGATTAAACTTCTAAGGGAAAGAGGTACCACTTAGCAGGAGTGACAAATCATTAACAGCACATCAGATAACTCAAATTTGGTATAGAAAGTAAGGAACTAATCTAATATTTAATTGTTCTTATAGAATTCAACATCAGATGGCAAAAAAAGTGAGTTAAGAATAACATTACCATTTGATGGTGATCGAAATACTGCAAGGGTTATTGTATCATTGACCCAGCGAATGACAACTCCACAATCTTTGAAGTCCTTATAAAGCTTTTCTAACTCTGTTTGTCCTTATATTTGGTGAAAATTCACCCAGGACAAGAACATGGCATGTACCATATTTGGCTAAATTAAACACAACAAATCTTCATATATTAGTTGACATAAAGTTCATATCTGCAAAATTTGGCAACATCTACGATGAACTAACTTGTTAAAGTTAAGCATCCAACCAAAATAATATTCTAAATAACAGTGAAGGTTTTATACTGTATATTGAAGTTGACATCAGGATGGACAAAGAACCTTTTTAGAATTAATAAGCTTTTCAAACATTTCTTTGAAGAATATCCTCAAACATTTCATTTTTATTAAGGAAAGATAAATCCCCTTTTTAAAATCCATATCCTTTATTCAGAGAAAAATCTATAGAAAATCCAGTAGAGTTTCTCTTTTTAGGACAGTTCCAAAATTTTTTAACCAATCAATTAAAAATAAATCAAACAAAACCCAATCCAATTCATATATATGATCAATTTAATCTGCCTCATCAAATTTCAATTTCATCCAAAAAATTTCAAATCCCATGATCAATTTCAAATCTTAACAAACATTTTAACCAATCCACCGTTCAAGAAAGGATTTTATGCAAAGATAATATCCATAGAAATTTGAAACCATGAACAAGATCAATAAGTATAGGATTTATGACTAAAACAACTATGCAATGAAATTAACAAGTAAATTAGCTCTACAATTAAATCAACTCATTGAAAGAATATCAACAAGTAAATTAGATTAAAAAATTATCTACCTTAGAAAAAGACACCATTGCAATTGAATTTGCTTGTAGCAGCACACATACTTCTGCATTAGGATAAAGCTTTTAACAACACTCAAGTATTACACTTTTTTGTGTATAAATTGAGTATTTAATTGTTAAAAATATGACATCATTTAACCTATCTATTCCTACATGCTAACGTGTTGTATAAATCAAGCATAGGAAATCTATTCCTAAAGGCACATATAATCTTAAAAGCCCAACCACTAAGTCTAACATTCCAGAAAAGCGCAAAAAAGAAAGGAAAAAGGAAAAGTTGGATATAGAAATGTTATCTTTTGTTTTTCTTTGATGGAGGAGAACTGTTATCTAGATGGTTGAGAAATTTAGAAATTAGGAAAATACAAATGGTTTAAAATTAACAAAAAAGAAAGAGACCATTGCAATTGAACTTTACTTGTAGCAGCACACGTACTTCTGCATTAGAATAAAACTTTTAATAACACTCAAGGATTACACTTTTTCTATATAAATGTGTATAAATTGAGTATTTAATTGTTAAAATAAGACATCAATTAATAATAGATTTCATATCTATTCCTAAATGCTAACATGATATACAAATCAAACATGGATACAATTCAAAGAAAGAATATTATTCGAGTGATTAGTATATAAAAATCAATATCTAAATGAGAAGTTAACCTCTTACTCTTAACATGAGAATTCACACTAAATATGTTCAGTAAAGCACTCATAACTTAAATCATTTACTTCTAAACCTTAATAGCTCCATCTCTACTACTATATATCAAGAGCCTCTGGTTCAATTTGACAGAAGCCCAAGAGATGATGGAGTCGCGGTGGCAACCAGCAGAATCAGTGGCAGCGACTGGGGAGGTCACCTCTTTGTCTCCTATTTGCAAGAAAAAAATGAAATTTAAGCATTATGAACTTTAATAGCGAGATTTGCAGATAAAGATAATAATTTTTCAATCGCCTAACTAAAATGTCAAGATTCAGCAACAATTTTGCATAGCTCATATTACTGGAGTTGAAGTAATAAAAGTTATGAATGAAGTGTGACGATGTCGTGCCTCCGATTATAGATTATACACTTCGAAACTCAGTTTTTGCTTAAAAGATCTAACAATTGGGCAGGTTTTACCTCAAATAGTTAATTCTGCCACAATGTTCCACTTTTTATAAAAATCAATCAAAACTAATGTATTTTTATAAGTAAAAAATATATTAAAAAAAATAACCAAATGGGTACCACCCATGTACAAGGGCTATCTACATGATAATAAAATCCACAAAATCTAAAAAATTATCATCTTTTACCAAAAGTTGAGGCGTTTCTAAGGCGCACCTAGTCAGGAGCGTCAAGGCGTTAAAAGCTAAAGAAAGGAACCCAAAGGTATACGCCTAAATTTTTTGGGCATACATCTTTCTGAAAAGCATGGAAATTTTACAACCTTACAGGAGAGGGTCGTACCGTTAAGGGGAGTTTTTTTTTTTTTCTTACTTTTGAGAAGCATGTAATAGGAGTTGATGTTTTGTCTATTATTAATGGAGTAAAAATCATAATGAATGTGATGGCATCAACATCACCATTCTGTTTCCATGTCCGAAGATGTGTTCCTTATTTATCGATTCTCTTGATTTTATCCGATGACTCATGTCTCATGCCATGGATTCTCAACCTATCATATTATGGGAGAATTGCAAGTCCGTCATCTCAAGCAAAACTAATTATATTTAGAGTATATCAATGACTTCCCTACCCTATAAAAAAATTATGACAAAAGAAATAATGTAAGGGTACACATTTAAACCCAATTCCCAAGTACTAGAGCATTTTTTTTAATGAATTTTAGTTGTTATTTACTGATCTTTTGTTTTTGGTAAGTGTTATTTATGGATCTTTACTATTTTATGATTGAATACCAATTTTTACTTTTTTTTATCAATAATTTTATTTTTTAAAATTATTTCTTTTTGTTACATTAGCAAAGAGAGGATTGAACCCAGGTCTCCTATAAGGAGAACCCGAAGGTAACAATTAGGCCAGAGGCTCGGGTTATGCCTCAAGGGTTCGAGGCTTATGCCTTGCCTCACAAGGGTTATGCCTTGCCTCACAAGGGTTATGCCTTAATAGTTCAAGGGTTATGCCTCAATAGTTCAAGGGTTACACCTCACCTCATAAGGGTTATGTCTCAATGGTTCGCGGTTTATACCTTGTCTTATGCTTTCGCCTTTAATAGTACTGATCAATTTTAAATCAAAAAGTCTAAAAGTAAAACTCTCTAAATTATTTTACATACGTACACAACTTGCACGCCAAAACTAGCTCTTGTTTCATAGAAATCATCATTTCCAACTTCTTTCAAATTGGGCCCACAGAAACAGTAACTTCTTTTAGGACTGCAACATGAAGAACCAGTGTTACTAAAATCACAAACTGTCACAAGATAACCAGGCATACAAAATTTGATGTTGAATTAGAACCTGCAATGGTCCCATCGACATATCGTGGAGGAAGTTCATTCAACTCATCAACTCTGTACTTAGTATTCATATTCTGCCTTAGATTTAATTTAAATTTGGCTTACTAGATGGCCTTGCCAAGGCCTATGGCAAATCAGATATTTCAGCATCATTTTCATAGTTTGCTACCTTGGCAACAGAAGTTAAATCATGACTTCATGAGAACATAATGTAGTCACCCTCGATACTTAGAAATAGAAGTTAAATCATGAACTCATGAGATTTCAATGGAGAAGCGGAGGAGAACATAACTTGGTGAAGAGTATTAAGAGTACTTGGTAAGGAGTAATTAGAGCAGTAACAAGATTATAAGAATATAGAGAATCTAAACTTCATCCCAGTATCCAGCTTAGTCAAATTATTAAAATGAATCAATTCAATCTGCCTCAACAAATTTCAATTTCTTCCAAAAAATTTCAAATCTCAAGATCAATTTCAAACTTAAAACAATATCCATATAAATTTATGCAAACCACCATTCAAGAAAGGATTTTTTGCAAAGATAATATCCATAGAAATTTGAATCCATGAACAAGATCAACAAGTATAGGATTTATGACTAAAACAACTACGAAATGAAATTAACAAGTCAATTAGCTCTACAATTAAATCAGCATATAGAAAAAATACCAACAAGTAAATTAGATTAAAAAATTAATCATTTATATTAAAGGCTTTTTTCCTATACTTCTTATTCCATATAAATTAAATTCAAAGATGATATGACCAACAAAATTTTCAACTCAACATGTTTGTTTCTAGCCAAAAGAGTACAACTCCATATCGTCTATTTAATTACACAGACTAGAAAATAAGCACTCAATATTTATGTATGTGTTATGAATATATTAAAATAAAATTGAAAGAAATACCCAAATAATTCAAATTTAAACCCTTTAAGAATTTCATCTAGCCTCCAAGACTTTTGCAGACAAAATACACACCTCTTGAATGTTCCGTGAATCAAGAATATAATAATGTTTATGTATAAATGTATTAAATGTATTCATATTCTCTCAAAAACAGGGGTTATTATTACCATTGATGGGGAAATTAACAGAGATTAGGGTTGGTGACTGGCTGTAAGAACAATTGACCGATGGTTATTGGATTGGCTTGGCAATGTGGCGCTCCCCTGTTTTCCAAGAGAGTGAGACGAGTTAGAGAGAGAGAGAGGGCGTGAAAAGAGATGAAATAGAGAGAATAGAAGAACTATACCTTACTCATGCGAAAATTTCTGAAACCCACCATGAATTGATGGATTTACTTTAGATCGAAGAAAGAGATGTAGTATAAATTTGATCCTCCTAAATCGCCGCTTCCTAAAGCCACATTTTGTGGCAAAATTTGAACCTTTGTTTACAATCTGTGCATTATTTTAATTCAAAAGTTAAGGCATTTCTGAGGCGCACCTAGGAGGGAGCGTCAAAGCGTTAAAAGTTTAAAAAAGGAACCCAAAGGCGTACGCCTAAATTTTATGGGCATACGTCTTTTTGAAAAGCATGGGAATTTTACAACCTTATGGGAGAGGGGCGTACAGTTAAAGGGAATTTTTTTTTTTCACTTTTGAGAACATGCAATAGGAGTTGATGTTTTGTCTACTATTAATGGAGTAAAATTCATAATTAACGTGATGGCATCAACATCACCATTCTGTTTCCAGGTTGGAGGATGTGTTCCTTATTTATCGTTTCTCCTGGGAATTTTAAAACCTTATGGGAGAGGGGCGTACAGTTAAAGGGAAATTTTTTTTTTTCCACTTTTGAGAACATGCAATAGGAGTTGATGTTTTGTCTACTGTTAATGGAGTAAAATTCATAATTAACGTGATGGCATCAACATCATCATTCTGTTTCCAGGTTGGAGGATGTGTTCCTTATTTATCGTTTCTCCCGACTTTGTCGGGTGACTCATGTCTCATGCCATGGAATCTCAACCTATCATATTATGGGAGAATTACAAGTTCGTCATCTCAAGCAAAACTAATTACATTTAGGGTATCTCAATCACTTCTCTACCCTATAAAAAATTTCTGATAAAAGAAATAATGTAAGGGTATACATCTCATCCCGATTCTCAAGTACTAGAAAATTTTATTTAATGAATTTTAATTGTTATTTACCAATCTTTTGTTTTTGAAAAGTGATATTTATTGATTTTTACTTATTTTATGAATGAATACCAATTTTTACAATTTTTTTAACAATAATTTTATTTTTTAAAAAATTATTTCTTTTTGTTACATTGGCAAAGAGAGGATTGAACCCGGATCTCTAATAAAGAGAACCCAAAGGTAACAACTAGGGCAGAGGCTCGGGTCATACCTTCATGGTTTGAGGCTTATGCCTCGTCTCACATGGTGCCTCGCCTCACAAGGGTTATCTCTCAATGATTCGAAGTTTATGCCTTGCCTTATGCTTTCGCCTTTAATAGTACTAATCAATTTTAAATCAGAAAGTCTAGATGTAAAACTATCTAAATTATTTTACATGCAAAACTTGCACGCCAAAACTAGAATTTGTTTCATAGAAATCATCATTCCCAACTCCCTTCAAATTGGGCCCACAGAAACAGTAACTTCTTTCAGGACTGCAACATAAAGAACCAATGTTACTAAAACCACAAACTGTCATAAGATAACCAAGCATACAAAATTTGATGTTGAATTAGAACCTGAAATGGTCCCATCGATGTATCTTCAAGTCAGTACCCCCAGAACACCAAGGTAAAGGAAGTAATGAACGGATACCAGGAAGACGGAGAGGAAGTTCATTCAACTCATCAACTCTATACATAGTATTCACATTCCGCTTCAGATCTGATTTAGAATTTGGCTTACTAGATGGCTTTGCCAAGGCCCATGGCAAATCAGACATTTCAACATCATTTTCATAGTTTGCTACCCTCAATACTTGGCAACAGAAGTTAAATCATGACTTCAGGAGAACATAATGTAGCTACCCTCAATACTTAGAAACAGAAGTTAAATCATGAATTCATGGGATTATAATGGAGAAAAGGATAACATAACTTGGTGGAGAGTATTCAGAGTACTTGGTTAAGAGCAGTGAGGCGAAGGCGTTGGGCGAGGCGTTTTGCCTCAATGAGGCGAGGCGTAAGCCCCAAGGCGTTGGGGCGTAAGCTTTTTAAAACGTTGGGGCGTTTTGAATAAAATAATATTAATTAAATTATAAAAATACTAAAAATTAAAATAATAAAATAATAAAAATTAATTAATTATCAATAAACTTTACTAACGTAAGACTTACGAGTGAATATTTATCAAAATATTTCAGAAACACACGTTAACATCACAAACTCAATATTAAGTGGTTGTTGTTTACACACTTACAATAATATAACAAATTCACATACATCTCATCTTTCATCAACAAATCAAAAATCACACTTCAAAAACCAAATTCTAATTTTTAAATTGACCAATCTATTCATCATAAGACACAAACACGCTCCAAATTCTATCAAATATAAAAATAACACAATGTTAAGTGTCAAATGTTTACTGATTAGTGTTTACACACTTTCATTGATATAAAAAATTCACATATATAAATCTATTAAAAGTAACAAATTAGATAAAATAGATAATGCAATCCTAATGATGTTATAAAATGATATTAATGAAATGTAGAGTATATGATATGGAGCATATTTAATGAATTTGCTAAGTGGAAACAAAGAAGGAAAAAAATAAAAGAAATAGTAGAAAGTGAAAACAAATGAGAGGAAAAAAAAAAGGCAATAACAGAAAGGAAGAAGGGGAAAAAAGAAAAAAAAAAAAAAGAAGACTTCAAAGTTCAAAGGCAGCAGCGAAAGGAGTGGAAAAAAAAACAAAAAAAGCTTCAACGCATGAACCAGTGGGGAATCGAACCCAGGTCAAAAACATGGCAACATATTGTTTTACCACTAAACCAGGTGTTTGGTGATTGATATGTTGCTATATATATATAAGGTCTGATTTTTTTTGTGGCCCAGAGCCTAAAAAGCGTACGCCCCAGGTCTGGGCGAACGCCCCAACCCGAAAAACGCACGCCCAGGGACACTTTCGCCCTTGGGCGCGCCCAAACTTGGTTTTTTAAAACATTGGTTGAGAGTAATCAGAGCAGTAACAAGATTATAAGAATATAGAGAATCCAGACTTCATCTCGGTATCCAGCTTAGCCAAATTATTAAAATGAACTAATATCATCGAACATACCACTTAACCTTCTCACTTCAAGGACAGTCGCCATTATAGTTTTTCAAAACTTGATCTCTTACACTATACAATATCTTTGTATAGTTAGATAAGGTGACACACCTCACATCATTCTCTTTAATTCACTTTCTTCAACCAGCCATTTTATTACCCATAATTTACTTCAGATTAGTTATCGAAGAAACTATGATGATATCTAATCCAAGTGAAAGACGAATGTTTGGGAAATACTAGAGTATGAAAATGTTGAATTTATTAACAACAACAATCTTATCCTAGAACTTAAATCCATTTGAAGAAAATATGGACAATTGACTGTTCAAAGCCCCCCCTTAAAGAAAGAGCATTTTCTGCTTGTCACAGTTTCATAAATCAGTTAAATTAACCAAAATACGTACCTGAAAAACATCATTCTATTCTAGAGAGTTTCCTCTCCATTTTAAAATATAATGCACCCCACCCTACCTGCCCCATAATATAAGGTAATTTATATTTAGTAGAATTCCGTGTGATATCAACAAGCTACATTATATGAAGACAAGAACAAACTAATATATCGGGTTGTATCTACCCAGTAGCCCTATTACTCCATTAGTACTTAATATCAGTATGGTTGGTTGATGGCTCAGATTTTAGACATAACCATGTATTAGATAGGGCTTATTTCCAGAAATTGATACTGTTTTGGGGTTGTTCAAATATATTGTGTAGGGGAAGTTTGATATTTGTAACTGCTAAGATTTAATATGTAATAAAGGCTCAGTGCACAGACTCTCTATGACGAGAGCTCCTCTTCTTCTCTCTATTTTTTCTCTGTATTTCCCTACATGGTATCAAAGCCTTAGGGTTCAAAACAATACCTGAACAAAAATATATATATGTATAGCTGCAACCACCTGAGTTCTACCACCACCGAACTTCGGGTTCTGGCTGGATTTGACCCGCCTAAGCTTATTCCGGCCATATTTGAACCAGATCTGGCCATTTGAGGTGATTTCCACCCTGCTCAAAATTTGAACTCTCGTTTTCTGGCAAACCCAACTCCAGCTAGTTGCTTTTCAGGCCACCTCGGCGCAAGATCTGACTGCTTCACCACTGGATCTGACCTTCTCCCGCACTATCGCAAAAACCTCTAGAAAGTGCTCTTTCAAAACAATATCCCCAGACCAAACATCGTGCCAAAAACGAATAGAACGCCCATCACCAACCTCAAACGTCATGAAAGAAGTGAAAGAATCTCATCCTTTCCTAATCCATTTCCAAAACCCTCTTTAACCTCTTAGAAAACCCATCCATTAAGCTCAACCCTATATTTCACACAAATTATGTCTCGCCACAATTGGTTCTTTTCCCTCATAAATCTCCAAAACCACATCCCAAGTAAAGCTTTCTTAAGCAAAGAAAAAGATTTAAGCCCAAGCCCCCCCTCCCGTATACCAAAGGTTGCTTCACAACACCCAAGTTAACCAAATGGTATTTAAAATCATCCCCCATATGCCCCCAAAGAAAGTTATGTTGGGTGCTTTCCAATCTCCTAGCAACTGAACTTGGGATAGGGAAGAGTGACCATGTTTAGTTTTAGAATGTCTATAACTAACTCAAAAGCACCCTTCGAGGAAAATGAAACATTAAAATATATTTATTTGAAATTTGAGTTAATTATGAAGTCATCTTAGTTTAAACACAAATAAAACTAGGCAACCAAATTCATAATCCTAATAAAACCTTCTTAATAGATTTGTTTAGATAAGTCATCTCCACTAAAACTCTTATCACTGATTACCCTGTGCTCCAGATATGTGATTAAGCACAACCGAGGAACATAACTACGGTAAAAGTTTAGATAACCCCTATCTTGAAACTTCCCTTGCCATGTATTAACCATAATATTCATCGAATCAATCCATTTAGTTGGTGTCACCTGAAATCACAATGATTTAAAAATACTTTTTAAGCCAAAGTAGCATAAGAAATAAAAATCATCCTTGAGTACCTCTAGACAATATTTAATGTTGTTTTGGATCAAATGATTCAAGATCTCTAGAGCATAGGTCAAGGAGTAAAAATATCAAAAGTTTTGATTCTTAACAACAGAAATACAATAATGAATAAGAATATTACTAACAATATCAATAGAGCCAATTATCAAAATTATGTCCAGGATACTTGGGTCAACAAAAGCAGTGATGTTATCTGAGTTGACAACAACAAGATACTCCTTACCCTGGAAAACAAATTAAAGAAGTTTACCAAGTTTGGTCACAATATGCTATAAGTTGGAAATAATACCACTGTTTTGTTATTCTTCTTTTTATTTTCTTTTATCCCCTTAACTTTGTTAGATAAGGGGAAAAAGTCATTTATACGATTAAAGAGGAAGACTGAAGCATTTTAAATTTTTTTTGAACAATCATATAATCAAATAGTTTCAAATATTTAAAAAAATAATAATTATCAGACCTAAAACAAGAGAAAACATTTTACCCTGTTAATACATTGAACATGCAAACCATCTCATTATATGTATCAAATAAAATTTTACGGATTTGACTTTTTGAGAAGTTGTTTTCTTTTTGTTATTGTTAGCATCCAACTTGATCCAAAAAATTCAGACTAAATTAAATCCAATTTGGACCATATCAAAGTAGGTTAAACAGTAAAATAGATAAATAGGACTTTATGCTTTTTAATTATTTTAATTAATGGGATGAAGTCAAAATTAAACAAAGCCATAGACCATTAAGTATTATTAAGCTCGTTGGATTAAAACACGGATTGATTGAATATGAATTTATATTAAGTCAAATTAACTTATTGGTTATTAAATCAATTAGTCCGTTAGAAATTAATATGGGTTAGTTGCATTCAAGATTAAATGGTTTGGGTTATTGCAAACTATGTCTAAAAGACATAAGATTAAATGCCACCAACGGGGGACCCGAAATTAAGGCCATGTGTAACCACTCAATTTTGTTTCAAATATTAAAATGAATCATGGTGAAGCCCAATGATGACAATTGGTCTCGAAATACCAAAAAAGGATGAATAAATACAAAATAATAAATTTGAAAAGAATTGATTCAAATAGCTTCAAAATGCACCAAAACCAAGCAAAAATATGGACTAAAATGGACAAAAGCATAGTAAATTGAAACCAAGGAACATAAGGCCTGACCTAGTCAACCAGTTGGGCCTATGGTCAGTCTTTCGAGTCCGAGACCCAACAACTGACATGTTCAAGCAGCTGACATGTTCTTTGGAGGAGGTAACAAACACACTAAACTTTGATATTTTGATAACCTGGATATATGTACCCAATTGCGACAATAAACATGATCTTGCACATTGCAGTTATCACTTTGGTGCTGAAATGGGCACCAATAAAATACTTTGAAGCAATGTGTTATGAAAGAATTGCTTCTGACTGACAAAAATGGACAAATAAGAATACAGTGTACTGAACTTAATTTCAAGTATGTCACTTCCTTCTTTATCAAAGGGAGCATTTGGTCTTTGCTTCTGCGAATACTTTTTGCTTTCTTCTTTATCACTTTTCAATAAGGTTTTCTTTCCTTTTCTTCTTTCTTTCTAAACTATGTCTACTTCTCATTTTGGTATATCTAGGAGAGTGGAGGTTAAGAGGAGAGATGTTAATCCCTAGAGTAAAGAAAGATCATCTGGAGGGGAGTAACCTTCTTCTCAAGAAGTTACAGTTGCTTCTACCAATGGGGTTTTCAAGCTGGTAGGATACCCATCCAAATCTTGAAGTCTGACCGTGAGTGTATACCCACTAGATTCTTTGTCCTTCCTCAGTGAAGAGTTAGGCATCCTAAGCCTGAGGAGAGGTCATATGCCTCTCTAAGAGATGAAGAGTCATACTCTCTTTGTTGTTACCTTAACCACTTGAAGGCGGGGTTGAGATTTTCTCTTGAACCTGATATTATAAAGATAGTGAATCATTATGGTATCTACCTTACCCAACTTTCACCAAACGGGATGATGAGTTTTGTAGGGTTTGTACTGGCTCTGAGAAAGCATGCACAGTATAGTAGAGGGCACGAGAAGTCCAAGATAAGGATGTTTAGGTGGTTCTACACCCTCAAAAAGCATTTTGACAATGGATGGTTTAATTTCTACCTATGGGCCAGAAAGAAGATTCTAGACAACCCCTTATTGATTAAATACTGGAAGGAGATGAACTTTTTCATGGAGGGACCAGAGTCTTATTAGGTCTTGCTTAAGTGGAGCTCCAAAGATATCCTTGATCAAAGGGAGCCTTTGGTCTTAACTGATGAGAAACAGAGGGCAGTTAATAAGGTCTTAGAGGCCAAACCTAGGATGTCTGATAAAGACTTTATTAACGAGCAACTATTAATGACCTATCATCTTAGTCTTCGTGAGATGAGTTCTTATGATGGTAATAAAGAGTTTTTTCGGTTGCTGTTTTACTTATTTCTCTACTAACTTGACTTTTGACCCATATTTCTCTAATTTTTCTAACCTTGGTGATTTTTTTTTTTTACAACAAATGCCATATTGAACCCAATTGAAATTGCTCTGATGGCTCACGAGAGGAAGAGAGCCAAGGCTACAAGTGCCATTTTTTTTTTTTTTTTACTTTGTTGGGAAGAAAAAGGGCAGGATAGAGGAGCCTCAAGTCCAACATTTTGAGGCGAAACAACATGAGGTGAGAGAGACTACGGTGGAGCTGGCTAATGTATAGCAAACCACATGATGGAGGCTTCTACTACTGAGAGGCAATTGACTGAAGAGCCAAGGCTCGAGGTTGAGGTCAAGTAGAGGACTAAAACTGTGGTCAATACTGAAAAGGCTATTTCCTCAAGGGTGGCTTTTCTTGATGTACCAGTTGCCTCTTTTCTTATTACCTTTGAGAACTTTACTCTTATTGAGTGTTCGAGTTCTAGGATGCACTGACCAAACTGGAAGGTGACGTCGGCCTTTCATGGAATGAGCATAATCAACTAGCTTCTCAAAGGCTTACTCTTGCCTCTAGACATGGACTTACTGAGAGAGCTAACTCCTTACCAACTGATGGCTAGCACCCTAGACGACTACTATAAGGTAAAATCTGAGGTCTTGAGTCTTCGAATTTTGCACCTTTTTTTCTTAGTATTTTCTCACGAAGTTTTTTTTATACAGACTGGCATGCATGCCTATTTTCTTAGAACCTCTATCCAATTTATAAGCAATACAATTTTTAGACTTCAAAGAAACGAGGAGGATCGTAAAAGACAGTTGGATGAGGACAAACAATAGTTGGATGCCCTCTCCAACCGAGCCAACGATCTTGAGCTCAAGATGAAGAAGTTGCAGGCCTCAGTGAATCCTAACAGGATGTCTACCATAGAGGAGGTGGAATGATTAAAGATGGAGGTTTCTAGGCTTTAGGAGGTTGGAAGCCAGCTTAGGCCTTAGATCTCCAAATGTCATGGAATCGAGAGCTAGTTTGGAGCCGAAGAGTCTCATCTTCAAGGCGTAGAGGGTGAGCTAAATATTCAACTGGTCTAGATCGAGGCCTCTACTGTAGAAAAATATCATAACTTTGAGAACTTCAGGTAGGAACTTCTGAGGGAGGCTTCAGGGTTTTACGTTGAGGGCCTCAATGCAATAAAGATGGTTGGTGCTAAGAAATGGCCTGACCTAGACTCAGATAATGAGGAAATTCCTTAGACTGTTAAGAGGCAGGTAGAAAGAGAGACAACTGAGAAAGCACAAGTGATCATGGTGGCCGAGGTAACGAAGGTCCGAGTTAAGAAGATTGGGGATGAGAAGCTGCAGTCTTAGGATAGCACTTAACCTTTTCTTTTCCCTGTAACTTTTGGCTTTAAAGTCCTCCAGATATAAACATTTTTTGTCTCAATGAAATATTTTCATTTCATGTCTCTTGCCTTTACATTTTTACTACTTCTATTGAGTAGAGTTTGCAAAAAGAATTTACAAGTGTTAAGTGATGAGTGAAAAATATTGCATATTTTGGCCACTTAATTTACATTTTTTAGCTTAGGAATTTGTTACTTTAAGTTGTTTTCTTTGTTTTTCAGGTTTATAAGTACCAAGGAAGGAGTTTCACTAAATTGCCAGAATTTCCTATACAAATCAATCATCTTTGAAAATTAAACTGTATTGATGTAAGAAGAACCAGGAGATGAGCCATATATGCTTAGAAAGATCCAGAAGTCTATTTTCTGGAAAATTTTACGACTCGTAAAAATGATTTTTCTAGAGAAAGTTATGGCCGTTTTAGTAGACAAAGGTCAGGCTGTGCGGGCTGTGCGGGATTTCAGCGTGAACAGAAGTTTTGAAGGGCATGTGAAGGCTTAAATCCCACATCCCACATCAGTTGGAAACACATTTCTATATCTCACATCCCACATCAGATTGGTAACACATTGCACTCATGGTATTTGCCTATATAAGACCCACTCCACCTCATCATTCAGTGTATAATTCCTGAGCCACTTTGGTGTTTACCGGTGGACGTCCGCTAGCATTCTGGTGGATCTCGAAGGCTTTGTCACCACGAGGGGAAGCGCCGCCCATCAGCGAGTGGAATTTCTCCCACGTAAAGTTATTTATTTATTTCTTTACATTTAGTTGTTTTACTTTAAATGTTTAGCACTTTTATTATGAATTGTAGTTTCATAGTTATGAGTGGCTAGACTCTTCAACTAAGGTTGAAGATGAAACCCCGCCGTTGTTTGGCGTAATAGTTCAGATTTGCTTGTACAAATCTGACAATTTTTAGTATAAATGTTTTGTCAATTATTTGAGTTAATCTTATAATTGATTGAGTTTAAATTGTCTGTTGGATATTCCTTGTGTTTCATCTGATGGATACATTGAATGCTTTTCGATTAAATTGGATTTCCTTTGTGATTTGTTGAGAGCGGATACATTGAATGCTTTTGGTTTAGTTGGGATATTCTTTGTTTTTTGTCTTATAGTTGGATTCATGGAATGTTTTGATAGGTTATATTTTTAGAACATATATGCTTAACTTCGGTGGGGTGGATTTGGAAACCATAGTGTTTTAATTATTAGTTTTTAAAAATCAATTTAGTTTAATTTTAATTTCTTTTGCAAATTATCATCTGAAATTCGGAACTAGGTTAAGATAGAGTTAGTTTAGATTGAAAATATACTTTCACAACGCAATTCCCTGTGGATTCGACCTCGCACTTGCACAACGCTATACTGCAAACGACTCGTGCGCTTGCGAGTAATTTAAAATTAAGACTTTGTATTTTGATCTTGATTTCTCTGCTTCAATTTGAGTAGTAGTGATTGAATGAAAGCTTGCTTGAGTGGAGCTTTAATCTCTTACTTCGGGTTCTTAAGATCCTCATTTCAAGTGGACTGAGTGGGTACTTTTGCAATAGTTTTACCCTGAGCATATGACTTAGGTCTCTTGTTCATGTTGAGAGTATTCACCTGTGTCAATGCGTATTTGCAGTGCTTTGGTCTTTAAACTAAGACTAAATTTGATTTTGGTGCTTCTTCCTTCACCTTACTTAGGCAAAACCTAAGTATTTGGTAATGAGTGAACTAAGTCGAGACATTTTCTACTGGCCTTCTTTCTTGATTTGCTTCGGGCACTATGACTTTTTCTGCTTATATGAAAAAGATTGCTAGAGAGCTCATTAGAAAAATGGTGACTGGAGCCTAAGATTTGAAGACTATTGAAGAGGGTCTTGATGGTTGTTTCTTGTTCAAGCTTCTAACCCAAATTAGTGAGGTATTTTCGAGGTGTTTTATCAACTTGTTGAGTGAAGTTGAGTAAACCCCGAGCCTGTTCCTCTTGTTCCATAGCTGTCAAAGGGATGAGTTACAGGTCATTTATATAACACCTTGAAAGAATTTGATCATCCTTTAGGAGGAATACAGGGCCAGGTCTGTACTATTTTCTTCAGAGTGTGTAGGGGAGGCTAGTACTAGGGTGGATTCAAGCCGAGCCAAGTCAAGCCTGAGTTAAAGTGAGCTCGAGCTCTGCTCGTGAGTAAAAAACTTATTCGAGTCGAGCTTCAAGCCGAGCCCAAGCTAAAAAAATTGAACTCGAGCTTGACTTGTGAGGCAAAATTCAAGCTCAAGCTCAGCTAGTGAGCTAACTCGAACTCGAGCTCGAGTTGAGCTTTTCAAAATAAAATAATAAATATATGTTTTTAAAATGAATAAATTTAGTATTCATGTTTTTAAAAATCAATAAATAAATATTTTTATAATATATATTAAATACATATAAAATAAATATATTATATATATTATTTCTTTAATTTATATATTAAATCGCTGGTTCGTGAGCCTAACAAGCTAAGTTTGACATAGCTCGAGCTTGGCTCAAGCTAACCAAGCCAAAATCACAATTCAAGCTCGATTTAATCGAGTTATAAGCCAAGCTTTTCGAGCAAGCCGTACTACTCGACTCAATTCCACCCCTAGCTAGTAAAAATCTGCTTGTGAATGTCCAAGAGTAAGCATTGGAGAGTTTATATGCTCAATAGAACTTTCCTGTGTAGGGCCTGATCTTTTAACATCTCAAAGCTATCAGGACTCACTGCATCCATGGTTTCTCGGGAGGACAGATCCCTTGAAGACCTGATTTTTTTTTGAGATCTAGAGGCTGCAAGTCTTCAGAGCGAGGATGATGTATTCATCGTCAATATCAACTTCTGAAGGACTTTGAGCAGCTCATAAATCCTTGTGCCTTGTTAAAGGCCAAAGAGGTTTGGCTTCACCTTAGAATTAAGCTTGAAAGTTTTGGAGGTGTCGAGTTTGGCTTCAATCACCTAACTCTCAATTTGGTATGTCTTGATTCTCATATTGGGTTGATCTGATTATTTTTTCTCAATCTTCTAAATGGTTGGTATGTTGGCTTTTTGGCAGTGAACCCAAGTAGTTTCGGTCTGAGACAAGGTTGGTGTCATCTGTGTGATCATGAGGACTATGAGGTCGCATTAGAATCTGAGTTCTTTGTGCCCTATTCTACTGGTTGAGGTGGTAAGGTAGTCGATGAGACCGGATTTTACGAGGTTGGATTGGTACCACTGACTGTGTCCCAAAATTTTGTTAACTCCCCTAGGGTTTGGTGAGAGTATGTCCATTCATACGTCATTCTAAAGGTGCCATGTTGTCTTTCTCTGCTTTGGTGTAGGCTGAACAGAGCACCTCAAGGGTATAGCATTAGGAACCATACAATGAGATGGGTTACAACATTAGGAACTGTAGAGTGAGATGGGCTAGAGACTTTTTTCAGTGGCATTGTGAGATGAATTTGTCTTTTCCATGGACGACGCCAACATGTTGATATCAAAAAAATGATGAAAATAGCTTCTTTTTTTTTCTTACCTTAAATATGGTTAAAATAGTAATTGATGATCGGGGGTTTGAAGAAGGTGAGAGCTTTGAGGCAACTTTGTTCCTGTAGTCATATTTGTCTTGTATTTGAACATATGCAAGGGAAGCCACCCGGAGCACGGTGCTTTGGGTAGGCCTCTCTGATGATTAAGTTAGTGGATGTATTAAAGTGATATAGGGGAATGAATTAGAGAGATGCTGAGGTGAGAGAGTGAAGAAGAGAGAGAGAGAGAGAGAGAGAGAGAGAGAGAGAGAGAGAGAGAACCAAGGTGATTCTCTATGTTTTTGGTTTTCCTAATTGAGTTTGGAATTTTCCTGGGGACTACTCATCTGGATCATTCCTCTCCCTTTCTATGAGAGCTAGTGCTCCTTTAAATAAGCGTTAGAAACCCTATGTTTGAAGTTCTAACATGGGTTCCAACTGGAATGTGATTTTTCGAGCCTCAAGCCTTATGAGAAGTGACCTCTGCGCGTGAGTTCTTCCATTAAGGACGAAAACATTAGGTTTTAGGATGGCGAATACATCATCATAATCAGAGTAAGCTTGGTCCTTATGTTGTTTGAGATAACTAGTCATTATGACACTCCACATATCCAATTCTTGTCCAATTCTTACTGAACTGGATAATTTTGGTCACATTAACATGGTTTACGATTGGTTTGCTCTCCACTCAATACCAAAGAAAACTTTAAAAAGAAAATCAAAGAGATCTATTGTCACATCTTAATTTATTTTCTCCTTTGAAGAGATAAGAACACTAAAACTCTCGCTCCATGAAAAAAGAAAAAAAAAAAAATCTAGTGACAGTGCTGAGCTATTCAAGTCAGACTTCATTGTACATCACTACGTAGATTAAAAATGAAAGAAAAATATTGGTGATTCTTACCAAAATCATTGAAAAAAGAAAAAGAAATTACAAAGCTTACCGAGAATATTAACAATAAACCTGTGACGATAGCGGGAGTGAGAGATAAAGAAGCAAAAAAATGGTTGAGACTGAGAGCGTTGAGTCCGAGTAAGTTGAGTGGTTTCATTGGAGTATGTGAGGGCAATGTTTGCATAGGGCTCAAACCCGCAACTTTTGTCTTGATAGGGTGGTGATCTGACAGTTTGAACTACAATCTCAAAAAATTAGGTGCATAGCCCAAATCTATCTTATTAATTTTTCTTATTGGATTTCATTGACTTTAAGTTGGGGTTTATTTTTTAAAAAAATTATTAAAAACTTAATCAAATCAAACCGGTTATTAATTTATATTTAATGAAATTTAATAAAATTTGGTTCAATTTGAAAAATTTTAAAACATAAGTTTCAACCTAAAGTTAGTTTTAAGTTGGATTTAAAAACTGCCTATGTGTTATGAAACACTATATTACTGTCCATCTGTCCATTAAAATGTTGATACATATGCTCACATATTAAATCCATAATACATTTTTAATTTAATAAAAAAAATCAAGAATCGTAATCAAATGGGGTAAATATATGGTGCTGTTACGTATATGACGACACATGATTTTTTTGTACCATTTAATAGTAATTGGTATCATTTAATAGTAATTAAAATACCACATTAATTAATAAAATGATATCATTTTGATAAAATGTACCATTTGACAGTAATTGAAATGTCAGTTGATAGTAATTTAATTACTATTAAATGATACTTCATTACTGCAAAATGATACATTTTATATCAAATTATTGGCATATGGTACTCGTATACAATCAAATGGTACCAAAAAGTTATGTATCGTTAACGGCACACCATAGTGGCTCCCAAACAAGTCACTCAAAGAAAAATAAAAACAAGATAATCAAACTGCTTTTTCAAAAAAAAAAAAACTAAAATTATGAAGCGAAACCAAACAAAAAAAATCAACTCGATTTCGGTTTAATTTAGTTTTGGGGTATTCTTGCATACACCTACCTGTAACAATGAAGGATTTGTAAGGGAAAGAATATGAAATGGAGACAATGAAAGGAAAAATGTGGGCTTAATTGGTTTGGCTCATCCCAAGTTTGATCCATACTAAATGGGTTAAATTCCAGTACTTTTATTTGTCGAATCCATACATAACAAGAAATGTTGGTGTTTGTCTAAGGCTTAAACATGGTTTGACAAGGTTCTTCATTAGACCTTGGTGCCTCAGCACACAGCAAGTCAAAGTGTGCAGCATCAGGTCAGGCCGCGGCCCAGCCTTCCCAGGCTGTGGTGCCCTGCATGGAGGAAGCCTGGAGGAGGTGTGCGCCATGGCTCAACCTCCCCCAGGTCGCAGAGCTCAGAGAGTGATGCATGTGTGCCCTGGCTTGACCCCCAGCCTGCCCTATTCTGGGCCGCGGTGCCAGGCACACTAAGACTAGTCTCTTCAGCCTTTTGGAAGGTGCATGGAGCATGAACCAAAACGCACAGAATCACTAAGGATTGATGAAGGGCTATGATTGAATGGTCCTCAAGATCTAAGGGTGGAGACTGACTTCAATGATTGGCTCAAGAAGTGGTGTACTATATAAAGGGTCACCTAGCTTCAATCTCAAGAACAAGTGAGACATAAGACATACAAGTGATCATCATACAAGAGAATTCAAGTGCAAGTATGAGAGTGCAAAGTCACAAAACACAAGAGAGGCACTAGAATAGATCTCAAAAGAGAGGCTGGTTGTAAAGAGAGAGTAACATAGATTGGGTAGAGGGCTTTGTAATAGTTCTTATCACTTCATTTCTTCTCTTCTTTTGTTCTTCAAGAACTTGAGATTCTTGAATGGGTGTTGCTGAAATCTGTAAGAACTCATTGATTTAGTATAGAGAGTTTAGAGGAAGTCACGGGGATATAGGCTATTGCCGAACCTCGATAACAATTGCTGTGTTATTTTTTTTCTTTGATTTCTGTTTCTGTTTTGATTAATTACAAGTCACTCTAGACTTGGGTGTTTGGAAGATCACCACCTGGGTATCTCCAAGGTGATTTCCCAACAGTGGTATCAGAGCTTTGGACAGTGGGTATCAGACCTGGAACAAAAGGTATCAGAGCAAGACTCCAAGAATCAAAGATCAACTTCTTGGGTGATTCAAGAACGGAGTAAAGATCAAGATCTGATCATGTTCTTGAGGGTGATTCAAGAACGGTATTGAGATCAATCTTTGATCGTGTTCTTGAGGTTTAGAAGAAGTTGGAAAGCAATTGTGGGTGCTGCATAAATCTGGGATTTTCTCCGCAAGATGGTTTTAAATTTCATTGTTGAGAAGTTTGATGGAAAGGGAGACTTTGCCCTTTGGAAGCGGAAGATCAAGGCTATTCTTATGCAACAGAAGGTGGACTTGGCTATTGGAGAAGATGATGCTTTTCCAGCAAGTATCACGGAGGACCAGCGGATCGAGATGAAGAAGATGGCGTACAACACCATTTTCTTGCACATGTCGGATAATGTCACAAAGGAGTGCGGAGACTCGGAAGATCCTGCTGTCATATAGAAGAAACTAGATGAGTTGTTTCTTTCCAAAACTCTCCCTAACAAGATTTATCTTCTTAAAAGAATCTTTGCTTTTAAAATGGATCCTAATAAAGAGTTGCAAGATAATCTTGATGTGTTTAATAAGCTAGCTCAAGATTTGAATAGCTGTAGCATAACATTCCCGGATGAACAATTGGCTGTTATTTTGTTGAATTCTCTTCCTGATTGTTTTGATAATTTGATTAATGTTATTGAATATGGAAGAGATACTTTAACCAAGGAGATTGTGATCAATGCCATAAGGGCTCATGATTTCAAAGCCAAGATAAGGGAAGCATCAAGTGGAGAAGGGTTATTCATTAGAGGAAGGCCAGCAACTCGGAATGGCAGTAGCATTCATGGCAACTATCGGGAGAAATCAAGAGGTGGAGGGCAGAGCCATGGGAAATCTCATTCCAAACCGAGATTTGGAGGAAAGAGATGCTTCTACTACAACAAGGAGGGACATTTCAGGAAATATTGCAAGAAGAAGATATGGGATGAGAGAGGAAGAAGCCATACCAACAATGGAGAGGCTTCGGTTGCTAAAGAACAGCAAGATGATGTTCTTGTTGTGTGCTCAAATGTGAGTAGGAGGCAAGGCAGCAAGAAATGGATTATGGATTTCGGGTGCACTTATCACATGTGCCCTCACAAGGATTGGTTCAAGAATTTTCAGGAAACCAATTATGGAAAGGTTTTCTTGGGGAATGACACTTCTTACCCAATAAGGGGGATAGGAGACATCCAGTTGAGGATGTTTGATAGAGTCACAAGGCTGCTGCGGAATGTAAGGTATCTCCTAGATTTGAAGAGGAATTTGATCTCATTAGGGCAGCTGGATTCCATAGGGTAAACATACAAGGCAGAGGGAAGAAAGATCAAGGTGACCAAGAGATCTTTGATAGTGATCAAAGCAGCAATAAAAGATGGACTCTATGAGATGATCGGAGAGACAGAAATCAAGGATCAAGCAGCAAGCTTGATGGTTGAGATGGATAGGGCAGCCCTTTGGCATACTCGCTTGGGACATATGACCGAAAAGGGCCTGCAAGTTCTAAGCAAGAATGGTCTACTTGGTGGTGACAAAGTAGAGAAATTGGATTTCTGCGAGTGTTGCGTTATTGGGAAGCAACACCGGGTCAGCTTCAACACTGAAGTGCACAAGTCAATGGGCATTCTTGACTACATTCATTCGAACCTTTGGAGACCAGTGAAAACACCAACACAGGGAGGTAATCTTTACTTTCTGTCTTTAATTGATGATTATTCAAGAAAGGTTTGGGTTTATTTGCTTAAAAATAAATCATATGCTTTGAATAAATTTATGGTGTGGAAAAAGTTGCAGGAGACTCAAACGGGTAGGGTAGTTAAGGTTTTACGAACCGATAATGGATTAGAATTTTGCAATAAGGATTTTGATAAATTCTGTGAATTAAATAGCATTCTAAGACATAGAACGGTTATAAAAACACCTCAGCAAAATGGAGTTGCTGAGAGGATGAATAGGACCCTTATGGAAAAGGTTAGGAGCATGTTAATAGGGTCCGGTTTACCAAAATATTTTTGGGAGGAAGCTGTGTCTACTGCTGCATACTTGGTTAATAGATCACCCTCTAGAGCTTTAGAGCTCAAGACTCCTAAAGAGATGTAGAGTGGGAAACCCCCTGAGTTGAGCATTCTTAGGTCTTTTGGGTGTGCTGCATTTGCACATCAAAAGGATGATAAACTTAACCCAAAGTTTAGAAAATGTGTGTTTCTAAGGTATGGTGATGGGGTTAAGGGGTATAGGTTGTGGTCCTTAGAACCAAAAGGAATGAAACTCATAATAAATAGAGATGTTATTTTTAGTGAATTATTATTTCCCTATTTGGAGCAAACTAACCCTGCAGGGGCTAGTGAGCAAACCAGTCCAGAATTTATGGAGCATAGCGTCAACAAAAATTCAGTTCAGGTAGAGCAAGGAAGGCAAGAAGGTTCGGACCAGCTAGAGCCCATTGATGAAGGCCAAGCTCAGGACACTCGAGAGGAGGCTAAACTAGAAGGGATGATGCAACAAGTCAAAATGATTATCAGCTCACAAGGGACCGGGAAAGGAGGGTGGTCAGACCACCTTTGAGATATTGGTTTGCGGATGCTAATGTAGCAGCTCCTTAGACAGAAGGAGGGATGGTTGAACCAGAAACTTACATAGAAGCCATGGAATGTAAGGAGTCATCAAAGTGGTAGCTAGCTATGGAGGAAGAAATGGATTCTTTGAGGAAGAACAAATCTTGGGAATTGATGCCCAAACCAGAAAAATAGAGAGTTGTGGATTGTAGGTGGATCTACAAGATCAAATAAGGGAATCGTCCAGGGAATGAAGTCTGGTATAAAGCTAAGCTGGTGGTGAAGGGTTTCACACAAAGAGAAGGCATAGATTTCACCGAAATATTCTCACCAGTTGTGAAGTACAAGACGATACGGATAGTATTGGCAATGGTGGTCCAATTCGATTGAGAGATCGAGCAAATGGATGTGAAGACAATGTTCTTACATAGAGAGCTTGATGAGACCATCTACATAAGGCAACCCGAAGGCTATGAGGAAAGAAGGCAGGGAGAGTTGGTGTGCAAATTAAAGAAATCTCTCTATGGCCTGAAGCAATCACCTCGGCAATGGAATAAGAGGTTTGATTTCTTTGTAACTAGCTTGAGTTTCTTGAGGAGCTACTATGGTTTGTGCTTGTACTACAACGGGCACAAGGTGGAGGAAGTGGTGATCATCCTCATCTATGTTGATGATATGTTGCTGGTTGGGAGCAGCATGGAGAGGATAAAAGAATTGAAGTCTCAACTAAGTAAGGAGTTTGAGATGAATGATCTTGGTCATGCACAGAAGATCCTTGGGACGTGTATAATCCAGGAAAGGGAGAGAAATAGATTGATGATTTCTCAGACTTCCTATATAGAGAATATGATATCTAAGTTCTCTATAGAAGATAGCAAACCAGTGAAGGTTTCTCTTGCTGGTCATTTCAAGTTCTCCAATGATCAATGTCCGAGATCAGAGGCGGAGAAGAAGGAAATGGAAAAAGTCCCTTACTCTAGTGCTGTTGGTTCAGTTATGTTCACCATGGTAAGCAATAGACCTGATATTGCTCATGCAATAAGAGTTTTCAGCAGGTTTATGAGTAATCCCGGAAAGGAGCATTGACTTGGGATGAAGTGGTTGCTGAGGTACTTGAAGGGAAGCCCAGAAGCAGGGCTGATTTATGAGAAGATAGGTAAGTCCATTTTTCTTGAGGGTTATTCGGATTCGGACTATGGAGCAGACCGGGATAAAAGAAAATCGATTACCTCTTACTTTTTCAACTTAAACAGATGTTGTATAAGTTGGAATGCTCAGTTGTAGTCAGTGGTAGCACTCTCAACAATCGAGGCTGAGTACATAGCAGCTACAGAAGCCATTAAGGAGGCTATATGGTGCAAAGGGTTGTTGGAAGAGTTGAAGGTCCTGAAAGAGAAGGTGGTGGTGTATTCGGATAGCTAAAGTGCGTTGCATTTGTGTAAGAATCCGATGTTCCATGAGAGGACAAAGCACATGGATGTTCGGTATCATTTCATTCGGGAAAATGTTACGAAAGGATGCATTCATGTGGACAAGGTAGCCATAGAGGAAAATCCTACAGATTTAGGCACCAAGGTTCTACCTCTAAGTAAGTTCAATCATTGCCTTGGACTACTTAGGATTGAAGTCGATTGGTATGATGACTTAAGATGAGTTTGGATCTTGAGTTCTCTGCACAATGGGTTCGGGTTTAATCGCTTTGACAAAGGTAGAGATTGTTGGTGTTTGTCTAAGGTTTAAACATGGTTTGATAAGGTTCTTCATTAGACCTTGGTGCCTTAGCACATAAAATGTGCGCCTCAGCGCACAGCAAGTCAAAGAAGTGCAGCATTAGGTCAGGCTGTGGCGCCTTGCATGGAGGAAGGCTGGAGGTGGTGTGCGCCGCGGCTCAGCCTCCCCCAGGCCGTGGCACCTAGAGAGTGATGCATGTGTGCCTTGGCTTGAGCCGCGGCCTGCCCTGTTCTGGGCCGCGACACCAGGTACATTAAGACTAGTCTTTTCAACCTTTTGAGAGGTGCGTGGGGCATGAACCAAAATGCACAGGATCACTAATGATTGATGAAGGGCTATGATTGGATGGTCCTCAAGATCTAAGGGTGGAGATTGACTTCAAAGATTGGCTCAAGAAGTGGTGTACTATATAAAGGGTCACCTAGCTTCAATCTCAAGAACAAGTGAGACACAAGACATATAAGTGATCATCATACAAGAGAATTCAAGTGCAAGTGTGAGAGTGCAAAGTCACAAAACACAGGAGAGGCACTAGAGTAGATCTTAAAAGAGAGGCTAGTTGTAAAGAGAGAGTAATATAGATTGGGTAGAGGGCTTTGTAATAGTTCTTATCACTTCATTTCTTCTCTTCTTTGGTTCTTCAAGAACTTGAGATTCTTGAATGGGTGTTGCTGAAATCTGTAAGAACTCATTGACTTGTTTATTATTAATCGGTATATGCAGTTGTTATTCATGATGACCTGTTAGGTGATTGACTAATATTGATTGATTGAATAAAATGAAATAATGATGAAATCATGTTATATGTAATTATGTGTAATAATTTCATGTTTGTTATTACATAATCTAACCACTGGAAAAAAAGAAGAAGATGACATGTGAAATCAAGCCTGTAATAATCATAGTATGTGGTTTGATTTTTGATATTATAAGTAGCATTGAGAGTACATACTAACATGTAATATTATAGAATTTAATGATTGATTCGACTTTAATATTTATTATCTTGGGACTATATGATTTTTAACACTATTACAAAGAGATTTAGTGAGTAAGGAATTCTTTTTGCGTAATTTTATGGTTCAAGATTTGTATGCAAATCTTATGTTGGTATCATCTTTAGTAACAAAATTTGTTGTTTGATGTCGCACTTCATTTTGTATCAACATAAGGATTAATTAGTAATATATTGATGTCATTTTAACGATGATAGTACATATCACATATCAAAATATCTTAGGAGTAGCCTCAACATCTTAAGTCATGATGGTGTGTGCATGTGATATATTAGACATAATCACATGATGATATTAATAGTCATTAAGCTATATAATGACATCTAAAAGATTGCATTTAATTTATTAAAATAATCATTTATCCCATCCAAAAATGTTTTTATTTTGATGATTTAATTGGAATAGAATAGTGAGTTTAAACAATTAAGTTTTCCTAGGACCACATGTATGGAAATTTTGGTATTTTTGATGTTAGTATTCACTAGTCTATTATTGTGATGTAAATTCTATACGTGATGCGACCTCAGCCCTAAAAAAGGTATTGAATTTACAACTAAGTTTCCTATGGATTGTTTCATGGCAATGATGTGTGTATAATTTCTTGGTTATTGTAGTTATTCCTACTTATGTTAATAAAATATCTCGTAGTCATATGTTATTTGGTGACAATTTTTTTGATCGAAAAGGGAAAGTTCTATTGCCTTTGGGACGCATGGGCATTAACTTGGTGCTTCGTATGGATGAACCACCTATGCCCATGGAATTAAGTAAGCTAAATGAAAAAGTTGCATATGAGAAGTGGGAAAGATCCAATTGCTTACATCTATGCTCATTAAGTTTCATGTGAGCAAGAGCATTAGGGGATCCATCCCTCATTGTGATTAGGCAACTAACTACATGAAATCTATCGAAGAACAGTTGGTTCGGTCTGACAAAGCTTTGGCTAACACCCTAATGAATAAGCTTTTAGGTATGAGGTTTGACAATTCTAAGAGTGTGAGTAAGCACATAGAAATGAGAGACATTGTTGCTAACTTAAATCCCATAAAGTCAAGATTTTAGAGTCATTTCTAATTAATTTCATACCAAACGCTTTCCCTACAGAATATGAAGCTTTTATAATATCTTATAACACACATAAGAAAAAATGGTCAGTTAATGAACTTTTGACTATATGTGCTCAAGAAGAAGAGTGACTTAAACTTGAGAGAAAATTGAAAGTGCTCATTATGTATCTCATGTGTAGGGAAATACTAGAAAAGGTAAAGGTGCTCCCAACCACACTAGAGTAAGGGACCTTTTCTATTTCCTTCTTCTCCGCCTCCAATCTTGAACATTAATCGCTGGAGAACTTGAAATGACCAGTAAAAGGAATCTTCACTGATTTGTTATCTTCCATAGAGAACTTTGATATCATCTTCTCTATGTAGGAAGTTTGAGAAATCTTCAATCTGTTTCTCTCCCTTTCCCGGATGATACACATCCCAAGGATCTTCTGTGCATGGCCAAGATTCTTCATCTCGAACTCCTCACTGAGTTGAGACTTCAATTCTTTTATCCTCTCCATGCTGCTCCCAACCAGCAACATATCATCAACATAGATGAGGATGATCACCACTTCCTCCACCTTGTGCCCCTTATAGTACAAGCACGAATCATAGTAGCTCCTCATGAAACCCAGGCTAGTTACAAATGAATCAAACCTCTTATTCCATTGCCAAGGTAATTGCTTCAGGCCATAGAGAGATTTCTTCAATTGGCACACCAACTCTCCCTGCCTTCCTTCCTCATAGCCTTCGAGTTACCTCATGTAGATGGTCTCATCAAGCCCTCCATGTAAGAACACTGTCTTCACATCCATTTGCTCGATTTCCCAATTGATTTGGACCACCATTGCCAATACTATCCGTATCGTCTTGTACTTTACAACTGGTGAGAATATTTCAGTGAAATCTATGCCTTCTTTTTATGTGAACCCCGTCGCCACTAGCCTAGCTTTATACCGAGCTTCATCCCCTGGAGTGTTCCCTTCTTTGATCTTGTAGATCCACCTACAATCCACAATTCTATATTTTTCCAGTTTGGGCACCAATTCCCAAGAGCTGTTCTTCCTCAAAGAATCCATTTCTTCCTCTATAGCTAGCTGCCACTTTGACGACTCCTTACATTCCATAGCTTCCCTATAAGTTTTGGGTTCAACCATCCCTCCTTCTGTCCAAGGAGCTGCTACATTAGCATCCGTAAACCCATATCTCAAAGGTGGTCTGACCACCCTCCTACCCCAGTCCCTTGTGAGCTGGTAGTCATTCTGACTTGCTACATCAACCCCTTCTAGTTCAACCTCCTCTTCAGTGCCCTGAGCTTGGCCTTCATCAGTGGGCTCTCCCTGGTCTGAACCCTCTTGCCTTCCTTGCACTCCCTGAACTGAATTTTTCTTGATGCGATGCTCCAAAAATTTTGGGTTGGTTTGCTCACTAGCCACTGCAGGGTAAGTTTTCTTCAAATAGGGAAATAACAATTCATTAAAAATAACATCCCTACTTATTATGAGTTTCATTCCTTTTGGTTCTAAGGACCACAACCTATACCTCTTAACCCCATCACTATACCCTAGAAACACACATTTTCTAGACCTTGGGTTAAGTTTATCATCCTTTTGATGTGCAAATGCAGCACACCCAAAAGTCCTAAGGTTACTCAACTCAGGGGGTTTCCCACTCCACTTCACCATGAGAGTCTTGAGCTCTAAAGCTCTAGAGGGTGACCTGTTAAACAAGTATGCAGCAGTAGACACAGCTTCCCCCCAAAAATATTTTGGTAAACTGGACCCAATTAACATGCACCTAACCTTTTCCATAAGGGTCCTATTCATCCTTTCAGGAACTCCATTTTGCTGAGGTGTTTCTACAACCGTTCTATGTCTTAGAATGCCATTTAGCTCACAGAATTTGATAAAATCCTTATTGTAAAATTCTAAGCCATTATCGGTTCGTAAAGCCTTAACTACCCTACTCATTTGAGTCTCTAGTAACTTTTTCCACACTACAAATTTATTCAAAGCATCAGATTTATTTTTAAGCAAATAAACCCAAACCTTTCTTAAATAATCATCAAATAAAGACAAAAAGTAAAAGTTACCTCCTTGTGTTGGTGTTCTTGCTGGTCCCCAAAGGTCTGAATGAATGTTGTCAAGAATCCTCTTAGACTTGTGCACTCCGGTGTTGAAGCTGACTTGGTGTTGCTTCCCAAGAATACAACACTCGCAGAAATCCAATTTCTCTACTTTGTCACCACCAAGTAGACCATTCTTGCTGAGAATTTGCAGGCCCTTTTCGCTTATATGTCCCAAGCGAGTGTGCCAAAAGGTTGCCCTATCCATCTCAGCCACCAAGCTTGCTGCTTGATCCTTGATTTTTGTCTCTCCGATCATCTCATAGAGTCCATCTTTTATTACTACTTTGATCACTATCTAAGATCCCTTGGTCACCTTGATCTTTCCTCCCTTTGCTTTATATGTATACCCCATGGAATCCAGCTGCCCTAATGAGATCAAATTCCTTTTTAAATCTGGAAGATACCTCACATTCCAAAGTAGCCTTGTGACTCTATCAAACATCCTCAATTGGATGTCTCCTATTCCCCTCACTTGGCAAGAAGTGTCATTCCCCAAGAAAACTTATCCATCATTGGTTTCCAAGAAATTCTTGAACCAATTCCGGTAAGGGCACATGTGATAAGTGCACCCGAAATCAAGGATCCATTTCTTGCCGCCTTGCTTCCTGCTCACATTTGAGCACACAACAAGAACATCATCTTGTTGTTCTCCTTTGGCAACCGAAGCCTCTCCATTGTTGGTATGGCTTCTTCCTCTCTCATCCCGCATCTTCTTCTTGTAATCTTTCCTAAAATGACCCTCCTTGTTGCAGTAGAAGCATATCTTTCCTCCAAATCTCGGTTTGGAATGAGATCTCCCATGGCTCTGCCCTCTACCTCTTGATTTATCCCGGTAATTGCCATAAATGCTACTGCCATCCCGAGTTGCTGGCCTTCCTCTAACAAACAACCCTTCTTCACTTGATGCTTCCCTCATCTTGGCTTTGAAATCATAAGTCCTTATAGCATTAATCACGATTTCCTTGGTTAGTGTATCTCTTCCATATTCAATAGCATTAATCAAATTATTAAAACAATCAAGAAGAGAATTCAACAAAATAACAGCCAATTGTTCATCCGGGAATGTTATGCTACAGCTATTCAAATCTTGAACTAGCTTATTAAACACATCAAGATTATCTTGCAACTCTTTATTAGGATCTATTTTAAAAGCAAAAATTCTTTTAAGAAGATAAATCTTATTAAGGAGAGTTTTGGTAAGAAATAACTCATCTAGTTTCTTCCATATGACAGCAGGATCTTCCGAGTCTTCGCACTCTTTTATGACATTATCTGACATGTGCAAGAAAATGGTGTTGTATGCCATCTTCTTCATCTCAATCCACTGGACCTCTGTGATACTTGCTGGAAAATTGTCATCTTCTCCAATAGCCAAGTCCACCTTTTGTTGCATAAGAACAACCTTGATCTTCTGCTTCCAAAGGGCAAAGTCTCCATTTCCATCAAACTTATCAACAATGAAATTTGAAGCCATCATGCGGAGAAAATCCCAGATTTATGCAGCACCCACAATTGCTTTCCAATTTCTTTTAAACCTCAAGAACACGATCGAAGATTGATCTCAATACCATTCTTGAATCACCCTTAAGAACACGATCTGATCTTGATCTTTACTCCGTTCTTGAATCACCCAAGAAGTTGATCTTTGATTCTTAGAGTCTTGCTCCGATACCTTCTGTCCCAGGTCCGACACCCGCTATCTAAAGCTCTGATACCACTATTGGAAATCACCTTGGAGATGCCCAAGTGGTGATCTTCCAAACACCCAAGTCTAGAATGGCTTGTAAAGATGAATCAGAAATAGAAACAGAAATCAAAGAAAGGAAATGACACAACAATTGTTATCGAGGTTCGACAATAGCCTACGTCCTTGTGAGTTCCTCTGAACTCTTTGCACTAAATTAATGGTTCTTTACAAATACACCAACCCTCTACAAGAAACTCAAGTTCTTGAGGAACCAAAGAAGAGAAGAAAGAAAGTGATAAGAACTATTACAAAGCCCTCTACCTAATCTATGCTACTCTCTCTTTATAACCAGCCTCTCTTTTGAGATCTATTCTAGTGCCTCTCCTGTGTTTTGTGTCTTTGCACTCTCACACTTGCACTTGAATTCTCTTGTATGATGATCACTTGTATGTCTTGTCTCACAATTGTGTTGAGATTGAAGCTATGTGACCCTTTATATAGTGCACCACTTCTTAAGCCAATCTTTGAAGTCAATCTCCACCCTTAGATCTTGAGGACCATTCAATCATAGCCCTTCATCAATCCTTAGTGATCCTGTGCATTTTGTTCATGCATCCACGCACCTTTCAAAAGGCTGAAACCAAAATATCAGGTGTGCCTTCAAGGCGCGACCTAGAATAGGGCAAGTCTGAGCCTGAAGCGGGCTTAAAAACAGACCTTTTATCAACCTTGCTAGAGGCCGCGGCCTGAGGTAGCTGAGCCGTGGTGCAGAAGGCCAGGCCATGGCGCACACACTCTAGGCCGCGACGCACAACCCTTTACCCATTTTCTGGAGCTCTTGGAGGCCGAGGCGCGCTCACTCTAGGCCTAAGCGCCAAGACCTGATGCTGAACCTCTTCAAACCTTGTTTAAACCTTAGACAAACACCAACAACAATAGTAGTGAAATGTGAGTGCATTTCAGAAATGGTTTCGTTAGGGGAAATTTTGAAAGATTCATACTCAGACACCAGCATATAAATATTTTACTTTTTAACTTCACTAGGGCTCTCATAAGTGATTTGAAGTTTGTCCCATATTTCCTTTGTCAAAACACACGCTGAAATTTTATTGTATTCATTTATATCTCAAGCACTATGTAACACACTTGTAGCTCTACTATTTAAAGACATCATTCTATAATCCTCTTCATCAAACTCCATTTTGAGTTTAGGTATTGTACAACAATCTCTCCAATAGTTATATCCTCAATAGGAATTCTAAGTCATTCTTTAATAATTCTCCACTAATTATAATCTAGCCCTTCAACAAAGATTTTCATTTTATTTTTCCAATAATTATAATTTGTGTCATTGAACAAAGAAGGTCTTCGGTATAATTATTTGAAGCCATTAGATCAACTCAAGGATTTTAAACCTAAAATTGAGTACGTGGCTCTAATACCAATTGTAGACTAAGTTACAAACCCAAGAGGAGAATGAATTAGGTTTTAAAAATATTTTTTCAATTAACAAATAAGTTTTAACAATTTAATTAAACAACAAATAACTTGATTGAAATTAAAAGAGTAAAGAAAGACAATATGCAAACTCCGTTTATAGTGGTTCGGCAATATCGGAATCACTCCGACCCTATGTCATTTCTCATCGAAGAACCTCTTTGAAGCAATCCACTAAGAATAGTCAAATAAATTCTCGGGTGTTGCCCAAACCTTACAAAGATCTCTTCCACAAGGAAGTTATAAGGAAATATTTAATGCTTAAACACTCTAAGAGTTATACACACTCTTTCTCTTTACAATGATACGAATTGATTGTAAAAGAAAAGAAGAAAGAGAGTAATAAATTCTTTACAAGATGAAGATGATCTCTCTTTTAAGAACAAAGCTTAATGAATGGCTCAAAAGAAAATTTTCAAAGATTTCAAGAATATTAATGAGCTATATTAGAAATTGATTGTTCTAGCTTGTTACAAATGCTCATTAATAAAGGTTTTTTTTTTTTTTTTTTTTTTTTTTTTTTTTTTTTATAGCTTTGGCTTCATATAGCCGTTAGACACAAGTTTGGGTGGTTTGGAGCATTAAATACTCAAATTTTGCATTCAAATTTTGAAAACTAGTCTATTTTCATGACAGGACAGTCGACTTTGTAAAATTGACAGTCGACTGTCCTCTTTTGAACTTAAAATTATAGTTTTGAAATGTTTTGGACAATCGACTGTCTAATTGGGCAGTTGAATATAAAACTCTCTGTCTTTTTCACAGTTGACTATCCATGGTCCATAGTTGAGTGTCCATTTTGTTTTCAAAATGGTCAGTTACAGAGACTTGGACAGTCAACTGTGCAAAATGTATAGTTTTGCACAGTCGACTATCAGTCTTAGAAAACTTAGATTTTTAAATCAGTTTTGACAGAAATAACTTTTCGAATGACCAAAACATTTTCTAAAAGGGTTTTTGAGCCATGTTCAAGCTAAGAACTTAAGGAGAGATTTACAAATAAAAGTAAACTACCTTAGAACCTAAACTTGGTATTTGGTCATCTTTCTAGTGTCTTTCAAGTACGATCTCTTCTTCCTTATACTTGAATTGCATTTTGATTGAGTCGGATGCTTCAAATTAGTTAAAAATACCTAGATAAAACTGTTAGGATAGTTAAAGTAATGTTTTATAATAATTAAAATCAAATAAGGGTCAACAACATTAAACTCGGATTCCATCCATTTCATAACTCAAAAGATGTTTTGTGAACAGCTTTAGATGGAACCCTTTTTAAAATATACACTATAGTTTTTAATGCTTCACTCCATAAACTTAATGGGAGATTAGAATAAATAATCATGCTCCTCACCATGTCCATAAGGATACAGTTCCTTTTTTTTAGTCACATTATTTTGGTGTACTTGACCTAGCATTGTTTATTATTCTATAATTCCTTCTTCTTGAAGGAATTGTGAAAATGGACCTTGTTGTTGTCCTTTTTTGTGTACCTTCGAGTATTCGCCACCCTTATTTGACCTAACTATTTTGATTTTATTTTCCTTTTGTTTCTTTACTATTGTCTTAAAGATTTTAAAGGCATCGAGCCCATTTGTCTTATCAAATAGAAGGTATAGATACATGAATCTATTACGGTCATCAATGAATGAGATAAAATATCTTTGACCATTCAGACAAGGGATAGTAAATGGTCCAAAAATATTAGTGTATGATCTCAAGAATTTTTTAACTCATTATGGTCCTTTAGTGGACTTATTAGCCTTTTTTTTTCCTTAATGAGTCTATAAAAGTACAAAAATCAGTAAAATCATGAGTTTTTCGGACTCCTTCATTCACTAACCTTTAATTCTCTCTATGGAGATATGTCCTAAGTTCTTATGCCATAACTTAGAGTTGTGTTCATTGATAACACAATGTTTAATTCCATTATCCTTTATAATAATCAAAAGACTACATTTATAAGTGGGGTCTAAATGAAATTTATTCAAACCATCAATTAAAGTGGAATTTCCAACAATAACTTTATTCTTGAAAATACTAAAACCATAGTCTTCAAATATAAATTTAAATATGCAACGGGCTAATTTTGAAATCAAAACTAAGTTTCAAGAAAATGATGGAACACAAAAAGAATTTTCAAGATCTAAAACAAATCTGGTTTGCAAAAACAATAAAAAAAGGTCCCCATTAATTCCACACGTGAACATATCCCATTTCCTAAATAGACACTTTTTTCACTTCGTAGTGGCTTCCTTAGGTTGTGAAAATTCTACATAGTGTTTGCAATGTGAATTGTAGTACCAGAATCAATCCACAATGTATTATCATGAAAATAAATATAAAATGATTCATGACATACAAGAGAAAACAATGAACCTTTCCTTTCAAGCCATGCTTTAAAATTAAGGGTGGGTTTATAAGAAGAGGCGTAAGTCCATCTGTCTTGAGGATTATGCGGATTCGGACTATGGAGCAGAACGGGATAAAAGAAGATCGATTACGTCCTACTTCTTCAACTTAAACGGATGTTGTATAAGTTGGAAGGCTCAGTTGCAGCCGGTGGTAGCACTCACAATAACTGAGGCTGAGTACATAGCGGCAACGGAAGCCATTAAGGAGGCTATATGGTGCAAAGGGTTGTTAGAAGAGTTGAAGGTCCTGAAAGAGCAGGTGGTGGTCTATTCGGATAGTCAAAGTGTGTTGCACTTGTGTAAGAATCCGGTCTTCCATGAGAGGACAAAGCACATAGATGTTCGGTATCATTTCATTCAGGAAAATGTTACGGGATGATGCATTCATGTGGACAAGATAGCCATGGAGGAAAATCCTACAGATTTAGGCACCAAGGTTCTACCTCTAAGTAAGTTCAATCATTTCCTTGGAATACTTAGGATTGGAGTCGGTTGATATGATGACTCAAGATGAGTTTGGATCCTGAGTTCTCTACACAATGGGTTCGGGTTTAATCGCTTAGACAAAGGTAGAGATTGTTGGTGTTTGTCTAAGGTTTAAACAAGGTTTAAAGAAGTTCAGCATCAGGTCTTGGCGCCTAGGCCTGGAGTGAGCGCACCTCAGCCTCCAGGAGCTCCAAAAAATGGGTGAAGAGTTGTGCACCACGGGCTGGCCCTGTGCACCGTGGCTCAGCCAACTCAGGCCGCGGCCTCCAGCAAGGTTGATAAAAAGTGTGTTTTCAAGCCCTCTTCAAGCCATGGCTTGCCCTGTTCTAGGCCACGACTTGAAGGCACACCTGATGCTTTGGTTTTAGCCTTTTGAGAGGTGCGTGCATGAACAAAACGCATAGGATCACTAAGGATTGATGAAGGCCTATGATTGAATGGTCCTCAAGATCTAAGGGTGGAGATTGACTTCAAAGATTGGCTCAAGAAGTGGTGCACTATATAAAGGGTCACCTAGCTTCAATCTCAACACAATTGTGAGACAAGACATACAACTGATCATCATACAAGAGAATTCAAGTGCAAGTGTGAGAGTGCAAAGACACAAAACACATGAGAGGCACTAGAATAGATCTCAAAAGAGAGACCGGTTGTAAAGAGAGAGTAGCATAGATTGGGTAGAAGGATTTGTAATAGTTCTTATCACTTTCTTTCTTCTCTTCTTTGGTTCTTCAAGAACTTGAGTTTGTTGGAGAGGGTTGCTGTATTTGTAAAGAACCATTGATTTAGTACAGCGAGTTCAGAGGAACTCACGGGGACGTAGGCTATTGTCGAACCTCGATAACAATTGTTGTGTCATTTCCTTTCTTTGATTTCTGTTTTTGTTTTTGATTCATCTTTACAAGTCATTCTCAACTTGGGTGTTTAGAAGATCACCACCTGGGCATCTCCAAGGTGATTTCCAACAATTATTAATGGTTTAAAGCTTCTTGGTAGGAACATTGAGAAGTTTGAATTGATAAGGAATATTTTGAGATCCTTGCCATCAACTTGGAAAACAAAGAAGACGACCATAATAGAGGCCAAAGACCTCGACACACTTGATGTTGAAACTCTTCTCGAGTGTTTGTTGACTTACAAGATGGAAGAAATGAATCCCGATGTTGATAATGATGAGATAAAGAAAAAGAAAATGATTGCTTTTAAAGCTTCCACAAGGAAAAAAGTGGAAGAAAAAGAAGAAGAGGATGAGAGTAGTGAAGAAGATGGTGAGATGATGACATTCATCACCAAAAGGTTTCATAAGTTCTTGAAGAAAAGAAAGAAACCTTACACAAGGGATTCCACTCTAAAAAAGGGACCTATTATGTGATTAAGTTGCAAGAAGCTCAGACACATTAAGGTCGATTGCCCAACAACAAACAAACCATACAAGAGCTTCAAACAGAAAATCATGATTGCAACCACTTGGAGTGATGATGAAGAAGAAGAACTTTTAGATAACAACGTTGGATATGAAGAAATTGCCAATCTTTGCTTAATGAAAATTAATGATAAAGATTAGGTAACAAATTCTCCCCCACTAATAATAATGATAATATTGTTAGTAGTAGTGAAGAATTGATTAAGATGATTAATGAAATATTTGAAGAATTGAAGAAATTTAATTCTAGAAATATTGCTCTCAAGAAGGAAGTCTCATTTCTCTCAAAAGAGATGGAAAGTCTAAAAAAAGAAAAAGAAAAACTATCTTCTATACTCTATAACTCATCACAAGATTTCTTGAAAAATGAAAATGATGATTTGAAAACGAAAGTGACGGAGTTAAATAAACTTATCTAGGCTTTTTCTTTGAAAATAAAAACTAGATGAAGTGTTATCTTGCCAAAGAATGAGTGGAGAAAAATCTAGTTTGGGTTATTCTCCATTAGGCTAACAAATATAAAAATAAACTTCCTTTGTAAAAGCAATATGTGTGGATCAACCCTCAACTTCTAAGGCTTCTAGCAATGTAAGAGCTTTCCTTCAAAAAATACTAATAAGCCTAAAAATAAAAATTTCAATTCAAATGCAAAGAACTCGAATTCCTACGCTACAAATAGAAATTCTATAAATACTTATGCACATATGTATGCTCATCCTAGAAATACTAATACTAGGAATACACATTTAAGAAATGCACATGCTAGGAATATATATCCTAGAGATAGCATATATGTTTATAACTCCTATGTTAGAAACATGTATCCTAAGAATGCTCATCCAAGGAATAATAGGCATACATATTCAAGATATCCTAGAAAATTCTATGACTATCATCCTAAGATCATGCATCATCAATATGTCTACAATTATAGAGCACCTTATAATGTTAAGAAGGTATGTGTCCCTAAAGGAGCCGTATTTTCTAGGACTAACCCCAAAGGACCCAAGAAATTTTGGGTACCTAAAAGTGCTATTGTGTATCCATGTATAACGTAGATATGTCTCCACACTAAAGAAAAAAGGTAACTATTGGTACTTTGATAGTGAATGCTCAAAACACATGACCAGTGATTAAAATATGTTCAAGGAGCTAACTCTAATGGATGGCGAACACGTCACCATTGGAGATAACACCAAGATAAAGACTATCAGGCAAGGAAAAGTGGGTAAACATTCTTCAACCATTGACCATGTTTTATATGCTCAAGGCCTTAAGCCAAATTTACTTAGTATTAGTCAATTATGTGCCAAAGGCAACAAAGTCATATTTGAATCCTATTATTGTCTAGTAATAAACATCAAGAGTAACAAGATTAAATTTGTTGGCCATAAACATGATAATTTCTATCTAGTTGATTTAAAATCTTTACTTTCGGAAAGTGAAAAATGTTTTCTTGCTTTTAGTGAAAACCCATGGCTATGGTATAGAAAGCTTGGCCATGTAAACATGAATTTACTTAAAATTCTTTCAAGAAAATTATTTAGTTATTGGCCTTCCAAAAATCAAATTTGAAAGAGACAAAGTTTGTGATGCTTGTCAAATGAGAAAACAAACAAGAGTATCCTTTAAATCTAAAAAAATGATTTTAACCTCTAGACCATTAGAGCTTTTACACATGGCCTTGTTTGGTCCAATAAGCACCATTAGTCTAGGTTGCCATCAATATACTCTTGTTATTGTTGATGATTATTCAAGATATGCTTGTGTTATTTTTAATGCTTATAAGGATGAAGCCTTCAAAGGTTTTTTGAACTTTTGTAAGAAGGTTCAAAATGAAAAAGGAATTTTTATTTCAAGTATTAGAAGTAATCATGGAAAAGAATTTGAAAACCAAATTTTTTAAAATTTTGTGATGAAAATGGAATTGATCACAATTTTTCAGCCCCCAGAACTCCTCAACAAAATTGTGTTGTTGAGAGGAAAAATAGAGTTCTAGAAGAATTTGCAAGAAACATGCATTGTGAAACTAGGTTACCAAAATACTTTTAGGCGAAAGCCATGAATACTTCTTGCTATGTTTTAAATAGATTATTAATTTGGCCTCTGATAGACAAAACTCCATATGAACTATGAAAAGGTAAAAAGCTTAATATCTCTTATTTTTGTGCTTTCGGTTGTAAGTGCTTCATCCTAAATAAAAAAAAACTAATTTAGGTAAATTTGACTCTAAGACCGATGAACGGATATTCTTAGGATATTCAACCTCTAGTAAAGCTTATAGATTCTTTAACAAAAGAACTCTAATGGTTGAAGAATCTATACATGTTGTTTTTTATGAATCTAACCCAATTAGTAGTAGAATAATATCTCTTAGTGATGATGCAAATTTTATTCCAATAGTGGATATATCTACTCCTATTGTTGACCCTAAAGAAAGTCAACCTCAACCAAATCAAGTGGTAGATGCTCTCAATATTGATCAACCCTCCATAAGTCATCAAGCAAATGAACTTCCCAAAGATTGGAGGTATGTGAATTATCATCCAATCGATCAAGTAATTGGTGATCCTTCACAATGGGTAAGAACTCTATCTTCTATGAGAAATATTTGTAATTGTGTAGCTTATATATCTTAAGTAGAACCTAAGACTTTTCTAAAGCTAAAAAGGATGTTGATTGGATAAATGTTATGCAGGAATAGTTAAATCAATTTGAAAGAAATAAAGTATGGACTTTAGTTCCTAGACTAAAGAATCATACCATCATAGGAACTAAATGCGTTTTTAGAAATAAAATAGTTGAAAATGGAATTGTAACTAGGAACAAAGTTAGACTTGTTGCTAAGAGTTACAATCAAGAAGAAGGAATAGACTTTAAAGAGACCTATGCTCTCGAAGCTAGATTAGAAACTATTCATATGTTTCTAGCCTTTGCATGCTTTTAAAAGTTGAAACTATTTCAAATGGATGTGAAAAGTGCCTTTTTAAATGGCTTTATAGAAGAAGAGACTTATGTTGAACAACCTCTTAGTTTTGAAGATCCTAACTTCCAAACCATGTTTACAAGCTTTCTAAAGCTCTCTATAAGTTGAAGCAAGCTCTAAGAGCATGGTATGAATGGTTAAGTAAAATTTTACTTGAAAATGGTTTTACAAGAGGAAAAATAGATACAACTCTTTTTATAAAAACTCATAAACATGATACACTCTTAGTCCAAATATATGTTGATGATATTATATTTGGTGCCTCTAATAAATCTATGTATTAAGAATTTGCTATGTCTATGCAAGGTGAATTTGAGATGAGTATGGTAGGAGAGCTTACACACTTCCTCGGACTTCAAATCAAACAAACAAAGAGAGGCATCTTCATCAACAAATCCAAATACACCAAGCACTTGTTAAAGAGATTTGGGATGGAGAACTCAAAGTCAATTGGGACTCCCATCAATACCTCTACAAAACTTGACTTGGATGAGAAAGGTAAATGTATATCCACTAAGACTTATAGAAGCATGATAGGGGCTTTACTTTATCTAATTGCAAGTAGACCCGATATAGTGTTTAATGTATGCATGTGTGCTAGATTCCAAGCTAATCCTAAGGAATCTCATATTGTTATTGTAAAAAGATTTTTAAGATATTTGCAAGGAACTCCAAATCTGAGGTTATAGTATTCTAGAAAATCAACTTTTGAGCTTGTGGGGTATTCGAATGTTGATTTTTGTGGGTTGTAAGTTAGATAAAAAAAGCACTAGTGGAACATTCCAATTTCTATGTGCTATTTTTGGTTTGCAAAGAAACAAAATTCAATTGCATTATCAACTACCGAAGCGAAATATGTATGAAATAGCAACTAGAAGATTATGACAGGTGTTTTAAAAATATTCCAATTCATTGTGACAACACTAGTGCTATTAACTTGACAAAAAAACTCAATTCAGCATTCTAGAACCAAACATATTGAGATAAAACATCACTTTATAAGAGATCATGCTCAAAATGGCGATATTAAACTAGAATTCATTCCTTCTAAAGATTAAATTGTTGAAATTCTTACTAAACCTTTGAATTAATATGGCTTTAGTAAAATTAGACTGTTAGTGAGATTGAAAAACAATGAATGCGTGTGTATTTGATTGCATTTACATTCATCATATGCATAATTTCTATTGAGTGAATGAGGATTAATTTTAAATTTAATGTTCCCTCACTCAAAAATAGCATATAGCAATCAATTCTTGCAAAATTCTTTCAAAATTAAAGTTTTGGGAATTGCACAATCAATTGTGCATATTTGACAATCGACTATCCAATGGGTAGAGACTTTAACCCTTTTTATTTATAATGAACATTTTGACAGCCGACTGTTCAAATATCACAGTCAATTATCTGTTGAAGTCCTTTATCGTGTTTTCACTTTAACAGGATAGTCGACTATCCATTTTACACAGTTGACTGTCCAATCGCGACTTTAAATATCTACATTTCATCTTCTTCACCAAATTTGGAACCCTAAAACACGACCTTCATTTCTCTCTCTACAATTTTCTTCTATTCCTCACCAAATCTTGCCAGATTTCCTCCAAATCCTCCAAATAATCTCAATTCTCCTCATTTTATTTCAAATCCACAGGTAATTTTCTCTTAAAAGTGCCAAAAATTATACCTGTCTACTCTAAGAAAAGTGGTGATGGTTATGGCTCAAATAAATTTCAGAAGGTGTTCGTGAACCCTAAGCTCTTCATCGATACAGCGACAAAATCTTGGTATGATGGTCATAACCCTGCTAAGGAAATCATTTTAGGTCATTATATAGATTTTTAGAATTTATAAGCTAATGAAATAGATATAGAGAACTATTTTACTGCTGTTAAATGGACTCTTATTGTCACGATATCAAAGATTGCTTATCCTAGGTTAATTCGACTATTTTATGTTAATGTAGTCGAGAATTCAACTGCGGGATTGTCTTTCAATACCTTTGCTAAGTGTAAGGAAATATTAGTTAATACCAATGTGTTCTTTGAGATTTTGGGAATTCCTAAAGGATGAAAGGAATGGGTAGATATGTTCAATTAGGTTGATGATTTTGATAAACAAAATACCATTAGAATGCTGAGAGGAGATCCTTCCTACATTTTTAGTAACTCTTTTAAAGACACCAATGCCTTGACCATAGAAAGTAAAGTAGTACATCTTATCATAGGTTACTGCATATCTCCCAGAAAGAGGAGTCATACATATGTCAGTCAACTTGATGTCTACATCTTATGGATGCTTATGAGTGGAATTAGATATAACATTTACAGTCTCATCTTTGCTAAGATGGTTGATGGTTTGGAAAAGAAATTTGATGGCATTCCATTTGGAATGCCAACTACAAGGATCCTGAAGCACTATAGTGTTTCCTTTGTTAGAGAGGTGAAGGTGGTGCTGGCCCCCACTAATGTGTTTAACAAGTCCACATTGAACATAATGAAATTAATTTAGTTGGAGGATAGTACTTGGAACACATAATCAATGCCTCATATGATCCAACTTCCAAGGTTTTGGAAAAGAAAGTCAACAGGAGTTGTGCAAGAAGAAGAAGAAGAAATGGAAAGTGATGAAGGACAAGAAGCTGGAGAAGTTGCTCAAACTAATCATGCCATTGGGTATAGAACTAAGACTCAAGACCTCAATTGTTCAATCTTAGCTGCACTATAGGTGCTTAAAAATGGGATGACATCTCTCTCTCTCATGATGAATGCCCATTTTGACATCCTTGACGATGAGTGTGAGGAGCTTAAATACAAATTACCTGGATTCGTCAACCTTCTGATACTCCTTAACACCTTCCATCTTTCCTTTATCTTAGAACTTTTATAAACTTTGCAAGAACATCTACTGTAACTTTCATGCATTTTATTGTTTCAAAACTCATTTTCATTACCTATAGATGTTTGTTTTACTATGATATTTTGCTATGTTCATGAGAACCTAAGCTTTCTACTTATTATCAGATATGTTTGGTTAATTATCTCTTTATTTGCTCATTATATTGTTGTTGTACTTATTAGCCATATATGTTAGTTTTTTTATCCTTCTCGGGAGGTCTTTCCATATCTGTCTTGAGCTAATCTCTTGCATACAAGATCGTTTTAGTATAATCCTTCTGTCCATTGGGATATAAGTGCTTATTTTGCTACATATAGCAATTACTAATGCTTACCGGTTTGAGCTTTCTTGTGCTGCTCCTTTGAAATGCCTTTTCTAACTTCAAATTCTAATATCTATCTCGATTTAGATGTTTGTCTAAGCTTGGTTCCTCATCTTTTGTGATGTTGACAAAAAGAGAGAGAAAAAGACAAAAACAAGGATAGTTTATACAAAAAGAGGACAATTTATAACCTTGTTCGTATGCATAGATTTAGGGGGAGTATTGCTCAATTCTTGCTTAGAACTTGCTAGAATTGCTTAAAAGTTAATCTACATGCTTGGTTGGGATGTTTCTAAGTTTTTTCAGGTTGGTTTTATCATAAAAACATAGGAGACTCTGTCCATCTTTCTGTAAAAGCCCAACACTTAGTTATTACAACTTTTTTTTTCTCTCTTTAGTTTTGTCATCATAAAAAAATGGGAAGATTATTGACCTTTATTTGATTTTAATTATGACAAAAAATTACTTTAACTATGCTAACAGTTTTATCTAAGTGTTTTTAACTAAGTCGGAGCATCCAACTCAAAATCAAGAAGCAATTCAAGCATAAAGAAGAAGATATCGTACTTGAAAGACATGAAAAACGACTGAAGACCAAGTTTAGGTTTTAAGGTAGTTTACTTTTATTTTTAAATCTCTTCCTAAGTTTCTCAGCTTGAACACAACTCAAAAACTCTTTTAGAAAATGTTTTGGTCATTTGAAAACTCATTTTTGTCAAAAACTGATTTAAAATCTAAGTTTTTAAAGACTGACAGTCGATTATGCATTTTGGACAGTCAACTGTCTAAGTCTCTGTAACTGACCATTTTGAAAACAAAATGGATAATTCACTATAGTCCATGAACAGTCAACTGTGAAAGATATAGAGAGTTTCACAGTCGACTGCCCAATTAGATAGTTGACTATCCAAAACATTTCAAAACTAGAATTTCAAATTCAAGAGAGGACAATCGGCTGTCCATTTTATACAGTCGTCTGTCCAGTCCTGAAAAATGGCTAATTTTCAAAATCTAGATGTGAGACTGGAGAATTTAATGCTCTAAACCACCCAACTTGTGTCTAATGGCTATATGAAGCCAAGGCTATGAAACCCCCTAATTAATGAGCATTTCTAACAAGCTAGAACAATCAATTTATGATATAGCTCATTAATACTCTTGAAAACTTTGAAATTTTTTTTTTGAGCCATTCATCAAGCTTCGTTCTTAAAAGAGAGATCATCTTCATCTTGTAAAGAATTTATTGCTATATCTCTTCTTTTCTTTTACAATCAATTCCTATCATTGTAAAGAGAAAGAGTTGGTGTAACTTTTAGAGTGTTTAGGCATTAAACACTTCTTTGTAACTTCCTTGTGGAAGAGATCTTTGTAAGGTTTGGGCAACACCCAAGAAGTTTCTTGATTATTCTTAGTTGATTGCTTCAAGGAGATTCCTTGAAGAGAGTGGACGTAGGGTCAGAGGGATTCTGATATTACCAAACCACTATAAACGGAGTTTGTATATTGTGTTTCTTTACTCCCTTAATTTCAAGCAAGTTATTTGTTGTTCGCTTAAATTGGTTAAATTGTTAAAATTGTTTGTTAATTAAAAAAACTTTTTAAAACCCAATTCACCCCTCCTCTTGGGTTTATACCTCGGTCTATAAGCACATTTACACATATGGGGTTTTCTAGCTGAAGTAAGGGTTTATAACCCTAACCCTAAGAAGTTAAAACCAAGAACAATCAATGGATATTTCATTGGCTATGTTGTTAACTCTAAGGGATTTAGATTTTACTTTCCTTAGTACACAATTAGAATTATTAAGGCTAGAAATGCAAAATTTCTTGCGGATTTTGAGTTCAATGGTAGTGATATTCCTTGAAAGGTTGAATTTAAGGAAACAAGGGATCTCGTTGAATAACTTACAAATGATGGGGAATTGATTGCATTACAAATTTTATTGAAGAACAACCAACTAAAGTTCAACAACCCCATCATGAATATCTTGATATGCAGCTAGTTGCTCAAAATCCACAAGATGAGGTAGTTATATTAAGAAGATCTGATACCACTATAGAAAATCACCAACTAATCCCAGATTGTGACCTTTAAACACCCAAATCTAGAATGATTTGGACCAAGACAAGAATGAAACCACAAAAGAGAAAACACAAGCAATTGTTATCGAGGTTCGGTAAATTGCCTACATCCTTGTGAGCTCTTCTGAGCTCTTTGCACTAAATCAATGGAGTTCTTACAATTACAACGATAACTCACCAAGAACAATGTGTTCTTGATGAATGAGATAAGAGAAAAGAAAGAAATAAGAACAAAATGTTTCCCTGGAATTTTCCCCAAGAAAATCCCAATTACAAAGCCCTAAAACCCCAATCTCATATACAATATCTCACTAGAAAAACCTCTGAAGATTTGAGAGCGTCTCTCTCTAAAACACCAGCCAATTTTGATTTGAGATGAACCCTTGTGTATCTGATACAAGTTGTGTTTATTGCTGCTATATAATCCTTTCTATAGAGCAATAACTACCATAACCAACTTGAAACCAATCTCAACCCTTAGATCTTGAGAACCAAACAATCATAGCCCTCTAAGTAGTTTAAGTGAAACTGTGTGTTTTAACCAAAACAACACACAAGCTGAAGGAGCCCGAAATCTTGTTTCAAGAAGAATTCGCGTAGCGGCGCCAAATGCTGCTGAAGCTGAAATTCTACAGCAAGACCATCTCTTCTCAAGAACTCCTCAACCTTTAATTCTTAGACAAAAAACCAACACCATGAGTAGAGAAAACTCCACACTTTGGTATAATGCTAGAAAGGAAGAGATGGAATCTATGGCTAATAACCAAGTCTAAGATGTCATTGAACTACCAGATGGGGTTGCAACTATTGGCTACAAATGGTTTTACAAGATCGAAAGAGACTCATTTGGTAATATAAAACAATATAAGGCTAGACTTGTAGCTAAGGGTTTCACAAAAAAATACGCCATTGATTACCATGAATCCTTCTTTCCAGTTTCTAAGAAAGATTCATTTAGAACAATCATGGCCTTAACAGCTCATTTGATTTAGGGCTATATAAAATAGATGTAAAAACTACATTCTTGAATGGATCTCTTAAAGAAGAGGTATACATGTGTAGCCTGAAGGTTTCTATTATGATAAAGTAAGTCGTATTGTGTCATAGCTTAGAAAATCTATATATGAGCTAAAGCAAGCTTCATGTCAATGGTATATGAAATTTAACAATGTTGTAACTTTATATGGTTTCACGGATAACATAGTTGATCAATGTATATACCTTAACATCAGTAGGAGTAGATACATCTTTTTAATCCTATATGTAGATGATATTCTACTTGCAAGTAGCAACTTCAGTTTGCTACATCAGACGAAACAATTTCTTTCTCAAAACATTGAAATGAAGGCTTAGCATAGAGATTCATAGAGATAGAAGTCAAAAGATATTAGGACTGTCTTAAAAGGCATACATTGATAAAGTTTTGGCAAGCTATAGAATGAGTGGTTATTCACCCTCTGTAGCACCTGTTGTGAAAGGAGAATATTTCAATGAAGATCAATGTCCATAACATTTATTGGAAAGGGATGAGATAAAAGGCAAACCTTATGCTTCAGCAGTTGGTAGCCTTATGTATGTCTTGGTTTGTACAAGACAAAGTATTGCATATATCGTAGGAGTTTTGGGTAGATTCCAAATCAATGCGGGTGCAAAGTATTGGATAGCAGGTAAAAAGGTTATGAGGTATTTGCAAGGAACCAAGAACTATAGACTTACATACAAGCATACTGAGCTGTTAAAAGTTGTTAGGTATTCAGATGTTGATCATGCTAAATGAACAAACACTAGAAGATCTACTTCAAGATACAATTTTCTTCTTGCTAGAGGTGTTGTATCTTAGAAAAGTGTCAAATAGTTTATTGTTGCCTCATCCACGATGGAATCAGAATTCACATTTTTCTATGAAGTAGCTTCACAAGTTCTATGGTTAAGAAACTTTATCACAGACCTTAAGATTGTCAATATCAAGACCATTAAGAATTTATTGTGACAATTTGGTTGCAATATTCTTTTCTATCAATAACAGAACTTGAAACAAAAGTAAGTATATCTACCTGAAGTATATGGTTGTTAGAGATCGTATCAAAGAAGGTGCTATAATTATTGAGCACATAAGTGGTGACCTGGTGATTGTAGATTCTTTAACTAAAGGACTACCAATAACTTCTTTTAAGGATCATCTACAACATATGGGAATTATTAGCTTAGTTGATTTTTGATCTCTTTTGCTATAAATTTATGAATTTTATGTTCATGAACATATTTGATTATGTTTTAAGATGATAATTATTATTTTGCACGCATAAATTATTTGTTTGATATGAAGTCCATTTGGATTTACTAAGAAGACCCTAGATGTTATTCAATAAAGACCTTTCTTAAGGTAAATCTAAGTACTTAATTAGGGAGGATTATACATTGTAATGCATGGGAGAAAGTGTTGTTATCGAAGAACATGACCACCATAATTCATGTGTTGAAATTTTTTATTTTAAGCAAAAGTACACATCAAGCTGGTTTGGCTAATAATAAGTCCATGGCCATTTGTAGTGCTTATTGTAATACCTGTATTTGTAAATTAAGGGTAAAGAAGTACTTTAATAAATATGACATTGAGTTAAAATAATATATTTATATATATATTTAAATATGAAAAGTCAAATTTTTATAAAATAATTTAAAAAATAAAAAAAAATTCTGGACGTCCAACAAAAAGAAAAAGAAAGAAAAAATAGTTTTCTTTAAAAAAAAGAAACAGGAAAACATGGCAGTAGGTGTCTTCAAAGGGGTTGCATGTATTCCACATTTCAAAACGTGGAGGCTTGGTAGACAATTGCTTTTGGCTTATTTGTTATAAAATCAAACTTATATATATATATATATATAATACATAAACATAATTAACACTTAACAGATTTCGTTTAGTTTTCCTTCAAATTACTCTATTTCTTTAAACACTTGGGGATCGAAAGAAATGTTGAAAGAGCAAAATTTTGAAGGAGTTTACAAGGGAATTTTATAGAGAGTCATGAGAAGCTATCAGAAAACAGAAGGTAATAACGTAGTGTTTATTTTTGAATTTTTAGCATAAATGAAATTTCATGGAATTCAAAATGGGAATTTTCAAAGGGTGTGGTTTATGAAGAATTGAAAAATAAATAAAAAATTTAATATAAATATTGTGTCACATGTTGACGATCAACAATTGGGAAAAATTGCTGAAAGGAATGGGAAAGGCAAGGAGGTGATCCACAAGTAGTTTTAAGTGTTACGTGGCAAGTTAGATTTACTTTAAGTAATCTAAATAAAAATCAAATATCTAGTGATAATATTAAAATAAATTATTAGCTTATGTTTTGGTGGTAGATAAAAATTTGGTTGATAGGTATGATATGAATATTTGGACATGTAGAAAATTATTATGTGAAAAGAAATATTATTAGAATAATGAGTTGATTTAATAATGATGGTGATAAATAAATTTCTCAAGGAGTTATGGTTGATAAATTGATGTGATATATGAGGAGAAGAATTTAGTAAAATTTTCAAATAATAATTTGAGAATAATCAGGATAGCTAGTTAAATGTCTGAATACATGTTTGTTTTTATTTTATTATTTATATACATATTCATATCAGTTTTCATATGTATTTGAATGAGAATAAAATAACCGGGAAGACAGCCGGTCTAAATGAGAATGAAAGAATTGGGAGCGGGCCAGTCTAAGATAAAAACATGTCGAAATGTGGGAAGACCTTCACTAATAATAATAATTCATGTATTGCATTTGTTTTACATATTAATAATTTTACTGAAGTGTTGTTGATATTATGCATTTATTTTATTTGTAGATAAATGAGTCTCACAGAGAGATAGTTACAGTGAGAAAAAGACATGGAAGTATGGTGTGATAGTAATTATTTAAATGTTAGACTACATGCTATTATCCAGTCATATGAAAAATAAATGATTAAATATTAAAAAGCTATTTATACAAACTGAATTCTTTTAGTAAATTTAATTCACTAAGCTCGTGAAGCTAATCCCTCATTTCACAATGATTTCAGGTAGCAGACATGATAAATAGTCTGGTGGGTTGAGAGTCATACGAAATCATTTCTATGAGCCACGTATGTGTCAACATCCTCAGACAAATGAGAAAATGAAATAAAAATTTTATTTGTAAATATTCATGCATTTTACGTTGTATATTATGTTAAATTAATATCAGATTGATGTACCTCCCCTGTTGAGGGTTGAGGATTACAGTAAATATTTCTGTTAGTATTATTTTTTATTGTTGTAACTGGGATTTTAAAAATGTGATGACACCGTCTCGGGGGTGGCCAACCTGGGATGGGTCGTTACAATTTTGGTATAAGAGCATTAGGTTTTAAGATTATGTAGACTGCATGAAAACTTAAAAAAAAGTGGAAGATCTAAATAAATTATATTTTTTAAATGCAGAATCTGAGGATGACACGTGGAAATCCTAGAGCTAGTGGTAGAATTCGAAATCAGAGGGGACGCGATAGACCCCCAATATTTAGAAGAACTGAAGCAGAGGGGGAAGTTGATTCTGTGGTTCCTGCGATGGAACATATTGATAGTGCAACTGGTACTAGTAGAGCTAGGAGATAATCTGAGCTTAGGAATGACGAATTAAGAGAAGCTCTTAATCACACTATAGAAATGATGAATGTAGCTGAAGAAAAGGCTGATAATCTGCAAGGAAGATTAGAGGAAAGAGGTAGAGCATAACTTGATATGGTGAGACGAGAGGTTTATGAGGGAGAAGGTGTGTTTGCACGTGAGATGCAAGGGGATTGTTTGGTGAGATTTCTTAAGTTTAAACCTCAATCTTTTAAAGGATCTATAAATCCTGTGGAAGCTGAGCAGTGGATTAGACACATGGAGAAATATTTTGAAGTCTTACCAGGGACAGATAGACAAAAGGTTGCTTTTGCTTCATTTATACTGGAAGGTGAGGCTTCATAATGGTGGGAAGATATTCTACCTAGGGTGAGTACACAGGTGGAACAACATTTAACCTAGAGTAAGTTTAAGGATGAGTTATTTGCGAAATACTTTCTAGATACATTTCCAACCTAGCAGGAGAGAGATTTTATTCACTTACGGTAGAATACCTTATCTGTGGTACAGTATGATAGCAGATTTATAGCTATGTCAAGATTTCTACCTGAATTAGCGAATACGGAGGAGAGAAAATATAAGAGATTTTTAGATGGATTACACTATGACATTTAAACTAAACTTTCTTATATGGGCATAGGGAATTATGCTGTATTGGTGGATAAAACATTACAGATTGAGAAGGACTTGATGGAGTTTTAAAGTAGAAGGGATTGGCTAAAGAGGTCTAGATTTGAATGACCTAGAGGTGGTAGTAGTATAGGTGTACAGGGTGGGAGACTACCCCAGAGAGGGTGTTCCTTGTCACAAGGAACTGTAGTGTAGAGTCAGAGGCCAGCAAGATCTGTTGCTTCTGTAGCTTAGAGGAATACTAGTGGGACCGCTTGATTTGGGAGACAAGCTACGAGATTTGGGAGTTATAGTAGAGGAGTAAGTATGCCACTAAGGGGAAGTGGTAATTTGATGTATGATCGAGAGTTAAGGGTTTGCTTTAGATGTAATCAGACTGGGTATCTGTCTCAGAATTGCCCTACGTAGATGTGCTTTGTATGTGGTGAGGGAGGACATGTTGCTGTAGATTATCCTGTGGGGAAATCTACTGACGTAGGCGTTGGAAGTGTTGGGAGAAGACCGATGGAGAGAAGTGGTGGATTAGGGAGTGCACAGGGTCGAGGTCGAGGATTAGTAGCAGAGCGAGGACATAGCAGCCAGTTTCAGTCCAGAGATAGCAGAGTCTATGCATTGACCCAACAAGATGCACAAGCTACTCCTGATGTTGTTATGGGTATGATATCTATCTTTGGTAGGCCTGCTAGATTATTGATTGATCCTGGTGCAACCCATTCTTTTATATCTAGTATTTATATGAAATCTATTGATGCTAGTTCCAGTCCTTTGATGCATGCGATTATTGTTGAGGGTCCTACTAGAGATAGGGTTATTATCAAGACAATTTATCGAGGTTGTGTGATTAATATTGCTAATAGAGAATATGAAGTTGATTTATTGCCTTTAGATATGATAGATTTTGATTTAATTCTGGAGATGAATTGGTTATCTGCATATCATGCTTGGGCAGATTGTTTTAAGAAAAATGTGGTGCTCAAGATACCCGGATAAATGGAGTTTAATTTTCAGGGAGAACGTAAGATACTTGCTAATTGTCTTATTTCTGCCTTAACTGCTAGTAAATGGTTGAAGAATGGTTGTGAGGGTTATTTGGCATATGTGGTGAATTCTAGCAAGGAGAGTAGGAAGTTAGAAGAAATCTTGGTAATAAAAGATTTTTCTGATGTTTTCCCTAAAGAGTTGACTGGGTTGCCTCCCAATAGGGAAATTGAGTTTTCTATTGAGGTGATTTCAGGATCAGCACCCATATCCATAGCACCCTATAGAATGGCACCAGCTGACTTGAGAGAATTGAAAGTTCAACTTCAGGAATTGCTAGTTAAACAGTTTATCCAACCTAGTATGTCACCCTGGGGAGCCCCTGTCTTATTTGTCAAGAAGAAAGATAAGACAATGAGGTTGTGTATTGATTATAGACAGTTGAATAAGATATCCTTTACCCAGGATAGATGATTTATTCGAGCAGTTACAGGGAGCTAGAGTGTTTTCTAAGATAGATATGAGATCGGGTTATCACCAATTGAGGATAAAGGAGGGGGACGTGCCTAAGACTGCTTTTACGACACGTTATGGCCATAACGAGTTCCTAGTGATTCCATTTGGGTTGACTAATGCTCCTGCAACATTTATGGACCTTATGAATAAAGTGTTTAAACCATTCTTGGACAGATTTGTGATTATGTTTATTGATGATATTTTGGTATATTCCAAGAATGAAGAGGAGCATATACAATATTTGGAGATAGTGTTGGAGATTTTAAGGAGAGAGAAATTATATGTGAAGTTCTCTAAGTGTGAGTTTTGGTTGAGTGAAATATCTTTCTTGGGGCATGTTGTGTCGGGAGAGGGGATAACAGTTGACCCACAGAAAGTAGAAGTAGTGTTGAATTGGGAAAGACCCATGAGTGTAACTAAAATTATAAGCTTTTTAGAGTTAGCTGGTTATTATAGGAGATTTATCCAAAAAATTTCTATGATTGCTGGACCATTGACTAAATTGACCAGGAAGGACGTGAAATTTAGGTGGTAAGAGGAATGTGAGAGAAGTTTCCAGCTATTGAAAGAAAAACTGACTACTGCCTCAATATTAGTGCTTCTTTCTAGCGATGAAGGGTTTTTAGTTTATAGTGATGCGTCACATCAGGGGTTGGGATGTGTATTGATGCAACATGGGAGAGTTATAGCTTATGCATCTAGGTAATTAAAGAACTATGAGAGGAACTACCCGACCCATGATTTAGAATTGGCTACCATAGTTTTTGCTTTGAAGATTTGGTGACATCATCTATATGGAGCAAATTGTGAAATTTTTACTGATCATAAAACCTTGACGCATTTACCAACCCGAAAGGAGTTGAATTTGAGGCAGAGGAGGTGGATGGAGTTGATTTGTGATTATGACTGTACGATTCACTATCTTCCAGGAAAGACTAATGTAGTAGCTGATGCAATGAGTAGAAAGGCTACAGGGAAATTAACTGCTATGGGGAGTACTAGCTTGATGAATTTAGAAGCATGAGAATATAGTTGAGTTTCAATGATAGAGGAGTATTAATGGCAAATATGGTGATAAAATCTCCTATTATTGATTGTTTATTACAGATGTAGGGTAGAGATGAGGGGATTAAGAAAATCAGGAAGAAAATGTTGAGTGGGAAGCCAATCGAGTTTAGAATTAGAGAAGATGGTATGGTGGTATTGGGGCATAGAGTTTATGTTCCCAATGATGTGGAGATGAGAAAGGAGATACTAAGAGAGGCTCATGATTTTGCATATTCCATGCACCTAGGTAATAATAAGATGTACAGGGGGTTGAGACAGAATTATTGGTGATCAGGGATGAAGAATGATGTAGCAGAATATATTTCTAGATGTTTAACTTGTCTACAGGTGAAGTCTAAGAATAGATATCCAGCAGGTTTATTACAACCTCTTCCAGTACCTGAGTGGCCATGGGAAAATGTGAGTATGGATTTTGTCTCTGGTTTTCCCAAGGGGCATGACCTTGTGTGGGTTATAGTGGATAAACTTTCTAAGTCTTCACATTTTCTTCCTATTAAAACTACCTAGAGTCCAAAAAAGTTGGTTGAGTTGTATGTAGCAGAGATAATAAAATTACATGGAGTACACTTGAGTATTGTATCAGATAGAGATTCTAGATTTACCTCTAGATTTTGGAGGGGTTTCCAAGAAGCTATGGGTACACAATTACTGTTTAGTACAACTTTTCATCCACGAACTGATGGGTAGACGGAAAGAATCATCAGAATACTAGAAGATATACTGAGGGCAAGTGTATTGAGTTTATCAATGAGCTAGGATGCTTATTTGTCTTTGATCGAGTTTGCATACAATAATCAATATCAAACTAGTATTGGGATGGCACCCTTCGAGGCTTTATATGGTAGAAGGTGTAGAACTCTAGTATGTTGGGAAGAAGTTGGAGAGAGAAAGATATATGGTCCATAAATGATAGACTTGACTACTAAGAGGATCAAACTGGTTAGGGAGAACCTCAGAACAGCCCAGAACAGACAGAAAGTATATGCTGATAAAAGAAAACAACCTTTCGACTTCCAAGTTGGTGATTGGGTATTTTTGAAGATATCTCCGTGGAAGGGAGTGTTGAGGTTTAAAAAGAAGGGAAAGTTGAGCTCGAGATTTGTGGGGCCCAATGAGGTGATCGAGAAAATTGGACCAGTAGTATATCGTTTGGATTTACCTCCAGAGTTAAAACAATTACATAATGTAATTCACGTGTCACTGCTGAGAAAGTACTTACATGACGAATCCCATAGTATCTCGAATCAGGCGATAGAATTTCAGGAATATTTGACTTTTATGCAAGTACCGATCATAATCCTAGACAAAAAGGAACAAGTCTTGCGCAATAAATTCATTCCTTTGATTCAAATATTATGGCGGAACAAAGATGTCGAAGAAGTCACGTGGGAGCATGAAGCAAGAATGAGGAAGGAATACCCTTAACTTTTTCTTGAATTAGGTAAGGAAATTTCGATGAAATTTTTGTAAGGTGGGTAGAATTGTAATACTCGTATTTGTAAAATAAAGATAAAGAAATACTTTAATAAATATGACATAGAGTTAAAATAATATATATATTTAAATGCAAAAAGTCAATTTTTTATAAAACAATTAAAAATAAAAAAATAAAAATTCTGGACTTCCAACAAAAAGAAAAAGAAAAAAAAAAGTTTTCATTAAAAAAAAAGAAATAGGAGAACGGGGCAGCATGTGTTGCTACCTACTACCAAATGCATTTTCAAAGGGGTTGCATGTCTTCCACATTTCAAAACATGGAGGCTTGGCAGAAAATTGCTTTTGGCTGATTTGTATATATATATAAAATACATAAACATAATTAACACTTAACAGATTTCGTTTAGTTTTTCTTCAAATTACACTATTTCTTTAAACACTTAGGGACAGAAAGAAAGGTTGAAAGAGTAAAATTTTGAAGGAGTTTATTGGAGAATTTTATAGAGAGTCACGAGAAGCTATCAGAAAAATAAAACGTAATAATGTAGTGTTTATTTTTAAATTTTTAGCATACATTAAATTTCTCGGAATTCAAAGTGAGAATTTTCAAAGGGTGTGGTTTATGAAGAATTGAAGAATAAATCAAAAATTTAATATAAATATTATGTCACATGTTGACGATCAGCAACTAGGAAAAATTGTTGAGAGGAATGTGAAAGGCAAAGAGGTGATCCACGAGTAGCTTTAAGTGCTACGTGGTGAGTTAGATTTACTTTAAGTAATCTAAATAAAAATCAAATATCTAGTGATAATATTAAAATAAATTATTAGCTAATGCTTTGGTGGTAGATAAAAATTTGGTTGATAGATATAATATGAATATTTGGACAGGTAGAAAATTATTATGTGAAAAGAAATATTATTAGAATAATGAGTTGATTTATTAATGATGGTGATAAATAAAATTCTCAATGAGTTATGGTTGATAAATTGATGTGATATATGAGGAGAAGAATTTAGTAAAATTTGAGAATAATAATTTGAGAATAATAAGGATAGCTAGTTTAAATGTCTGAATACATGCTTGTTTTTATTTTATTATTTATATGCATATTCATATCAGTTTTCATATGCATTTGAATGAGAATAAAAGAACTGGGTAGGTAGCCGGTCTAAATGAAAATGAAAGAACTGGGAAGGTAGCCGGTCTAATGAGAATAAAAGAACCAGGAAGGTAGTCGGTCTAAATGAGAATGAAAGAACCGAAAGGGGGCCGGTCTAAGATAAAAACATGTCGACATGTGGGAAGACGTTCCCTAATAATAATAATTCTTGCATTGTATCTGTTTTACATATTAATATTTTTACTGAAGTGTTGCTAATATTATGCATTTATTTTATTTGTAGATAAATGAATCTCATAGAGAGACAGTTACAGTGAGAAAAAGACATAGAAGTATGATGTGATAGTAATTATTTAAATGTTAGACTACATGCTATTATCCAGTCATATGAGAAATAAATGATTAAATATTAAAGGGCTATTTATACAAACTGAATACTTTTAGTAAATTTAATTCACTAAGCTTGTGAAGCTCATCCCTCATTGCACAATGATTTTAGGTAGCAGACATGACAAATAGTCTAGTGGGTTGAGAGTCAGACGAAATCATTTATGTAAGCCATGTACGTGTTAACATCCTTAGACAAATGAGAAAATGAAATAAAAATTTTATTTGTAAATATTCATGCATTTTACGTTGTATATTATGTTAAATTATATCAGATTGATGTACCTCCCCTGTTGAGGGTTGAGGATTACAGTAAAGATTTATGTTAGTATTATTATTTATTGTTGCATATATGTGTCGTGCTAGGATTTTCAAAATGTGATGACACCATCTCAGGGGTGGCCAACCCGGGATGGGTCGTTACACTTATCATCTATATAGTTTTCAGTTATGTCATGTAGGCTAGGTGGGAGAATGTAAGATATGTATTCATTAATTGAAGACTTAATGTGGCCTGTATAATGCACATGTAGCCGAGTATTATTAATGGGATGTTAACTGCATTAATTACTGACTCCTATTTCTAAATGACTTAGCTATTGTGAATTGTTGGATATGATCACATACATTATTTACTCCTTGATGGAAGAAATAATAACTTCAAAACTAAATGATAAGGATCCCTAGCCTAGCTTATTTATCAAGCCTATGACGTTATCAATTATTAAGGCATAGGTTAGAAGACTCTCTATCATTAAGTGGTTGTGAGGTTCTAAACACTATTACAACACTATTTTGTGTGTGGCAGGTCTTGAACAATTATGGTTGGAGGCATGTAATTTAATTTTCGTTGCATAATTTTATATATATATATTTTTTGGAGAATTTTACAACTCATAAATATAATTTTTCTAAAGAAAGTTATGGTAGTTTTAGTAGATAAATGTCAGGTTGTGCGTGATTTCAGCGTGACAGAAGTGAAAGAGCTATTAAATTATGATTTTATTGGGATTTGCATGGGCTAGACAGTAGGACAACCGGACCAGTTCTGGACAACAGCAAACACATGGCCTGGATAGCAGCAGAACCGGGCCTGGACAGCAACAGAAGCACACGGCCTGAACAGAAACCCTAGGGTGACTTTTCTTCTACATAGCCGTCTCCATACAACTATATATAGGAATTTTAGACTTAGAGAAGATAGACGATGACAGTTCTTGGAGAGATATTATTACGAGGAGTTTTGGGAGATTGAAGGAGGATACAGTTTCTTTCATCAAGACGGCTTATTAAGAGATTGAAGACGACGATCAATCGCCTCAAGACTTTGAGGATTCATCTTGTAATTCGGGAAGAAGTTCTATCTTTGCTCCTTTTGTCCTTCAATATACTTGTAACCCTAGTATTTGAATTCTGTGATTGAGATTTAAACATGAGCAACTGAATGTATTGCTGGGCGTTTGGCTTAGCTGCCTTGATTGTTTTGGATATTTTGGTGGATTTAGTTTTATAAAATTTTCTAGATTATTTCTTATTCAATATCCTTCATAGCTTTGATTATTGCTTGTGGATTGGCCATCTATTATTGATAGTTAAGGTTAATATTTGACATTAGGTTGAGGACAAATCATCTAGACCTAATTAAGCTTTCTTGAATAGGAATTTAAATCATGATTAAAATCAAATTGTGACTTAGGTGGTTGCATTTTCCTTATACTTAATTTAACTAATTAATTGATGAACATGATCTATGAAATTTAATTAATTAGTTATAAATTGAGAATATACACGATCAATGGCATTCTCTGGTCTTAGTGAAAATACCAATAATCTTCGATGTTGACTAATTCTTTATATTCACCAAATGTTCCAATTCATGATTGGATGGCAAGCTAAACTCCCAATTGTTCTTATTGATTATACTCATCTTTTCATAATTCGTTTTGTTTAATTTACTTAATTATTTTTATTTCAATTTTCTCTTCACCAATCTTTTAATTAGAGTGTTTAGGATTTAATTTCAGAGTTTGTTTTAGTAATTTTAAGAAAGTAATTTAGGATTTAAACCACCTAAAAATACCCTATGAATTGTGCGTGTATGAACACCACAAGAGAGATCGACCTCGAGAGTAAACTCATCGCAACACTATTTGTGATTCGTGCACTTGCGAGCATTTAAAATTTGCACATCATATTTTTTGTGAATCACCTAAAAAATAATGTCTACTAGAACAATAGTCAAATTTGTGACAATATAATTTATTGAAGCTATCTATTCGATTATTAAATTAAATATAACTATTATGCAAGATTAGTTACAAAAGTTTTCATCTTCCACCATATATCTTTTTATTTTTTTCTTAATAAGAACGACATAGTTTTGATTCTATAATTATTGACCTATATATGGCTCAACATAGAAGCACTACAAAGACCCAAAATAATAAAACTTAATTAATTAATAAATCTAATCAACTTAAGTGGGAGAATTAACTTAATTTAGAGATTTAACATTTTAAATTATACTATTATTTTTAAAAAGAGAAAATTGAATTTATATAATTTTTTTTTGCGCAACATAAGTTTGATATTTGTAATTATGTGAACTATATAAAGCCCAATCAATAAAAAATATAAGTGTTAAACAATAAAATCCCAATTTACAAAGAAAAATAGTAAAATATAATCAAATTATATAGTAAACTAACTTAAATTAGATATACAAAAAATACTAAATTTGTATGATCATACTAAAAAAAAATTGATTTTATAGTCCTTTATTTATTTGTTATTTTTTAAATGAGGATTTGGTGGTTGTAGTCATGTCGGTTTTATAAAACTCAATCTATATATTATCCAAGATCCAAAAATAATAAAGTTTATTTTATAAAAAGGAAAAAAGTAAAATAAAATAAAATAAATTTATGAGATCATATTTTAAATGAGGAGAATTGAATTTAGGTGAGTTTTTTACATTCAAGTGATGTAGTTTTTGTATTAAAATCGTTTTGGTAAATGGGGTTTTAGTCATTTCTGAAACAATAGAGACAATGATGGATCTAGAGCCATTACCTTTTGGGGAGAAGGTGGTTTTATAAAAAAAAATCATGCAATTAAAAATTCATCAAACTATATTTAAAAAATGCATATAACTAAACATATATATGAGATACCAGTTTAAATTAACCATTTAAATCAAATAATTATACTTCAAATATTTATCAATGGCAACTTATCTTTATAAATTTTTTGATCTTCTGGAACCCTGAACATATCATTGCAATAGAATGACATCTCATCAATAAATGAAAAAAGAAGAGAAATAAATAATGATAAAAAAGTAGAAGGATTGGATCCATCATACTATCACGATTACTTTTTTTTGTTGTTGTGATTAGGTTCATATTTACATTCCTAACAGTTAGGGATCCTATAGTATCCGCTAAGAGAAGTGGTACAATACGTTGCAGGGGTTGATTAAACCATAAGTATATATTTTCAGTATTACCTCTAATCCTTGCCAAACAGTCAGCCACTTTGTTCACTTCTTGATAACAAAATGAAACTTTCACCTTCCTGAACCTAGTCAAGATCTTTCGACAGAAGCACAAGAGATCCTTTATTGTTTTCTTCTCCATCTACCACCTGTATAATAAACCAAAATTCATCAATGAATCTTGTTGATACCAAAAATCTGCTTCAAATTTGAACAATCGAAGAGCAAAACCTGTACACATGAAATGAGGAAAACCTAAGAGTCATCGGAGGATCGGAGGGGTATGCCTTCGGTGGGACTCTCTGGAGCATAAATTAGAATAAGGCTTTTGAAAATATGGAAGACCAAATTGAATAAAGAGTTGTGTATGAGAGAGTTGAGTGTACCTTTTCACTTGTGAGAGCCCCCTTTTATAGTGTGTCAAAGCATAGTTCGATTAGGAGAATGACTTTAGTGTTGTGATAGGAATGGCAATACTTTGGAGTTTATCCATAAGCTTTGGACGTGGCCATACATCACCATATTATTGGAGAGGGAATTCTCTTCATCATCAGATGCCCCCCACTTTATTGAGTGTAGTCATGCAGTTAAGAAAGTAGAGTTTACTTGGACTATGCCACCTATTCAATTTTTGATATTTTTCAAGGGTACTATGGAGATGATAAGAGGGAGACTCGAATCTTTCTAAAGTATTTTTAAGGAGCAGTATAGGGCTACTTTCTGTGTTTGAGACACTACCTATTTAGGATGAGGCATAGACTCTAAGGAGACTTGATAGGTCGATTTTCCTTCAGAGTTCAAGGCGAGTAGGTTCAAGAAGTTGAAAACAACTCGAAGTTTATAGAAAATGAGTCTGAGAAGATGATACTCACTCAAATCTACTTGGATTTTATGGAGAATGAGTCTGAAGAGATAGCACTTGGTCAAAACTACTCGGAGTTTATGGCGAATAAGTCCGAGGAGATGACACTCAATCAAAACTAATCGGATTTTATGGAAAATGAGTCCGAAGAGATGACACTTGGTCAAAACTACTCGGAGATTATGGCGAATGAGTCCAATGAGATGACACTCGATTAAAACTACTCGAAATTTGGTGAATAAGTTCGGGGAGAATGACATGGAGTCAAACTACTTAGAGTTTTGGCTAACAGGTCCGAGGGGAATGACATGGAGTCAAATTGCTTGAAATTTGGAAAATAGGTCTGAAGAGAATAACATGGAGTCAAACTTCTTGGAGTTTGGTGAACAATTCTGAGGTGAATGACATGGAGCCAAACTGCTCAAAGTTTGGCTAATAGGTTCGAGGAGAATGATATGGAGTGAAACTGCTCGGATTTTGACGAACAGGTCCAAGGAGAATGACATGAAGTTAAATTGCACGGATTTAGGCAAACAAGTTCGAGTTGAATGACATGGAGTCAAAATACTTAGAGTTTTGGCGAACAGGTCCGAGGAGAATGACATGAAGTCAAACTATCCGAAGTTTGGCAAACAGGTCCGAAGAGAATGAGATGGAATCAAACTGCTTGGAATTTAGTGAATAGGTTCGAGGAAAATGACATAGAGTCAAACTACTCAGAGTTTGGTGAATAGGTCCAAGGTGAATGGCATGGAGTCAAAATATTAAGAGTTTTGGTGAACAGGTCTGAAGAGAATGACATGGAGTTAAACTAAGAGTTTTGGCGAGTAAGTTAGAGTTGAATGATATGGAGTCAAATTACTCAGAGTTTTGGCGAATAGATCCCAAGAGAATGACATGGAGTCAAACTACTCAGAGTTTGGTGAACGGGTTTAAGGAGAATAACATGGAGTCAAACTACTTAGAGTTTGGCAAACAGGTTCGAAGAGAATGACATAGAGTTAAACTGCATGGTGTATGATGGAGAATTGAGATTAGCTCCGAAAGGAATGGACCTGTTCGTTTGAGGCATAAAATAAATTCAACTGAGGGCTTTTGGCCCATTCGATCCCTATGTGCCTTCTTTTAGTGGGCCATAGCTTTGTTATTTTTTTTTTAACTTTGCCAACTGGGCTCAAATTGTTGATTTGGGAGCTTGTTGACTAGGCCAGAGTTCATCGCCCATTGGTTAGGTTGGAAGCTTTCTAGAATGTTTCTTAGACTTTAATGAGGGTGCCTCGAGCCGTCATCTTTAATGCGTAGAATGGCGATGGATGCCCTCGATTTCTTGAACAGACAAAACCTTTATTGGATTCATAAAATTGTGGTGCTTCAATATTGCTGATTACGGTTGTGGTGGTTACTTTACCTTGTTTACCATTGTGAAAGGCTTTATATAAGGGATATGAGACCTCCTTTTATTTTTACTTCACTCATTTGTAAGCAAGAGAGAATTTGAGAGCCTTTGAAGTTTGGGAGTTTTTAAAAGAGCTCAGAGATTCATTGCTATGGTCTTCGGAGTTTGTTGGAGTGCTAAGAGATTCCAGTGGTCATAAGCTGTTATGAGTATAAGGAAGTAAACCTTTTCGGAGTCCTTAATTGGTGAGTTATTTTCTTTCTTCTCATGTCCTCTGATAGTAATAGTGGTAGGAGTAGAGGTAGTGATGAAAGGATTAGGAGTAGTAACGATAGTAGGAGTAACAATAAGGGTAGTGAAAATAGTAGGAGCAACAATAATCTAAAGAATGAGGTGGATAACACCTTGGTTGGGTCTCATGCCATGGTTCTTTATAAGGGAATAAAGCTTCTTCCACTTCATCGGAGGGTAACCATGCTTTGTGCGAGTTTTGAGGAGAAATGGCAGAGGAAGAGAGGCCCAATTTAGTATTTTGGGCAAACTTTACACCAAATAAGCTGAAAGAGGAAGAGCTTGAGGAGCTTAGGATCACGTATACGATCCTCGAGGACTATATACTTAGGAATGTCAAGGCTGCAGACCGTGCTTCTGATGATCTGAAGGAGGGCAAACTTTGTATGTATACCCATCACTTGAAAGTTGTGCCTAGTTTTGCCCTTCATCCCTTCATCTATATTGTTTCTAAGTATTGTGACATAACTTTATGTCATTTAGTGCCCAACTCTATACATTAGTTTTGGCATTCATTTATGTGTGCATAAAAATAGAGAGGGTTATGAACATAAACATCTTCAAGAGTCGCTTTCAAATCAATAGGCATAAGGAGTATGGTTGGGTGCTGCTGAGGTCGAGAGCTAGGAAGGGCTTGTTGAAAAAAAAGGCCATCCTCCATTAAATAGTGGAAGAAGAGTTTTTTTCTTCATTCGGAGTGATAGAGGTTTTAACCTTCCTTCAAAATGGGATATGGGATATGGATATGGTAAGGCTCAATAAAAAATCAAACCTTATGAGAGGGGAGATGGACATAGTAGCTAGGATGATAGCTGGGCGAATAGATGTTGAGATTTTATATAAGAATTCTGAACTGGTTAGGCTCAGATTCTGCCCTACAGGTCCAGATGAGGAGATATGTTTGAACTTTTTAACTTTGCTTGTTTTTTCCTTCTTTTCACCTGTACTCAAACTTTGTTCCCTTTTGTAGCGATGGATGCACTTAAGACTATTTAAAGGGTGGCGAAATAGACCTAAAAGAGGAAGCTCAATGAAGAGGCTCGAGCTAGAACTGGTTAGTTTTCTAAGTAGAGGGCTAACACTGGGGGTTCACTTGGCTAGACTCCCCCTTATTCTCCTCCTATTGTAGTACATGAAGATCTTGCCCCAACTCTCTCTCTTCTTACTCCAAGGATTGTGGTGCTAGTTCAGACTTAACCTCCCAAGGTCCTAAGACCTAACTGGTATATTAAGGTCAACGACTCGTGCTTTAGAAGTGCCAACATTTCTTCGGAGCACTTAATCCAAGATATTCCCCCAAGGGATATGGCCAAGCTTACTCAAGATTCCATAGAGAGATTTGTAGTGATGGTTGAGGACTTGGCTTCTCAAGTAACTACCAAGCCTTTAAAATTTTTGTAGTGGTTTTTTTTTTTTTTTTTTATGGCCATGGAGTCCTAAATTATTTTATTTTTTCAGTCGAGTATAACTTCAGGCATCTTTTTTCAGCCGTTGTCTCGACCTCAGTAAAAAGGTGAGGATTTCCATAAATTTATTTGGACTTTGCGAGAATCCTTTTCAAAGAATGTGGTGGAAGTTGGGTGTCTGGAGAGGGGGAAGTCCCTGATGTTAGAGGACCTTGAGGAGGCTTCGGTAGAATAGGATGCAGCCCAAGCTGAGGGAAAGAGTCTCTGGGCTGAGAAAAAGGCTATTGAGAATGCCTTAGCAGAGTTCAAGGAGTTCAAGATTACTATAGAGGTTGCAGTTGGGGACTTCTACCTCAAGGGCTTTGAGAAAGCCAAGCAGCAAGCCTCAGAAGCTTATTCAGAGCAAGACTTCTCCACGGTAAAGATTCCTTTTGATGATGAGGGCACCAGGGCTAAGGTGACAATGAAGACCAAGCTTTAGCTACCAAGGAGCTTTAAAAGGCCGAGGAGGAAGAGGAGAACCTAGACATAGACTAGGATTTTTCCTTCCCTCTCTTTTTGTACTCTCAAACATCAGTGCCTTTTGTACAAAAAATTCTAAGTTAATAAAGGCTTCTCTTTTCGTTTTCCATTAAGTTTGTTCAATGTTATCATAATTTTTTAATCCAATAGGAGAGTCCGAGGGGGAAAGGCTCTAGGCCTTCTCCTCAGCATAGAAGAAACTTTGGAGATTAAAAAAAAATTAGCAAAAAATAGACTGTTATTTTATTGAAAATATCCAGAGATTACATAAGTAACTTGGCAAATAAATTGGGGAAATAAAACTAAGCGAAGAAACAGGCAAAACTCGGTGAGGAATGGAGTAGTTTTCGAAGGAGTTTTACTAGAGGGATAAAAAATAATCTACTAGTAGAACTTGCACAAGTTTTTAGTATTACAAGTTTATGGTATTGGCTTGCCATCCAAGTCTATAAGTTCAAATGTTCCAGCTTGGCAAATCCTTTTGATATGAAAGGGTTTTTCCCGATTCGAGAGGAGTTTTCCCATCTTCTGAGGGTGAGATACTTTGTTCTTTCTGAGTACCAGATCGTGTTGTCTGAAGGTTCTCTCTCAAACTTGGGAGTTATAATACCTTGACACCCTCTGGTGGTAAGAGACAAGTTTAATCTAGGCTCTATCCCTGGCTTTGTCAATTAGATTGGTGTTCATCTTGAGGGCCTCTTCATTGTTAGCTTCGTCGAAGCTTTGTACTTGTAGTGATAGCATTCTTATTTTGACAGGGATGACAGCTTCCGATCTATAAGCTAGAAAAAATGGAGTCTCCCCCGTGAAAGTTCGTGTGGTAGTTCGGTAGGCCCAGAGGCCATTCAAGAGATGGTTAACCTATTATTGATTGGCATCATCAAGTCTCTTCTTGATGCCTTAAAGGAAAGTTCTATTGGATACCTTGGTCTGCCCGTTGGCCTGAGGGTAACCTACAAAGGAGAACCTTTGCTCGATCTGGAGGTTCTGGCAAAAAGACTTGAATCGAGCACTGTCAAACTGTGTACTGTAGTTGGTGATGAGTATCTTTGGTATACTAAATCAGCAAACAATCGACTTCTAGATGAACCCTCAGGTCTAGTAGTCAAATATACTAGAGAGAGGTTTGACCTCTACCCACTTAGTGAGGTAGTTAATGCCTACTACCAAATGTTTCTTTGGACCTCGTACTTCTCATAATGGGCCGAGGATGTCCATCCCCCACATAGCAAAGGGAAGTGGACTAGTGATTATTGTTAGAGGATTAGCTGGTTATTGGGGTATGGAAGTGTGTTCTTGACAAGTCTTTCACTTTTTGACCATCTTTGTGGTGTCGCAGCTCATTTTATGCCAATAATAGCATTGACAGAGTATTTTAAATGCCAATGCTTGGCCCCCAAGGTGATTGCTGCATATCACCCCCATGAACTTCTTTGAGAACATATGTTTCTTTTGACCTTTACCCACTTAGTGAGGTAATTGATGGCTACTACCAAATGTTTCTTTTGATTTGGTACATCTTGGAATGGGTCGAGGATGTCCATCCCCCACATAGCGAAGGGAAGTGGACTAGTGATTGTTGTTAGAGGATTAGCTAGTCGTTGGAGTACGAAAGCATGTTTTTGACAGGTATTACACTTTTTGACCATCTTTGTAGGACGCAACTCATTTTCAGTCAATAGTAGCATTAGTGTAGTATTTTAAAGGCCAATACTCGGCTCCCAAGGTTATTGCTGCATATACCCGCGTGAACCTCTTTGAGAGCATAGTCTACGTCGGCAAATCTAAGACATTTTAGACAGGGAGTGGCAAGCCCCTTATTTATAGAGTTGGCCATTGATGACGGTGTACTATGATGCACAGGAGATGGTTTTTTTGGCTTCGTTCTTCTGCTCGAGGAGTGTCCCATCTCTTAAGTATCAGATGATCTAATCCATCCAAGATTGCTCTTCGGCCACAAGCATGACTGGTACTTCATCGATGTTGGGTGCATCAAGGGTCTCAAGATAGACTATCTGGATGAGGTTGGACTATTTAGAGGAGGTGAGTTATGCTAAGGCATCCGCGTTCGAATTATGTTCCCAGGGGACTTGTACTATTCAGAACCTTAAGAAGGTTGCTGCGAACTCTCAAGCCTTTTTTAGATACTTGACTATCTTTGACCCTCTGGCTTTGTACTTACTAGTCATCTAGTTAACAACCAGTTATGAATCGCTATAAGATTTTAAAGCTTCGGTAACTAATGTTTTTGCTAGTCTCATCTCGATGAGCAATGCTTCATATTTGGCTTCGTTATTTGAGGCCTTGAATCTGAACCTCAAAGTGTACTCTACTGTGAACCTTTCAAGGCTACTCAAGATGAGTCTGGAGCCACTGCTAGAGCTGTTGGAGGATCTATTAGTGTCCTGTTTAGAGTTGGGTCTATTTCCCCGGATGTTTGCACTTCAGTTGGGACGTTAGGGAATGTTGTTTTTGCTATAAAATCAGTTAGGGCCTAAGCCTTGATGGCTGCCCAAGGCTTGTATCAGATATCAAATTCTCTAAGTTCGATGGACCATTTGACTAACCTTCTAGAGACATTTGGCTTGTGGAGAACTTACCTTAGAGACTGATCAGTAAGAAGAATAATTATGTGATCTTAGAAATACGGTTGGAGTTTTTGAGCTGTGATTAAGAGAGTGTATGCCAGTTTTTTGATGGGGAGGTACCATACCTCGACGTTGTGTAAGACTCAATTGATGTAGTAAATGGGTCTTTAAACCCCAACATCTTTTCGACTCAAGACAAATGCCACTGTGTCTTGGCCCACTAATATATAGAGAAAAAGCTCCTCCTCAGTGATGGGTTTAGTAAGGAGTGGTAGCGAGCTTAGGTATTCCTTCAGTTCCTCAAAGGCATTTCTAAATCCTCATCCTAAGCGAAGTCTTTAGCTTTTCTAATCGCTTTGAAGAAGGGTAAGCACCTTTCAATAGACTTAGACATAAAACGACTGAATGCTGCTATACGCCCGGTTAACCTCTATACTTCTTTATTGTTCTGAGGAGGGGTCATGTCCATGATTGCATTTATCTTCTCAAGATTAGCCTCTATCCCCCCTTGTGTGACCATAAAGCCTACGAACTTTTCGGTGGTGACTCTGAAGGCACATTTGGCTGGGTTAGCCTCGTTTGGTAACATTATAGTATTCTAAAAGTTTTCTCTAGGTTAAACTTGTGATCTTTGGCACTGATGCTCTTGACCAACATATCATCCACATAGACCTCCATATTCTTCCTAATTTGCTCTTTGAAAATATTGTTGACCAATCTCTAATAGGTAGCCCCTGAATTCTTGAGCATAAAGGGCATTACTTTGTAACAGTACAAGCCTCGGTCAGTAAAAAAGGAGGTCTTAGGCTGATCGGGCTCCTGCATCAAATTTTGACTATACCCTAAGTACATGTCCATGAAACTAAGAAACTCATGCCCGGAGGTGGTGTCAACCAACTGGTCTATCCAAGGCAAGGGAAAACTATCATTTGGGCAGGCTTTATTCAGATCTGTAAAATCAATGTAGATCCTCCATTTTCCATTGACCTTCTTTATCATTACCACATTGGCAACCCATTTTGGATAGTCAATCTCTAGGATGAAGTCTGCCATAAAGATCTTATCTACCTTTTTCTTTATGACACTTTACCATTCTGGAGCAAAAGATCTCTTCTTTTGGACTATAGGCTTGTGATTCGGGTCCACGCTCAGTTGGTGGATGATGACTTCGGGATCGATCCTGGGCATGTTGGAGGTTGACCAAGCGAAAAGATCTTGATTCCTTCGAAGAAAAGATGTCAAAGATTCTTTGAGCTCTTAAAAAAGGATTGAGCTTATCTGTACAATCCTTGAATCTCCCTCATTCAGCGGGATAGCGATGAGTTCTTCTTCTGGCTGACCTCCCGAATTTTCAAGTTCATCTTTTATTCTTAAATTTTCAATGGCAAGGCTTTAACCTTTTTTTGTCCCTTAATGGAGTTTAAATAGAAGGACTAGGAGGCTTGTTGATTATCCTGAACTTCCCCTACACCCTCTCCCGTAGGGAATTTCATCTTCAGGTTATATGTGAAGACCACCGCCCTCATTTCATTAAGCATTGGTCTTTCGAGGATCACGTTGTACGAGGATGGGTATTTAACCACTAGAAATGTTGTTTACATTGTGGTAAGTTACGGTGGCATTCTCATAATGACTAAAAGAACTATGCTTCTTTTGGCAAACACTCTTGTGCCCGACAAGCCATATAGAGGAGAGTACATTAGCTTAAGCTGATCGTTCCTTAACTTCATCTGCTCGAAGGCATTATAAAAAGGGATGTCCCCCGAGCTCTCATTATCTACCAGGATCCATTCGACATTATAGTTGGCAATGAGGAGGAAAATAACCACGACGTCATCGTGTGGTGTCTGTATCCCTTCTAGGTCATCATATGTAAAGGATATTATTGGATCAGTCTTGACCCGTTTATGAGGTCCACTAACTGATGCCACTGTCTAGGCATAAGCTCTCCTTCAATAAGCGGATTGTCCTCTTGCTGTTGTTCCCTGAAAATGGTTTTGACAGTGCCTATAACTGTGGTGGTGTGACCTTGGTCACTTCAGGGGCGCTTATTACTTCAGCTCTGCCTTCCAAGACTCAGTTTAGGGCTTCGCTTTGGACTATGATGGTCCCAATTTGATCTTTCAGCACTATGCCAGTATAGGAACTTAGGGCAATCTTCATAGTCTTAGAACTGGCAAGGTACAATGTATTCTTTGAAGTACCCCTTTTGGATAAGGGATTCAATCTATTATTTGAAAGCATGGCATTCCTCGGTGTCATGACCATGATCTCTATGGAAACGACACCATTTAATTCGGTTTCCACTCGAGTAGAGTGATTTTGGAGGCCATTAGAGGAGGTCTCGGTCTTGGACGTGCATAAGTATGTTTGTTTTGGAGGCATTTAGTAGGGTGAAGCTTTCAAAGTTGGGGGTGGTTCTTGCCTTTCCTTCTGGGAGAGATCTCTTAGCTAAGCCATCATTTTATTTATTGATGTCTCTTGTTCTCTTTTTCATTCCTTTTTCTCTCTCCCTTCAAAATACCTAATCATATTCAATAATCATGTACTCTTCGACCTGAGCGAGGATGTTGTTCATATCTTTGGGAGGGTGCTTGGTCAGTTTGAAGTTGAAAGATCCTAACTTAAGCCCATTCTAGAAGGCTAAGGTCTGGACTATTAGATCTAGATTCAGAATTTCCCAAGCAGTGGCATTGAACCGCGAGATACACTCTCAGAGACTTTCCCTTTTTGCGCTGAATAATACTAAAGAGACTCTGGGAGGTATTTCGAGGCCCTTACTGCTCAAGAAGTGTGCCGCAAAAGCACGACTTAGCTCTTTAAAGAAGCTGGTACTATCAAGCTTGAAGTGACAGTACCACATGCTGGTAGCCTTCTCTAAAGTTAAAGGAAAGGCTCTGCACATAACAACATCATGGTGGTCTTATAGGGTTAAAGGTGATCCACTGGATCCATGGTACCGTCGTATGCCTTTGTGACTAGCATTCGAAAATGCCGAGGGAGGGGAGCTTCAAGAATCTCTTGAGTTAAGGGAGAATCTTTGGAGCTGAGTTTATTTAGAACATCAGTATTTTTTCCTTTGAAGGCCACATTTATCTTTTGGTCCATATCCTCCAACCTTCTGTCTAGGTCAGTGTGGTTTTTAGAAGTGGAGGAGCCTCAGAACCTAGTCCTCGGGGAAGGCCTAGAGGTGGAGTAATTTTAAGACTTGGTCTTGGAATACGGGGAAGATCTGGTAGCAAAGTTGCTACCAATGGACTTGTTGTGACTAGGCTGTTTCCTCTACCGAGAGCTTTACTGTAAGAAAGGTGGAGGCATGGAATGAAAAACTTTCTCTCTTACCTTGACGGCCAGATTAGTAACAAGACAAGTGAGCTCTTGAAATCACTATTAAAATCTCGAGATAATGGGGTGCAGAGTGGGCGGAGCTTCTTAATTTTCCTAGAGCCTGGGTTCTACCAAATCGTGCTGAGGCACACGCTTGGTTCACCCATCATATGGTTCACTATCACCATTACACTCAGAAATGGCATGTTTAAAGACAGCAAGGAGGTGTGGGTTAGCCTGTTAGTTACGAGTGGATGTCCGTGTGGTAACCGAACTGGTTTCAGTGGTGTTCTTGGTAGGGTTTTTGGGTGGCATCATAACAGATGAGTTCTTGGTCCTTCTAGCGCCAACCTGTTGATACTGAAAATCTACTTGGAATTTGAATAGCCAGGGAGCGAAACCTTCACACACGAAACAAGGAAAACCTAAGAGTCCTAGGACGACCAGAGAGGGTGTGCCTCTGCAGGGGACTCTCTGATGCCTAAATTAGAATAAGGATTTTTAAAATATGGAGGACCAAATTAAATAGAGAGTTGTGTATGAGAGAGTTGAGTGTACCTTTTGACTTGTGAGAGCCCCCTTAAATATATACATTTACACGCCCCCTCAATCTGAATGGGGTGGAACCACAAATAGATTGTTTTTATGTTGAAGAAACATAGGTGAAGATAACCCTTTTGTGAATATATCTACAAGTTGAGCGTCAGTGGAAATATAGTGAATCTGAACATCTTCTTGGACTATTTTTTCATGAACAAAATGAAAATCTATCTCAATGTTCTTAGTGCGAGCATGAAAAACTAGATTAGTCGCAAGATAAGTAGCACCAATAATATTATAGTACACTCAAACTAGATGAATCAAGAACACATGTAAGTCATAGAGAAGCTGACGAATCCAGTAGGTCTCAGCTACAGGTTGTCTATTTGCTTTCTAAGAAATAAGATTCGGTCCAAGAACTGCATAACATGTGGTGGACCAACGACTGTTAATGCAGCTTGCCCAGTTTGCATCTGCATAGAAAGAAATAGAAAAATCCTTTGCAGAAGCAAGACATAATCCTTTGCAATATCAGGTCGGGTCATGGTTAAATACTAAAGACATCCAACCATACTTCTAAATTTAGAGAAATCTACTAGTAGTTCACCCTCGTGTTGTGAAGGTGCGGACTGGAAGGTAGAAAGGTCTTAATGGGTTTTGCAAAAGACATAGAAAATTTAAGTAAAACACCTTTGGTATTGTTGGTATTTGTCTAAGTATCAAACAAGAAAGGAGTTTAGCATCAGGTCACTAGGTGTGTGCCACACCTCAGGAGATCCACGCCTCACATTACAGCAAGGAGAAGTGTTCTAGCCAGGTGTGCGCCTCACCTCAGGAAGGGTACGCTACGGCACCCAGAAGGTGGAGGATGTGTGCCCTAGCTTGGGCCGCGGCCTGCCCTGTTTTGGGCCGCGGTGCCAGGCGTACTAATGCATGTTTTTCCAGCCTTTTGAGATGATGTGTGAGGCATGATCAAAATGCACAAGATCACTTAGACTTGTTGAAGGGCTATGGTTGATTGGTCCTCAAGATCTAAGGGTTGAGATTGACTTCAAGATAGGTTCAAGAAGTGGTGCACTATATAAAGGGTCACCTAGCTTCAATCTCAACATGTGAAAGACATAACTTGTGAAAGTGAGATTAAGTGTAAGAGTACAAAGACACAAACACAAGAGAGACTCATTGTAGAGAGGCTAGTTTTTTAGAGATAGAGTAGTATAGATTAGGGATTCACGGGCCTTGTAAGTGGAATTTTCTTGGGGAAAATTCCAGGGTAACTCAAGTCCTTATCACTTTCTTTTCTCTTCTTTCATTCTTCAAGAACTAGAGGTTTCTTGAAGAGGTGTTGCTGTAATTGTAAGAACTCCATTGATTTAGTGCAGAGAGCTCGGAGGAGCTCACGGGGACGTAGGCACATTGCCGAACCTCAACAACAATTGCTTGTGTTCTTTCTTTGATTGGTTTGATTCTTGTTTTGTTTCGGTTCTATTACAAGTCATTCTAGACTTAGGTGTTTGGAATATCACCACTTGGGCATCTCAAAGGTGATTTCCAACAGGTATATCTAGTTTGAGAGATAAACAAACTGGTGGGATGATGAACCGCTTCAATTCCAAGAAAAATAATGGAGATCACCAAGATACTTCATAGCAAAGTGGTTAGATAAAGTATGAATAAAACAAAAAATGAGTAAGATCAATATATAGGAGTCGAATTATTACCTGTGAGGATAATATCATCAATATATAGGAGTAAGATAAAAGGCCATGAGAGAACCGGCGAACAAACATAGAAGTGTCTGTCCAACTACAAGAAAAATCAAGAGAGATAAGGAAAGAACTAAAGCGGTGAAACTAAACCCTAGAAGACTATTTCAGACCATAGATAGCCTTGTGTAATTTACAGACATGAGAGGGATGAAGGTTATCAACAAAACCAGGAGGTTCTTTCATGTACACAACTTCATCAAGATATCCATGAAGAAAAATATTCTTAACATCCAACTGTTTAATCACCCAATGATGATAAATATCTTAGGATAAGATAGCACATATAGTAGTAGGTTTAACAACAAGACTAAAAGTCTCATGATAGTCAATACCTAGTTGTTGGTAGAATCCCTGAGCGACCAACCTCTTTTTATAGTGCTCCACAGACCAATCAGCCCGATATTTAATCTTGTAAATCCATTTACACCTAACTAAATTTTTCATTGGATCATATCGAACTAGATCCCAAGTGTGGTTAGTTAAAAGCGTATTAAATTCATCAGTTATAGCTGACCTACACTCAAGATTTTTATTTGCTTGAGAAAAATAAGTTGGTTTAGATGGCAAGGTAATAGTGGAAAGAGAGAGTAAGTGTTTAGGCTTGTGAATGCCAGCCTTAGATCGAGTGATCATGGGATGAAACGAAACGGTGGTAGACGAGGGAGAAATAGCAGAGCTAAAGGGAGCAACAGGGGTAGAAGAGGGAAGGACAACAAGACTGGAAGAGGTTGAGGTTGGTGCAAAAGTATCAGTTAGAGGAGACAGTAAGGGAGAAGCTATTGTTGGTGATGGAGAGGAAGTGGTGGACGTAGGTGGGGAAGGAGGATTCACTAAGGAAGAGGTCGAAAATGGAGGCAGTATAGCTAAAGGGCCGGTGGTAGGGAATGGAGACTAAGAGTAAGGAGACTAGACACGAGGTTATTGTGAGACATAAGGAATAAGGTAGAAGAGTGATATAAGGGTCCAATAGTGGTAAGGATAAGTGGAGGAGTAGGAGGTTGGGTAACTGGAGTGGAGATGACAGGTTTAGAGAGAATAAGATATGGAAAGGGAAGTTCATGGAAGATGACATGAAGACTGGTATAGACACAGCTAGTGGTGGGATCAGGACACCTATATCTTTTCTAATTTTGAGCATTGCCTAGGAAGACACATTGAGGTGCAAGTTTGTGGGGAGAATTGGAAATGAGGTTAGGATAACAAGCATACTTGAAAACACGAAAGGTAGAGTAATCAAAAGGTTTAGAAAACAATTTTGTATAGAGAGCTCAATTTTGCAAAACAAGAGTAAGGAGATGATTGATAATGTAGAGTGCAGTGTATTAAGAGAGTGTGTGCCATTTCACTAATGTATCGATGCTTACGTTCAACAACACCATTTTGTTGAGGGTTGTCTAGGCAAGACATACAAAAAGCAATACTATGGTGTGCAAGAAATTGTTTGAAAAGCATTTGGTTATATTCTTTACCTCCATCACTTTGAAAAAAATTATTTTCGTGGAAAATTGATTTTCAATGAGAGCTTTAAAGGTACAAAAGTGTTGAAAAACTTTAGATTTCTTATGTATAGGAAAATTCCAAGAATATCAAGAAAAATCATCCACAAAAATAACATAATAACGATAGGCTAAATTGGATAAAATAGGAGATTACCAAACATCAAAATGTATTAAAGCTAATGGTTGTGCAGTACAATGCTCAATAGAATCAAAAGGTAAACGTTTAGAATAAGATAGCTAGAGAGAGAAGCTCTCAACTGTGAACAGTGCTGCCTATGGTCTCCAGTTCATCTCTCCTCCTTCTCCACCTCATTTTGTGCCATTCTTTCAGCCTTGTTCAGCATGGGGAAGAGGAAACCTCCTAGGAAACCTCCTCTCACAATCCAGGAACAAAATGATCTGGAATATGTCCAGAATCATTTCAAGAAAAAAGCTGCTACAATAGCTTTGTCGCGAGAAGAAGTTGCAGCCAGTGCTAGCTTGGATGGAGCCAAGGGACCATCCATAGGATCAGCATTCTCTTCCTGCTCCTTGGGAGAGAAGGATTCCCAACCCTTAGGGTTTCAAATGGAAGATTCTAGCTCGGGCAAGAATAGAAGCTCTGCTAGAGCTTCAAAGGTGAACAGTATCAAAGTTCAAATGCAAAGCAATGCAGCTAGCCAAACATTGCAAGAAGAGTCCTTAGACATTGAAGATGAGAACCTAAGCTCCTTTGGTGAGAGTGTAGAAGGCTCTGGTCAAATGGAGTCATATTCTTCAAGTGAAGAAGATGATGCAAGCTGTGAAGCTATTGTTCATGGAACTGTTCATGGTAGAAAGCCTGCTGCAAGGCAAGGTAGGGAAGAGGAATGCAGTGAGTCTAGACCTCACTCACCCTTGAAGAATGTGAGCCTTCAAGCTGACTCAAGAAACAATATAGCCTCCCCTGATCCGGGTCCTGTAGGAGCCCAGCATATCTTCAAGTCTAAGGGCAAGAGGCCTGCAAATGTTGAGGAGGCCAAGAAAGCTCCTTGGGTCAGCCTCTTTGCAGAGAATAGGATTCAAAGTAAGGATCTCCAGCTCTCCTCCATAGCCAGTGAGGGAGGAATAGTCAGAGTCACTCAGGAAGACATGCTTGAAGTGTTTGATGATCAATCTTTCTGCTTGGTGGGATATTTTGCAGGGATGTTTCCTGGGAAGGCTACCCTCAAACTGCTCACTGACTCCTGGAAGGTAAGAGTCTCCACTCAGTTCCATGAAAACGGTTGGATAGTATTTAAATTTGATAATGAAGATGCTAGTTTAAAAGTGCTACAAGAAGGCCCATACCATGTGTATGGTAGGCCTTTACTCTTGAAGTCAATGCCTAATATGTTCAAGTTTGGCAATGAGGAAATCACCACCATTCCTGTTTGGATTCAACTAAAGGGCTTGCCCTGGAGCTATGGTCAGCTAGCTGCCTTAGTAAGATTGGTACCTTAATTGGGAAGCCCTTATATGCTGACCAATTCACAAGGACTAAAGAGAGAATATCATATGCTAGATTGCTGGTTGAAATGGATGTAGCTAAGGATATGCAATTCTCAATTCCATTGACCCTCCTCAATGGAGATTCATTTGAACTAAAGATCTGCTATGAAAACCTCCCTAGATACTATTCAAAGTGTAAGGTTGTAGGGCATGACCTCCACTCTTACAGCCAGAATGCCAACCTTGAAAGGGGTAAAAAGCCAAATGAGAAAGGGAAAGAGCCTGCTAGAAAAGAAGGATCCAAGGCTAAGGGTGGTAAAGCCAAAGAGACTAGTGACCAGGCTGTGGAGCCTAGTAGAGAAAGGGAAAGATTGGATGAGCTTGAAAAGGATGATCCCAACTACGAGCCTAGAGAAGCTGGCCAAGAAGAGAATGGGGTTAGCTTAGAAGATCAAAGACTCAATGTCTTAAGAGGGGTGGGGGTCCAGGATGCTAACCCCCCAATCCCTATGGTGGCTGATCTCAAATCTCCCAACCTTCCTGACCCTCCCAACATGGATCCTAAGGAAAAATCTGGGCTAGTCCAAGGCATTAATGTAAGAGACAGTGGGCCAAGGGTTCAAGGGGGTGATGGTTTTCAAGCAGTCAAGAGAAGGAAAGGCAGAATAGACCAAAAAGAAACACATCCATCTAGGAAGGGAGGGTATGCCTCCCTACCTCACAAATGATAGTTGCTTGCTGGAACATCAGGGGCTTTCACAATCCCCTGAAGCACAATGGGGTGCTAAACCTCATGAAGAAGCACAAGATAGATGTAATGGGGATTTTGGAAAGTAAGCTTGATAAGACAAAGCCGTTAAAGATCATGAGGAACAAGCTCAATGGGTGGAGCCAGGCAAACAACTTCTCCACTCACTCTTCAGGCAAAATTATGCTTCTTTGGAACCCCTCCAAGGTCATTGTATCTATTATTGATTCTTCCCCCGAAGTTATCCATTGTAATGTGACTTGTTTAATCTCTTCATGTAATTTTGTGACTAGTTTTGTGTATGGGTTCAACTCCATTGTATCAAGGAGGCCCTTATGGGACAACTTATGTAATTTTGAATATGACTTATCTTCCCCTTGGCTTGTCTTGGGTGATTTTAATAATGTGTTTGCCATTGATGAGAAAACTAATGGGCTGCCTGTAACAGATTATGAAATTAGAGACCCCTCATTTTGTTGTAGGGAAACTGGTCTGTTTGATGTAAATGCAAGTGGTTGCTTCTTCACTTAGTCCAACAACAAAGTGTGGTGCAAGTTGGATAGAGAAATGGTAAACAATGTGTGGTTCCAAAAGGGGATGAGAGCTCAAGCTTCATTTCTGCCTGCTGGGTGCCTCTCTGACCACTCTCCTTGTATAGTTAGATTGATGGATGAGGTTGGGGGGGTAGGAGATCTTTCAAGTTTTTCAACATGTGGGCTGATCATGAGAAATTCATGGACCTCATTAGCACTCACTGGGGCTGCCCTGTGAGGGGCACCAAACAGTTCATCTTATGTAAGCTTTTGAAAGGCCTTAAACCCCATCTTAAAGACCTCAATAAGAAGCACTTTAGTCATATCTCTAAGAGAGCCTTGGAGGCTGCTACCAAGCTGTCTGGAATGCAGCAAGATCTACATGACAACCCAAATGATACTGACTTATAAGTGAGGGTGGAAAATGCTAAATTAAAAGCTTTCCAGCTTGCAGAAGCTGAGAGAAGCTTCTTGTCCCAGCAAGCTAAATGCAAATACCTACTCAATAGTGATAGGGGGACCAAGTTTTTTCATGCCTTGGTAAAGAGGAAATCTACAAAGAATCATATTGCTACTATAAGAAATGCAAATGGTTGCCAAACTAATTCTGAAGCTGAAGTGGTTCAGGAATTTTCCAACTTCTACAAGGAGCTTCTAGGTTCCTCTAGAAGATGTAACCCCATTGAGATGGATGTTATTAGAGATGGGCCTGTCCTTCAAGAGAGCCAAGCTGAAGAGTTGGTCAAGAATATAACTGAGGAAGAGATCAAGGCTACTTTGTGGAGTATAGGGGAGGATAAGTCCCCTGGACAAGATAGGTTCTCATGTAAATTCTTCAAGAAAGCTTGGGAGGTTGTCCACTCTGAGATTATTGAGGCCGTTCAAGAGTTCTTCCTGAGTGGGAAACTTCTAAAGCAGATCAATCACTCTTCTCTAGTCCTGATTCCCAAAGGCAAGTATGCCTCTACAGTTGAGGAATTCAGGCCAATTGCCTGTTGTAATGTGATCTACAAGGTTATCTCCAAGATTCTTGCTTCAAGATTAGCTCCCTGCTTGAATCTCATTGTCAACCCTGCACAGGCTGCATTCATAAAGTCTAGAAGTATGGCTGAAAACATATACCTGGTTCAGGAGCTTCTTAGGAAGTATTGTAGGAAGAGGATCCCTCCTAGGTGCATGATCAAGATAGACCTCAGGAAAGCTTATGATACTGTGGAATAGGAGTTTCTCGACAGGCTGCTTGAGGGGCTGGAGTTCCCTACAAAGTTCATAGGCTGGATTAGGGAATGTGTTTCTTCCACAACATATTCCTTATCAATCAATGGTAGCCTGCATGGTTTCTTCATAGGCAGAAGGGGTCTGAGACAAGGTGATCCTATATCTCCCTACTTATTTGTTTTGAGTATGGAATACCTATCTAGGCTTTTCAAGAGGTTGAAAGAGGAAGATGGTTTCAGATTCCACCCTAAGTGTGACAAACTCAAGATCACCCACCTGGCCTTTGCTGATGATCTGATTTTATTTGCTAGGGGGAGGCAAAATCAGTGGGGATGCTAATGGAGTGTGTCAGCACCTTTAGTGAGTGTATAGGGTTAAAGGCTAGCCTTGCAAAATCTAACATCTTTCATGCTGGAGTTAAGCCTGATGAGCTAATGGAAATTAGAAGATGCACTGGTATGGAGTATGGATGCCTCCCTTTCAAGTACCTTGGGGTCCCTCTTGCCTCTACAAAGCTAAATGCTACCCACTATGCCCCTCTCATTGAGAAAATTTCAGGCTACATTAGTGCATGGGCTGGTTTCTCTCTATCTTATGCTGGGAGAACTGAACTCATCAAGTCAGTGCTCCGAGGAGTGGAGTGCTTCTGGCTAGCAATCTTTCCTATCCCAGGTAACATACTTGAGAAGATTGTCAGGCTTTGTAGAAGCTTTCTGTGGAATGGTAAAAATGGGGGCATGAGGAAAGCTCTTGTTGCTTGGGCTGACATTTGCAAACCTAAGCTTGAAAGGGGTCTTGGTCTGGTGGAGCTCAAATCCTGGAACAAAGCTCTCCTTACAAGAGTCTTGTGGAACATTCATATGAAAAAGGACTCCCTATGGATCCAATGGGTCCAGCATTACTACCTTGTGCACAGATCCATATGGGAGGTCAAGGCATGCAAGGGGGACTCCTCTCTTTGGAAGAGGATTCTGGAAATCAGAGATGAGATGGCTGGACAACCACCTTGTGCCCTGTAAGCTGCCAATAAGCTGATGGAGTGGAAGCAGAATGATGAGTTGAGCATTAAGAAAGTGTACAATGCAATGAGACAGAAAGGCAATGAGGTCAGATGGGCTTCCATGGTCTGGAATGGGCTCTACCCTCCCAAACAATCATTCATTCTTTGGCTGGCAATAAAGAACAGGCTCCTCACCAAAGACAAGCTTTATCTTGAAGGTAATGACAAGCTGTGCCCTCTATGCTCTGATCAGGAAGAGAACAAAGAGCACCTCTTCTTCTCTTGTAGAGTCAGCAAGGAAATCTGGGTATCCATCATCAAATGGCTGGGCAACAGGAGGCAAATGATAACAATTGAGAGTGCCGTTAGATGGACACTAAAAGTGAAAGGTACTGGCCCCCCTGCTGTGGCTAGGAAGTCAGCCCTTGCTAGTACAGTCTACAACATTTGGCTTGCCAGAAATGCCAAAATTTTTGACAAGGCCCCTGTCACACCTGCCAGCATAGTAAAGAAGATCTAGAATGACATCTACAGAATTGTCTATGCTGCTTGTCCTGAGCACAGGCTACTGCTTTAGATTCTGCCCAGAAAGTTCCTTGCCCCTTAAGTATGGTGTTTGGTTCTCCTTCTTGCTTTGTTTCCCTTGTATTTCCCAGGGTATGCCCTGGTTTGTATTGTTCAGTTTGGCTCCCCCTTACTATTTTGCTTTATTGGGTATTTCCTGGGTATGCCCTGCTCCCATGTAAACTTTTGGTTGGTTGTTTTTGTGAGGGCTGCATGTTAAGGTCAGCTAGATACTTTGTTGATCCCATGTTTGGGATTTCTTGTTTTGTTCTTTAGGCTTTGTATTAGCCTCTTATTTTGTTGTATATGCCTCACTTGTATATCTCCTGGGTATGCCCAGTGCTTTTTGTACATTTTTTATCAATCAATACATGTTTATTTACAGATAAAAAAAAAGCTAAACGTTTAGACTTGCCTAACTGACACTCAGAACAAAAACCAGATTATTTAGAAGACAAATAAATATTCTTATGAGTTTGTAAAAGAGATAACACATGAGGACCTAAATGATGTAGCCTATGATGCCAAACATCATCAGAGACTTTATGAGAGACTAATGCTAGAGGGGAGGTAGTGACCAAATTTGGAGGAATAGGGTATAAATCACCATCACTAGAGGATTTGAAAAGAGTAGTCCTCGTAATCTTGTCCTTAATAACAACATGAGAGGCATCAAATTTAGCATAACGGTTGTTATCGGAATATAAAAGTTTAATAGAAAGTATATTGTAAGATAATTCTGGTACACACAAAACATTGTTAAGGTGAAGAGGTTTAGTGGATGTGCATAAGAAAGTAGAACCAACATTATTAATATCAAGTAATTTACCGTTACCAACCAAAATTTTAGTTTTGGCAACATAAGGTGTAAGGTTAATAAGTATACTTGATTGAGGAGTCATGTGAGTTGAAGCGATCATATCAGGGTACCACTAAGCAGCTTTAGATTTACTAAAAGACATAGTAGCAAACGATTTTGGAAAGTCATGAGAGATAACAACATAATTGAACCGGTGTGGATAATTGAGAGCAAGGTGACTTATGATGTGACAAATCTGACATGGCGTGGAGGAGGACTCATAATGCAGTCCCAATAGACTTTTATGACTGTAAGAGGAAGTACTAGCAAAGAAATAAAATATAGGAGAATAATTAAATGAGTAATTGTTGGTATTTGTCCAAGGATTAAACAGGTTGAAGAATGAGGCTTCTGGAGCTTCTGGCGCCGCGACCTACAGCAAGGGAGAAAAAGTCCTCCACCAGTGTGCACCGCGGCCCAGCCTTAGTGAGCCGTGGCCTCCAGCAGATGGGTCACTTCTGGGCAGTGTGCGTCGTGGCACAGGTTGGTGTGCGCCGCGGTGTCCAGCACATGGAGGAGTGGTGTCCTGTTTTGAGCCTCGGTCAGCCCTGTTCTGGGCCGCAGCGCCAGGCACACTGATGCTTGGTTTTCTAGCACTCTCAAATGATGCGTGGGGCTTGATCAAAATGCACAGGATCACTTATGATTGGTCCTTAAGATTTAAGGGTGGAGATTGACTTCAAGATAGGTTCAAGAAGTGGTGCACTATATAAAGGGTCACCTAGCTTCAATCTAAACAAGTTGCAAACACAAGATCATCATACGAGAGAATTCAAGTGCAAGTGTGAGAGTGCAAAGATACAAAAACACAGGAGAGGCACTAGAATAGATCTCAAAGAGAGACTGGTTGTTGAGAGAGAGAGTAGTATAGATTGGAGAGAAGGGTTTTGTAATAGTTCCTTATCACTTTCTGTTTTCTCTTCTTTTTCTTTAAGAACTTAAGATTCTTGAAAAGGTGTTGCTGTATCTGTAAAGAACTCTTTGATTTAGTGCAAAGAGTTCGGAGGAACTCACAGGGACATAAGCTATTGCTGAACCTCGATAACAAATTGCTTGTGTTCTTTCTTTTCTTTGATTTCTGTTTCTATTCTGATAATTACAAGTCATTCTAGACTTGGGTGTTTGGAAGATCACCACTTGGGCATCTTAAAGGTGATACCACAACAGTGGTATCAGAGTTAGAGGAGATACCACAACAATGGTATCAGAGCTTTGGACAACTGGTACCAAAGCAAGAATGGGGTAAAGATCAAGATCTGATCGTGTTCTTGAGGGTGATTCAAGAACAGTATTGAGATCAATCTCTGATCGTGTTCTTGAGGTTTAGAAGAAGTTGGATAACAATTGTGGGTGTTGCATAAATCTGGGATTTTCTTCGCAAGATGGCTTCAAATTTCATTGTTGAGAAGTTTGATGGAAAGAGAGACTTTGCCCTTTGGAAGCGGAAGATCAAGGCGGTTCTTATGCAACAAAAGGTGGACTTGGCGATTGGAGAAGATGACGCTTTTCCAACAAGTATCACAGAGGTCCAGCGGATTGAGATGAAGAAAATGGCTTACAGCACCATTTTCTTGTACATGTCAGATAGTGTGACAAGGGAGTGCAAAGACTCGGAAGATCCAACTATCATATGGAAGAAACTAGATGAGTTGTTTCTTACCAAGACTCTCCCTAATAAGATATATCTTCTTAAAAGAATCTTTGCTGTTAAAATGGATCCTAATAAAGAGTTGCAAGATAATCTTGATATGTTTAATAAGCTAGTTCAAGATTTGATTAGCTGTAGCATAACATTCCCGGATGAACAATTGGCTGTTATTTTGTTGAATTCTCTTCCTGATTGTTTTGATAATTTGATTAACGCAATTGAATATGGAAGAGATACATTAACCAAGGAAATTGTGATCAATGCTATAAGGGCTCATGATTTCAAAGCTAAGATGAGGGAAGCATCAATTGGAGAAGAGCTGTTCGTTAGAGGAAGGCCAGCAACTCGGAATGGCAGTAGCATCCATGGTAACTACTGGGAGAAATCAAAGGGTAGAGGGCAGCATGGGAGATCGCATTCCAAACCGAAGTTTGGAGGAAGGCGATGCTTCTACTACAACAAGGAGGGCCATTTCAAGAAAGATTGGCAGAAGAAGATGTGGGATGTGAGAGGAATAAGCCATACCAACAATGGAGAGGATTTGGTTGCCAAAGGAGAATAGCAAGATGATGTTCTTGTTGTGTTCTCAAATGTGAGCGGGAGGCAAGGCAGCAAGAAATAGATAATGGATTCTGGGTGCACTTATCACATTTGCCCTCACTGGGATTGGTTCAAGAATTTCAAGGAAACCAATGATGAAAAGGTTTTCTTGGGGAATGATACTTCTTACCAAGTGAGGGGGATAGGAGACATCCAATTGAGGATGTTTCATGGAGTCACAAGGCTATTGCAGAATGTGAGGTATCTTCCGAATTTGGGAAGAAATTTGATCTCATTGGGGCAGTTGGATTCCATGGGGTACACATACAAAGCAGAGGGAGGAAAGATCAAGGTAACCAAAGGATCTTTGGTAGTGATCAAAGCAGCAATAAAGGATGGTCTCTAAGAGATGATTGAAGAGACAGAAATCAAGGATCAAGCAACAAGCTTGATGGCTGAGATGGATAGGGCAGTGATGAGTGCTAAAAATTACATGTTTTAGCCCCTTAGTTTACATTTGTTGAGTTCTTAGTTATGTTATTTCATACTATTTTATCTATTTTATGTGTTTTATGTGTTTTTATAGGTTTTAGAATAAAATGAAGCAATGTGCAAACTACAGGGCTTAAAGAGCAAAAGCTGAGGATGCCTAGTGCGATCGAGCACACAGGACATGCGATCGATCGCACCTGTGATTGTGCGCACAAGGCATGAGATCAATCGCACCTGCGCTTGAGCACACCAGACTTGCGATCGATCGCAAGTGACTCGCACTTCCCACATTGGAGAGGAAACATTTGCAGTATCATATATATTGCAGTGCACTATGATACACTCAAGAGCAACAGGGCTGTGATCGATCGCAGTTGACCAACCATCCCACATCGGATAGAAAGCACTTACAGCTCGCCAGACACATTACATCGCACCATACTGCGATCGATCGCAAGGGGCAGTATCCCACATTGAATTTATAGCTCATTGTACTCCAGAAATTCCCTTATATAAACACTACCCCACTTCATTATTCAGTAGGCAGTCTGGTGGATTTCTATTAGCATTCTAGTAGATCTCCTAAGGGCTTTTGCCACCACCGGGGGAAGTGCTGTCCAACAGCGTGTGGAATTTCTCCCAATGCACAGTCAGTTTTAATTCTTTTCAAGTTTTTAATGCTTAGCACTTTTTATTGTGAAATTTAGTTTCATGAACATGAGTGGCTAAAATATTCAGCTGAGGTTGAAGATGAAGCCTCGCCATTGTTTAGCATTATATTTTCAGCTATGTTCATACAATTCTGATATGTTTAGTTTAAATGTTCTATTTCAATTGTTTGAGTAAATTCTTACGATTGATAGTTTTTTAAGTTCTGTTGGATATTCTGTGTGTTTCATCTGATGGACACATCGAATCCTTTTCGATTAAATTGGATTTCCTTTGTGATTTGTTAAAAGCGGATACATTGGATGCTTTTGGTTTAATTGGGATATTCGTTGATTTTTGTTTAAAGTTGGATTCATAGAATGTTTTGATAGATTATTTTTATATAGAACATAAAGATATATGCTTTACTTTGGTTGGGTGGATTCAGAAACCTTAGTGTTTTCATCATTAGTTATTAAATCAATTTAGTTTAGTTTATATTTGTTTTGCAAAATATAATTCATAACTCGGAACTAGGTTAAAATAAGGTTAGTTTAGATAAAAAGTTATTTTCACAACACATTCCCAGTGGATTCGACCTCGCACTTACACAACACTATATTGCAAACGACTCGTGCGCTTGCGAGTAATTTAAAACTCACAACAAGTTTTTGGCGCCGTTGCCAGGGATTATTTTTGTTTGTGAAATTTTTGTGTAAATTGATTTTATTTTTCTATTAGTTTAGTTAGCATTTTTGTTTTATTTTATTTTGCTGCTTCTGCTAGTTAGTTTGTTTTACTGTTTTCTGTTTGGTGTATGCTTGGTCGGAGATCCCTGAATTTAGAATTGACACCTTTAGATCCCGATTTAGAAAGAACTCTTAGGAGTCACTTGCTGAACAAGAGACAATTGAGATGGGAGAAAACTTGAGGAACCAAGAGCAACTTGGAGCGTGGAACGTGGACTCCACCACGTCCCTGAGAGATTTGTTCGCACCAGTTGTGACTAACTCATCTTCCTGCATCGTGTTGCTACCCACCAATGCTACCCATTTTGATTTAAAGCCACATGTCATCCAACTCCTACCCTCATTTCATGGCTTAGATCTTGAAAATCCTTACAGTCATATAAAGAAGTTCAAAGATATTTGTGCCACATTCAAGTTCTAGAACTTTTCTGAGGAGTCAGTCCATCTTAGACTTTTCCCTTTTTCTCTTCATGATAGAGCTAGGGCATGGTTGGATTCCAACACATCCGGGTCTATTACATCTTGGGAAAATTTGCTGAGTAAATTCTATAATAAATTTTTCCCAATGTTTAGAGTGAATGAGTACTGAAAGGAGATTAGTTCTTTCACTTAGGAGGAGGATGAGAAGTTTTGTGAGAGTTGGGAGCATTTTTAAAGAGTTACTGATTAGATGCCCTCCACATGGATATGAGAAGTGGAGACTTGTTCAGTTCTTCTACCAAGGGTTGACTTAACCCAACCGTAGCATGATCAAGTCTATGAATGGGGGGCATTCTTAAGTCTGACAGGGGATGAAGTATACAAGGCATTGGACAAACTGTCTGACAACTCGCAGCAGTGGGATTTTTCAAGCTGTCGGGATAAGTCCATTCGTGCTCCTAGGAAAGGAGGCATCTATGAGATTAAGGAGGAGACTGACTTGAAGATAAAGATAGATGCTCTCACCAAGAAAATTGACACTCTCACTATGGACAAGTCCATCAATGCTGCCAATACAATTAATGACGATTGTTGTTCCATCTGTGCTAGTCCTATGCATTTAGCACATAATTGTCCATCTATGCTGGCTTTTACCGAGTGTCCCACGGAACATGTAAACGCTTTCAATGACTATCGGAGGCAATCAAGTGGATCATACTCTGTTACTTACAATCCAGGGTGGCGGAACCACCCTAATTTTTCATGGAAGCATAATCAATCGCTGAATCAGGGAGGAGCCCCTCATCATGCTCACAATCAATACCCTCATGGATTGCCTCCACCAATTCCAAGTCATGGTCGCTCAATCCATCCAACACCAGCGTCTGCTTACTATACTCCCACTCAAGCGCCAACGCTGGTTTCACAGTCATTGGAGGACACCTTCAAGGAGTTCATGAAGATGACCGGCCAATCCATTAGCAAAGTGAGGAGTGCGACAATAGTAAACACCCAAGCGATTGCCAATCTAGAGAGTCAAATGGGGCAAATCATAAGTCACTTAGGTGAAAGAGAAAAGGGAAAGTTCCCCAGTCAACCCGTGCCCAACCCGAAGAGACAATTTATGGTTAGAAATTCATCAACTTCTACGCACGAGGAGGAACAAGTGCAATCGATTGTCACATTAAGGTCTGGGAGACAAGTGGACAATCGAGTGGAAGAGAGCCCTGCTATGCAGCAAGGGAAAGAAAGTGGCAACAAAGAGAAGAGAGATACTGAGCCATCTATAGCCACTCCTACTGTGAATGACCCTCCTAGGTCGTTTTTACCTAAAGCACCTTACCCTGAGAGATTACAAGCGCCCAAGAAATGAGGGAAGTTTGAAGAAATTCTGGAGGTGTTCAAGCGAGTTCAAATCAATATTCCACTTTTGGACGCCATCGAGCAAGTGCCATCATATGTCAAGTTCTTAAAGGACTTGATCACTATCAAGAGGAGGATGAATGTCCCGAAGAAGGCATTTTTGACTGAGCAGGTTAGCTCAATCCTTCAGTGCAAGCTGCCGATCAAGTATAAGGACCCATGGTGTCCTACCATCTCTTGCATGATAGGAGTCAGCCAGATTGAGAGGGCTCTATCGGATTTAGGAGCCAGTGTGAATCTTCTACCCTATTTAGTCTATTTGCAGTTGGGGTTAGGAGAATTAAAGCCCACATCCACAACACTTCAATTGGTTGACAGGTCAGTGAAAATACCACGGGGAGTGGTTGAAGACGTTTTGATAAAGGTAGATCAGTTTTATTTCCCCATGGATTTTATTGTGCTAGATACAGAGCCAGTCCAGAATATAGGGATTCAGATATTGGTGATTCTAGGGCAACCATTCTTAGCCACAGCTAACGCCCTAATCAATTGTAGGACAGGGGTGATGAAGATTTCCTTCGAAAATATGACAGTGGAGTTGAATATTTTTGATATCACTAAGCAACCACTGGAATTTGCCGAAGTGAGAAATATATGCTTAATAGAGGAGATTATTGAAGAGACAGTGGATGAATCAAGCATGGAGGACCCCCTGGAGGCATGTTTTGCTCAGTTTGGAGAGGATCTAGATTTGGATAAGTTACTTAAGCAAGCAAATGCCATTTTAGAGTCTGCTCCTATGGAGAGTAGTGAGAAGGAAGAGACTGAAGAACTTGAGCCTCCTAAGAAGGAACTTAAACCTTTACTGGACAATCTTCAGTATAAGTTCCTAGGTCCAGTAGTGACTTTGCCTGTGATTATAGCTTTAGATTTGGTTGAGGCTCAAGAAGAGAAATTATTAGATGTTTTGAGAGAGCACAAGGAAGCTATAGGCTGTACTATTGAGGATATCAGGGGAATCAGCCCCTCGTTGGTAATGTACAAGATACATTTGGAGGAGAATGCCAAGTCATCGAGGGAGCCACAAAGAAGGCTCAACCCAGCTATACAAGTGGTTGTAAGGGCAGAAGTAATTAAGCTGTTAGATGCAGGGATCATTTATCCCATCTCTGATAGCAAGTGGGTGAGTCCGATTCATGTCATGCCCAAGCGAGCTGGATTAACAGTAGTAAAGAATAAGGACGACGAGTTGGTGTCAACTCGTGTTCAGTCAGGGTGGAGAGTGTGTATAGACTACCGTAAACTGAACGCTGCGACAAGGAAGGATCATTTTCCACTCCCATTTATTGATCAGATGGTGGAGTGCTTGGCTGGGCACGAGTATTATTGTTTTTTGGATGGTTATTCTGGATATAACCAAGTCCCTGTGGACCCCAAAGATCAAGAGAAGACAACATTTACCTGTCCTTTCGGGACATTCGCCTTCCGTCACATGCCCTTTGGGTTATGCAATGCACCTGCTACTTTTCAGCGGTGCATGGTGTTGTGCCGATTATCCACCTAAATAAATAAGTCAATAATCGTACTCGTTTTACTTGCAAGTGCACAAGGTCAACAATGTAGCATAGTGTGCGAATGCAAGATCATCTCCACAGGGATTGGTAAATTTAACTTCAGAATTAGCTTCGCAGTAATAAAAAGATAAAAATAATAAAAGAGTTGATTTTGATAAAGATAAAATACTAAAGATAAAGGCGTAGGGGCTTGATATCCACCACTAATTATGCTACCACAGTACAACAGTATGCAAATGCTTTACTCATGCCATGTATACCTACTGGTTGCCAACCTAAGGGCATGGTATCTACTCCTTAAGCTATTGATCTCCCTAAGCAACGAGTTAGGCATGGTATCTACTCTAACTCTTTTCTTCCTTAAGGGATTCAGCCTGGTATCTTCTTGAGTTGTTCCTTAAGAAAACATAAGTACTATGGAAATCGACAACCACATGAGACCTAGGGCATGGTATCTACTCCCGGTTTCCCATGTTGATTAACCCTGGTATCCGGATAAGATATCCCTTGTTACTAATGTTAGACCCAGGACTCAGCCATCCAAATTGATCTAACTAACAAGTCCATACCACATGCACATATTGATCAGACATATACATATGAGGAATTTAAATAAAAGCTGGTATTAATCAAGTTTAAGCAACACAACATAAATATCGCAAGGCGCCAATACTAAATTTATTGAGTAAACATAATTAGGGCTTCAACCAAGCCCTACTAAGAATTTAATTACACATAATAAAATAAAAAGGAAAGAAGAAACCCGAGAGAAGAGTCGTCAATTCCGCTCCACGGTCTCCTTCTCCAAGCTAAAGCAAAAGATAAAAGAATGGATCTAAGAAGTGATCCCCCCAAGAGGTGATGCCACCAAGAGGTGATCCTTTTGTGTGTGATTTACAAGTGTATTTATAGGTCTTTGAGAAGTCCTAATCGGCTCATGAGTTCCTAAACTTTCCTAAAATGCAAAACTCTTTTATTTCCAAAATAGAGTTATTTCCAAAACAGGGTTCTGCAGTTTACTGTTCACGCCCATACATGTGCGCTCGATCGCATATGTGGTGCGCTCGATCGCAATGCTGCGCTCAATCGCACAAAGGAGTGCGCTTGATCGCAATCTAGCCAGTAGCTGCTCCAGGATTTCCAGATTTCTTCCTTTAAGTGCCAAAAATGCTTCTTTTTCTCCAAGACCCTATAAAAACGTGTAAAACACAAAAGTGAAGTAAAATAGACTAAAACATATAGATAAAGAACTTAATAAATGTAAATTAAGGGGCTTAAATATGAATATTTAAGCTCCTATCACACCCCCAAACTTACATATTGCTAGTCCCTTAGCAATACAAAACCAAAAACTAAATGAAAAACAAAGACGCAAAGATAAATCCAATGCTCATGGTGTCCAACAAAAGTTTAGGTTTCACACAAAACTATGATGTGCATTCATGAGCAAGGTTAACAAGTATAAACACATCTTTGCAATGAATACGAGTTTTGAATGCAAATCACTTTCATGAGGCAGGTTAAGACATCACAAGTTTAACTGAGTGTGTGGTGGACTAGCACATAAAAGATTGGGTTTCAAAATAACTCTAATGTGTAGTGTTTCGATGACTCAAGATTTACCAAATTTTCTATTAGAATCAACAAAGATGGCATAGATTTTCTTCTTTTCTTTTATTTGTGAGATTTTTGCCAAGTTAGTTCCCTTAAGCTTTCTATTTGACTCGTGTAACGAGCGTTTAGCCAATGACTCCCAAACCAGATGGTTTTAGGGCATTAGGTGTAGAAACACTCCTAAGGGCTTACTAACTCGAGTAAAAAAGGCTACGAAACTAACTGATCTTAATGCTATCGATCAGAATATTCCACCTTTCGACGTGACACTCACTGCTTACTGAGGCAAGAGGGCCAGTTACTCAATGGAAAGTTCTTTTTAATGATCTTTAGGAGCATTTTTTTTTCTTTTCTTTTTGAGCAATAACGAACTTTTTTTATTTTCTTATGCCACCCGCGTTAATCTAATAGGTCATCTGGTTCACAGTCAAGCAAAAGAAACATACAAATCAAAATTACATGCCATACCCCACACAACTATGTGCTAATGTGCTCATGTTTAGTTTAAGTCGAACTTGTGAATCCTTAAATGCCTAAAAGAAAGTGATTATGGTTCAAAACTTAATTATTGGCCCATATGTTCAAGGTGTTAAGCTCACTTATGAAGTCGAATCATATTGTTTGTTTAGAACACCCAAAAATTTTGGAACGGAATGAACATGTATTTATCTATGAAAAACAACAAAACAAAAAAAACTGGGACAAGGTGTGTGTGAATGTGTCTCCCATACCCCCAAACTTAAATTATACATTGTCCCCAATGTGTGAATAACAAGGAAAGAGCTGACTTGGGAGATGGAGAACTAGCTAGGTTGGCATGGCTCATAGCGTACCCCCAAACTTGAACGGATGCACACATTGTCCCTAAAAAATAAAAATTGACGTAATACGGGAAAACAGGAAGTAATAAAAATAAATAAATAACAATAAATACAAGAAATAATAAAAATAAAAGGATAAGTTGTGGGGTGCCTCCCATGAGCGCTAAGTTTAACGTCTTCAGCCGGACCAAGCCTTATTTTTCCCCAAAACTACGAGTGGCAGCAGCTAGCATAGGAAATGTCTTATTCTCTCCCATATAAGCATACGGTAAGTGCTCTGACAACTGCTTGAATTCCAAGTTAGGTGCCTGTACAATAGAAGGGAAAATAATATTAGTAGGCACATGATGGTCAAATGGATCGGTGTACTTACTTGGATGCTTTGGAAAGGCCTCAAGGAGGTGCATAGTGTCAATGATGTCATCAGTAACATCCTTGCATTTGGGCTCAATATCCGATCTTGGGACACTATAGATAAGAGCAGTTTCTATTGGATCAACGTGATGGACCTTGGATGTGGATGCTTGTGCAGGCTCATCAGCACCGATGATCTTACCATTTGTTAGAGTTGTCACGACATTTAGTTGTTGATGTCCTCTTGGAGTAGGTAGTGGTTGGACTGGAAGTTCATCCCACTTTCTTTCACTTAGCTCCTTAGCCAATTGCCCCATTTGTTCCTCGAGTCTTTGAATGGCTTGCTCATGTTTTGTAGTGGTTTGTCTTTGCTCAGCCATGAACTGTTCTTGTGAAGTCATCAATTGCCTCATAAGACTTTCTAGGTCATTATTTTCTGATTCCGACACTGGTTGGGCTGCTGGTTGGAAGTATTGTTGCTGTCCTTGAACATTTTGAGTGTTGCTCCATGAGAGGTTGGGGTGGTGCTTCCATCCAGGATTGTAGGTATTTGTATATGTATTGTGCGGTCCCTCATAATTTGCTTGCTCTTGATCTGCATATGAATACAAAGGGTAAGTGTTAGTAGTGTGATCAAAACGAGAACATATAGCATATACCTGGAGTGGTTTGCCTCGCGGACTAGGTGATATGTTTTGACTAGTCATGGCATATATGAGCATATCTAGCTTCCTCTCCATAGCATCTAGACAAGTATATTGAGCTTCTGTCATTGGTGCTTCTCCCTTTGAATGAATTAGTTGAAAAGCTTCAGTGCAGCAGTTTTAGTACTGCTGCTCGGGTACTCTCTGGACCTTTTGCGCTCGAGCGCACCCTGAACTGTGCTCGATCATACTGGGCTTGCAAGATCAACAGTGTAGTATAGTGTGCGAATGCAAGATCATCTCCACAGGGATTGGTAAAGTTCAATTTAGAATTATATTCGCAATATAAAAAGATAGAAATAATAAAAGTGTTGAGAAATAATAAAGATAAAATACTAAGGATAAAGGCGTAGGGACTTGATATCCACCACTAATTATGCTACCACAATATAACAGTATGCCAATGCTTTATTCATGCCATGTATACCTACTGGTTGCCAACCTAAGGGCATGGTATCTACTCCTTAAGCTATTGATTTCCCTAAGCAACGAGTTAGGCATGGTATCTACTCTAACTCTTTTCTTCCTTAAGGGATTCAGCATGGTATCTGCTTGAGTTGTTCCTTAAGAAAACATAAGTACTATGGAAATCGACAACCACATGAGACCTAGGGCATGGTATCTACTCCCGGTTTTCCATGTTGATTAACCCAAGTATCCGGATAAGATATCCCTTGTTACTAATGTTAGACCCAGGACTCGGTCATCCAAATTGATCTAACTAACAAGTCCATACCACATGCACATATTGATCAGACATATACATATGAGGAATTTAAATAAAAGTAGGTATTAATCAAGTTTAAGCAACACAACATAAATATCGCAAGGCGCCAATACTAAATTTATTGAGTAAACATAATTAGGGCTTCAACCAAGCCCTACTAAGAATTTAATTACACATAATAAAATAAAAAGGAAAGAAGAAACCCGAGAAAAGAGTCGTCAATTCCGCTCCACGGTCTCCTTCTCCAAGCTAAAGCAAAAGATAAAAGAATGGATCTAAGAAGTGATCCCCCCAAGAGGTGATACCTTTTGTGTGTGATTTACAAGTGTATTTATAGGTCTTTGAGAAGTCCTAGGAGGCTCATAAGTTCCTAAACTTTCCTAAAACACAAAACTCATTTATTTCCAAAATAGGGTTATTTCCAAAACAGGGTTATGCAGTTTACTGTTCACGCCCGTACATGTGCGCTCGATCGCATATGTGGTGCGCTCGATCGCAATGTTGCGCTCGATCGCACAGAGGAGTGCGCTCGATCGCAATCTAGCCAGCAGCTGCTCCAGGATTTCCAGATTTCTTCCTTTAAGTGCTAAAAATGCTTCTTTTTCTCTAAGACCCTATAAAAACGTGTAAAACACAAAAGTGAAGTAAAATAGACTAAAACATATAGATAAAGAACTTAACAAATTTAAATTAAGGGGCTTGAATATGAATATTTAAGCTCCTATCACACCCCCAAACTTACATATTGCTAGTCCCTTAGCAATACAAAACCAAAAACTAAATGAAAAACAAAGACGCAAAGATAAATCCAATGCTCATGGTGTCCAAAAAAAGTTTAGGTTTCACACAAAACTATGATGCGCATTCATGAGCAAGCTTAACAAGTATAAACACATCTTTGCAATGAATACGAGTTTTGAATGCAAATCACTTTCATGAGGCAAGTTAAGACATCACAAGTTTAACTGACTGTGTGGTGTACTAGCACAAAAAAGATTGGGTTTCCAAATAATTCTAATGTGTAGTGTTTCGATGACTCAAGATTCACCAAATTTTCTATTAGAATAAACAAAGATAGAAAACACTTTTCTCTTTTCTTTTACTTGGAGTGGAGAGATTGGGAGAGAATTGACGCCTCTTCTCTCGGGTTTATTCTTCTCCCTTATGTTTTGTTTAATTATGTTTACTTCAGTTAGTATGTGTAACTAACTCTCTTATAGGGCTCGATTGAAGCCCTAGTTATGCATTCCCATATTTTTATTCATTGATTAAATCTTTGCATAGCTTATTATGTTACTTAACTTGATTAACACCTATGCTTATTTAAATTCCTCATATGTATGTGTAAGGCCAACGTATGCATGTGGTATGGATGGGTTAGTTAGATCAATTTGGATGACCGAGTCCTGGGTCTAACATCAGTAACAAGGGACCATCTTATCCAGATACCCGGGTTAATCAACATGGGAAACCGGGAGTAGATACCATGCCCTAGGTCTCATGTGGTTGTCGATTTCCACAGTACCTATGTTTTCTTAAGGAACAACTCAAGCAGATACCATGCTGAATCCCTTAAGGAAGAAAAGAGTTAGAGTAAATACCATGCCTAACTCGTTACTTAGGGAAATCAATAGCTTAAGGAGTAGATACCATGCCCTTAGGTTGGCAACCAGTAGGTACACATAATAAGGCTAGAGCACTGATACCTTATACAAAATCGAGAATGTATGACTAGTGGTGGATATCAAAGCCCTATGTCTTTATTATTATCGAATCACCCTTCAGTTTATTATTTCTATCTTTTTACATTGCAAATATAATTCTAAATCGAACTCTACCAATCCCTGTGGAGATGATCTTGCATTCGCACACTATGCTACACTATTGACCTTGTGCACTTGCAAGTAAAACAAAGTACGATTATTCACCTATTTATTTAGGTGTATCTTCGCACAACAAGTTTTTGGCGCCATTGCCGGGGATTGTGCTAAATTTTTTTTTGGAATTATTTTCGTTAGTTTTTTTATTTATTATTATTTTAATTTATTCTATTTTATTTTGTTATGTTTTATTTTTATTTTTATCAAAAATCAGATTTATTCCTCCTTTTCGTTTTCTGTTCAGGTGTGCAGAGGAGGAGTTTCTGTCCTCATTGCGATCGAGCGCAATGCCTTGTGCGATCGAGCGCAAGTCTGCGATCGAGCATAGTTCAGTGTGCGCTCGAGTGCAAATAGTCCAGAGACTACCTGAGCAGCAGTACTGAAGCTGCTGCACTAAGGTATTCCTACTGATTCATGCAAGGGCTTCAAGTGAGGAACCCAACCATCATTCCACTTGATATAGAGAGTGAGCAGATCATTCCAAAGAGGCCTAGAAACAACTTCGAGGAGAAAGAAGAAGAATTTGAGTGTGAAGCACCAATGGAACAACTTTACAACCAACTGCCACCAGAACGGAGACCTATGAAACAATCCTTCATTCCACAGAGCCTCAACCATCCTTCATGCATTGCATATCAACCTAAGGCGGAAGAAAATTATTACATATCTCCGCAGATACTCAGTGCCTTGACTCATTTTAGGGGTACACCTGCTGAGGATCCACACTTGCACCTTCGAGAATTCTGTGATCTCTGCAAGTTTCAGCATATTCGGGGCCTAGATCAAGAGGGAATCAGGTTAATTCTTTTCCCTTTTTCATTAAAAGATAATGCTAAAATGTGGTATCATTCATTGCCTGCAGATTCCATCCATATTTGGGAAGAGTTATCCAGTAGATTTCTAAGGAAACTTTTTCCAGCCCAAAAGACAAGGCAGATGAGGAAGGAGATTCAATCCTTCCAACAGAGGGATGGAGACTTTTTCTTTGAGGCATAGGGACACTTTAATGAGATGCTACTCAAATGTCCACATCATAACTTACCTCAAGATGAGCTGGTCCTAGCTTTCTATGAAGGTTTGAGTGGCATAAATCAAGGTATAGTGGATTTCGGTTGTGGAGGTGTGCTGATGGAGAAGACTAGTGAAGAAGCCATGGAGCTGTTTGAGACATTAAGTGAGCACACCCAACAATTCTCCTCAAAAGGTAGGCAAGGAATTAAAAGCAAGGGTATGTATGAGATGAGCTTCAATGATAGATCTTCAAATCAGATGGCTGCTATTGAAAAAAAGCTAGACATGCTCATAAAAGCCATGGCTGATCAGAACAACTCACCTGGTCCACAGGCTACACAACACCAGGTATGTGCTATATGCTTTCATTTTGATCATAATACTTATACTTGTCCTCTGTATTCAACTACAGATCAAGAGCAAGCAAATTATGAGGGACCGAACAGCACATATACAAATACCTACAATCCTGGATGGCAGAACCACTCCAACCTCTCATGGAGCAACACTCAAAATACTTTGAATCTTCAAGGACAGCAGCGACACTTCCAACCAGCAGCCCAACCAGTACCAAAATCAGAAAACAGTGACCTAGAGAGTCTTATGACGCGATTGATGACTTCACAAGAACAGTTCATGATTGAGCAACGACAAACCACTACAAAATATGAGCAAGCCATTCAAAGACTCGAGGAACAAATGGGGCAATTGGCTAAGGAGCTGAGTGAAAGAAAGTTGGGTGAACTTCTAGTCCAACCACTACCTACTCCAAGAGGAAATCAACAACTAAATGCCGTGACAACTCTAACAAATGGTAAGATCATTGAAACTGATGAGCCTGCACAAGCATCCACATCCAAGGTAAGTGAGATGGAGAAGGTAAATGGTGAGAAGGTTGAAATCAAAAGATATAATGCATTAAAATTACCTCCAGATAATATAAAATGTTTTAATGTATGCATGACGCAAAGTGTTGTTGAGGAAGCTTTTCAGGTCCATCACATTGATCCAGTAAAAATCACTCTTACCAAAAACTTGTTGTGCGAAGATATACCTAAATAAATAAGTAAATAATCGCACTTGTTTTACTTGCAAGTGCACAAGGTCAACAGTGTAGTAGAGTGTGCGAATGCAATATCATTTCCACAGGGATTGGTAAAATTCAATTTAGAATTATATTCGCAATATAAAAAGATAGAAATAATAAAAGTGTTGAGAAATAATAAAGATAAAATACTAAGGATAAAGGCGTAGGGACTTGATATCCACCACTAATTATGCTACCACAATATAACAGTATGCCAATGCTTTACTCATGCCATGTATACCTACTGGTTGCCAACCTAAGGGCATGGTATCTACTCCTTAAGCTATTGATTTCCCTCAGCAATGAGTTAGGCATGGTATCTACTCTAACTCTTTTCTTCCTTAAGGGATTCAACATGGTATCTGCTTGAGTTGTTCCTTAAGAAAACATAAGTACTATGGAAATCGACAACCACATGAGACCTAAGGCATGGTATCTACTCCTGGTTTCCCATGTTGATTAACCCGGGTATCCGGATAAGATATCACTTGTTACTAATGTTAGACCCAGGACTCGGTCATCCAAATTGATCTAACTAACAAGTCCATACCACATGCACATATTGATCAGACATATACATATGAAGAATTTAAATAAAAGCGGGTATTAATCAAGTTTAAGCAACACAACATAAATATCGCAAGGCGCCCACACTAAATTTATTGAGTAAACATAATTAGGGCTTCAACCAAGCCCTACTAAGAATTTAATTACACATAATAAAACAAAAAGGAAAGAAGAAACCCGAGAGAAGAGTCGTCAATTCCGCTCCACGGTCTCCTTCTCCAAGCTAAAGCAAAAGATAAAAGAATGGATCTAAGAAGTGATCCCCCCAAGAGGTGATGCCTTTTGTGTGTGATTTACAAGTGTATTTATAGGTCTTTGAGAAGTCCTAATCGGCTCATGAGTTCCTAAACTTTCCTAAAACGCAAAACTCCTTTATTTCCAAAATAGAGTTATTTCCAAAACAGGGTTCTGCAGTTTACTGTTCACGCCCGTACGTGTGCGCTTGATCGCATATGTTGTGCACTCGATCGCAATGCTGTGCTCGATCACACAGAGGAGTGCGCTCGATCGCAATTTAGCCAGCAGCTACTCTAGGATTTCCAGATTTATTCCTTTAAGTGCTAAAAATGCTTCTTTTTCTCCAAGACCCTATAAAAACGTGTAAAACACAAAAGTGAAGTAAAATAGACTAAAACATATAGATAAAGAACTTAACAAATGTAAATTAAGGGGCTTAAATATGAATATTTAAGCTCCTATCACACCCCCAAACTTACATATTGCTAGTCCCTTAGCAATACAAAACCAAAAACTAAATGAAAAACAAAGACGCAAAGATCAATCCAATGCTCATGGTGTCCAACAAAAGTTTAGGTTTCACACAAAACTATGATGCGCATTCATGAGCATGCTTAACAAGTATAAACACATATTTGCAATGAATACGCGTTTTGAATGCAAATCACTTTCATGATGCAGGTTAAAACATCACAAGTTTGATTGAGTGTGTGGTGGACTAGCACATAAAAGATTGGGTTTCCAAATAATTCTAATGTGTAGTGTTTCGATGACTCAAGATTCACCAAATTTCCTATTAGAATCAACAAAGATGGCATAGATTTTCTTCTTTTCTTTTATTTGTGAGATTTTTGCCAAGTTAGTTCCCTTAAGCTTTCTATTTGACTCGTGTAACGAGCATTTAGCCAATGACTCCCAAACCAGATGGTTTTAGGGCATTAGGTGTAGAAACACCCCTAAGGGCTTACTAACTCGAGTCAAAAAGGCTACGAAACTAACTGGTCTTAATGCTACCGATCAAAATATTCCACCTTTTGACGTGACACTCACTGCTTACTGAGGCAAGAGGGCCAGTTACTCAATGGAAAGTTCTTTTTAATGATCTTTAGGAGCATTTTTTTTCTTTTTGAGCAATAACGAACTTTTTCTATTTTCTTATGCCACCGCGTTAATCTAATAGGTCATCTGGTTCACAGTCAAGCAAAAGAAACATACAAATCAAAATTACATGTCATACCCCACACAACTATGTGCTAATGTGCTCATGTTTAGTTTAAGTCGAACTTGAGAATCCTTAAGTGCCTAAAAGAAAGTGATTATGGTTCAAAACTTAATTATTGGCCCATATGTTCAAGGTGTTAAGCTCACTTATGAAGTCAAATCATATTGTTTGTTTAGAACACCCAAAAATTTTGGAACGGAATGAACATGTATTTATCTATGAAAAACAACAAAACAAAAAAAACTGGGACAAGGTGTGTGTGAATGTGTCTCCCATACCCCCAAACTTAAATTATTCATTGTCCCAAATATGTGAATAACAAGGAAAGAGCTGACCTGGGAGATGGAGAACTAGCTAGGTTGGCATGGCTCATAGCGTACCCCCAAACTTGAACGGATGCACACATTGTCCCTAAAAATAAAAACTGACGTAATACAGGAAAACTAGAAGTAATAAAAATAAATAAATAACAATAAATACGTAAAATAATAAAAATAAAAGGATAAGCTGTGGGGTGCCTCCCATGAGCGCTAAGTTTAACGTCTTTAGCCGGACCAAGCCTTATTTTTCCCCAAAACTACGAGTGGCAGCAGCTAGCATAGGAAATGTCTTATTCTCTCCCATATAAGCATACGGTAAGTGCTCTGACAACTGCTTGAATTCCAAGTTAGGTGCCTGTACAATAGAAGGGAAAATAATATTAGTAGGCACATGATGGTCAAATGGATCGGTGTACTTACTTGGATGCTTTGGAAAGGCCTCAAGGAGGTGCATAGTGTCAATGATGTCATCAGTAACATCCTTGCATTTGGGCTCAATATCCGATCTTGGGACACTATAGATAAGAGCAGTTTCTATTGGATCAACGTGATGGACCTGAAAAGTTTCCTCAACAACACTTTGCGTCATGCATACATTAAAACATTTTGTTTTATCTGGAGGTAATCTTAATGCATTATATCTTTTGATTTTAACCTTCTCACTATTTACCTTCTCCATTTCACTTACCTTGGATATGGATGCTTGTGTAGGCTCATCAGTTTCAATGATCTTACCATTTGTTAGAGTTGTCACGGCATTTAGTTGCTGATGTCCTCTTGGAGTAGGTAGTGGTTGGACTGGAAGTTCACCCAACTTTCTTTCACTTAGCTCCTTAGCCAATTGCCCCATTTGTTCCTCGAGTCTTTGAATGGCTTGCTCATGTTTTGTAGTGGTTTGTCGTTGCTCAATCATGAACTGTTCTTGTGAAGTCATCAGTTGCCTCATAAGATTCTCTAGGTCACTATTTTCTGATTCCAGCACTGGTTGGGCTGCTGGTTGGAAGTGTAGTTGTTGTCCTTGAAGATTCAAAGCATTTTGAGTGTTGCTCCATGAGAGATTGGGGTGGTTCTGCCATCCAGGATTGTAGGTATTTGCATATGTGCTGTTTGGTCCCTCATAATTTGCTTGCTCTTGATCTGTAGTTGAATACAAAGGACAAGTATAAGTATTATGATCAAAATAAGAGCATATAGCGCATACCTGGCGTTGTGTAGCCTGTGGACTACATAAGTTGTTCTGATCAGTCATGGCTTTTATGAGCATGTCTAGCTTTCTTTCCATAACAGCCATCTGATTTGAAGATCCATCATTGAAGCTCGCCTCATACATACTCTTGCTTTTAATTCCTTGTCTACCTTTCGAGGAGAATTGTTGGGTGTGCTCACTTAATGTCTCAAACAGCTCTATGGCTTCTTCACTAGTCTTCTCCATCAGCACACCTCCACAACTGAAATCCACTATACCTTGATTTATACCACTCAAACCTTCATAGAAAGCTAGTACCAGCTCATCTTGAGGTAAGTTGTGATATGGACATTTGAGTAGCAGCTCATTAAAGTGTCCCTGTGCCTCGAAGAAAAGGTCTCCATCCCTCTGTTGGAAGGATTGAATCTCCTTCCTCATCTGCCTTGTCTTTTGGGCTGAAAAAAATTTCCTTAGAAATCTATTGGATAGCTCTTCCCAAGTATGGATGAAATCTGTAGGCAATAAATGATACCACATTTTAGCATTATCTTTTAATGAAAAAGGAAAAAGAATTAACCTGATTCCCTCTTGATCTAGGCCCCGAATATGCTGGAACTTGCAGAGATCACAGAATTCTCGAAGGTGCAAGTGTGGATCCTCAGCAGGTGTACCCCTAAAATGAGTCAAGGCACTAAGTATCTCCAGAGATATGTAATAATTTTCTTCCACCTTAGGTTGATATGCAATGCATAAAGGATGGTTGAGGTTCTGTGGAATGAAGGATTGCTTCATAGGTCTCCATTTTGGTGGCAGTTGGTTGTAAAGCTGTTCCATTGGTGCTTCACCCTCAAATTCTTCTTCTCTCTCTTCGAAGTTGTTTCTAGGCCTCTTTCGAATGATCTGCTCACTTTCTATATCAAGTGAAAGGATGGTTGGGTTCCTCACTCGAAGCCTTTGCATGAATCAGCAGGAATACCTTATTACAGCAGCTTCAGTACTACTGCTCGGTAGTCTTTGGACTATTTGCACTCGAGTGCACACTGAACTACGCTCGATCGTAGACTTGCGCTCGATCGCACAAGGCACTGCACTCGATCGCAATGAGGACATAAACTCCTCCTCTGCACACCTGAACAGAAAACGAAAAGGAGGAATAAATCTGATTTTTGATAAAAATAAAAATAAAACAGAACAAAATAAAATAGAATAAATAATAATAAATAATGATAAAAACTAACGAAAATAATTCCAAAAAGAAATTTAGCACAATTCCCGGCAACGGCGCCAAAAACTTGTTGTGCGTTTATCCACCTAAATAAATAAATAAATAATTGCACTTGTTTTACTTGCAAGTGCACAAGGTCAACAGTGTAGTATAGTGTGCGAATGCAAGATCATCTCCACAAGGATTGGTAAAGCTCAATTTAGAATTATATTCGCAATATAAAATGATAGAAATAATAAAGGCGTTGAGAAATAATAAAGATAAAATACTAAGGATAAAGGCGTAGGGACTTGATATCCACCACTAATTATGCTACCACAATATAACAGTATGCCAATGCTTTATTCATGCCATGTATACCTACTGGTTGCCAACCTAAGGGCATGGTATCTACTCCTTAAGCTATTGATTTCCCTAAGCAACGAGTTAGGCATGGTATCTACTCTAACTCTTTTCTTCCTTAAGGGATTCAGCATGGTATCTGCTTGAGTTGTTTCTTAAGAAAACATAAGTACTATGGAAATCGACAACCACATGAGACCTAGAGCATGGTATCTACTCCCGGTTTCCCATGTTGATTAACTCGGGTATCCGGATAAGATATCCCTTGTTACTAATGTTAGACCCAGGACTCGGTCATCCAAATTGATCTAACTAACAAGTCCATACCACATGCACATATTGATCAGCCATATACATATGAGGAATTTAAATAAAAGCGGGTATTAATCAAGTTTAAGCAACACAATATAAATATCGTAAGGCGCCAATACTAAATTTATTGAGTAAACATAATTAGGGCTTCAACCAAGCCCTACTAAGAATTTAATTACACATAATAAAATAAAAAGTAAAGAAAAAACCCGAGAGAAGAGTCGTCAATTTCGCTCCACGGTCTCCTCCTCCAAGCTAAAGCAAAAGATAAAAGAATGGATCTAAGAAGTGATCCCCCCAAGAGGTGATGCCTTTTGTGTGTGATTTACAAGTGTATTTATAGGTCTTTGAGAAGTCCTAATCGGCTCATGAGTTCCTAAACTTTCCTAAAACGCAAAACTCCTTTATTTCCAAAATAGAGTTATTTCCAAAACAGGGTTCTGCAGTTTACTGTTCACGCCCATACATGTGCGCTCGATCACATATGTGGTGCGCTCGATCGTAATGCTGTGCTCAATTGCACAAAGGAGTGCGCTCGATCGCAATCTAGCCAGCAGCTGCTCCAGGATTTCCAGATTTCTTCCTTTAAGTGCCAAAAATGCTTATTTTTCTCCAAGACCCTATAAAAACGTGTAAAAACACAAAAGTGAAGTAAAATAGACTAAAACATATAGATAAAGAACTTAACAAATGTAAATTAAGGGGCATAAATATGAATATTTAAGCTCCTATCACATGGTCAGCATATTCTCTGACATGGTAGAGCGTTCTTTAGAGATTTTCATGGATGACTTCTTCGTCTTTGGTTCATCATTTGAGGAGTGTCTGCACCATCTCACTTTGGTTTTAGTGCGGTGCAAAGAGAATAACCTGGTGCTTAATTGGGAGAAGTACCATTTTATGGTCAAGCAAGGTATTGTACTGGGGCACGTCATATCCCATCGGGGGATTGAGGTCGACAAAGCGAAGGTGGACCTGATTTCCAACCTTCCACCCCCACGTACAGTGAAGGAGATTCGTTCTTTTCTGGGCCATGTAGGATTCTACAGGCGATTTATCCAAAATTTCAGCAAGATCGCCCAGCCCTTGTGCAAGTTATTAATGAAGGATGCCCCATTTGTATTTGATAAAGATTTTAAGAAAGCATTTGGGGATCTGAAGAAGATTTTGACGTCCACACCCATTATTCAGCCACCCAACTGGAGTGTGCCTTTTAAAATTATGTGTGACGCATCAGACTATACTGTTGGAGTTATTTTGGGGCAGCGTGTTGATAAACTTCCCCATGTTATCTATTATGCAAGTCAAACTCTAAACGACGCACAACTCAATTACTCTACCACTGAGAAGGAGTTGCTAGCAATCGTTTTTGCATTAGACAAGTTCAGATCCTACTTGTTAGGATCTAAAGTCATTATCTACTCGGACCATGCAACATTTAAGTATCTTTTCTCTAAAAAGGATGCTAAATGTCATCTTATCTGATGGATCTTGCTACTTCAAGAGTTCGACATAGAGATTCGGGATAAGAAAGGTTCCGAAAATGTGGTGGTGGACCATTTGTCTAGGTTGATAGTGGATTTCACTGAGGCCACCACTCCCATTTCTGAGACTTTTCCTGATGAGCAATTGATGTACATTGCTCACAATCCCGCGCCATGGTTTGCTGATATAGTGAACTATCTTGTCACCGGTCAAATGCCTTTACATTGGGGGCGACATGATAAATCAAAGTTTTTGGCCATGGTAAAACATTTTTTCTGGGATGATCTTTACCTGTTCAAGTATTGTCTCGATCAGATCATTAGAAGGTCTATTCCTGAGCATGACCAATCTAATGTCATCACCTTTTGTCATGATCATGCTTGTGGAGGCCATTTTAGTGCTAAAAAGACCGCTGCAGAGTTTTTACAGTGCGGATTCTATTGGCCTACCTTGTTCTGAGACTCTCACACTTATGTGTATCTTGTGAGCGTTGCCAAAAGCTAGGGAGTATTTCTAGGAGGAATATGATGCCCCTCAACCCCATTCTGATTTTTGAGATTTTTGACGTGTAGGGCATTGATTTTATGGGACCTTTCTCAAACTTATTTGGCTATCTGTACATTCTAGTTACTGTGGACTATCTGTCCAAATGGGTGAAAGCAGTTACATGTAAGACCAATGACCATAGAGTTGTGGTCCAGTTTATGAAGAACAATATCTTTGCTCGTTTTGGTACGCCTCGAGCAATTATAATTGATGGAGGTAACACTTTTGCAACAGGATTTTTGAGCAGTTGATGAAGAAGTATTTCATCACACACAAAGTTGCCACTCCGTATCACCCACAGACGAGTGGACAAGTGGAAATTTCCAATCGCGAGATTAAGCACATTTTGGAGAAAACTGTGAACCCTAATAGAAAGGACTGGTCTCTGCGATTGACTGATGCACTGTGCGCATATCGAACAACATTCAAGACGCTAATTGGCATGTCTCCATATCGTATTGTGTACGGAAAAGCCTGTCACCTTCCAGTCGAATTAGAACATAGAGCCTATTGGGCTATCAAACAGCTAAACTTTAATCTTTTGAAGGCTGGCTCCCAAAGGAAGCTCCAACTCAATGAATTAGAGGAGCTACGAAATGATGCATATAAGTGTGCACGATCATACAAAGCACAAATGAAGAAGACTCATGACCAAAAAATTTTGAGACGAGCTTTTGAGCTGGGTCAAAAAGTTCTTTTTTACAACTCATGCCTGCATCTTTTCCCAGGCAAGCTCAAGTCTCGATGGACCGACCCCTTTATTATTCGGTTAGTTTTTCCTCATGGGGCCATCGAGATTGAGGATCCAAAGAATGGTAGCACTTTCAAGGTAAATGGACAGAGGCTAAAACCATTCTTGGAGTTGAGGAGTCCGGACATTGAGACGATATTGTTGACGGATCCTATTTACTCTGATTGAGGGTCATCTACTAAGGAGAGTCTGGCTGAAGACTTTAAACTTAGCACTTATGGGAGGCACTCCACAGCTTATCCTTTTTGTTTGTTTATTATTTTACATATTTATGATTAATGTTTGTTTCTAATATTTTTTGTTTTCCAGTCTTTATTTTTCAAGGACAATGCGTACTTCAGATCAAGTTTGGGGGTATGCTATGAGCCATACCAGTCCAGATAGTTTTCCATATCCCAGGTAAACTCTTTTCATATTATTCACACATTGGGGTCAATGTGTAATTTAAGTTTGGGGGTATGGGAGACACATTGCACACACTTTGTCCTAATTTATTGTTATTTTTTAATGCATGCTCATGTTATTTTGAAATTTTGGTTGATCTAAACAATTTCTGTGATGTGATTCATTGGTGAGCTTAAATTTTGGAACACATGATCTGTTGATAAAGTTTTAAAATTTAGTTATTTACTTGAGGCATTTGAGAATTCACATGTTTGATCTCTAATCTAACACAAGCACATTATTACGCATTATGTGAGGTATGACATGTAATTTTAATGTGTACGTTTCTGTCTTAACTGAAACTGGATGACTTATTGGATTAACACTTTGGCATATATATATAAAAAATATAAAATGAAAATGATGATCATAAATAAACTTTTCACTAAGTAACTGGACCTCTTGCCTCAGTAAGCAGTGAGTGTTCACGTCAAAAGGTTGGAATTTTGTTTAATAGTATTAAGACCAGTTTAATTTCGTAGCATTTTTTACTTGAATTAGTAAGTCCTAAGGGGTGTCTGTACACCTAATTCCCTAAAATCATCTGGTTTGGGAGTCATTGACTCAACACTCGCTACAGGGGTCAATTGAAAGCTTTAGGAAACTAAACATAGCAGAGCCTTACAATAAAAATAAAAATAAAAATAAAAATAAAAACAAAAATAAAAACTATGCCATTTTCGTTCATTCAGATGGGAAATGCGGTGAATCTTGAGACTTGGAGACCTTACACATTGGACTCATTCAGAAGCTTCATTTTTATTTGCTAATTCACTTTACACGGAGTCAGACTTATGATGCATTAACCTGCCTTTTGTAAGTAATTAGATTTTAACATTTCTATTCATTGCGAAGATGGGTTTATCTTTTTAAGCTTGCTCATGAATCATTATCATGGTGGTGTGTGCTCCTAAAATCTTTGGATACCATGAGTTATGAACTTATCTTTATATTCTTTGTTTTTCATTTAGTTTTTAGTTTCGTATTGCTATGGGACTAGCAATATGTAAGTTTGGGGGTATTTGATGAGTGCTAAAAATTATATGTTTTAGCCCCTTAGTTTACATTTGTTGAGTTCTTAGTTATGTTATTTCGTACTATTTTATCTATTTTCTGTGTTTTCTGTGTTTTTATAGGTTTTGGAATAAAATGAACCAATATGGAAACTACAGGGCTTAAAGAGCAAAAGCTAAGGATGCCTAGTGCGATCGAGCGCACAGGACATGCGATCGATCGCACCTGCGATCATGCGCACAAGGCATGAGATCAATCGCACCTACGCTCGAGCGCACCAGACTTGCGATCGATCGCAAGTGACTCACACATCCCACATTGGAGAGGAAACATTTGCAGTATCATATATATTGCAGCGCACTGTGATGCGCTCGAGCGCAACAAGGCTGCGATCGATCGCAGTTGACCAGCCATCCCACATCGGATAGGAAGCACTTACAACGCGCCAGACACATTGCATCGCACCATGCTACGATCGATCGCAAGGGGCAGTATCCCACATCGAATTTATAGCTCATTGTATTATGGGAATTCCCTTATATAAACACTACCTCACTTCATTATTCAGTAGGCAATATGGTGGATTTCTACTAGCATTCTAGTAGATCTCCTAAGGGCTTTTGCTACCACCGGGGGAAGTGCTGCCCAACAGCGTGTGGAATTTCTCCCAATGTACAGTCAGTTTTAATTCTTTTCAAGTTTTTAATGCTTAGCACTTTTTATTGTGAAATTTAGTTTCATGATCATGAGTGGCTAAAATCTTCAGTTGAGGTTGAAGATGAAGCCTCGCAATTGTTTAGCATTATATTTTTAGATATGTTCATAGAATTCTAATATGTTTAGTTTAAATGTTCTATTTCAATTGTTTGAGTAAATTCTTACGATTGATAGTTTTTTAATTGTTCTGTTGGATATTCTGTGTTTCATCCGATGGATACATCGAATCCTTTTTGATTAAATTGGATTTCCTTTGTGATTTGTTAAAAGCGGATACATTGGATGCTTTTGGTTTAATTGGGATATTCGTTGTTTTTTGTTTAAAGTTGGATTTATGGAATGTTTTGATAGATTATTTTTATATAGAACATAAAGATATATGCTTTACTTTGGTTGGGTGGATTCAGAAACCTTAGTGTTTTCATTATTAGTTATTAAATCAATTTAGTTTAGTTTATATTTGTTTTGCAAAATATAATTCACAACTCAAAACTAGGTTAAAATAAGGTTAGTTTAGATAAAAAGCTATTTTCATAATGCATTCACTATGGATTCGACCTCGCACTTGCACAACACTATATTGCAAACGACTCGTGCGCTCGCGAGTAATTTAAAACTCACAATAGGTAGCCCTTTGGCACACTCGTTTGGGACATATGAGCGAAAAGAGCCTGCAAGTTCTCAGTAAGGATGGTCTACTTGGTGGTGAAAAAGTAGAGAAACTCGATTTCTGCGAGTGTTACGTTCTTGGGAAGCAACAATGGGTCAGCTTCAACATTGGAGTGCACAAGTCTAAGGGCATTCTTAACTACATTCATTCGGACCTTTGGGGACCAGCAAGAACACCAACACAGGGAGGTAATCATTACTTTTTTTCTTTAATTGATGATTATTCAAGAAAGGTTTGGGTTTATTTGCTTAGAAATAAATCAAATGCTTTAAATAAATTTATGGTGTGGAAAAAGTTGCTGGAGACTCAAACGGGTGGGGTAGTTAAGGCTTTACGAACCAATAATGGCTTAGAATTTTGCAATCAGGATTTTGATAAATTTTGTGAGTTAAATAAGATTCTTAGACATAGAACAGTTGTAAAAACACCTCAGCAAAATGGAGTTGCTGAGAGGATGAATAGGACCCTTATGGAAAAGGTTAGGTGCATGTTAATTGGGTATGGTTTACCAAAATATTTTTGGAGGGAAACTGTGTCTACTGCTGCATATTTGGTTAATAGATCACCCTCTAGAGCTTTAGAGCTCAAGACTCCCGAAGAGATGTAGAGTGGGAAACCCTCTGAGTTGAACAACCTTAGGACTTTTGGATGTGCTGCATTTGCACATCAAAAGGATGATAAACTTAGCCCAAGGTCTAGCAAATGTGTGTTTCTAGGGTATGGTGATGGGGTTAAGGGGTATAGGTTGTGCTCCTTAGAACCAAAAGGAATGAAACTCCTAATAAGTAGGGATGCTATTTTTAATGAATTGTTATTTCCCTATTTGGAGAAAACTAACCCTGCAGGGGTTAGTGAGCAAACCAATCTGGTATTTATAGAGTATAGCATCAAGGAAAATTTAGTTAAGGTAGCGCAAGGAAGCCAAGAGGGTTCGGACCAGGTAGAGCCCATTGATGAAGGCCAAGCTCAGGACACTCAAGAGGAGGCTGAACTAGAAGGGATTGATGCAGCAAGTCAGAATGACTATCAGCTCACAAGGGACCGGAGAAGGAGGGTGGTCAAACCACCTTTGAGATATGGGTTTGCAGATGCTAATGTAGCAGCTCTTTATTCAAAAGGAGGGATGGTTGAACCAGAAACTTACCTGGATACCATGAAACGTAAGGATTCGTCAAAGTGGCAGCTAGCTATAGAGGAAGAAATGGATTCTTTGAGGAAGAACAACTCTTGGGAATTGGTGCCCAAACCAGAAAAACAGAGAGTTGTGCATTGTAGGTGGATCTACAAGATCAAAGAAGGGAACACTCCAAGGGATGAAGTTCGGTATAAAGCTAGGCTGGTGGCGAAAGGGTTCACACAAAGAGAAGGCCTAGATTTCACCAAAATATTCTCACCGGTTGTGTAATACAAGACGATAAGAATAGTGTTAGTAATGGTGGTCTAATTCAATTGGGAAATCAAGCAAATGGATGTGAAGACAACGTTCTTACATGGAGAGCTTGATGAGACCATATACATGAGGTAACCTGAAGGCTATGAAGAAGAAAGGCAGGGAGATTTGGTGTGCCAATTGAGGAAATCTCTCTATGGCCTGAAGCAATCACCTCGGCAATGGAATAAGAGGTTCGATTCCTTTGTAACTAGCTTGGGTTTCATGAGGAGCTACTATGATTCATGCTTGTACTATAAGGGGCACAAGGTGGAGGAAGTGGTGATCATCCTCATCTATGTTGATGATATGTTACTGGTTGGGAGCAGCATGGAGAGGATAGGAAAATTGAAGGCTCAACTTAGTGAGGAGTTTGAGATGAAGGATCTTGGCCATGCACAAAAGATTCTTAGGATGTGTATAATCCGAGAAAGAGAGAGAAACAGATTGAAGATTTCTCAGACTTCCTATATAGAAAAGATGATATCTAAGCTTTCTATAGAAGATAGCAAACTAGTAAAGGTTCCCTTTGTTGGTCATTTCAAGTTCTCCAGTGATCAATGTCCGAGATCGAATGAGGAAAAGAAAGAAATGGAAAAGGTCCCCTAATCTAGTGCGGTTGGATCAGTCATGTTCATGATGGTAAGCACTAGACTTGACATTGCTCATGCAATGAGTGTTCTCAGCAGGTTTATAAGTAATCTTGGAAAGGAGCATTAGCTTGGGATGAAGTGGTTGCTGAGGTACTTGAAGGGAAGCCCAGTTGTGGGGCTGGTTTATGAGAAGAGGTGTAAGTCCATCTGTCTTGAAGGTTATGCGGATTCAGACTATGGAGCAGACCGGGATAAAAGAAGATCGATTACCTCCTACTTCTTCAACTTAAACGGATATTGTATAAGTTGGAAGGCTCAGTTGCAGCTGGTGGTAGCACTCTCAACAACCAAGGCTGAGTACATAGCGGCTACGGAAGCCATTAAGGAGGTTATGTGGTGCAAATGGTTGTTGGAAGAGTTGAAGGTCCTAAAAGAGCAGGTGGTGGTGTATTCGGATAGCCAAAGTGCATTGCATTTATGCAAGAATCCGGTGTTCCATGAGAGGACAAAGCACATGGATGTTTGTTATCATTTCATTCATGAAAATGTTACGGAAGGATGCATTCATGTGGATAAGGTGGCCACGGAGAATAATCCTGCAGATATAGGCACCAAAGTTCTACCTCTAAGCAAGTTCAATCATTGCCTTGGACTTCTTAGGATTGGAGTCGGTTGATATGGTGACTCAAGTTGAGTTTGGATCTTGAGTTCTCTGCACAATGGGTTCAGGTTTAATCACTTAGACAAAGGTAGAGATTGTTGGTATTTGTCCAAGGATTAAACGGGTTGAAGAATGAGGCTTCTGGAGCTTCTGGCGCCGCGGCACAAGGAGTGTGCGCCATGGCCTATAGCAAAGGAGAAAAGATCCTCCACCAGTGTGCACCCTAGCCCAGCCTTGGTGAGCTGCGGTGATGAGAGCAATAAAATGCATCTCAATAGTGCTTAATTGTTAGCATTTTAGGGTTGATCTCGGTGTTAATTGCACTTTTATACGTTAATAACTCTAAAGTGATATTCTTGATCATTGACTTATTTCGGTGCATTTTTAGGTACTTTAAGTTCAAAAGAGATGGAAAAGCTATCATTGCTTGAAGCATAATGACTCGATAAACACCGGAGTGAAGGTTCACAAGCACTTGGAAAGGAGTTTCACCAAATTGCCAGAATTACCCGTACAGATCAATCATTTTTGCAAATTAAACTGTATTGATACAAGAAGAACTAGGAGATGAGCCATATATTCTTAGAAAGATCCGGAAGTCTATTTTCTGAAGAATTTTACGGCTCATAAAAATGATTCTTCTAGAGAAAGTTATGGCAGTTTTAGTATACAAAGGTCAGGCCTCCAGAACAGCACCAGCCTGTGCTGCAGCATCCATTAGCCTGTGCCGCAGCACCCAGAAGCCTCCACTCTTACTGCATCAACCTGTGCTGCGGCATCCCTCAGCTCGTGCCGCAGCACCCAGGAGCCACCCAACCAAGCTGAAGGCAGTGCTGCAGCGCCCATAGAGGAGTGCCGCAGCGTGCACACGAAATTCCTTCTCCGAGTTTTGACCTAATTAGGATTTTAATGACTTTTTTTAAACCCTAAAACACCCTTGGACTTTGTGATTATAAATAGAACACTTAGGGTTAGAGAAGAGACATTCTTTACACAATCTTGGAGGGTTGGAAATCAAGGGGAGAGCTCCATCAAAGTCATTAAACATGAGCCCCATGGCCAACTAATCTCCAAGCAAGGCGAAGGGATGAATCCCTAGGTGTAGTTGTTCTTATTTTCCATTATTGATTCAGTTGTAATTTGGATTTATTATCAAAACATTGTTTATGAGTATTCTTTGATTAAACAAGAAGAATTTAGGTTCATGTGACAGCTGCGCTTTATGTTCTTCTTATTCTAGATTTTTTTAATCTGGTGATTGCATGCTTCTTCTCCATATAAGTCTAGTCATGCTCTTCTTATGTCAAGTTGCTTGAAAGTGACTGAGTTCGGTAGATTTATCTTTTAGGTTTGTCCATTACTGCAATACTATCATTGAGATATATTGTCGCTTCTTGATAAATCTATAGGATAGGTCATGTGTACTTGAATCGAAATCAAAGAGTACTTCATAACAATTACATTAGGGTTCACATGTGCTTTAATTGAATATACACCGATTGCTTGTTTGGGATGTGAAACTTGCAATCGAGATAAAAACAACTGAATCGAGATTAGAATAAGGCAACGAACCTAGGGAGGATTCCTGGAACCTTGTTGTTTCCTTATTATTTTCTTTATTACAAATACACAACTTCCTCATAATACTTTACTATCAAAATTCAGATTCTCTCACTTAATCTTATCGTTCGTGTTTAGGTTTACATCTTCTCTTGTAGTTAACTTGTTTCCTCATGGAATCGACACCTTAAAGCTGTGCTACAACTACTGAGTTACACTTTGGGCGTAATCACGCGGCCTCCAGCAGATGGGTCACTTCTGGGCAGTGTGCGCCACGGCGCTAGCACATGGAGGAGTGGTGTCCTGTTCTGAGCCGTGGCCAGCCCTGTTTTGGGACGCAGTGCCAGGCACAGTGATGCTTGGTTTTCCAGCACTCTCAAATGATGCGTGGCGTATGATCAAAACACACAGGATCACTTAGGATTGTTGAAGGGCTATGATTGATTGGTCATCAAGATCTAAGGGTGAAGATTGACTTCAAGATAGGTTCAAGAAGTGGCGCACTATATAAAGGGTCACCTAGCTTCAATCTAAACAAGTTGCAAACACAAGATCATCATACATGAGAATTCAAGTGCTAGTGTGAGAGTGTAAAGACACAAAAATACAGGAGAGGCACTAGAATTGATCTCAAAGAGAGGCTGGTTGTTGAGAGAGAGAGTAGTATAGATTGGAGAGAAGAGCTTTGTAATAGTTCCTTATCACTTTCTGTTTTCTCTTCTTTTGTTCTTTAAGAATTTGAGATTCTTGAAGAGGTGTTGCTGTATCTGTAAAGAACTCATTGATTTAATGCAGAGAGTTCGGAGGAACTCACGAGGACGTAGGCTATTGCCAAACCTCGATAACAAATTGCTTGTGTTTTTTCTTTTCTTTGATTTCTGTTTCTGTTCTGATCATTACAAGTCATTCTAGACTTGGGTGTTTGGAAGATCACCACTTTGACATCTTGAAGGTGATTTCCCAACAGTAATCAGTACCTGAACCATATTGAGTGGAGTAACCACGACCAATATTGTGTCCGTGACCGCGACCACTACCCTGATATCCTGAGCAACCCCTGCCATGACCACGAGAAGTGCTTGAGATGGTGGTGGTGACAAGGGCTATAGGAGGGTTAGAATACTGAGAAACAACTCTGAGATGTTTCAGTCGTTGTTCCTATAGGAGAAAATTGGTATGCAAACTATCAAAAGTGGGGTTGATGTTGGTGTTGGTGAGTATAGTGATGAAGCTTTCATATTCTATAGACAAACCTGCTAATATATAGGAGATAAGATCTTTGGTGGAGAGAGGGGAGTTGATGACTGTAAGTGTATTAGCTATAACTTTGAAATCTCGAAGATATTGTTCCATTGACTTATCATCCATTGTATGTTTGTGAAGCTTCAGGTGGAGGTCAAACTTATTGGCATTTGACTAATTAAGGTACCATTGTTCTAGGGCAATCCGAACATCCCGGAAAGTTTGTAGATCATGAATATCTTACAAGATGTCAGAGGTGAGAGTAGCATTAATCTAGGATTTAAGGCATTGTTCAATTCTAACCCAGGTGGTGTAGGCAAGATTGAGAACACTTTCATCATCACTGGTTAGGTCTAGGTGAGAGGGATAGGGAAAAGAACCATCAATGTAGCGAAGAAGGTCATAACTGATGAGAACATATAGAAATTGAGACTACTAAAGATACAGTTAGTGTTGTCTAATTTTAGGGTTTGGAAACCATCCCTGAACATGTAGATACTAGTTATGTTGGGACTATGGACCACGTACAAGTGATAAAAATAGTCATATTTTAATTGGAATAAAAAAATAATAACTACTGTCAAGATCAAATATAACTATAGACGCTTGAGTTTTCCCTAGGTAGAGAAGTTTCTTTTCTAAATGTTAGAGAGGTAGAGGATGTCCAACCAAATGGATGATTAATGCCTTTATCCATGGTTTTCACATATGCCCAGGTTCCTCTTTAGTGAAAATAAGATTAGAATCATTAAGGTCTCTCTGGTAGGGCTCCTCTTGCAAAGATTCTTCAACGATAACTTGTTCCAACCATGATGGATAAAAACAATGGTTGGAGGATAAAAGAAGTTTTGTTTATATGAATCCATGTTAAGAAAACTCAATTTGGATGATGAATTTGAAAGATTAGGTGGAATTATAGGTGAATAATCTGGGGAAAATAGTGGTGGTGAAAGGCTGTGTGGTGGACTTCTAGTTGGTTCTTGAGAGGATTCCATTTTGATAATATCATAATTAAATTATTAAAGATAGGGTTTTTTTGTTCTCAATCTCTTTGCCTATCCGTTAGTGTAAATGTGTGAGTACTAACTACCAATGTAAAAATGACAAAAGATAATTTAAGACTAACGAGGGAGCCCTAAAAAAGAATAAATCCAACATTTAGGTGGGAGATGGTCTAGGACTTTGAGGGATACTATGAGTCAAAAAAAAACTAAGAGCATTATGTTGAGTGGAATTTGGTACTCTCGATTCAGATTTTTTCCTTTTGATGATGTGACATTCAGTTTTACCATGAAAAAAGAATGAATTTTTGGGGTTGTTTTTAGCATTTTGAGAGTGCTAGAGTAGTGTGGGTCGAGTTAATGGAGTATTAATGTTATAAGAGACTTTTTGACTTTACTAGGGTACATAATTAAAAGGTAATGTATGGCCTAAAAATTTAGATTTCTTTTAAAAAAAATTTTTTTGAGATAAGTATCTCCCATATCCCTTCAAGTCTGTCCCAAAGTAAGTGTAACTAGAGCAATTACTGTATATAACCGGTTTTATTAGACCATTCAAAACTCCTTCAATCACAATATGTCATAGTATACCACTATCTTTTACTTAATTTTTTTTAATGAGATGATACAATGTGATTGAAAAAGCTTTAAATGGTTCTAATAATACAAATCCTATATAAGAATTTTTCGTGTGTAATTGACCCCAAACTTTATAATGCTTTTAGTAATTTTTTCAATGTTGTAACATAATATGGGAAGTCAAACATAATCTAATAATGTAATTGTTAAAATCCCAACAGTAATAATGATTTCCAAAACAATAAGAAAGTAATAGTCTTTACCCCTTAATTTTAATTTTAAGGAAGTTATAAATTTACTCAACACTAAAACTTTTATTTTTTTTAGAATTACCCAAAACTAAACAAGTTTTTAATAAATAGGGGCTTTTAAAGGTATGTGGTTGCTTTCATTTAAATTAATAAAATAGTAGAATGATAAAGTCAAAATTATTTTTGAAAAAACAAATCCATTTTAAGAAGGTGTATAAATAAAATTCTCACATGATGCATCACCATCAAAACTAAACCATGCTTTGTAAATCTACCACAAATAAAACAAAGCAACCAGTCTATCTGTACATTTATTATTTCCACTACAATATCTATAGTTTATGGAATTCTTGATTTGTTTTAAGATATATGCATTGAAAATAAAGTAAAAATAAGAGAGAGAGAAGAAGAAGCAAGGAGAGAGAGATGAGTGGAGGAGAATAGGCGACATGGGAATACACATCGACATGGGTTGTGGCTGCTGTTTGCACTGTGATCGTTGCCATTTCTTTGGCTATGGAATGTCTTCTTCATTATCTTGGGAAGGTTTTAAGGAAGAAGAACCAAAAACCCCTATTTGAAGCCCTTCAAAAGGTTAAAGAAGGCCAGACATTTCCTTTTACTTTCTACATTTCTTGATCTATATTTACATACCCAAAAGGTAATTTCTATCAAGATTTATAAGGAATGTGGAAAAGAAATTCATTTTGGCTTTTATATATTCAGAAATTTCTCTCAATTATAAATCTCTCTTTCTCTCTACATTTATATATATATATATATATATATATATATATATATATATATATATATATATGTTGAATGTTCTTTGTGTATATAAGTGCTTTGAATTCTACATTAGCTGTTAGGAAAAATGTGTCCTTTCCTTTATGTGGATTTTGGGAAGTCAATAGAAGGTATTTTTTTCCAGATATGTGTATCTGGAAAGTCATTTTAGAGAGGTTTCCTGCAAAGATAAAACATTATAGGAAGAGACAACCCTACCAAGATTCTATCAAAAAGGTTTCTATTTTTAACCGTTTTGATAGAAAAGACCCCTTTTAAGTTTAAATGTGAAAGGATGTGAAATTTAAAAAGACCCTTTTTGAATTCCTTTGAGAAGGAATTGCTTCTCTCATGAAAATCTTTATATGCACAAGGATGTTGATGCACATAATGTGAAATGTATGTATTTATGTATACATATTGGAGTGCAATTGTAAACAGTTGAAGTTTAGTCTCTCTCTCCTGTGTTCTTCATTTACTCCCCTACCAATAGATGTGAAATTTGGGATTGTGGTGGCAGAGTTGATATTGTTGGGGTTTATATCACTATTGTTGACAGTATTTCAAGGTGTAAACTCTAAATGTGCGTACCAAAGGCGTTGGTTTCTGTTATGCTTCCTTGTAAACCTAAAAATAAAGAAGAAAAAACTACAACCTCGTATTTTCAAACATTTTTTGCTTTTTCCATTCCCGGGTGTGCCAGGCACCTTCTAGTCGATCATTCCTCTTCACAAATTGGTTACTGTGCCAAGAAGGTAATGTGTTTATGCATAGCCACTATTACAAATTTTATCACTATTCTTACATTATTATGATTTGTTGCTTTACATATACATAGGATGAAAAAAAAAAAAAAAAGAGATAATGATAATACCTTTTGTGATAATTGAAAATGAAATTCGAAGTTTTAATTTTTTATTTTTTAGAACCTTCCAATGAGATTAGTATCATTGTTTTGATGGTAATATAATAATGATGAAATGTATTTTTTTTAATTAACTTTTCGTTTGCTTCTAATCTGGTGGGTCTAATCAAATCTACGTGAAGACGTAAAATATTATATTTTTATTTGATTTTGTTTATATGAGATAAATACCCTTTTCATTGTCTTCGTTGTTTTACCTCTACAGGCTGCCACAAGGATTTTTACTTCCTCTAAATACTTTATGACACCTAGTAAATTGACCATAGAATTACTGACCCATCTTGAAAGAAAACTGCTATAGGACATACAGGATAGTTCAGCTATTTCAGTTTTAGGTACATTTATGGTACTCTTTAATATTCAGTCACATATAGATAGAAAGTTGTTTAGTTGTGGAAAACATTTTCCGTTTTATATCTTTATTTTCCTTAACACTTTCTTCAATAATTTGCACATTCTTAACATAATTTGGAAAACAACATTTTTTTTTTCTCATCTTTTCCAATATTACATTGAAAATATAAAAACATATAAGCCTTGTTTACCAAATTTTGTTAAGAATGTGCAAATTATTAAGGAAAGTGTTTAAGAAAAAAGAAATAGAAAATAAAAAAAAGTTTTTCACAACTAAACTTGCCCCAAGCTTTTTCTTGTTATAGTTTTCCAGTATTGTTTACGTTGAACTGTGTACATGTGAATTGTGAGATTATTTATAAACCTTTTCATGAGATGTTAATAGTGGTTTCCAAGGTACAAATCTAAAGTCTACTCTAACAGACTTACAGAATGTAATGGTATGAGGAAAAGAAAAACATAAAACATCTTTGAAAATGTGGTCTGATCAAAGATTTGTTAGTCTTTAAAAATGAAGGATTTGCTTATCTGAAGTATGAATATGATAAATTTAGAGAAAAGTTTTGCAATGGGATTGAAAGAATGTCTACACTTTGGAATGTTTAATGGCTATTTTCTGAAATGTTCTCTCCAATTTGAATGCTTGAAGAGAAAATTTTACAGTTTGGAGGTGGTTAGATATCATGGGATATATGGCAGCTTTAACAATGGTCTGTGCGAGATAGCTAGTATTTTGTTGTTGTCTAGAAACTAAGATTTTCATGGGGTGGTTTGTCTTCTAGAATGCAGATGGAACATTTTAGAGAATTCATATTTTTGATGGTTGAAATTCTTATTGTCACAAACTTAAAAAGTTTTTTGGGCGAGAAGTTTGGTATTAGTAGGGTTATCCAAAATTAGATATATGGTAAAATTACATGTTGGACATGATGAATACCAACTTAGACAATTGCTAAAGCAAAGAAGAGGTGAGGATCTCCCATAAGTAGATCTATGGTAATAGGAAAGGGCGAGACTATTGCCCCAGCTCCATCATTATGTATATTTTTATATGACAAAATGGCCCTTAAACTAAAATAAAAGAAAATCAAGCAAAACAAAAATATTGCTAGTCTATCCAATAAAAAAAGAAACAATATTGTTAGTCTATCAACAATATGTTAGCTGGATTATTTAGCTATATTCTATATCTGTTGAGTCTAGTTTTTGTGGTCTTTTATGGATACTTTTTCTGGCTCTTTTTTCTTTTGTTCTCTTCCCAACCTAGCATTAATGATTATATGGTGGTGTTGCAATGGTTTTGAGTTTAGTATGATTTTAATATACCAAATATAATTAGTAGAATGATATTCACTAATTACAATTTTAGTCCTCAACGTTTGGGGTTTTTGATTTGGCCCCCTTCGTTCAATCACTTAAAATTCTGGACTTATGGTTTACAAATGTTTTAAATATTGTCCCTCTATCCATTTATTGTTAGTATTATGGACGGAATTGGATAAATTTTGCCACATCTACACCACATAGCTATCCCACTAGTTGAACAAAACAAACACTCTCAACACAATAAAAAAAAATTAACAATTAAGATCATTTAAAATTAAATAATAAAAATCATTACGTCAACAAAAAAAAATACAAACTTACTAAAATTCTTAATTAAGAAAAAATTACACAAGTAAATTAAAACAATAAGTACTAAATTATTAACACAATAATCGAAATTAAATAATAATTAAAAGCATAACACAATAAATAAAAAAATAATAATTAAAAATTTAACAAAATAATAAAAGTACCATTGATTTTTTTTTAAAAATCACATAACAGAAGCTGCAGGAATAAGGGGGGACATACTAGACGTAACCACTCCCTTTGGTTGGGGGTGTACCACCTTGCTTTTCGACGGTGCAGCTACTACAGATTGCACAGCTGCTACAAATCCAGTGGTTGTTATGACTAATCTTTAAGTACCATGTGGCCTAATGTGCTACAGATGTGGCAAATTTTACCAGGTCTAGTCCAAAACCCTAATGGGTGATTGACGGAAGGGTAACATTGATAATGTTTATAAACCTTGAGTCAATTTATAAAAAAAAAAAAACACCCTCAAACATTGAGAACTAAAATTGTAATATAGCAGAATGATAATCAATGTGAAAAAATCTCTCCAATCCTCTCTCTCCAAAAATAGAAAGAGGTTATGTGCTTTATACATGGGCCTAGTTTTGTTACTTGTGAAAGCAATTCTTATTCTAGACAAATCTAATTTTGAGATTGATCTATTGAAATTCATCTATTTTGTGACACACTCATGGAATATTTCTTAAATGACTTATTAGGTTATTTCAGGATTCGTAGCTACTTGATACTTTAGTTGGTGTTAACATGCTCTCATAAATTTAAATTGACTACGCTGATTTTTTTCATTTTTTCCTTCAGAATAAGGTACCATTCTTATCAGTTGAAGCACTGCATCATCTGCATATCTTAATCTTCATTCTAGCCATCGCCCATGTGACTTTCTCTGTTCTCACTGTTCTTTTTGGAAGGGCAAGGGTGAGTATCTAATATGCTTGTTTCACTTGGTATTTGATATTTTACTATCATTACTTAATTTATTCTTTTCTCAATAATTTATTTGAATGATGCAGATACGACAATGGAAACACTGGGAGAATTCCATTGAAAAGGATAATTTTGATGCAGAAGAAGGTATGGGTTCAAAATTGGTTTACAACTGGTAAAAGAAATGCTGTAAAACAATGTTAATATAGATTGCATGTGAAATATCTATTTTTTTTTATTTTAAACCAATCTTTGTATGCTTGACCTTGAACTAGTTACATGAGAACCTAACAGGCAAGGTAAGAATGAGTCATCTCAAGAAAGCTTTCATGCATGTGTATGCCTTCATAATAGAAGTGTTCAAAATAGATAAAACAATGTTTATCAATTAGGATTCCTAGTTGAATAAAATAGGCCTTATTAGTAGCTTCCTTACTTGTTGGAAAGTAGAGAAGTGATTCGACAAGTGAAATTTTTTCTTATTTAGAGTTGCAGAAAGGCTATTTGCCAGTTCATTTTTTTTGTTTCTTCTAATATTGAAATTCTTTCTTCATGCAGTTTTAAAGAAAAAGGTCACAAATGTCCAACAGCATGCTTTTATCAAAGAGCATTTCCTGGGTATTGGTAAAGATTTAGCTATTCTTGGATGGTTGGTAAGTTACCATGTCATTCAAATAGGAAAATTTCTCCTACACTTTAAACTGATATTAACTGTAGAAATTAAAATATTTTCTTAAGCATTTGGTAAAGTATTACATCTGAGCATAAAAATTGAAAGTGTTGCTTCCATCCCTTATCCAGCTAATCCACTTCCCCCCTCCCACAAACACACACCATAAAACTCTGAGTATCAGTCTTTATCTTCATTGAGCATTTTCTATGCTTATACAATGGAGCGCACACTTATATCAGTTGGCATGCCTTCATTTGCATAGAATCTTTACTTTTCCTAGGCTTAGATTCATGGGCGGAGCATATATTTTTAATTTGGTGACCTTGAGAAAATTTTATTATTTTAATATTAATTGGAACTTAGCATTATTACCTGTAATTGGAAATGTTTTTAAACCTACTAGAAGAACCATCTATTTTCACAAAGTGTTTGTTCTACTTGTTATGGAACAAATTAGAAGAACAACAATGAGTCTAAAAGATAATTAGGTATTACTAGATGAGAGAAGAGAAATTGTCTAACTGGATATGCTTCTGCTTTGAAAGAGATGGGTTTACTCCCTAGAAACATGCACATTAGCTTGTTTGTACTCTCAAGTTTACTAGAATTTTGTATTTTGCTTTCATTACTAAAAAATGACATGAAATACTAGAGTATTTAACTTTGGGTTATTAATTGAATAACACGTGAAGGAGGCCACGAAAGTAATAGTTTCTTTTTGTGAAATGTAAACTGAGATCAACAATGGCTCTTATCTTCTAAATATATCTCTTTTGTCCTACCAGCATTCCTTTTTCAAGCAATTCTATGCATCTGTGACGAAATCAGATTACCTTACGTTATGTCTAGGTTTCATTATGGTAAGGGATCTGATGCAAGATTGTTGTTGTCTTGTGGACTTTAGTATTTTCATTTCTTTAATTTTTATGATAGGTACTTTTCTGAATATCTATTATTTGTGCTATAGACCCATTGCAGGGGAAATCCTAAGTTTAATTTTCACAAATACATGATACGTGCCCTAGATGATGATTTTAAGCAAGTTGTTGGTATAAGGCAGGTCATATCTAATACCTTTATGATGCTAAAATTTCTTAGTTATATATATGCATTAGGCATATTGCCTTAAACTTCTACATTGATTGCTTGCTGATTCTCATTGACTCAGCATTTAATTTTGTTGGTTGCAGTTGGTATCTTTGGATGTTCGTGGTCATTTTCTTGCTGCTAAATGTTGATGGTATACATGCCACTTGTTAGCTAATAGATGGCATCATCTTGATGCAAAGTATAATTAGAATTTTGTTTGTTATTGTTCTCCACAATATGCCCCTGAAGTTTTGTGGTTGGAGCACTTTTTTGCTCAAAAAGATTTCAGCTAGTTTGTAAAGTCAAGTTAAAAGGAAAATATAATTTATGGATTCTGGGTCTTAACAAGCATAATACAAAAACATTCTGACAAATAAATATTTTACACTAAACGTAATTTAGTTAAAGGTCATATAATTTAGCTGCATCAATCACACTTTGCCTATTTCTGCAATAGGCCATTTTCTATGTTGAACTATATGCTATTAAATCTGTTATTTTCTTGCTATCTTGTTGAATATTATTATTTATGACAAAGTAGCCTATTATCATTCTATCTGCCGAATATTAGTGATATCCTAGTTAGTCAACAGAAGATGCTACATCTTTTTTTATGTCAAATATTTCCAATATCCTTTGTGTTTTTCCTATGCATTTTGTTCACTACATCATGTTAATGTTGTAAGGCTTAATCGAGTTAGATACTTTGCTTACATAGAGATAAGAGTTTTCTCGTATTTCATGGTAGAGGGTGAAAAGTTGACTTGTAATTTTAGTTTTAAAAAATACAAGAAGGAGATTCTGACAACTAAACAACGTTATCTCTTATACATTGATGTTAATTTCTAAAATTGTTGCTTTTGGTTTTAGCAAGCTACGGGAATACCACTACTAGACTTTTAATATTGATACTTTCTCATTTTCCTGTACAGGTTGGCACACCTACTTTTGGATAGCATTTGTTCCTTTTATTGTGGGTAGTCCTGGCATGACTTTCCTCTTTAGTTTTATGACTTAAAACGTTGGTGTTGTTTTGCAAATTTATTTTCTGTTCGTGCAATCTTTAAATTTAATTTAACTCTCCAGTATCACACCTTAGCAAATTCATGCAACATTATAATCTTAGTGATTGGATGGAATTTGGAGAGTTTTCAAAACATGGAGGTTTGCAACGATTTGACCACTTTATAATGTCCATCCTAATTACAAACATCTTCACTTGAAAAGACATATTAAATGTTGTGAGTTTTAAATTACTCGCAAGCGCACAAGTCGTTTGCAATATAGCGTTGTGCAAGTGCGAGGTCGAATCCACAGGGAATTGTGTTGTGAAAATATATTTTTAATCTAAACTAACTTTATCTTAACCTAGTTCCGAATTGTGAATGATATTGCAAAAGAAATATAAACTAAGCTAAGTTGATTTAAAAAAAAAAACTAATAATTAAAAAGCACTAAGGTTTCCGAATCCACCCCACCGAAGTTAAGCATACATGTTCTAAAAATATAGCCTATCAAAACATTCCATGAATCCAGCTATAAGACAAAAAATAAATAATATCCCAACTAAACCAAAAGCACCCAATGTATCCGCTCTTAACAAATCACAAAGGGAATCCAATTTAATCGAAAAGCATTCAATGTATCCATCAGATGAAACACAAAGAAAATCCAACAGACAATTTAAACTCAATCAATTATAAGATTAACTCAAATAATTGACAGAACATTTATACTAAAAATTGTCAGATTTGTACAAGCAAATCTGAACTACTACGCCAAACAACGACAGGGCTTCATCTTCAACCTTAGCTGAAGAGTCTAGCCACTCATAACTATAAAATTATAATAAAAAGTGCTAAACATTTAAACTAAAACAACTGAATATAAAGAAATAAATAAAAAACTTTACATGGGAGAAATTCCACTCGCTGACGGGCGGCGCTTCCCCTCGTGGTAGCAATGCCTTCGGGATCCACCAAAATGCTGGCGGAAGTCCACCGGTAAACATCAAAGTGGCTCAGGAATTGTACACTGAATGATGAAGCCAGATGGTGTTTATATAGGGGAAGACCCGGAGCAATATGGGTTGCAGATTCGATGTGGGATACTGCTCATGTGGCGATCGATCGCAGGTACGATCGATCGCATGTCTTGTGCGCACGATCTCATGTGCGCTCGATCGCATGTCTGCTACGATCGATCGCAGATGCACTGAACTTCAAATATTTCGATGTGGGATGTTGACCATGCGCTCGTTCGTAGGTAGGTGCGCTCGATCGCATATCTCGTGCGATCGATCGCAATGTCTCCAGAAGCTTCACATCTCCTGAAATGCTTTATTTTCTCTACAAACCTGTAAAAATACACAAAACACAAGAAAGACGTAAAATAAAGTGAAATACTACTAACTAAGAGCATAACAAATATAAGTTAAGGGTCTAAAATATGCAATATTTAAGACTCATCATTAAACTAGCAGAGAAATATTTTTCCATGTCTTCCACATTAATCTCATTCAAAGGGAAGCAACAGATACGAGTAGATTAGGTGCATATTGATTATTGAAAAAAGTTTATATTGAACTATTTCCTGAATTTTCGGATGAGTTGATCTGAAAGGATCATTTCATTATGGTTGTATCAAATTTGATTATGTTGATATTTGTTGATCACACTTCTTATCACTGATGAGTGCATGTTTGAGTGATTGATAATTGGTTCTATTCTTAAGTTTATTTTCTTTTTTTTATTATTTAAGTGAATGAATGCTAACCACGTCAGCTACTTGGACTACTTAAAGCTAATATGGCTTTAGCAATTGACAGAGGTTGCCAATTGGATGGAAAATGAATCAAACTAAGGGAGTTTTCTCCGATCGCATGATTTATTTTTATTTCTGAATGCATGTAAAAGTTCGAAATTTCTCATGCATACTTCTTTGTTTGCATCAGTTTATGTTATCTTTGTCTACCTCTCATTTGGCACCTCAGGAAACTTGTTTGACATATGACCTTTATTGTATGACAATCTTCAAATCATTTGACAATAGTATGCTCTTTGGTTAAACTACTATTAAAATATATCGTTCCCAAGTTTCATAGTTAAAGGAGTTACCAATCATTATGTTAAGTAGAAAAGGGAAGTCGTTCTGTACTCCATCAATTCCATGTTTACCTTGTTTATTTTCATTCCAGCTTCTTTTTGTTGTGGGCACCAAGCTTGAGCATGTAATTACCTAGTTGGCTCATGAGGTTGCTGAGAAACATATAGCCATAGAAGGGGAGTTAGTAGTACAACCATCTGATGATCATTTTTGGTTCAATCGACCCCACATTGTTCTCTTCTTGATCCATTTTATCCTCTTCCAAAATGCTTTTGAGATTGCTTTTTTCTTCTGGATATGGGTAAGCTGATTTTTAAATCACTACAAAATAGTAATATGAGATGGGGATATGAGAATGGACATAATATCCATTTTTATACATATGTAGGTTCAATATGGCTTTAACTCCTGCATAATGGGAAAAGTTTGCTATATTATCCCAAGGCTGATTATCGGGTATGAGAGTTTTTAATGTTGTCAAGTTTTAATATAAAAGTCCATCCTGGCATGCCTAGTTTTTTTATTTTATGTATTACTGTAATGCCAACTCTTCATTTTTTATTATTATTTAGGGCCTTCATTCAGGCACTTTGTAGTTACAGCACGCTGCCACTTTATGCAACTATGACACAGTTGGGTTAAGTTGCTGCCAAATATGAACCTTATTTCTTTCTAAATTTGTCAATCTAACCCATTTCCTTGAAATGAATCCTAGATGGGAAGTTCTTTTAAGAAGTCCATATTTGAGGAGCATGTGCAAGTAGGCCTTGTTAGTTGGGCTGAAAAGGTGAAGAGAAAGAGAGGGTTAAAAGCAGTTGGTGAGGGCGCTGGCCAAGCAGGTTCCCATAATGAATTAACTCTGGGAATCCAGCTGGGAAAAGTTTTGCAAAATGCAAATGTAGCTGACAGTAGCCACTGAAGCAACGCTCTCAACATCTCACAAAGCATCTATACTAGTTTTCAATCGAGAAAATCAATAAGCTACGTGATGCAGACTGGGTTAAGCAATATTTATTATTTCAAGATTTTAGGTTATTTGTAAGAGTATTGTGTAAATAAGGATTTTAATTTTATTATTAGTTAGTTTTCTATTATGTTTAGGGTTCTATTATGTTTAAAGTTCTATTATATTTAGGATTAGTGCCTATATAAGAGCACTAATATTAGAATTTTAATTCAAACTTTAATTATAGAATAAGCTGTTGAGTTTTGATATCATTCTTTGTATTTCATCTGGTTTTTTCCTTCTTGATTCTTCTATTTCTATTTGTTAAATTTCTATCTTCTTGTCCTTATTTCACTTTATCTCTCTCTTATTTCACTTTGTTTCACTCTTATTTCTTTCTTTATTCCCTTTTATCCCTTTATTTCTTATTATCTGGTTACCTGTCTTGTATTAGTTTGGTATCAGAGCCCAAACCTAGATCTCCCACCACTGTTACCATCACGTCAAAATCTTTCATATTTCATCCAAATACATTTACCCAAACATATCCTAAGCCTAAATCAATTTGAACCCAAAAAAAAAAAAAAACACAAACACAAACAGATCATGAACAGTATACCTATAGTAGCAGAAACATTCACTGCTTGCCTCATCACTGTCCGTCGCACCACCAGCCAAAATCCCTCAACGCCCACTAGAGCTGCCACCCTCCCGTTGCCATAAAAGTCTAGAAACGAGTACTAGGTGTATGTGACTGTCAAGCCTTGATCAGCCCCATCTCGGTGTTTTTCGGCCAAACTAAGCCCCCATGGTACTCAGAGTCTCAAATACGGCCGACCGTTGAAGTTTCAACTTTGACCTGTACTAGAGCATGTTCTATGTGCCACCTCTTCACCATCATTTGGGTAGGCCACTGAAAAGTTACTAACCTGATTCGGCATATCACATCCTAATCTACTATTTTCGGCCACCCACTACCAGATTTGACGTCACCACCATGTCTAGAATCACATTTTTTTGCCTAACCTAGGAGCTTAACTCCAATCTGCACCAGATCTACTCTACCCGGATCTGATCTGCCAAATTGTCGACCACACCATCTGAGCCGAGTCCTATACACTGCACCAAACTAGATTAAAGCTGGATTTGAGTCAAATTGAAGCTTGATTTGGCAAAAATCAAGTGTATTTATTTTTCACTTATGTAGTTGCTGATTCTGCATTAAAAATATTATAGTAAAAAAAAGGAAAAAAATAATAGCAAATAAAATATCATAGGTTTCCTTTCTGTTTTATTTCTATTCCTATATTATTTACATTCGAAGGTAGAAAAAAAACAATTGGAACCACTTATGAGCAGTGAGTCTAGATGAGTCGAGTTGAATTCTTTTAGTTACAATTCATAATGCAGTTTGGTGATGTCTAGAAAATTAGTATTTTCTCAAATTCGATGAAATTTCAAGTTCTTGTGCAATACCATTTGCTTCAAGATGCTATTTAGGCTGAAACTAAGTTTAATGGTCGTTGTATTTATGAAAACTTTTGTCAGTTGGAGGTCGAGTATTCCAACTTTGAAACTCCAATCCCCAAGATGCAATAACTCACTGCACAAAAAACATAATTAGTGGAAGCAGCTTTTGCAAAAACTTCTACCCATTGAGGTTTGTGTCACAAAAACATCAAGTATGAAGTTGTGTCTCTAGTCCTTGAAGAGATGGCACCAGTCATGATGTATTTCTTGAACCTCTTCAAAGTGAAGATAACCAATGCCAACGCATGGATGTTGCTATGTGTGTGCACGACATTCCTTCCATCGATTTTGTCCTACTGCTTTGGTTTGAAGATCCTCTTATATCAGCCTTATTTTTGCTCAAAGACAACCAGGAAAATTCAAGGTTTCACCAATCGACTCCAGCCATCCATAGTTATGATCCTTCATCACTACAAAACTCGAGGTCGAGTGTTTTGTAAGTGGGATAAAATGATGCAAAATGAGTTAAGGAATATTTATTATTTTAAGATTTTAGGTCATTTGTGGGATTATTGTGTAAATAAGGATTTCAATTTTATTTTTAGTTAGTTTTCTATTATGTTTAGGGTTCTATTATGTTTAGAGTTCTATTATGTTTATGATTAGTGCCTATATAAGAGCACTCATATTAGGATTGTAATTCAAACTTTGATTATGGAATAAACGTATCAGTTTTGATATCTCCCTTTCTTTGTATCTTATCTGGATCTTTCTCTTTTATTGATTCTTCTCTTTCTATATGTTTGTCCATCTTTCACTCTGTTTCTCTCTTATTGGTTCCCTTATTCCCATTTATCCCTCTATTTCTTATTAGTTGGTTACTTGTCCTACATCAGTTTAGTATCAAAAGCCCATTCAAATATATTCACCCAAACACATCCTAATCTCAAATCAGTTTGAGTAAAAAAAAAAAATACTTAAATAGATCATGAGCAGTACGCCTATAGTAGCAGAAACATTCACTTCCTACCTCATCGTCGTCCACCACTACAAGAGTGCGGCGCCACCACCAACCAATGCAAGATCATCAGGCGACCAAAACCCCTCAATGCCCGCTAGAGTCGTCGCCTTCCCTTAGCCATAAAAGTCTAAAAATGAGTACTAGGTGCGCACGACTTTCAATCCCCAATCCACCACCTTTCACCGTTTTTTGGCTAAACCAAGCCCCCATTGTACTTGGAATCTCAAATCCAGCCAACTCATGAAGTTCCACGCGCGCAACGCACCATTGCCTTTATAGTTGGCAACCTCCTCACGGGCATCAGTTACCACCATTTGAATCAAAACATTTCATTCTACCTAGCCCCGTAAGCCACACGTCTATTCTTCGTCGATAGGCCACCGTAAAGCCACTAACCTGATTCGGCCTATCATGTCTCGATCTATCATTTTCGGCCACCCACTATCAGATTTGACGTCTCCACTGTGACCAGAATCACATATTCGGCCTACTCCCAAAAGCTTAACCCTCAATTTGCACTAGATCTGCTCTACTCGAATTGGACCCGCACCATCTGATCTGAGTCCTTTACGCTATGCTGAGCTAGATTCAAGTTGGATTTGAGTTAAATTGAACCTTGATTTGGCAAAAAATCAGGTTTATTTATTTTTGCTTACGTAGTTGCTGATATATATTTAAAAATTGCATTAAAAAAAAGAAAAAAGGAAAAAAAATGGTAGCAAAAAAAATATTATAGGTTTCTTTTTCCGTTTTATTTATATTCATGTTTATTTACATTCGAAAGTAGGAAAAAACAATTGGAGCCACTTGTGATGAATGAGTCTAGATGAGTCGAGTCGAGTTCTTCTAGTTACAATTCATAATGTGCTATATCCAATTACAAAAGATATACTTCATCAGGTTTTTGGATAGTTTAGTCATGTCGAAAAAATTAATATTTTCTCAAATTCGATGGAATTTCAAGCACTTGTGCAATACCATTTGCTTAAAGATGCTATTTGAGCTAAAATCAAGCTTGATGGTCATTGTAATTATGAAAACTATTGTATCTCCAATCCTTGAAGAGAAGGCACTAGTCATTGGAGAAGGATTCTAATCTCAAGAAGAATGAGATGTATCTCATGAACCCCTTTATAGTGAAGATAATCAATGCCAACATATAAATGTCTCTATGTGTGTGCCCGACATTCCTTCCATTGATTTTGTCCTACTGCTTTGGTTTGATGATCATCTGATATCACCACTGTTTTTGCTCGAAGACAGTACATCCAGGAAAATTCAAAGTTTCACTAGCAGACTCCAGCCATCCATAGTTTTGAACATTTATTACTACAAAACTCGAGGTCTAGTTTTTTATAAGTGGGGTATAATGATGCAAAATGGGTTAAAGAATATTTATTATTTTAAGATATTAGGTTATTTATGGGATTATTGTGTAAATAAAGATTTTAATTTTTATTATTAGTTAGTTTTCTATTATGTTTAGGGTTCTATTTTGTTTAGAGTTATATTATGTTTAGGATTAGTTCCTATATAATAACACTCATATTAGGATTGTAATTCAGACTTTGATTATGAAATAAACTGTTAAGTACTGATATCTATATTTCTTTTGTATCTTATCTAGTTCTTTCCCTTTGCTTGATTCTTCTTTTTCTATCTGTTTGTCCCAGTTTCACTCTTTTTTCTTCTCTTATTCCCCTTTATTCATCCATTTCTTATTATTTGGTTACCTGTCCTACATCACTACAACCAATCCACGAGCTTTTCTACTCTATTAACTCATTTTTTTTCAAAGAATGAGTAAGTGATTTGGAATAAGCTGAAAGTGCAAATTTTCCAAATATGCCAAAGTAGTATGGATGTCCAAAACTATATTATTGTACCTCCATAGTCTTCTATCTTCATTTTGTATCCAAGATATGGCAACAAAAAAATCACTTTCAATAGTCAGCTTGTAATCCTTTCTACTCTTATAGCCTTTGAAAATCAACAATGCTTAATAGATTGCCTTTAACTCTGCATAGTTAGACTCAGCTCTGCCTAAGCTCGTGGATAATACAACTTAATAACACCAAATGAATCTCTCAGCACTTAACGTATAATAGCAGGACCTGATTTTCCTTAGAAACCATCCACATTAAATTTTACACATCCAAGTGTAGAAGAGCTTACCAGTGGGAGATCACATTTTCTTTCTTTTCACAAAAGAAGCAAATTATGTTTTTGTTGTAGTATGTGGCTCATATTGAGTGGAACATATTTATAGAGAAATTAAGGTTGATGCTGGAGTAAAGCGGAGTGGAGCGAGAGGGTACAGTACAGGGGTATTTGAGGAATTTTTTAATACCTCTATACGGCTAGGGTTAGTATAAATACATATGATGTAACCCTACTTTGACAAAGTGAAATTTAGCCCTGCTCGCTCCCGTGGACGTAGGCATACTGCCGAACCACGTTAAATCTGTGTGTTTAATTGCTTTCTCTATCTCTTTGTTTTTCGTATTATTCATCATAATTGTTGCACATTTCACAACAATTGGTATGAGAGCATAGGTCACGATGTCTGGGATTTCTTCTGCGAAGTTCGACATGGTCAAGTTCGACGGATTTGGAAATTTCGGATTATGGCAGAGGAGGGTCAAGGATTTGTTAGTGCAGTAGGGTATGGTGAATGCGTTATACAGAAAGAAGCTGGAAGGTATGGATGACATAGATTAGAAGGAACTGGAAGCGAAGGCTATGGCAACTATTAGGCTTTGTCTGGCTGATGATGTGATGTATCACGTCATGGATGAAGAATCATCGGCAGTAGTTTGGTTGAAATTGGAAAGTCGGTATATGTCTAAGTCGTTGACGAACAAGCTCTATCTTAAGCAGAAACTGTATAGTCTTAAGATGTCAGAGGGCTCAGATCTGAACTAGCATATCAACGTGTTCAACCAGATTATCAGTGATTTGAAGCGAGTTGATGTGAAGTTCGAAGATGAAAAAAAGGCGTTAATGTTACTAAATTCCCTACCAGCTTCTCCTACGTACGAAAATTTGGTTACAACTCTGATGTGGGGGAAAGAAACTCTCGAATTGGAGGAGATCACAGGTGCTCTATTAGGTTTTCATTAGAGGAAGAAAGCCAGTGATGAGAATTTACAAGGTGAAGGGCTTGTAGTGAGAGGTAACTAGGAATATGGGAGAAACAAGTCCCAGAACGGATCGAGTAACAATAAATCTCGATCTAAATCCAGAAAGAGGAAGGACATACAATGTTTTAAGTGCAGAAAAAAGGGGCACATGAAACAAAATTGTCCAGATTTAAGGAAGGGTAATACAGAGAATAAAGAGGGTCTATTAAAGTTTGTGAATGTAGTGGAAGAAGAAGACTCAGAGAGCGGTGACGAGAATATGCTTTCTGTTTCATCTAGTTCAGATCATCTCACAGGTTCTTGGATTCTGGATTTAGCATGCTCATATCACATGACACCAAATAAAAATTGGTTTGACACCTACAAGTTAGTAAATTATGGTTCTGTTATGATGGATAATGATGCATCATGCAAAGTTGTTGGAATAGGGAATATCAGAATTAAAATGTTTGATGGTGTTGTTAGAACGTTGTGTGATGTTAGACATATACCAGATTTAAGGAAGAATCTAATTTCTATGGGCACTTTAGATTGTAATGGGTTTAGTTATAAGTTTGCAAGTGGAGTAATGAAGGTGAGTAAAGGTGTCTTACCAGTGATGAAGGGACAGAAACTAGCAAGAAATATTTATACACTACTAGGTACCACAATTGTAGGTGGAGTTGCAACTGCAGAGTTTGAGTCAGATAAAACAATCTTGTGGCATATGAGGTTAGGTCATATGAGCGAGTGTGGGATGATAGAGCTTCATAAGAGAAATCTATTGAAGGGTGTTAGAACATGCAAGCTTGATTTCTACAGGTATTGTGTTCTTGGGAAACATAATAGGGTTCAGTTCAAGATAGCCACACACAAGACAAAGGGAATTCTTGACTATGTTCATACAGATGTTTGGGGGCTAGTAAGGGTAGCATCACAGGGAGGACATATATATTTCATGAGTTTAATTGATGACTACTCATGAAAGGTTTGGGTGTACTTCATGCGGCACAAGTCAGAAACGTTTGCCAAGTTCAAATTGTGGAAACCTAAAGTACAAAACCAGATATGGAGGAAGATCAAATGCCTCAGGTCCGACAATGGTACTTAGTACACAGATTCAAAGTTCATGGAGTTGTGTGAGTGGCATGGGATTAAGAGACACTTCACAGTATGTAAGACACCACAATAGAACGGTGTAGCGGAAAGGATGAACACAACAATAACTGAAAGAGCTCGGTGTCTCAGGTTGAATGCAGGGCTTGCAAAGAACTTCTGGGCAGAAGCAGTGAATATGGCATGTTTCTTAATTAACAGGTCACCTAGGGCATCACTAGATGGGAAAGTAGCAGAGGAGGTGGGGATAGGCAGCACGGTAGACTACTCTAGTTAGAGAGTGTTTGGATGTCCAACCTACGTGGATGTTCCTAATGAGGAAAGATCAAAGCTTGATGCGAAGTCTAGACAATGTATCTTTTTGGGGTATCAGAAAGGGGTGAAAGGCTTCAAGCTCTGGGATCCGAAGGCAAACAACGTGGTGATCAGTAGAGATGTGATTTTTGATGAGAAAGCCATGTTGCAGCGTACTCAGGAAGAAGAGAAACAGGTGCCAGAAAATTGCAGCAGAAATGAGTAGGTGGTGCAGGTGGAGCTAGAGACATATGGTAAGGAAGACAATGCTCAAAATGCAGGGAGCTCTAGTTCAGAAGATAAATAGCATCACAATATAGCTATAGATAGGCCCAGACACACTATCAAGCCACCTACCAGGTATGGTTTTGAATATTTGTTTTCTTATGCACTCATTACTAGTAGCGGGGATCCTATTACTTTTCAGGAGGCAGTACACAGCCAAGAGAAGAGTATATTGATGGGTGCTATGGTGGAGAATATGGAGTCTCTACATAAGAACCAAACATAGGAGTTGGTGGAGCTTTTAGAGGGGAAGAGAGTGATAGGATGCAAATGGGTGTATAAAAAGAAAGAAGCAGTATCAGAAAAAAAGGGAGAAAAGTTCAAGGCTCGTCTTGTAGCAAAGGGTTACTCACAAAAGAAAGGGGTTGACTATGATGAGATCTTCTACCTTGTGGTCAGACACACTTCCATCAGGGTAGTGTTGGGTTTGGTAGCACATTTCGATATGCAGTTGGAGCAGATGATGTAAAGACAACTTTTCTTCATGGTGATTTGGAGGAGCTGATATACATGGCACAGCCAGAAGGGTTCAGTTAGCCTGGAGAGGAACACTTGGTCTGTAAATTGAGGAAATCACTTTATCGGTTGAAGCAATCTCTGAGGCAGTGATACAAGTGATTTGACTTCTACATGATCCAGATTAGCTACAAGAGATGTGAATATGATTGTTGTGTTTATGTGAAGAGCCTTGATGATGATGCATTTATTTTTATGTTACTTTATGTGGATGATATGTTGATTGCTGCGAAGAGTATGAGTGAGGTCAATAAGTTGAAGACTTTGTTGAGAAAGGAATATGACATGAAGGATTTGGGTGCGACTAAGAAGATTCTTGGGATGGAGATTCAGAGGGACAGAACTTCCAAGAGATTATGGTTTTCCCAGTATAGCTATGTTGAGAGGGTGTTGGAGAGGTTCAGCATGGATAATGCAAAACCAGTGAGTATATCTTTGGCGAATCACTTTAGACTGTCTACCGCTCAGTGCCCAAAGACAAATGATGAAGTTCAAGACATGTCAAAGGTTCCATATGTCAGTGCAGTGGGGTGCTTGATGTATGCTATGGTTTGTATAAGACCAAATTTGGCACAAGCCGTCAGTATGGTGAGCAGGTTTCTATTAAGTCCGAGATGATAGCATTGGGATGCAGTCAAGTGTATTTTCAGATACTTGATGGGTACTATAGATTATGGCATAATGTTTGGTAGACAACATGGTGATCCTTCAGTCATGGGATATGTGGATGCAGACTATGCAGGGGATTTGGATGATAGGAGGCCTGCCACAGGTTATGTATTCACCTTTGTGGGGGGAGCTATTTGTTGGAGGTCCATGGTTCAGCTACTAGTTGCACTATGTACTACTGAGTCAGAGTATATGGCAGTGGCTGAGGCTGCCAAGGAAGCTTTGTGGCTTACAGGGTTAGTCAAGGAGCTAGGTATTCAGCAAGGTGGAGTTCAGTTGCATTGTAATAGTCAGAGTGCCATTTATTTGGCAAGGAACCAGGTGTATCATGCGAGAACCATGTTCATAGATGTGAGGTTTCACAGGATCAGGGAATTGGTTTCTTCTGGTGAACTATTGCTTGAAAAAGTTCACACTTCTGAGAATACAGCAGATATGTTGACAAAGTCTGTTACCACAGATAAGTTCAAGCATTGCTTGGACTTGATTAATGTCTCTAGGTGCTAGATGGGAGGCATCCTAACCTAATGTCCCGATAAATGCTTAAATAGTTATATTCAAGCCCTTTAATTTACGCTTGTTAGGCTATTTGTTTATCTATTTTAGTAGATTCTATTTCATTTTCGTGTTTTATGTGTTTTTCATAGGGCTTGGGCAAAAAGATGACATTTTGGAGCTTTAAGGGATTAAAAGTAAAGTTCTACAAATCCAGCAAGGTGCGCTCGAGCGCACCTCCCTTGGGCTTGAGCGTGTAGGGCACGAATGCACACTTAGAAGGCTCGAATGCACTCATGCGCTCGAGCTCAGCCCGCATACACTCTAGCGCACACACTCTAGAGGCGACAGAGCCAGATATGGAAAGAAGTCTCCGGACCTCAAATGGGAAATAAGGGTTTTGGGGCACCCTTAGGGCCCTATATATAGCCTTGTAAAACACAAAAACCATACCTTTTGTTTTGAGACTTGAAGTTGCAAGATTAGGAGAGGAATTGACGACTCGTCTCTCGAGTCTTCTTCTGGTTTTATTTTTTTTGTTCTTGTTTCATTATGGTTATAATGTTTAGTTGAACTAGCATGTGTAACTAAACTCTTATAGAGCTCGATTAAAGCCCTAGTTATGCTTTTTCACATATATATTCATCGATTACCTTTGCCTATAGCCATGTTATAATGCTTAACTTGATTAATACCTGTTTGTATTTAAATTCCTCATATGTATGTCTCTGATCAACTTATGCATGTGGTATGGATTGGTTAATTGAATCAATTTGGATGACCGAGTCCTGGGTTCAACAAAAGTAACAAAAGATATCCACATCGGATTCTTGGGTTAATCAACATAGGAAACTAGGAGAGCGGACCAAGCCCTAAGTCCTGTGTGGTTGCCGATCTCCACAGCCCTTATGCTCTCTTAAGGAACAACTCAATATATACCCATGCTGAATCCCATAAGAGAGAAAAGAGTTAGAGTAGACACCATGCTTAACTCGTTGCTTAGAGAGATCAATAGCCTAAGGTATGGACCAAGCCCTTAGGTTGGCAACCATTAGGTATTCATAATAAGGCTAGAGCATTGGCACCTTACTTAGTGGGAAAGTGTAATTAGTGGTGGATATCACAGCCCTATGTCCTTATCATTATTAATTCACACTTCGCATTTATTTCTATTTTTACTTTGGGAAACTAATTCTAAATCGAAATTCACTAATCCTTGTGGAAATGATCTCGCACTTGCACACTATGCTACCATTGACCTTGTGCACTTGCAAGTAAAACAAGCTCGGTTATTTGCTTATTTATTTAGGTAGATAAACGCACAACAAGTTTTTGGTGCCGTTGCTGAGGATTGTGCGTAAATTTTCTTTTTAGAATTACTTTTTCATTTAGTTTAATTATTATTTCCTTTTCATTTTATTTCTATTTTTGTCAAAAATCTTAAAAATTTTAAGTTTCTGTTTTCATCTTATTTTTATTTTACAACTCTAATCGAATTCTTTTTGTTTTCTGTTTTAGGCACTTCAGGAGAGCTTTCTGTGCCACTTGCGATCGAGTGCACTCTTCTATGTGATCGAGTGCAATTGAGACAGAGAGTTACCGAGCAGCAGTGTTTGACTGCTGCACTTAAGTGACTGCCACCGATTCATGCACGAGTTTCGATCCAAGCATCCAACGTTCTTCCCCCTCAATACCGAGCTTGAGCGAACGATTCGACAAAGGCTTAGAGACAACTCGGAAGAGGTAGAAGAAGGAATTGAGGAAGAAGTACCAATGGCAGAACAAATCGACAATCAACAACCACCTGAGCAGAGGTCGATGAAGCAATCCTTCATCCCACAGAACCTTGATCAACCATCGTGCATTGCGTATCAACCTGAGGTGGAAGGAAACTACTACATATCTCTGTAGATACTCAGTGCACTGACTCACTTTAGGGGTACACGTAATGAGGACCCACACTTGCACCTTCGAGAGTTCTTCGATCTTTGCAAATTCTAGCACATCCGAGGCTTAGACCAAGAAGGAATAAGGTTAATTCTTTTCCCTTTTTCCTTAAAAAATAATGCTAAACTGTGGTACAATTCTTTGCCTGCAGTTTCTATCCACACGTGGGAGGAGTTGGCTAGCAAATTCTTAAGGAAGTTTTTCCCAGCCCAAAAGACGAGGCAAATGAGAAAGGAAATTCAGTCCTTCCAACAAAAGGATGGAGATCTATTTTTCGAGGCTTGGGGACACTTCAACGAGCTGCTACTTAAATGCCCACACCACAACCTACCTCAAGACGAGCTGGTACAAGCTTTCTATGAAGGTTTGAGTGATACTAACAAAAATATTGTGGATTCAGGTTGTGGAGGAGTACTGATAGAGAAAAGCAGTGAAGAAGCGATGGAACTCTTCGAAACCCTAAGTGAACACACTCAATAGTTCTCCTCTCGAGGAAGACGTATAACCAAAAGTAAGGGTATGTATGAGGTAAATTTAAATGGAGGATCGTCTACTCAGATAGCTGCTGTGGAGAGGAAACTAGACCTGTTGGTTAAAGCCATGGCTGCTCAGAATGCCTCACCTAACCCACCAGCTACACCACTCCAGGTATGTGCTATTTGTTCCCAATTTGATCATAATACTGATACAGGTCCCTTGTATTCATCTGCAGATCATGAGCAAGCAAACTTTGTAGGACCAAACAACTCTCCGCCAAAGAACAATCCTTATGCAAACACTTACAACCCTGGATGGTGAAATCACCCAAATTTCTCTTGGAACAACAATCAGAATGGTCAAGGACAACAAAAAAACTTCCAACCAGCAGCCCACTCAGCTCCCAAGACAAAGAAGAGTGACCTCGAAAGTCTTGTGAGGCAATTGGCATCTCAGTAGCAACAACTAATGACTTCACATGAACAATTCATGGAAGAAACGAGGAAATTTTGGACTGAGATGAGACAAATCACTGCAAAACATGATCAAGCCATTCAAGGATTAGAGGTACAAATTGGAAAATTGGCTAAGGAACTAAGTAGTAGAAAACAAGGTGAGCTTCCCACCCAACCAATACCTAATCCAAGAGGACATCAACAATTGAATGTTGTGACAACCTTGATAAGTAGAAAGATAATAGGCATCGATGAGATTGCATGAGCATCTCCAGACAAAGCATCCACCTCTAAGGTAAGTGAGATAGAAAAGGTAAATTCACCTCCACTCTTCCCTCAAAGGTTAATAAAGTCTAAAAAACAGAGTAAACTGAGTGACATTTTCGAAATTTTGAAAAAGGTGGAAATAAACATTCCTTTATTAGATGCAAATAAACAAATTCCTACATATGCTAAGTTTTTAAAAGATTGTTGCACTAACAAAAGAAAGTTTCAGGAACATGAGATAGTAGCCCTGACTGAAGAGGTAAGTGTTGTGCTATTAAGACAATTACCACCAAAACTAAAAGATTCGGGTAGTTTTACCATTCCTTGTAGGCTAGGTGACCAGCTATTCGAGCATGCACTATTGGATCTAAGAGCGAGTGTCAATCTGCTTTCATACAGTGTATTCAAGACACTAGGTTTGGGGGAGCTTCAACCAACCTCCATCACTTTGCAATTAGCTGATAGAAGCATTAAACGACCGAGAGGTATTCTGAGGATGTTTTGGTAAGAGTAGGTAAATTTATTTTACCTGCTGATTTTATTGTCTTAGATATAGAAGAATGTCATATGCCATTACCACTCCCCATCATCTTAGGAAGACCATTTATGATCACTACTGACACCAATATTAATGCAAAAAGGGGCATTGTCACTATGACAGTAAATGATGAGAAAATAGATTTCAAAATATTTAATACAACCAAAGATGATAATGAATACTCTAATATAAGCTTAATGCAAAGTGTTGTTGAGCAAGTTTCTCAGGACCATCACATTGATCCAATGGAGACCATCCCTAACCATGATGACACAAGATTGGACATTAGGCCAGAGGATGACAATGTGATTGAAGACATCAATAGAGCTGTGCACCCCGCCAAGAACACACCAAAGCCTGCAAGTAAGTATAACCCTTAAGTTGAAAATTCTGAACTTATTAATATTATATTTCCCCATTTTATTGACCAGGCACCAAAATTAGAGAGGCAGCAGCTGTCAAGGGCACTTGAACCACCTGATGTGGGCTCTAAGTGCCACCTTCAAAGAAAGTAGCACTGAAGCTACTATAGAGAGCGCTTGAGCAATCCCCACTTGCATAACATATAGCTCAAGTGCCTTTATTGAGGTTCGTGGTACTGAAGCCACTAAAAGTATGGTAAGGTTAAGGTTGTATTGTTCTTACTTTATCATGCTAGACTTGGTAAGTTTTTATTTTGTCCATACATACTGTCTTGCACTCGAGTGGACCATTCAGTGTGCTCGAGCGCACATCCACTGCACCCATCATGAACAAGCACACTTCACAAGCACACTTGCATATAAGGGTGATCGAGCGCACTTCACTATGTGCTCGAGCGCACTCGAGGTAGAGAAGGCATGTGAGAGCTTTTATTCACAATTCGCTCACAAATTCATTTTTCTTACCTTACGCTCCAGCGCATTTCCTATTTCCATCTATCGCACTTACCCTCATCCAACTCAAAATCTACTTCTAAACCTCCCTCTCACCTCTGGCACCCCACCACCACTACCTCCCTACCATAAGCGAACACCACCACCAGCAACACATTTTTTTTCTCTCCTTCCCATTGCATAACCATTGTCGTCCGAAGAACACAAGGTATACCCATATTTTTTTTATTTCTAAATATTTATACACCATCACATATGGTTCTTGATTGATGAAATCTTTCTACTATTATTTACCTTGTGTTATGGTTATTTTTTATTGAGATTATTTCATATTTGCAGGGGGTTAGGATCGAGTTCATGGGTTCTATTTTTCTACAGCTTCGAGTGTTTGTTGCACATTAACTGTTCGACAAATTGCCTAACTCAATGCACTCGAGCGTTGGTACTTTGTGATCGAGCGCACCTCAATCTGTATGATCGAGCATACCATCAACTATGATTGCGCAATCACACCAGAAGCTACATTGTTTTTCCACAACCCATGACTTCTACTTCTCGAGCCTCTAGTAGCCGCCACCAAACCACCCGGCCAAGTTTCAAGCAGCGTGAAATACTGTTCGAGACTACATTTAACATAGATGAGGACTTCAAGAGTTTGGATGCCACAAGATGGGTTGTCCAAGAGTTCAAGAACCAGGGTCTCAAGTAGTTGTTCAAGCTGGTCTGTTCGACGACATACACCAGATTTGTGGTCAGCTTCTACGAGAACCTGACCTATAACTACACCAGACCAGAGATTCTATCATCCTCAGTCCAAGGCAGGTTCATGGAGCTGACCACCGTCGACATCGCCAGTTCCCTCCATTGCAGTGATGAGTCCCCTCCAGAGGACAGCCATATAGAGGAGCAGTCGGACCCGTTTTCTCTGCCACACATCATCGAGGACATGTGTGCGGGCCAATATGCGGACTGGCACAACAATGCGGGGAGCTGGTCGAGGTTGCCTCCCCGTTTATGGTTCGTAGATTCTGTCCTCCAGCGTAATGTGTGTCCTTTGGGGCATAAGACACAGAGGAGGGATCAGATCCTATAGGCTCTCTATGCCTTTCACCGGGGTCACTAGTACTCTATCCCACCAGTCATATGGAGTCAGATACATAAGTTCTAGGATAGTGTACATAGCCGTCAGACCACTATGGCTAATGCGTGGGGACTCCTGTTCCCCTTTTTGCTCAGCCACATATTCAAGAAGAAAGGGATTAGAGGCTCCTCTATAGATGGGCCAGTTAGCGATCATCCACTCTTTAAGAGAGCCCAATGGAGCCTCAGCCAGTCCCACATACCTTGAGGACCCTGGGCGCCGACTCCTGTTGCTAAGCCTACGGCAGATGATCCTTTGGATACCGAGCGCCCGACAGTGAGCCCTCTGAGGGAGAAGAACCATTCGGACATGGGACCCACTGAGTCCCAACACTTTCTCGCTGAGCTATCCTTTTTTCGAGGTGAGGTATCTACAGCTACATCACTAATGCACCAGTGCATAGATGGTTTGGAGGCACGGTTTGCACGATAAGAGGCGATGCTACAGGCCATCCTCGATCGCCTACCTCCTGCACCCAGTACCTCTTCGACTGCACCACCTGATGATCAGCAGTGAGAGGATACCCCGTCTGGCTGAAGACATAAAACTTAGCGCTCATGGGGGGCACCCCAAAGCATATCCTTTTCATTATAGTATTTTTATTTTACTAATGTTTATTATCCATATTTCTTGTTTTTCGGCACAACGTTTATTTTTCTTTGTCAGGAACTTAGTGTGTGCATCCTGTTCAAGTTTGGGGGCATGTACGAGTAATACAAGCAATCTAGTTCTCCATCTCTCAGGTCAGATCTTTTCATGCCACACACACATTAGAGAAAATATGTATATTAAGTTTGGGGGTAGTGGGAGACACATGCACACACTTGAAAAGCATGCACACACTAGGTCCCAGTTTTTTTTTTATTTTTTTATAGAAAAGATAAATGCAGGATCATTTTGTGATAAAAATTTTGGTTGATTTAAAAATATGATAAAACTTCATTAGTAAGCTTAAAATCTAGAACATATAGTCTTTTAAATAGGAATTTGAAAAGTTTAGTTACCTACCTCAAGGCACTTAAGAATTCATGAGTTTGATCCTGATCTAACACGAGCACATTAGCACGCATTTGTGTGGGGTATGACATATAATTCTTATATATATGTTTCCATGACCTAACTATAATCGAATAACTTGTTAAAAGAACACTTTAGCATAAGAAAAATAAAGAAAAATGTCCATCATGCAAAAAGAGAATAAAAAGCTTATAATGATTATTAAAAACTTTTCACTGAGTAACTGGACCTCTTGCCTCAGTAAGCACTGAGTGTTCACGTCAAAAGGTGAGAATTAAGAATTTAATGATCATAATAAAAATTTCCACTGAGTAACTAGGCCTCTTGCCTTAGCAAGCAGTGAGTATTCACGTCAAAATGTGGAAATTTCACTTAAAAGCATTAAGACTTGTTAGTTCCGTAGCTTTTTTGACTCGAGTTAGTAAGTCCTTAGGGGTGTCTTTACACCTAATGCCCTAAAACCATCTGGTTTGGGAGTCATTGACTAAACACTTGTTACAAGGGTTAATTAAAAAGCTTAATAGAACTCAACATGGCAAAAAATCTCGTGATAAAAGAAAAAAGAAAAGAAGCAAGCATTATGCCATTTTTGTTCTTTTTGATAAGGAATTCGATGAAGGTTTGGGCACCAAAACACTATACATCGAAATTATTTGGAAGCCCCATCTTATATGTGCTAACTCATCACACACAAATCAAACTTGCAATGCCTTAAGCCACCCTTAGGTAAGTAACATGAGCTTTTAAAGACCCTTATTCAATACAAAAATGTGTTTTATTATAAGCTTACTCATGAACAATCATCATGGTTTTATGTGCAACCCAAATTTTTGGATATCATGAAGAATGAATTTATCTTTAAATTTTGTTTTAACATAGTCTTTTTGTTTTGTATTGCTAAGGGACTAGCAATATGTAAGTTTGGGGGTGTGATAAGTGCTTAAATAGTCATATTTAAGCCCTCTAATTTACGCTAGTTAGGCTCTTTGTTTATCTATTTTAGTAGATTCTATTTCATTTTCGTGTTTTATGTGCTTTTCACAGGGCTTAGGCAAAAAAATGACATTTTGGAGCTTTATGGGATGAAAAGTAAAGTTCTGCAAATCCAGAAAGGTGCGCTCGAGTGCACCTCCCTTGGGCTCAAGCGCACACTTAGAAGGCTCGAGCGCACTCATGCACTTGAGCGTAGCCCACATACACTTTAGCGCACACACTCCAGAGGCGGCAGAGCCAGATATGGAAAGAAGTCTCCGGACCTCAAACAGGAAGTTAGTGTTTCGGGGCACCCTTAGGACCCTATATATAGCCTTGTAAAACACAGAAACCATACCTTTTATTCGGAGACTTGAAGTTGCAAGCTTAGGAGAGGAATTGACGACTCGTCTCCCGAGTCTTCTTTGGGTTTTATTTTTCTGTTTTTGTTTCATTATGGTTATAATGTTTAGTTCAACTAGCATGTGTAACTAAACTCTTATAGGGCTCGATTGAAGCCCTAGTTATGCTTTTCCACACACACACACACATATATATATATATATATTCATTGATTAACTTTGCCTAAAGCCATGTTATAATGCTTAACTTGATTAATACCTATTTGTATTTAAATTCCTCATATGTATGTGTCCGATCAACTTATGCATGTGGTATGGACTGGTTAGTTGAATCAATTTGATGACCGAGTCCTGGGATCAACAAAAGTAACAAAAGATATCCACACCGGATTCTTGGGTTAATCAACATGGGAAACCGGGAGCGGACCAAGCCCTAGGTCCTGTGTGGTTATCGATCTCCACAGCCTTTATGCTCTCTTAAGGAACAACTCAGTATACACCCATGTTGAATCCCTTAAGAGAGAAAAGGGTTAGAGTAGACACCATGTCTAACTCGTTGCTTAGGGAGATCAATAGCCTAAGGTGTGGACCAAGCCCTTAGGTTGGCAACCATTATGTATTCATAATAAGGCTAGAGCATTGGCACTTTACTTAGTGGGAAAGTGTAATTAGTGGTGGATATCACAGCCCTATGTCCTTATCATTGTTAATTCACACTTAACATTTATTTCTCTTTTTACTTTGGGAAACTAATTCTAAATCGAAATTCACCAATCCCTGTGGAAATGATCTCGTACTTGCACACTATGCTACCATTGACCTTATGTACTTGCAAGTAAAACAATTTCGGTTATTTGCTTATTTATTTAGGTAGATAAATGCACAACATGTCCCAGGTGGAGTTCTAGGTTACGTTTTTTCTCCTAAAGGGTGGATATTCGCCAAGGTGGAGATTGTTGTAGTATGTGGCTCATATTGAGTGGAACATATTTATAGAGAAATTAAGGCTAATGCCGGAGTGAAGCGGAGTGGAGCGTAGCGTACCGAGTGGAACAGAGCGGAACGGTATAGGGGTATTTGAGGAATTTTCTAATACCTCTATACGGCTAGGGTTAGTATAAATACATATGATGTAACCCTACTTTGACAAAGTGAAATTTAGCCGCTGCTCGCTCCCGTGGACGTAGGCATACTGCCGAACCACGTTAAATCTGTGTTTTTAATTGCTTTCTCTATCTCTTTGTTTTTCCTATTATTCATCATAATTGTTGCACGTTTCAAAACAGTTTTGTTTAGTAAAAAAATCAAAAATTAAAGGAGTAGGCTAAGCTCACTTATTTTAATCCAATATCATAGTCAGGGGCAGAGAAAGGGGGGACTAGGCTCCCCTAAATATTTTCAAATGTCCTATAAAAGTAGCATGCACTTTTCTTTATGGTACCCCCAAAATGACTTGAAATTTGGGCACGTTATTGGGAGGTGATTGTCCCACTTTTATTCGACCCTACAAGTCTTATGATGAATATCTAAATGATTTAGGTGTCACACTAAAAGGTAATCAAAGACTATCTAGGTGTTTTAATGGTATATGATTTTATTTTGTAAGCTAATTAGGAAAACAGGTGGCTCATGGGCTAGCTAGAAGCTTTAGAAATGGCTACACCCGGACAATGATGCTTTTATGATAAGGATTTTCATGAGCTCATTGAACCATCCATCATCATTGATTTGTACTCTAGTTTTTTTAGATAAATCACTTGTCATTTTTCATAAAAAAAATATTTAAAATACAACTTTACCAGTTAATATTTGAGTAGGAAAAAATTGTACTAGCAAGTGTAACAACTTGTAGGTCTCATGAAAAACTTCTAACACAATTAAATAAATTTTTAGTTAATTACCTTTTTGTTACATGTTAACTTAAAGTTAGTTTAACTCGATTTTATCTTACAAAACTTAGACAAAGTTTTTTTAGAGAGTTTGAGAATTCTTTTTAAAATAATACTTTAAAAAATAATATTCGAGATTTATTTTACTATTCAATAAAACCCATGCAATAGATTAATTACACATAATTTAAGCAAAAAATTATCACTTTAGTGTGTGATTTAAACCCATATTTCATCAACAGTTTAAAATTTATCAAATTTTGTATAAAAAAACTAGAACGATTGTAGATTAAAATTTATCAAAACATGTTGATTTTTTGTAACTTCAAAATTCTCATAAATATATTTTAGATGATAGATCACTATCAATATTTATATTATTATAAAAGCGAAAATTTTAAAGAAAATTTCATGAACTCTATGAATGACCTTCCTATATATTTATTACTTGATCATTTATATTGTAAAGAATATGCTGAAATTGTTTACGGTACACAGTACGATAGTAGAAGATTTATACTTAACATTCAAAAAGAGATTAGTGCAATTCAAAAAACATGAAGATTTTATAAACTTTTTTTTTCTTTTCAATTTGTTCTATCAATTAATCATGTATATTAATGATGACTAATGTATAATTGAGTTATATGTTAAAATTTATTTTTTTTATCAAGATATTTAAAAGTGATATTTTATTTTAACCTTTTTTTAAAAAAGGTCTTGACTCTACCTTCTCTTTTCAGTCTTGGTCCCTCCAAAAAAAAATTCCTAGCTTCACCCCCGATCATAGTGATAATGAAAGATTTGCCTCTAAAAATGCTACCATTCTAAATATTCTGAACAATAGATAATGCAAACAATCTTGGAAAATTTGTCTTAAAAATACAGCCACACGACCATTCCTCACCCCAAAACTTACAATCAATTTACCATTACCAATAGAGAATTCAAAGCTGCTATGTGCCAAGCAGTTGTAAACACCATCCAAGTTAGTAAAGAAGTGATCTCTTTCCAAACTATAGATAGCTTGTTTGAGCTATTGTATCTTCTTCCTCATAACCATATTTAGCACAAATCAACTTCCTTCACCATGAAGACTTCTCCTTAGAGAACCTTCATATTCACTTACATAAAAGTGCTCGATTTTTATCCAAAACATGCTTAATCTGTTCGAAATATTCACATATGAGTAAAGAGATGTGGAAAATCAAACCCACATGGAGAAAAAACTAGATAAGTGAATGGCATATATCTGGTGGTAGAACCAGACCCCATTAGCTTAAGCTTTTAGGTTCATATGGTCTCCTACATCATATATTTGGTCTTTTCTTGATAGACTTTCCAAGCCAAAGTTTCTCCAAAACTTGGGTCATCATGCCTAACAAGTGGCATTAGAGCTTTGTGTTCGAGAATTAACGATCAGAGATGTCGATTGGATCACAGATTGAAATCGAGAAGTTCAGAGGGAAGAGCTTTGAGTTATGGAAACTGAAGATGGAGGATCTACTCATCGACAGGGATTTATGGATGGTAATAGTCGATCAGATGCCAAAGAACGGTGTCACTGGTGATGGTTTTGGCATCATCTACAGTGGCCATCACAGAGTGTGAGAAGCTCGATCAGAAGGCAGAAAGTCTAATTTGGCTGTGCCTGACCAATTATGTCCCAATAAATATTTCTAAAGAGAAAACTGTGAAAGATCTATGGAAGAAGCTGGAAAGCTTTTATCAGAGTAAATCTCTGGTAAACAAATTATTTCTGCAGAAGAAGTTGTACAACTTTCGGATGACTAAGGGCGATTCTTTCTCTGCTCATCTACATAGTTCAACACTTTGATAGATCAGTTATTGTCTATCAGTTTTGATGTGATGGATGACTATAAGGCTATTACACTGCTTTGTTCACTACCTAATTTATGGGATAACTTGATAGTTGCAATTGGTAATGGTACGACTGATCTGTCCTTTGAGAATGTCGTGGCAGCCCTATTGTCTGAGGAGATAAGGCAGTAGGGTATAGAGAACTCATCAAATGAGGCTTTATCTATGAGAAGGTAAACCCATGATAGAGACTACAAGTGGTCTGGTGATAAACCCAAGTTCAGGGGAAGATCGAAAAGTATTGATAAATTTGGGTTGAAGTGTTGGAAGTGTAGGAAGCCTGTGTATCTAAAGAACGATTGTAGAAGTAAGAGTGTGAACCCTGAAAAGTGAACATGCGAGATATTAGCTTCAGGAAATAGGAACCAATATGATGATGATGCTAGTGACTTAAATATGGCATCCTGTTTGGCTTAATCATATCGAAGTGTTTGGATAATTGACACAGGAGTATCCATTCACATGACACCTCCCAGGGACTGGTTTTGTGAGTATGAAACCTTTCATGGGGGAAATGTTTAATTAGGAGATAGCTCTCCAGTAAAAATTATTGGTCATGGGAAGGTGAAGTTGAAGATGAATGATGGGACAGTCAAGACACTTCTAGGAGTGATGCATATTCCGAGGCCTCACCAGGAACCTGATGTGAGTTAGCAAGATGACAGATGGAGGAGTGAATTTCAACTATGACAAAAATTCGTGCAAGATGACTCGTGGATCGCTAGTAATCTCACGAGGTGTTTGGTGTGGTACGTTGTACAAGTTATTGGGAAGTATAATACGAAGTCAGTGCAATGGAGGTTTTATCTCTGAGAAGGCGACTGATGATGAGGCGAAGTCCTCTATGTTATGGCATCAGAGGCTTTGGCATATCAGTGAAAATAGACTATCTACTTTATTTTTGAAGCAGATGGTGAAGGGAGTCCCAGATTGCTTCATGGGATTCAATTTCTGTGAGCATTGTCTACATGGAAAGTGGAACCGTGTGAGTTTTAAGTCTGCTGGCACGAGGGCAAAAGATATTCTGGATTTGATACATAGTGATATGTTTGGGCCAGTTCCGGTCCAATCTCTTGGAAAATCAAGGTATTATGTCTCTTTCATTGATGAATTTTTAAGGTATGCATGGATTTATTTCATTAAGAGTAAAGCTGAAGCATTTGATAAGTTCTGTGAGTTTAAAGCATTGGTAGAAAATTATATGGAAAGAAAGATAAAGGTACTGAGAACAGATAATGGAGGGAATTTTGGTCAGATAATTTTGAGAAATTTTGTATGGAAAGCAGCATTGCAAGACAAAAGACAACTCCATATACACCTCAACAGGATGGGGTGGCCAAGAGACTCAATCGGTCACTTAAGGAGAAATCGATGAGTATGTTGAGTTGTGCAGGCTTGGAGCCAAAGTTCTGGGCAGAGGCTATGGCTACGACATGTTATCTGAAGAACAAGTAACCTATATCAGCTTTGCAGGATCAGACATCGTTTGAGGCACTATTTAAGAAGAAGCCAAGTTTGGCTCATGTTAGGGTGTTTAGGTATGATGCTTAAATGCATATGCCAAAAGAAAAGTGGAACAAACTTGATAACAAATTAGTGAAGTGCATTTTCATTGGTTATAAGGATGGAGTCAAGGGGTACAAGTTATGGAATCCAGAAAACAAGAGTACAATTTTTCAGCAGAGATGTTGTGTTCAGAGAAACACAAAGGGATGTGGCGACTGTCCAAGATGTACCAGAAAAACCAAAGCAAGTTCAGATTGATCTTAGCCCGGGAGATAAAGAGTGGGAGACTATCCTACAGACTGCATTAGATACTTCAGATTCTGAGTCAGTTGGGTCTTAGCACGATATTCATGTTTCTGGTGTAGAGGATGAGGATTCAGATGTTGGCGCGGAGGTAGAGACTGCGCCTGTCATAAGGAGATCCACACGGGTTAAGAGGCCACCCATCAAGTATTCCCTTAGTGCTTGTAGTGCATTATATGCTTTAAATATTACTCATGATGATCCTAGCACTGTGAAAGAGGCAAGGACCTCGGAGGATGCAAATCTGTGGGAGAATGCTATAAAAGAGGAGATGCAGGCATTGGACAAGAATGAAACATGGACCCTTGTGAAATTGCCTAAGGATAGAAAGGTAATTGTGTACAAATGGGTTTTTAAAAAGAAAACAAATGCTGATGGAATGGTAGATGTTGGTGTTTGTCTAAGGTTTAAACATGGTTTGATAAGGTTCTTCATTAGACCTTGGCACCTCAGCGCATAGCAAGACAAAGAAGTGCAGCATCAGGTCAGGCCACAGCCCAGCCTTCCCAAGCCACAGCGCCCAGTATGGAGGAAGCTTGGAGGAGGTGTGCGCCCCAACTTAGCCTCCCCTAGGTCGTGGCGCCCAGAAAGTGGAGAAGTGCAACCCTGCCTTGTGCAGCAGCCAACCCTGTTCTGGGCTGCGGCGCCAAGCACACTGAGACAAGCTTTTTAGCCTCTTTAAAAGGTTCATTGATGCATGATCAAAATGCACAGGATCACTAAGGATTGATGAAGGGCTATGATTGAAAGGTCATCAAGTCTAAGGGTGGATATTGACCTTCAAGATTGGTCAAGAAGTTGGTGCACTATATAAAGGGTTGCATAGCTTCAATCTCAAAAGATATGTGTATGACATAACATGTGATGACATTTGAATGTGTGTGAAATAGAACACATAGTTGTGCGAGAGTGCAAAGACACTAAACACAAGAGAGGCTGGTTGTTTAGAGAGAGAGTAGTATAGATTGTGGGTAGAGGGCTTTGTAATAGTTCTTATCACTTTCTTTTTTCTCTTATTTGGTTCTTCAAGAACTAGAGGTTTCTTAAAGAGGGTTGTTGTAATCTGTAAGAACTCATTGATTTAGTGCAGAGAGTTTAGAGGAACTTACGGGAACGTAGGCTATTGCCGAACCTCGATAACAATTGTTGTGTTTCTTCTTTTCTTTGATTTATGTTTCTATTTCCGATTCATTACAAGTCACTCTAGACTTGGGTATTTGGAAGATCACCACCTGGGCATCAAGAAGGTGATTTCCCAACAGTGGTATCAAAGCTAGAGGAGATACCACCAACAGTGGTATCAGAGCCAGAGGAGCTTTGGAGAGCAGGTATCAGAGCTAGAATAGAAGGTAGTGGAGCAAGACTCCAAGAATCAAAGGCTAACTTCTTGGGTGATTCAAGAATGGTGCTGAGATCAAGATCTGATTGTGTTCTTGAGGGTGATTCAAGAACGGTATTGAGATCTATCTTTGATTGAGTTCTTATGATTTAGAAGTTTGGGAAAGCAATTATGGGTGCTGCATAAATATGGGATTTTCTCCGCAAGATGGCTTCAAATTTCTATGTTGAGAAGTTTTATGGAAAGGGAGACTTTTCCATTTGGAAGCGGAAGATCAAGGTTGTTCTTATGCAACAGAAAATGGACTTGGCGATTGGAGAAGATAACACTTTTCCAACAAGTATCACGGAAGTCCAGCGGATTGAGATGAAGAAGATGGCATACAACACCATTTTCTTGCACATGTCAGATAGTGTTACAAGGGAGTGCGGAGACTAGGAAGATCCTGTTGTCATATGGAAGAAACTAGATGAGTTATTTTTTTACCAAAACTCTCCCTAATAAGATTTATCTTCTTAAAAGAATCTTTGCTTTTAAAATGGATCCTAATAAAGAGTTGCAAGATAATCTTGATGTGTTTAATAAGCCAATTCAAGATTTGAATAGCTATAGCATAACATTCCAGGATGAACAATTGGTTGTTATTTTGTTGAATTCTCTTCCTGATTGTTTTGATAATTTGATTAATGCAATCGAATATGGAAGAGATACTTTAACCAAAGAGATTGTGATCAATGCCATAAGGGCTCATGATTTCAAAGCCAAGATGAGGGAAGCATCAAGTGGAGAAGGTTTGTTCGTTAGAGGAAGACCAGCAACTTGGAATGGCAGTAGCATTCATGACAACTACTGGGAGAAATGAAGAGGTAGAGGGTAGAACCATGGGAGATCTCATTCCAAACCAAGATTTGGATGAAAGAGATGCTTCTACTGCAACAAGGAGGGACATTTCAGGAAAGATTGCAAGAAGAAGATGTGGGATGAGAGAGGAAGAAGCCATACCAACATTGGAGAGGCTTCGGTTGCCAAAAGAGAACAGCAAGATGATGTTCTTGTTGTGTGCTTAAATGTGAGCAGGAGGCAAGGCAGCGAGAAATGGATTTTGGATTCTGGGTGCACTTATCGCATGTGCCCTCACAAGGATTAGTTCAAGAATTTCTAGGAAACTAATGATAGAAAGGTTTTCTTGGGGAATGACACTTCTTGCCAAGTGAGGGGGATAAGAGACATCTAGTTGAGGATGTTTGATGGAGTCACAAGGCTGCTGCGGAATGTGAGGTATCTTCCAGATTTGAAGAGGAATTTGATCTCATTGGGGCAGCTGGAGTCCATTGGGTATACATACAAAGAAGAGGGAGGAAAGATTAAGGTAACCAACGGATCTTTGGTAGTGATCAAAGTAGCAATAAAAGATGGACTCTATGAGATGATCAGAGAGACAGATTTCAAGGATCAAGCAGCAAGCTTGATGGCTGAGATGGATAAGACAGCCCTTTGGCACACTCGCTTGGGACATATGAACAAAAAAGGCCTGCAAGTTCTCCGCAAGGATGGTCTACTTGGTGGTGACAAAGTAGAGAAATTGGATTTCTGCGAGTGTTGCGTTCTTGGGAAACAACATCGGGTCAGCTTCAACACTGGAGTGCACAAGTCTAAGGGTATTCTTGACTACATTCATTCAAACCTTTGGGAACCAACAAGAACACCAACATAGGGAGGTAGTTTTTACTTTCTATCTTTAATTGATGATTTTCAAGAAAGGTTTGGGTTTATTTGCTTAAAAATAAATCAGATGCTTTGAATAAATTTGTGGTGTGGAAAAAGTTACTGGAGACTCAAACGAGTAGGGTAGTTAAGGCTTTACGAACCAATAATGGCTTAGAATTTTGTAATAAGGATTTTGATAAATTTTGTGAGTTAAATGGCATTCTAAGGCATAGAACGGTTGTAAAAACACCTCAGCAAAATGGAGTTGCTGAGAGGATGAATAGGACCCTTATGGAAAAGGTTAGGTGCATATTAATAGGATCCGGATTACCAAAATATTTTTGGGGGGAAGCTGTGTCCACTGCTGTATACTTGGTAAATAGATCACCCTCTAGAGCTTTAGAGCTCAAGACTCCCATGGAAATGTGGAGTGGGAAGCCCCCTGAGTTGAGCAACCTTACTACTTTTGGGTGTGCTGCATTTGCACATCAAAAGGATGATAAACTTAACCCAAGGTCTAGAAAATATGTGTTTCTAGGGTATGGTGATGGGGTTAAGGGGTATAGGTTGTGGTCCTTAGAACCAAAAGGAATGAAACTCATAATAAGTAGGGATGTTATTTTTAATGAAGTGTTATTTCCTTATTTGGAGAAAAATAACCCTGCAGGGGCTAGTGACCAAACCAGTCCGAAATTTGTGGAGCATCGCATTAAGGAGAATTTAGTTCAGGAAGATCAAGGAAGGCAGGAGGGTTCGGACCAGGTAGAGCCCATTAATGAAGGCCAAGCTCAGGGCACTTAAGAGGAGGCTGAACTAAAAGGGGTTGATGCAGCAAGTCAGAATGACTACAAGCTCACAAGGGACCGGGGAAGGAGGGTGGTCAGACCACCTTTGAGATATGGGTTTGCAGATGCTAATGTAGCAGCTCCTTAGGTAGAAAGAGCGATGGTTGAACCAAAAACTTACATGGAGGCCATGGAATGTAAGGAGTCATCAAAGTGGCAGCTAGCTATGGAGGAAGAAATGGATTCTTTGAGGAAGAACAACTCTTGGGAATTGGTGCCTAAACCAGAAAAACATAGAGTTATGGATTGTAGGTGGATCTACAAGATCAAAGAAGGGAATCCTCCAGGGGATGAAGTCTGGTATAAAACTAGGCTGGTGGCGAAGGGGTTCACACAAAGAGAAGGCATAGATTTCACCGAAATATTCTCACCGGTTGTGAAGTACAAGACGATATAGATAGTATTGGCTATGGTGGTCCAATTTGATTAGGAGATTAGGAGATCGAGCGAATGGATGTGAAGACAGCGTTCTTGCATAGAGAGCTTGATGAGACCATCTACATGAGGCAACCCGAAGGCTATGAGGAAGGAAGGCAGGGAGAGTTGGTGTGCCAATTGAAAAAATATCTCTATGGCCTGAAGCAATCACCTCGGCAATGGAATAAGAGGTTTGATTCCTTTGTAACTAGCTTAGGTTTCATGAGAAGCTACTATGATTCGTGCTTGTACTATAAGGGGCACAAGGTGGAGGAAGTGGTGATCATCCTCATCTATGTTGATGATATGCTGCTGGTTGGGAGCAACATGGAGAGGATAGAAGAATTGAAGTCTCAACTCAGTGAGGAGTTTGAGATGAAGGATCTTGGCCATGCACAGAAGATCCTTGGGATAAGCATAATTAGGGAAAGGGAGAGAAACAGATTGAAGATTTCTCAGACTTTCTACATAGAGAATATGATATCTAAGTTCTCCATGGAAGATAGCAAACCAGTGAAGGTTCCCCTTGCTAGTCATTTCAAGTTCTCCAATGATCAATGTCCGAGATCGGAGGTAGAGAAGAAGGAAATGGAAAAGGTCCATTACTCTAGTGCGGTTGGTTCAGCTATGTTCACCATGGTAAGCACTAGACCTGATATTGCTCATGCAATAAGTGTTCTCAGCAGGTTTATGAGTAATCCTGGAAAGGAGCATTGGCTTGGGATAAAATGGTTGCTGAGGTACTTGAAGGGAAGCCCAAATGTGGGGCTGGTGTATGCGAAGAGGGGTAAGTCCATCTGTCTTGAGGGTTATGCGGATTCAGACTATGGAGCAGACTGGGATAAAAGATGATCGATTACCTCCTACTTCTTCAGCTTAAACGGATGCTGTGTAAGTTGGAAGGCTCAATTGCAGCCTGCGGTAGCACTTTTGAGGAGAGTCATAAAATGCATCGTAACAGTAATTATTTGTTAGCATTTTAGGGTTGATTGAGATTTGAATTACACTTTTATACCTTAATAACTCTAAAGTGATATTCTTGGATCATTGACTTATTTCGGTGCATTTTCAGGTACTTTGAGTTCAAAAGAGATGGAAAGCTATCATAGCTTAAAGCACGATGCTTTGATGCACATTCGAGTGAGGGCATGGCTGTGGAAGGACAAAATGAAGAGAAAACCAAGTCTTAAGTATGGGCACTGCGGCCTGAAGAAGTCTAAGCCTCAGCCTCCAGAACCAAGCCCAAAGGAGCAAGAAAACCATCAGTGTGTGCCACGGCCTGGATCAGTGAGGGCCGCGGTGCCCAGAGCATGCACAAGCATCAGCACCATGCTGAGCCGTCACCTAGACCAAATAGGGCTGCGGTGCCCAGAAGCTCACTCAACCAAGACTAGACAGAGCCACGGCACGAGTAAGTAAGAGCCACGGCGCGCACACGAACCCCTGTTTTCCTAATTAGGGTTTTAGTTGATTGATTAGACCCAAACCGCCCTTGGACCTTTGTATTATAAATAGATCACTTAGAGTTTGATAAAGAGAACATCATTAAGGCTGGAAAACTCAAGAAGGCTACCACACTCTCCATCAAAGTGTTTAAACATGAACTTCATGGCCAACTAATCTCCAAGTAAGGCAAAGGGATGAATCCCTAGGTGTAGTTGTTCTTATTTTCCATTATTGATTCAATTTTAATTTAAATTTATTGTCAAAACATTGTTATGATTTACTCTTTGATTTAATTAGAAGATTTTCTCTTAAATCCGGTGATTGTATCTTCCTCCTCGATATAAGTTTAGTCATGCTCTTCTTATGTTAAGATTATTGGATATGAAAGAGTCCGGTAGATATTCTTGGATCATTAACTTATTTCAGTGCATTTTCAGGTAATTTAAGTTCAAAAGAGGAGAAAAAACTATTGTTTTTTGAAGCACAAAGACTAGGGGCACACCGAAGTAAAGACATGGTTACGGAAGGGCAAATGAAGAGAAATCAAGTTTATAGAGTGTGTGATGCGGCCTAGAATTATCCAAGCCTTGGCCTCCAGAAAGTGCATCAAAAGAGCAAGGAAGAAGCATTAGATCAGGCCATGGCCTGGATCAAGGTGAGCCGCGGTCTCGAGGGCTGAGCCACGGCCCGGATCAAGCTGGGCCGTGGCCCACAGAAAGAGAGGAAATCAGCACAATCTGAGCCGCAGCCTGACCCAATCTGAGTCGTAGCCTGACCCAATCTGAGCCTAGGCGTGTCCCCGATACCCTATCTCTGAGTTACAACTTAAATATGTTTTTTTTTTATGATTGTTTAAACCCTAAAAACACCTTTGACCTCTTGTATTATAAATAGCCCACTTAGGGTTTGATAAAGGTCATTCAAAAAACCTGGAAAACTCAAGGAAGCAACCAATTCTCCTCCATCAAAGTGTTCAACCATGAGCCCCATGACTAACTAATCTCCAAGTAAGGCGAAGGGATGAATCTCTAGGTGTAGTTGTTCCTATTTTCCTTTCTTTGATTCAGTTGTAGTAGCGATTTAATGTCAAAATATTGTTATGATTTACTTTGCTATCTAATTATAAGATTTTCTCTAATCCGGTGATTGTATCTTTCTCCTTGATATAAATCTAGTATTGCTTTTCTTATGTTAAGATTTTTTGGGTATGAGTGAGTCCGATAGACTTATTCTTTAAGTTTGTCCATTACTGCAATATTGTCACAAAAGATATATTGTCGTTTCTCGATAAACCTATAGGATAGATCATGTGTGCATGAAGCAAAAGTAAAGTATTTCATAACAATTACATTAGGGTTTTTATACATGCTCTTATTGAATATCTTCCGATTGCTTGTTTGGGATGTGAAACTTGCAATCGAGATAAAAACAACTTAATCAAGTTGGGATTAGGTTAACGAGCCTAGGAAGGATTCTCGGAACCTTGTTGTTCCTCTATTATATTTTACAATCTATTTTACACAATTACTTCATTATCAAAAGTTCATATTTTCTCACTTAAATCTTTATCGTTTGTGTTATGGTTCACACCTTCTTTTGTAGTTAACTTGTTTCCTTGTGGAATCGACACCCCAAAGCTGTGCTACAACTATTGTGTTATGTTTTGGGCATAATCAGCGCCGTTGCTAGGGAAACGCACTTATATACAAGGAAGATTGTCAACTTTGAGACAAGAAGATAACATTGTTCCCTTCTCTAAGTTTTTGATTTTATTTTATTATTCTGTTTTATTTATTTCTCCTTTAACTCATTTGGTGTATGCTTAGACCGAGAGATTTGCGAGGTAGATTCATTAAAGGACCCAAAATAGAGTTACCCTCTCCTTCCTCGTCCGTTAGTGAAACCTCGCCTAGATCAAACCATAGTGTACACCTAAACGAGAATTTAGAGGATCTTAACATGGGTGATAACCCCAATGAGAATGTTGCTAGGACACTTAAGGATTACTTGCATCCTAGCCGAACAGCCACACCATCATGCATCATGTTTCCAGCCAATACTCGCCATCAAGATTTTAAAACAGGGGTGATACAATTACTCCCTACGTTTCATGGCTTGGAAAATGAAAACTCATATGTACACATTAGGGAGTTTGAGGAAGTAGTTACGACTTTTCATAGTCAAGATACAACTGATGATATCGTGAGACTCAAGTTTTTTCCTTTTTCCTTGAAGGATAAAGCTAAGAGTTGGCTATTCTCGCTGAGGCCATGATCTATTGGGTCATGAATGAGATGACCCAGGTCTTCTTTAATAAATACTTCCCTCAACATAAGACCAATGCTTTAAAAAGACAAATCTCCACCTTTGTACAAAAGGACAATGAGATTTTGTATCAATCTTGGGAGAAATTTAAGGAGGTGTTAAGTATGTGTCCTCACCATGGGTATGAGAATTGGCGCTTAGTGAGCTATTTTTATGAGGGACTTACCTATAGAGAGCGCCAATTTGTAGAGATGATGTGTAATGGTGAATTTTTGCAAAAAGATCCTGATGAGGCCATAGAATACCTCAATGAGCTTACTGAAAAAGCTCACACTTGGACTGGACCTAGTGTTACTCAAAGCACAAATAGGTCACGACCTGTAAGAAACCCCATTGGTGGTGGAATTTACCATCTTAGGGAAGAGGACAACCTAAAAGCTAAGGTTGAGATGCTCACTAAGGAGTTAGATGCGGTAAAAACTAAATGCTCAAAGCCAACACACGTGGCTAATCAAGCCGAATCTTTGGAACCATGTTTTGTGTGTGGCGGGGTAGGCCATCCTGCCCAAGAGTGCCCCATATTTGTTGATATGAGAGGGATGTATGAGGAACAATGTAATGCTTTAAGCATGTACAAGAATCCGCTTACACCCTTCTCTAACACCTATAATCCGGGATAGTGCAATCACCCCAACTTCAGCTGGAAGTCTGAAAACTAGCAGCTTGCATAACCCCCTAAATCATACCCTGCACCATATCATGCATCCTTATCCTCTAGGAGTTCTTTAAAAGAAAGGTTGCATGCTTTCATTGAGGCACAAGTTAAGACAAACCAAAGGTGTGAAGCATTAATTACACAAGTTGTTGAAGATAATAAGGAAGTAAGGAGCCAAGTGTCCAAATTAATGGGCTCCTTGAGAGTGAATGAGTGAGGTAAGTTCCCTTCCCAAGCTCAGTCCACTCCTCATGGTCAACATATGGCACAAGCAAATTTGAAAGATGTTAATGTCATTGTGACACGAAGTGGTAAGTCATTACACATCCCAACAACGAATAAATCCGAGGATGTGGAAAAACCTCAAGGTAGTAGTGATGTCGAGCTGCCCAAGGACCCTGAGGTTACCAAAAGCCCTGTTAAGGCGCCATTCCCTCAAGTCTTAAAATCAAACAAGAAAAATTTGGACCTAAACAATGAAATCCTAGAGAACCTAAGACAAATAAAACTTAATCTTCCTCTTTTGCATGTAATTAAACAAGTTCCTACCTATGCAAAAGTTCTCAAAGATTTGTGTACCATTAAGAGGAAGCACCATGTAAAGAAAACAACATTCCTAATAGAGCAAGTTAGTGCTTTAATTGAGAAAAGGAGTCCCCCAAAATACAAGGATCTTGGCTGTCCAACCATTGCATGTAGCATTGGAAATCATGAGGTTGGACAAGCATTGCTAGATTTAGGAGCTAGTGTAAATCTGATGCCATTTTCAATTTATTTGCAGCTGGGTTTGGGAGAAATCAAACCGACCACTGTGGTATTGTAATTGGTTGACCAATCAGTCAAAGTACCCTGGGGTGTGGTAGAGGATGTTTTAATTCAAATTGATAAATTTTATTATCCTGTTGATTTTCTAATCCTTGATACTACTTTTGCTGTTGACACTAACTTTAAAATTCCTTTGATTTTGGGTAGAACTTTCCTTGCTACTACAAATGCTCTAATTAATTGTAGGAATGGACTCATGAAGTTATCCTTTGGAAACATGACCCTCGAGGTGAACATCTTCAATGTTGCAAAATAGCCCAAAGATGAGGATGAGAACCACCAGTTATACATGATCGAGTCACTCATCGATAGGAGAGTTTCCATAGCTCATGATTTTGATCCTCTTGAGTATTTTCTTATTAATTCTGAGTTTGATTCAATTAATGATAAATCTGATATAAATGATATATGTGCTGTTTTTGATAAATCTCAGGATTATGGCACTCGAGCATGGCAACTGAAGTTTGAGGAGTTGCCCGAGAGAAGCGAGAAACAAATCCCCTCAAGTGTGGAAGCACCTAAAGTTGAATTGAAGCCACTACCTCAGGGTTTGAAGCATGTTTTCCTCGGTCCAGGTGATACTTTTCCTGTTATTATCTCATCTGAGTTGTTTGAGTCTCAAGGTGAGAAATTAATTCAGACCTTAAATAAACATAAATCAGCCTCAGGTTGGAGCATGGCTGATTTAAAAGATATTAGTCCCCTGATCTGTTCTCATAAGATAAATTTGGATGAAGGAACTATAAAAGAAGTAGTGAAAAATGAAGTGTTGAAACTATTAGATGCGGGAATTATATATCCCATAGCTGATAGTAAATCGGTAAGTCCTACACAAGTCGTTTGATGCGATGAAATTGACACTAGCAAGTGCACTAATCGTTCAAGTAATAAAATGATGAGTAAATATCGTTCCCAACGAGGACTGAGCAAATACTACAGAAATTATGATTCGACTCATAATGTTATTTGAGCAAACGAATAATTGTCGGAGAAAAAGTTACTAACAATTAACTAAAAGAGAAAAACAGAACGCAATAGTAAATAACAGAAAATTTGTAATCTTTGGAATGAAGACTCTTATGAACTAACGTGCTAAGGACTCGACTTCACCTAAACCATAATTGACAAGAGCTTCGAATGGACAAGTTTCGTTTAATATGTTTTTCAAGATGGTAGAATCCCCAATAAATTGGTTATCCATATTCCAGGTCTAACCACAATCTTAAGAATCATTAACTTCGAATATCCGTATTCCAGATCTATTCTAGATTAATTCAAATTAAGAAGCATTAAGTGTTTTTGGATTCCTTTCAGTTAAATCTCCCTATTCGGTTACGATTTAAGCGGACCACATGAACTTTCTAGGATCCCTATTCGGTTACTCCTATTTTATTCATGGCATGTTTTACCCTGGCCTTTGCATAGATAACAATCCAATATCATATTTATTAGTTCAATCATTCATAAAAATATGACTTCTCTATTCGACACATCACCATGCCCCAAGAAGGAATCAAAATAATAAAAAGCATTAAGAACAATAAAACACACTCTTTGAAAAACACATTAAATTCCACTTGTCCAAACAACAACTCAAGATAAAGGTTTAGGATCCATCTATCCTTAACACAAAAATATCTACTCCATAATCATGTTCAAACAACCCATGTTCATATTATAAAACATCAACATAGATAGAATAAAAGAATACAAAACCGGAGAAGAATGATTAAAAGCTTGATGCGTAGCCTCCCGGAGTGTCTCCAAGCCTCTTTTCGTGTCTCCTCTCCTCCAAATTATGTTTTCTTTCTTCTCTTTTCCAGATTCCCTTCTTGTTCAGCTAGGGTTTCAATTTATAACATTCAAAATTCGCGGGCTGGCGCTGCAGCGCCAAGACATAAAGAAACCCTAATTCTGGCGCTGCAGCTCCAACTTTATGGCGCTGCAGCGCCAACTTTCTGTCCAAATCCTTCTTTGTGTCAGCTACCAGCGCTGCAGCGCCAACATCCTGGTGCTGTAGCCTTGAGTTTCTGTCCTCTCTGTGCATTTTGGTGCTGTTAGGTGCGGCTGATGCTGAACCAGGAGGTATGACCTCTATCTGCTAAAATCGACATAACTTTCTCTAGAAAAATGATTTTAATGAACCGTAAAATCCTCCAGAAAGTAGACTTCCAGATCTTTCTGAGCATATGTGACACACTTCCTGGTTCTTCCTACATCAATACAGTTTAATTTGTAAAGATGGTTGATTCGTATGGCAACTCCTACAACTTAGTGAAAACTCCTTTCTTAGTTTCTCTTCATCTTGGCTCTTCCACGACCATTATTTTGCTTGAGTGTTCAATGGAGCTTCGTGTTTAAAATGATGATAGCTCTTCCATCTCTTTTAAATCAAGATACCTGAAAAATGCACCGAAATAAGTTAATGCTCCAAAAATACCACTTTAGAGTTGTTAATGAATAAAAATGCAATTAAGACCTAAATCAACCCTAAAGTGCTAACAAATAAGTACGATTATAATGCATTTTATGGCTCTTATCACAGAGTTATCACACCCCCAAACTTACGTTTTTGCTAGTCCTCGAGCAAACTAGAACAAAATTCTATGCACACACATCCTAAGAGTGCGAGATGGTTTGATTAGATTTGATATAGCATGCCTCAAAGATTGCATAAAAATTATAACGCACGAAAAACTTTCCAAATGCTGCCAATGTCTAGAATTTCAAATTTATTGCTAGCCTTATCTTACATCAAATTCTTCAAACGTGTGTGTGTGCAACACCCTTATAAACTTAATCGTCTCGCCACTCTGATCGGTTTATGCAAGCAAGTAGGATAATGCTAATCTTTCAAAGTCCATAAGCTTACTTTTCACACCACTCTCCACTAATGTAGGCCATGACAATACCCGAGATCACCAAGACTTTATTCAACTTATAACTTTGGCTAAGGTTAAGGTATGGTGAAAGATTGATTTGAGGTTCACATCACCTTAAGCACATCAACCAATAAATATTTTATTTCAAACTTTTCCTCAGTTATCATGGAATACTTCAAATACTTTTGCTCTTGTCATATCTTCTTCTTCTTCTTCTTCTTTTTTTTTTGTATGCTTGTACTATAGTAGCACTAGTATTTGTTTCCATGTGCATTACTGAAACTATAGCATAGCATGTACATGACGATCAAACACAGCTTTGCCAGCTGCCTATGATAGGCAGAATACAACTTTATCAAATAGTTCATGTGGTAAACCTTTTTGACTTCGATCTTTTCCTTGGTCTCTCTCGATGGGAAATATGTAACACATATCATAGCCAAGGGAAAACCGCTTCCTCTTGCTCAATCCTCTGTCACCACTTAAGAGAATAGTCCCTTTATTAATCAATGTGCTTATAGGTGAAAGGTGGAGATAAATTTTATTTTTTTATTTTTTTTTATTTTTTTATATATATATTTGAAAGGGAAATAGGTTATATGATTGGGTGACAAAACAATATGTATCCAAGCTCAAAAAGGGAACACTAAGGATAGTCACATATCAAGGGTTGGCTAAAATGGCTCAAACTTTCCAAACATGGCCTGGATCCTTTCTTTGGTACTATACTACCTAGGATTTCGCCTCGAGTGGTCTTCAAACAAGTTCTAGAGTCCAAGAGATCACAAGACTACACTGCTCACATAAACGCTCTCCGAAACAGCAAGACAACAAAGTGCTTAGGTGTAAATGCTCATTGAGTTCAAAGAGTTCGATGCAAAATAAATCCAAACAACAAATTCAAGCACACAGACAAACGCAACATTTTTCAAATTTTCAATGACTATAATCAAGTCAATCTATTTCTCATCATTGGCAAAATCAAAATCAAACAACAAAAAGCACTCAGAAAACACAAATAGAAAAATAGCTAGAAACATAAGTAGTGCACACATTCAGATAAAGTTCCCACCCCCAAACTTAAATAATACATTGTCCGCAATGTATAGAATTTGAATTATAAAGCAAGAGAAAGGAACTCCCTTTATTAGTCGGAGGTCGAATCAATCGTCTTTGTCAATGTCCTCATCCTCATGATCACTGCTATGATCAGGATATGGTGGTAGTGGAGAGGGAGAGCAGCTGGGAATTAAATTTTAGAGTGCCCTAACTGTGGAAGGGCTGTGCATTTAAATGTCAGCTTGCGGTCTGTCTGGATTATTGGTTTTGAATGATCAGGTCCTGGCACTGCAGCGCTGAGTTTGTGAGGCTGCAGCTGGATTTCCGGGCTGATGCATGAAATTGAAAGCCTTGGCGCTGCAGCTCCAATTTTCTGGCGCTACAGCGTTGAATTTTTGTCATGGCTCCACGTAGAGCTGAAAAATAAATCAAAAATACACATCGTAAGGCCATGAAAATTGAAATAACAAATAAATTAAGCAACAAAAAAAAAAATTAAAACACCCCAAATAATTTCAAAAAGCAAGAAAAAAAAATTAAAAAGTAAGACCCAAAATGATAGTTCTAATTTATAGTCTTTAGCCTGACTTTCTATTTTATGGCTCTTAGAGAACAGTGGTGGACGATTTAGGGTCAAAAGTCCCCGTAATGTAGTGCTTCAATCTGTGCCCATTAATCTTGAATGTCTTCTTGTTTTTCTCGTGTCGAACCTCAACGACACCAAAAGGTGAGACACTTATCATGGTATACGGTCCAGTCCACTGAGATTTCAGCTTTCCCGGAAATATGTGCCTTCTTAGGATTTCTAGCAACCGTTCTTCTATTTGACCTGTCAACGAAGAATATATTATCAAAGGGAAAATATTTTTCTCTAAATAACCATATTTTAAATGAGCAAGTAAAGTTTTCAAATCAGTTATTATTATTTGTTCTTCTGGCACTTCTTTTCCCATTTCAGACTCCAAGTTCCTTGCTTCTTCTTCGATGATGAGTTTTTCAGTGGTATTAGTTCCCGTTTCCATGATGCATCCCTCCAAAGTATCTTCATTTAATGTTTTCTCCTGAAACTCCTCAATGAGGTTATCAACAATATCTACTTGAAAACAAGAAGAAGTAGAAAAACTAGAAGGGTATTTCATAATTTTATACATATCAAAAACTACTTGCTCATCATTGACTCTTAAAGTCAATTTCCCTTGTTGTACATCAATTAGGGCTCTCCTTGTAGCAAGAAATGGACGTCCAAGTATAAGAGGTACCTCACGATCCTCTTCCATGTCGAGAACAATGAAGTCTATAGGGAATATAAATTTATCAACCTTTACCAGTACATCTTCTATAATTCCCCGTGGTCTCTTAATAGATCGATCAGCTAATTGCAATGACACTGTTGTTGTTTTGATTTCTTCTAATCCAAGTTTCCTGAAAATTGAAAGAGGTATAAGATTGATACTTGCACCAAGGTCACATAAAGCTTTATCAAAAAATGAATTTCCTAAAGTGCAAGGTATAGTAAAACTCCCTGGATCTTTCAATTTTGGAGGTAGCTTGTTTTGCAGTATGGCACTGCACTCTTCAGTTAACATCACCGTTCCATGTTCCTCAAGCTTTCATTTATTAGACAAAATTTCCTTCAAAAATTTAGTGTAACTAGGCATCTGTGATAGAGCCTCTGCAAATGGAATGTTAATATGCAATTTCTTGAAAATCTCTAAAAATTTTGAAAATTGCTTATCCAATTTTTCTTTTATAAATTTCTAAGGATAGGGAAGAGGTGGCATATATTTAGTTTCAAAGTTAGAATCGATCAAACCTTTACCAGTAGACTTCTTTTCTGAAACATGTTCTTCTTGCGTGGTCTCTTCTTTCTCATCAACTTGCTGAGTAATTTCCTTAGGTTGTGGCTCTTCCAATTGTGTGTCGCTCCTCAGTGTTATGGCCTTGACATCCTCCTTAGGATTCTTTTCTGTGTTGCTCGGGAGAGAACCTTGTGCACGTCCAGAAATTATGTTCGCTAGTTGACCGACTTGAACTTCCAGATTTTTTATGGATGCTTCTTGATTTTGGAATCTTGTTTTTGCTGTACTTAAAAATTTGGCCATCATATCCTCCAAGTTGGACTTCTTTTCTTGAGGGGTATATTCAAGATGAGGTAACTTTGCATTACTTTGATTCCACGAGAAGTTTGGATGATTCCTCCATCCCGGATTATATGTGTTGCTATATGGATTGTTCTGCCTGTGAAAATTTGAAACAAAATTAGCTTGTTCAGCCGATGAATTATATGCAAACTGATTACCTTGACAGCTACTGCTGTGATGGCCACTACCACCACACAATTCACATATTGTATGTGAGTTGGGATTAAGTCCATCAATCTTCTTGGTGAGAACCTCCATTTGTGCTGTTAAAGCTATAACAGCATCTATATTGTGCAATCCTGAAGCTCTATTAACAGGTAGCCTTTCAACTGGCCATTGATAAGAATTTGTGGCCATCTCTTCTAGCAATTCAAGAGCCTCTTTTGGAGTTTTTCTCATGATCGTGCCACCTGCAGCTGCATCAATCATATTTCGGGTTGCACTAGTTAAACCATTATAAAAAGTTTGTACCTGCATCCAAGTGGGCAACTCATGATGAGGACATCTTCTCAACAGGTCTTTAAAGCGCTCCCATGCCTCATAGAGTGACTCTCGATCGACCTGCAAAAACATAGTAATTTCATTACGTAACTTTGCAGTTTTTGCAGGAGGGAAGTATTTCCCTAAAAACTTTTGTGCCAGTTTTGCCCATGTTGTTATGGATCCGGCAGGCAAAGAAGTCAACCAGCTTTTTGCTTTATCCCTCAATGAAAATGGGAAAAGCCTTAAGCGAATTGCATCCTCTGATACTCCATTATGCTTAAATGTGTCACAAATTTCAAAGAAATTTGCCAAGTGAACATTTGAATCTTCTTGCGATAGGCCCCCAAATTGTACTGAATGTTGAATCATCTGAATGATGGCGGGCTTAATTTCAAAATTGTTCGCTTGTATAGGTGGTCGCCAAATGCTAGATTCAACACCATCCATCTTTGGCATGGCATAATCCCATAGTGCACGTTGCACCTCTGCATTGTTTCCTTCTGCCATTGTATTAATTGTTACTGGTGCTGCTCTTCTCAAAGAGTGAAACGTGTGCTCAATCTCTGGATTAGGTTCTGCAAGTATTCTCCCACTAGTACGTGTCATGCACTAGAATCGAAAGCCCTGCAAAATAGACTTAAAAACCAAATTAAAAAAAAAAACTCTCAAATTAACAAGTTGAATCACAATAAAAGTAATAGTTTATTTCAGTCCCTGGCAATGGCGCCAAAAACTTGATACGATGAAATTGACACTAGCAAGTGCACTAATCGTTCAAGTAATAAAATGATGAGTAAATATCGTTCCCAACGAGGACTGAGCAAATACTACAGAAATTATGATTCGACTCTTAATGTTATTTGAGCAAACGAATAATTGTCGGAGAAAAAGTTACTAACAATTAACTAAAAGGGAAAAACAGAACGCAATAGTAAATAACGAAAAATTTGCAATCTTTGGAATGAAGACTCTTATGAACTAACGTGCTAAGGACTCGACTTCACCTAAACCATAATTGACAAGAGCTTCGAATGGACAAGTTTCGTTTAATATGTTTTTCAAGATGGTAGAATCCCCAATAAATTGGTTATCCATATTCCAGGTCTAACCACAATCTTAAGAATCATTAACTTCGAATATCCGTATTCCAGGTCTATTCTAGATTAATTCAAATTAAGAAGCATTAAGTGTTTTTGGATTCCTTTCAGTTAAATCTCCCTATTCGGTTACGATTTAAGCGGACCACATGAACTTCCTAGGATCCCTATTCGGTTACTCCTATTTCATTCATGGCATGTTTTACCCTGGCCTTTGCATAGATAACAATCCAATATCATATTTATTAGTTCAATCATTCATAAAAACATGGCTTCTCTATTCGACACATCACCATGCCCTAAGAAGGAATCAAAATAATAAAAAGCATTAAGAACAATAAAACACTCTCTTTGAAAAACACATTAAATTCCACTTGTCCAAACAACAACTCAAGATAAAGGTTTAGGATCCATCTATCCTTAACACAAAAATATCTACTCCATAATCATGTTCAAACAACCCATGTTCATATTATAAAACATCAACATAGATAGAATAAAAGAATACAAAACCGGAGAAGAATGATTAAAAGCTTGATGCGTAGCCTCCCGGAGTGTCTCCAAGCCTCCTTTCGTGTCTCCTCTCCTCCAAATTTTGTTTTCTTTCTTCTCTTTTCTGCCTCTTTTCCAGATTCCCTTCTTGTTCAGCTAGGGTTTCAATTTATAACATTCAAAATTCGTGGGCTGGCGCTGCAGCGCCAACATCCCAGCGCTGCAGCGCCAAGACATAAAGAAACCCTAATTCTGGCGCTGCAGCTCCAACTTTCTGGCACTGCAGCGTCAACTTTCTTTCCAAATCCTTCTTTTTGTCAACTACCAGCACTGCAGCGCCAACATCCTGGTGTTGCAGCCTTGAGTTTCTGTCCTCTCTGTGCATTTTGGTGCTATGAGGTGCGGCTGATGCTGAACCAAGAAGTATGACCTCTGTCCGCTAAAATTGCCATAACTTTCTTTAGAAAAATGATTTTAATGAACTGTAAAATCCTCCAGAAAGTAGACTTCCAGATCTTTCTGAGCATATGTGGCACACTTCTTGGTTCTTCCTACATCAATACAGTTTAATTTGTAAAGATGGTTGATTCGTATTGCAACTCCAGCAACTTAGTGAAAACTCCTTTCTTAGTTTCTCTTCATCTTGGCTCTTCCACGACCATTCTTTTGCTTGAGTGTTCAATGGAGCTTCGTGTTTAAAATGATGATAGCTCTTCCATCTCTTTTAAATCAAGATACCTGAAAAATGCACCGAAATAAGTTAATGCTCCAAAAATACCACTTTAGAGTTGTTAATGAATAAAAATGCAATTAAGACCTAAATCAACCCTAAAGTGCTAACAAATAAGTAAGATTATAATGCATTTTATGGCTCTTATCACAGAGTTATCATCGTTCCTAAAAATTTCGGTGTCACAGTGGTAAAGAATGACCTAGTAGAGTTAGTCCCTACAAAACTTGTGATTGGGTGGCGAATGTGCATTGATTATAGAAAATTAAATGTTGCCACCCGTAAAGACCATTTCCCACTCCCTTTTATCGATTAAATTCTTTAGTGTGTAGTTGGTCATCCTTTTTACTGTTTCTTAGATGGTTATTCTGGTTATTTTAAAATTGAAATTACATTAGAAGACCAGGATAAAACCACTTTCACTTGTCCTTTTGGCACTCATGCTTTTCGTAGAATGCCATTTGGATTGTGTAATGCACCTGCCACTTTTTAACGTTGCATGATGAGCATTTTTAGTGACATGGTTGAAAATTGCATAGAATTTTTTATAGATGACTTGACTTTTTTTGGATCTTCATTTGATGCATGCTTATTAAATTTAGAGAGAGTTTTAATTCATTGTGAGGAAAAGAAATTAGTCTTAAAGTGGGAAAAATTCCATTTCATGGTACCTTCGGGTATTGTCTTAAGGCATATTGTTTCTTCTAAGGGGATGGAGGTTGATCAATATAAGATTGAATTAATCTCTAAGTTGCCTACACCTAAGACAGTAAAAGATGTGAGATCCTTTCTTGGTCATGCTGGTTTTTATAGGAGGTTCATACAAAACATTTTCAACATATCTAGACCACTATGTGCCCTCCTACTTAAAGATACCCCATTTGAGTGGACACAATCTTGTTAAGAGGCCTTTAAAATGCTGATTGGCAAGCTTACTTCAGCACCCATAATGTAGTCACCTGATTGGACTTTACCTTTTGAAATAATGTGTGATGCTAGTGATTTTGCCGTAGGTACTGTTCTTGGACAGCGAAGGGAGGGAAAACCTTTTGTCATTTACTATGCTAGTAAACTCTAAATAGTGCTAAAATGAATTACCCCACCACTGAAAAAGAATTGCTAGCTGTAGTATTTGCTTTGGACAAGTTTTGTGCTTCTTTAATTGGTTCTCCTATTCTTATCTTCACAGATCATGCAGCCCTTAAGTATCTTCTTACAAAGAAGGATGCTAAGGCAGGACTAATACGGTGGATCCTACTCTTACAAGAATTTTACATCACCATCAAAGACAGAAAGGAGTAGAGAATGTAGTGGTTGACCATCTCTCAAAGCTCACATTTGAGGACACCTCTGACGACATGCCAATCAAAGATGATTTTCCCGATGAGCAATTACTCTTTATTACTTCTCTACCATGGTTTGCTCATATCGTGAATTATTTGGCTACCGGTGAGATACCAAAGGATTGGAGTGCTTAAGACACGAGGAAGTTCTTGAATGAGGTACATAATTTTTATTGGGATGACCCCTGTCTTTTCAAGTACTGCCCTGACCAAATTTTAAGGCATTGCATCCCTAATCTTATTGGCCTACCTTGTTTAAAGATGCAAACATCTATTGTTGCTTATGTGAAAAGTGTCAGAAGTTAGGAGCTGTGTCTCGTCGTAATATGATGCCCTTAAACCCAATTTTAGTGATTGAAATCTTTGATTGTTGGGGCATTGATTTTATGGGACCATTTCCTCATTCTTTCGGATATCAATATATCATTGTGGCAATAGATTATGTGTCAAAATGGGTAGAGGCAGAAACTTGCCGAAGTAATGATAATAGAACGGTAATTAAATTCCTAAGAGAAAATGTGTTATCTCGATTTGGTACACCACGTGCTATAATTAGTGATCGAGGTACGCATTTTTGAAATCGTTCTTTTGAAGCTTTGATGAGAAAATATGGGGTGTTACATAAGATCTCTATTGTCTATCACCCTCAGACAAGTGGATAAGTAGAACTTGCAAATACGGAAATTAAACAGATTCTAGAAAAAACGGTCAACCTGGATCACAAGGATTGGTCTTTGAGACTAGTTGATGCACTTTGGGCATACCATACAACCTTCAAAACTCCCTTAGGTATTCACCATATAGACTTGTTTTTGGAAAGCCTTGCCACTTACCTGTAGAGCTCGAGCATCGAGCTTATTGGGCCATCAAGTCTTTCAATTCTGACATAGGAGAAGCGAGTAAGCTTAGGAAATATCAGTTGATCGAGCTAGAGGAGTTAAGAAATGAAGCTTATGAGAACTCTAGAATCTTGAAGGCGAAGATGGAAATGTTTCATGATAAAAATATTTTGAGGAAAACATTCAAGCCTAATGATCGGGTGTTCTTATACGATTCTAGACTCCATAAGCATCCAGAAAAACTTCGGTTGAGGTGGACCAGTCCTTTTGTAGTGAAAAATATTTTTGCAAATTGGTCGGTAGAAATTGAGGATACTAGAGATGGTCGAGTTTTCAAAGTAAATGGTCAACGCCTTAAAATCTTAATCGATAGGTAAGATCCGGAAGTGGAAGACATTCCGCTTATGGATCCAGTCTATTCACCTTGACCACACCACAAAGGTATGTTTTTATTTATTTTTCTTTTGTTTATTTTGTTTTTAATTAAGTTCATTTCAATTTCAATTTTTTGTTCTTTTTCTAGTTTGATTTAATCTAATTTTTAGTTTAACATTTATTTTTATTAATTTTATTTGGCACACAAACAAGTTTTTTTTACCAAAAACAGCAGTCCGTGCGCCTAGGCCAGCCCACAGCATGCCTCACCCCACAGAACCTGGCCCAGGTCGCCCATTCCTCACGCCGCGCCCCAGCATCTTGTGTGCTGCAGCGCCCAGCATGCACACCACACATGCCCATCCTTCAAGCCGCGGCGCACGTTAACCCACACCTCAGTGCCAGCTCGTGTCCAGCAATTTAAAACCCCAAATCAGCCCCTTTCCTCTTCATTTCTCTTTTACAAAAACACAACACACTCATTTCTCTCTCATCCTCTCTCCAAACCCTTACTTACCCATTCACTTTTGCTCAAAATTTCTTGTTTCTAACATCATTTCTTAAAGGATTTAGCACTAATATTGCAGATTTTGTTGGAAATTTCTCTAAAAAGCTTGGTTCTAGGAGGATTTTGGGTTCATAAAAAAAATTTCAAATTGGTGGGCACACTTTCTCTCTCCAACTTTAGGCATCAAATTGAAATTTCAGCAAGAAGCATGGCATGCAGTTCAAAGGGTGGTGCACAATTTTCAGCTTCTGTGCACTTTTGCTTATAAAGGGAGTTTTCTTTACCTTTTCTTTCACATTGAGGTCAATGCAATTTTTAAGTTGGGGGTGGAGGAAACGTATTTCTTCTTTTCATTGAACTGCTTGGTGTCATTTTCCCTTTTTGTTTGTTTTTAGCATGCTTTGTGTTAAACCTTAGAGTTAATTCACATGTCAATGATTTGAGCTTAATTGAGATAGCATACAGCATTTAGAAGAAGTTAAATCTTGCTTCAGTTTGAGAATAATTTAAGTGTCAATCTTCATTTGGTTTTAGACTCTGATTTGCGGTAAGATTGCATGATTAGTCTAAAACATTTAGAGAAGTTTTATTTGTGATTGCCTTATGAATACTTTTGCGGTCTTGACAAGCTCTAGAACTTATTTGATAATCACTTGAGGCGAATTCTTAGAATGCACATTACTTAGGATATGATATAGGCCATTTTTGGACCGTTTGAGCCTTTTAAACTTATCCCTGCTATATTCATCGCTAGTCACCTGTTTGAGCCTTTTCTCGAAAAAGAATTTGAGCCTTGTTTCTTTCAATAACCCATTTACTCACCTTCATGAGCCTAAAAATATTTTACCGTTACCCTTCTTTTGAAAGAACTTAGTTATACACATTTGTTGAGAAGCACTGGAGAGGAGTAAGGATAGAAATATGAAAAAAAAAAATATTACTACCATAACCCAAGTACATTAAAGGAGATAAGTTGGGGGTTATGGAATAGAAAAGAAAAAGAAAAGAATGAAAAAGAAGGTGAATGGTCTTATGCTAAAATAAAAAAAAGAAGTGAATTATGGCAAAGAAAGAAGAAAAAAAAAGTGGTGATTTATTGAGAAAAATACTCGAAAAAATGGTTCAAAGAGTTGGGTGTTGAAGTAAGGTTATCCAATGCTTTAAGTCGGTTGTGTTTAAAACTAAGAGATTAAGTTCTTTTATTTGTTGAAACCTTCCCGTTCTTTCTTAACCTTTACCTTAGCCTAACGTTACAAGCTTATTAAAGACCTATTGATCCAAGGTAGTGTGATTTTTCTACAATAGTGGAGAGTGATTTGAAAAATGAGCCTATGGAGCACTGTTTTTGTGATTGATGTCACACAAATTAAATATTTTAGAGGCCAAGACTTGTATTCATGAATGTTATGCATAAAATCATCCGGGTGTTCGGATTAATAGATTGTGGTAAGATGGATGTTAAGAGTCGATAACAATTTTAAGATTGATGTTTGGATTACTTTAGGACTTGGGTGATATTTAATGATTCTATGTGCTGTGTGTTATGTACGATTTTTGAGACAAAAAGTGAATTACTATTGGATTAACACTAACATTGCTTTACTTGATTTGATTCCTACCAAAGAATTCATTTCATATTGTCTTGTTTTCGCTTGAATTGCTAGGGACTAGCAATAAGCTAGTTGGGGGTTATGATGAGAGTCATAAAATGAATTGTAACGGTACTTATTTGTTAGCATTTTAGGGTTGATCGAGGTTTGATTTACACTTTTATACCTTAATAACTCTAAAGTGATATTCTTGGATCATTGACTTATTTCGGTGCATTTTTAGGTACTTTGAGTTCAAAAGAGATGGAAAGCTATCATAACTTAAAGCATGAAGCTTCGATGCACATTCGAGTGAGGGTATGGTTGCGGAAGGACAAAATGAAGAGAAAACCAAGTCTTAATTATGGGCACTGCAGCCTGAAGAAGTCTAAGCCTCAGCCTCCAAAACCAAGCCCAAAAAACCAAGGAAACCATTAGTGTGTGTCGCGGCCTGGACCAGTGAGGGTCGCGGTGCCCAAAGCATGCACAAGAATCAGCACCATGCTGAGCCGCGGCCTGGACCAGACACGGCCGCGACGCCCATAAGCTCACTCAACCAAGACCAGACAGAGCCGCGGCCAAGCAAGGCAAATGGATGAATCCCTAGGTGTAGTTGTTCTTATTTTCCATTATTGATTAAGTTGTAGTTTGGATTTATTGTCAAAACATTGTTATAATTTACTCTTTGATTTAATTAGAAGATTTTCTCTTAAATTCGGTGATTGTATCTTCCTCCTCGATATAAGTTTAGTCATGCTCTTCATGTTAAGATTATTGGATATGATTGAGTCTGGTAGATTAATCTTTTAGGTTTGTCCATTACTGCGATATTGTCATTACAATATATTATTGTTTCTTAATAAATCTATAGGATAGCTTATGTGTGCTTAAATTGAAAGTAAAGAGTATTTCATAGCAATTGCATTAGGGTTTACATATGCTTTGATTGAATATTTGTCGATTGCCTGTTTGGGATGTGAAACTAGCAATCGAGATAAAAATATTTGAATCAAGATTGGAATAAGGCAACAAACCTAGACAGGATTCCTGAACCCTTATTGTTTCTCTATTATATTCTTCAATCTATTTACATAATTTTCTCATATTACTTCATTATCAAAACACAAATTTTCTCACTTGATCTTTATCGTTCGTGTTAAGGTTTACACTTTTTTTTATAGTTCGCTTTTCCTCGTGGGATCGACACCTCAACTATACAGAATAACCGTGTATTAGCTTAAGCATAATCAACTCTCAACAACCGAGGCTGAGTACATAGTGGTAATAGAAGCCATTAAGGAGGTTATGTGGTGCAAACGGTTGTTGAAAAAGTTGAAGGTCTTGAAAGAGCAAGTGGTGGTGTATTCAGATAGCCAAAGTGTGTTGCACTTGTGTAAGAATCTTATGTTCCATGAGAGGACAAAGCGCATAGATGTTCAGTATCATTTCATTAGGGAAAATGTTATGGAATGATGCAATCATGTGGACAAGGTAGCCACGGAGAAAAATCCTACAGATTTAGGCACCAAGGTTCTACCTCTAAGTAAGTTGAATCATTGCCTTGGACTACTTAAGATTAGAGTCGGTTGATATGATGACTCAAGATAAGTTTGGATCCTGAGTTCTCTGCACAATGGGTTCAAGTTTAATCGCTTATATAAAGGTAGAGATTATTGGTGTTTGTCTAAGGTTTAAACATGGTTTGACAAGGTTCTTCATTAGACCTTGGCGCCTCAGCGCACAGCAAGACAAAAAAGTGCAGCATTAGGTTAGGCCGTAGCACCCAGCATGGAGGAAGCTTGGAGGAGGTGTGCGTCGCAACTCAACCTCCCCCAGGCTGTAGCGCCTAGAAAGTGAAGAAGTGCGACCCTGCCTTGTGCCGCCGCCAACCTTATTCTGGGCTGCGGCTCCAAGCACACTGAGACAAGCTTTTCAGCCTTTTTAAAAGGTGCGTGGATGCATGATCAAAATGCACAGGATCACTAAGGATTGATGAAGGGCTATGATTGAAAGGTCCTCAAGATCTAAGGGTGGATATTGACCTTCAAGATTGGTCAAGAAGTTGGTGCACTATATAAAGGGTCACCTAGCTTCAATCTCAAAAGATATGTGTATGACATAACATGTGATGACATGTGAATATGTGTGAAATAAAACACATGGACATAGGCTATTGCCAAACCTCGATAAAAATTGATGTGTTCTTTATTTTCTTTGATTTCTGTTTCTATTTTCGATTAATTACAAGTCACTCTAGACTTGAGTGTTTGGAAGATCACCACCTGGGCATCAAGAAGGTGATTTCCCAACAGTAGAAAAGTACAAGGCATGTCTAGTTGGAAAGGGATACTCGCAAATAGAGGGAATTAACTATGATGAGATATTTTTCCTGGTAGCAAAGTTGATATCTATTAGATTTGTCTTATCTATAGCAGCTGCTTATGAACTAGAGATTGAGCAATTAGATATGAAGATAGCTTTCCTTCTTGGGGACTTAGAGGAGGAAATTTACATGAAACAGCCTGAAGACTTTGTGAAAAAAGGCAAGGAAGAGCTAGTTTATAAATTGAAGAAGTCTTCATACAAACTAAAGCAATCACCATGGATATGGTACTAGAGGTTTGACACATATACCATTCAACTTGGGTTTACTCGTAGCTATGCTGATCACTACGTCTATGTGAAAAGGTTAAGGGTTGATTTTGACATTTTAACCTTGTATGTTGATGATATGTTGTTGATTGGAAATAATAGGTAGATGATTAGCACTGTGAATACATTGTTAGCAAAGTATTTTGACACGAAAGACCTAGGGCCACCAAACTTTATCTTGGGCATGTAGATAAAGAGGGACCATGAAAATAAAAAAACTATGGCTGAGTTAGAAAAAATATATTGAAGAAGTGTTGAAGAAATTTAACATGTCTGACAACAAGCCAGTAAGGACTTCCATACCTTTAGGAACCAAGTTATCTGTGGAACAATGTCCGAAGATGGAGGAAGAAGTTGAAGAGATGGCACAGTACCTTATACTAGTGCGGTTGGAAGCTTGATGTATGTCATGGTGTGTACGAGACCAGATATTGCCCAAGTAGTTGGAGTATTGAGCAGATATATGTCTAATCCTGAGAAAGGGTATTGGACTACAATCAAAAGAGTTCTTAGATATCTTCATGGCACGTTAGAGTTTGCATTTTGTTATGGAGGTATGGGAGGTAAGAAGAATCTTGATATTGTAGGAATCATTGATGCTGACTGGAGAGGAGACATTGATAGCATGAGGTCTAGATGTAGATATGTGTTCAATCTGTTTGGTGGGGCGGTGAGTTAGATGAGCAAGAGGCAAAGTGTTGTTGCTCTTTCATCCACAGAAGCAAAGTATATAGCGATAACTCATGCGGGAAAGGAAGTGGTTTGGCTTCAAAGGTTATGTGCCGAGCTTGGGTTTAAACAAGGAGCAGTGAAGGTAAAATGTGACAATCAAGGTGCTATCTTCTTAGCAAAGAATCCTGCATTTCATTCGCGGATGAAGCACATTGATATCCAATATCACTTCATCTAGGAAAGGATTGAAGAAAAGGTGATAATCTTGGAGAAAGTCGATACAATAGTGAACAACACAGATTTCTTGACTAAAGCAGTTAGTCTAGTGAAGTTTGAGTGGTGTGCTACTGAGATGGGATTGAAAAAATAGAGTTATGGGAAGTTTGCTATGTCTATGAATTATTTACCAAGGGGGAGATTGTTGGGAATATTCATGTGTAAGTAAAGAGATGTGGAAAATCAATCCCACATGGAGAAAAAACTAGATAAGTGAATGACATATATATATATATATATGGTGGTGGAACCAGAACCCATTAGCTTAAGCTTTTGGGTTCATATGGTTTCCTACATCATATATTTGGGAGTTTGCTTGGTGGATTCTCTGGTAAGTTTCTCCCAAACTTGGGTTGTCATACCTAACGAACCTAGACATGACCAAATCATGCAGCTAACTCCGGGATGCTCATGGTGGTATAATCAAACAACAGGGGGAGCTCAAGAGACTCGTGTAGCATGAACAAGGTGACTTGTGTAGCGAGCGGGTGATCCTCACATGATGAAGTCTGTGTGGTTTGAAAGGTGGAGTCTATGAAGCTCGTTGTTGAAAGTCAGTGTGTGGTTCTCTGACCCCGATAGGAGAACGTGTGACTTTTCAAGTGTACCTGTTGGACTATGATATATTCACATGTGAGTAAATAGATATGGAAAATCAATCCCACATGGAAAAAAAACTAGATAAGTGAATGACATATATATTGTGGTGGAACCAGAACCCATTAGCTTAAAATTTTGGGTTCATATGGTCTCCTATATCATATATTGGGTCTTTGCTTGGTGGACTTTCCAAACTCAAGTTTCTCCCAAACTTGGGTCATAATGCCTAACATAATCCCTAGACACTCCAATTGTTTTTTCATAGCAATTTAATCCCAAGCAACATAATGCAACCTTTTTCTTTCACTCTCTCCATCCCACAAAAAGTTCATTTGCATCTTCTTAATTTTGTTACCTATACCAAAATGTGCAAACAAATATAAAATTCAAGGTTAAGAAATTAGGCTAATGATTTTTTCAAGTGTCACAAACAATGGAGCATTAAAATGTTTAACATTTTTGGATAATTGGAAATGGGAGGATTTGAATTTTAGACCTCTCTCTTTAGAGGAGAGGTGTTGATTTCATTTCATCATATGAATCAAGAAATCCATAAAGACTGAAACATAAATTTTGTTGTTTACACTACGCAAGTGTTATCATTTATCTATTAAACTTAATGAAAATGAACAAGGTAGAGCGCATTTGGTAGCCATATTCTTCCTTTTTTTATCATTTGTTAGGACTTTGGCTCAAATCCCCACAAGGAGGACTTCTAATTTGTTTGGACAAAATGTTTTCCTATTTTGCAGTTGCTTATTCTAGTAGAAATAGTAGTAGTTTCCTTTTGGATGGTTGCTTGTTCTAGTAGGAGTAGTAGTTGTCTCCTATGTTATTGTTCTTTTCTTATTAGTATTAAGAAAATCTCAGGGTCCTAGAGAAGGTTTGAGGTATATTCATAATTCCAATATACATCGTAAATCATAGGGATTTACTACTAAATTTAGGATGAAAGCTTTGGGTGTATTGGGGTTTTGGGTTGTCAAGTAGAAATAACACTTACAACTAGAGTTAGGTTAAGATTTTTATTTGTATTGGGGTTTTTGGGTTGTGAGAGTTTAGAAAATTTGCTCTTTTTAAAATTGTAATGGCAGATTAATAAATCGGTGAGGTTTGTTGGTGGATGTAGACAAAGAGGTTCCCGAATCACATTGATAATTGTTGTTCTTATTCTTTGTTTATTTTACCAATTTAATTTTTTCGATTGTGGTTTTTGCCTAAAATTTGGGATGGTGGATTTTATAGGTAAAATCCTAACAAATGGTAACAAAGCCTGGTTTTAACAATGATAAAAATTTAGAAAATGAATGCGTGAAGAAGTAAGTTAGATTTGTTGTTGAAGATCAAATTTTAAACCTACGTGGAGGATTGTTAGGATTAAGTCCAAAATCTAATTAAATAGTATTGAATGCTCGATTAAAACAGGGTAGTTGAATGGGTGGAGGCAAACCCGTCGTAGTGATCAAAGTGTTTGAGAATTTGAGTCGAGGGAGGAATTTTTTGGGATATTCCTCAAATCCCACATTAGAGAGAAGTGTTATTATAAGTAGTCATAGTCCCATATCATGTGTGTCAAAAAGATGTGGGTACTAGTTATGATAAATATGGAAATCAAGAGAGATAGTCTTTCACCAATATTCCTTAAGTAGGAAAAGTTGATCAGATGTAGAATATAGTAAACCAAACACCAATATAACTTGTAAAAGAGGGTTTTACACGGATCCAAAGGTTGAGTGAACATTGGATGTATTAGGGTTTGGGTTGTATGATAGGGGAAAGTTTTCACATAGTTTTGCCTAGAAAAGCAGCTGTCATCCACCCAAAAGCTGCAATGAGTGTTTTAGTACAGTTTTGGTTAGAGAAATTGTACAACTGATATAGATGAAAATTAAAAGTGGATTAATTCTCTTGTGTAAGTAGGAAAGAGGTGATGAACCATGTTAAAATTCTTGCATTTATTTTCTCTTTATTTTTTGCTATTGTGATTGTGTGGTTGTTGATTGGGTGATAGAATTCACAACAAGTGGTATCAAAGCTATGTATTATTTGTGTGGATCTTTGGTGTATTTTTTTTGTGGAAAATTCCAACAAGTGGTATCAGAGCTATGATTTCGATGTCAAAAACATTAAAAATAGGCAAAGTTAATATTGAGTTATTTGATGAGGAGAATGATTTCTCTCTTTTGCAAAATTCAGTCAAAGATGTATTGATGAGACAAAGGCTTTACAAGATGATTGAAGAGTCCAAGCCACAAAAAATGATGAAATTTTTTTGCATGGATGGGGAGGTTCTCGCGGTTCCTCTAGAGAAAGATAAGTTGAAGAGGCCAAGTTTATGTGAGGTTGAAGAATTGTTTATGACTACATCAAGAGATGAGCCAAACAATGAGAGGATTTTTGCTTTGAAAAGTATGCGGATGAAATGGGAAGGCCAAAAGAAAAGACCACACCAACTAAAGAAGAAATCCAAATTTGATGATGAGTTGAGAATTTGAGCCAAGGTGAAGATTTGTTAGGATTTTGGCTCAAATATCCACAATAAGGACTTTTAATTTGTTTGAGAAAAGTGATTTCTTACTTTGTAGTTGCTTAGCTATCTGCTAGTTCATTTTTGTTGTTTCTTCTAATATTGAAATTCTTTCTTCATATAGGTTTAAAGAAAAAGGTTGTAAATTTCCAACAACATGTTTCTATCAAAGAGCATTTCCTAGGTATTGGTAAAGATTTAGCTATTCTTGGATGATTGGTAAGTTGCCATGCCATTTATATGAGAAAATTTTCTCCTGCACTTTTGATGGATATTAACTATAGAAATTAAAATATTTTCTTAAGTATTTTGTAAAGTATTGCATTTGAGAATAAAAATAAAAATGTTGCTTTCATCCCTTATCCGGCTAATCCCCCCTCCCCCCCCCTCCCCACACAAACACATCATAAAACTCCGAGTATCATTCTTTATCTTCATTGAGCATTTTTCTATGCTTATACGATCAAGTGCACACTTAAATGAGTTGGCATGCCTTGATCTGCATAGAATCTTTACTTGGCCTAGGCTTGGATTCATGAGTGGAGCACATACTTTTAATTTGGTGACCTTGAGAAAATTTTATTGTTTTAATATTAATTGGAACTTAGCATCATTACCTGCAATTGAAAATGTTTTTAAACCTACAAGAACCATCTGTTCTCACAAAGTGTTTGTTCTACTTGTTATAGAACAAATTGGAAGAACAACAATGGATCTAAAAGATAATTAGGTATTATTAGATGAGAGAAGAGAAATTTTTCGACTGGATATGCTTTTGCTTTGAAAGAGATGGGTTTACTCCCTAGAAACATGCACATTAGCTTGTATGTACTCTCAAGTTTACTAGCATTTTGTATTTTGCTTTTATTACCAAAAAATCACATGAAATACTAGAGTATTTAACTTTTGGTTATTAACAAAATGACATGCGAAGGAGGCCATAAAAGTAATTGTTTCTTTTTGTGAAACGTAAATTGAGATCAACAATGGCTCTTATCTTCTAAATATATCTCTTATGTACTAACAACATTCCTTTTTTTTAAGAAATTCTATGCATCTGTCATGAAATCAGATTACGTGACATTACATCTAAGTTTCATTATGGTAAGGGATCTCATGCAAGATTGTTGTTGTCTTGTGGACTTTAGTATTTTCAATACTTCAATTTTCACGATAGGCACTTTTTTGAATATCTTTTATTTGTACTATAGACCCATTGCAGGGGAAATCCCAAGTTTAATTTTCACAAATACATAAGACATGCCCTAGAAGATGATTTTAAGCAAGTTATTTGTATAAGGCAAGTCATATTCGATACCTTTATGATGCTAAAATTTCTTAGTTATACTTAGGCATTAGGTATATTGCCTTAAACTTCTACATTGATTGCTTGCTAATTCTCATTGTTTTCAACATTTAATTTTGTTCGTATCTTTGGATGTTTGTGGTCATTTTCTTGCTGCTAAATGTTGATGGTACTCATGCCACTTGTTCGCTAATAGATGGCACCATCTTGATGCAAAGTATAATTGGAATTTTTCTTCTTATTGTTCTCCACAATATGCCACTGGAGTTTTATGGTTGGAGTACTTTTTTGCTCAAAAAGATTTAAGCTAGTTTGTAAAGTCAAGTTAAAAGGAAAATACAATTTATGGATTTTGGGTCTTAACAAGCTGAATACAAAAACATTTTGACAGAAAAATATTTTAAACTAAACACAATTAAGTTAAAGGTCATATAATTTAGCTACATCAATCGCACTTTGCCTATTTCTGCAGTAGACCATTTTCTATGTTGAACTATATGCTATTAAATCTATTATTTTTTTGCTATCTTGCTGAATATTATTGTTTCTGACAAAGTAGCTTATTATCATTCTAACTGCCGAATATCAGTGCTATCCTAGTTAGTCAACAGAAGATGCTACATCTTTTTTTATGTCAAATATTTCCAAAATCTTTTCTGTTTTCATCTGCATTTTTGTTCACTGCATCATGTTAATGTTTTAAAGCTTAATCAAGTTAGATACTTTGCTTACATAGAGATAAGAGTTTTTTGGTATTTCATGGTAAAGGGTGAAAAGTTGAACGGTAATTTCAGTTTCAAGAAATACAAGAAGGAGATTCTGACAACTAAACAACATCATCTCTTATACATTGATGTTAATCTCTAAAATTATAGCTTTTGGTTTTAGCAAGCTACAAGAAGATCACTACTAGACATTTAATATTGATGATTTCTCTTTTATTTTTTATGCAGGTTGGCACACTTACTTTTGGATAGCATTTGTTCCTTTTATTGTGGACAATCTTTGTATGATTTTCCTCATTAGTTTTGTGACTTAATACATTGGCATTGTTTTTCAAATTTATTTTCTGTGCGTGCAATCTTTAAATTTAATTTAACTCTCCAATATCACACCTTAGCAAATTCATGCAACATTACAATCTTAGTGATTGGATGGAATTTGGAGAGTTTTCGAAACATGGAGGTTTGTAATGATTTGGCCACTTTATAGTGTCCATCCTAACCACAAAATCTTTACTCAAAAAGACAGATTAAGTTAGCATATAAATATTTTTCCATGTCCTCCACATTAATCTCATTCAAAGGGAAGCAATAGATATGAGTAGATTAGGTGCATATTTATTATTGAAAAAAAGTTTATATTGAACCATTTCTTGAAATTCCGAATGAGTTGATCTGAAAGGATCATTTCATTATGATTGTATCAAATTTGATTATGTTGATATTTGTTGATTATACTTCTTATCCCTGATGAGCGCATGTTTAAGTGATTGATAATTGGTTCCGTTATTAAGTTTTGTTTCTCTTTTTCTTAGTTAAGTGAATGAATGCTAACCACGTCAGCTACTTGGACTGCTTAAAGCTAATGTGGCTTTAGCTATTAACAAAGGTTTCCAATTGGATAGAAAGTGAATCAAACTAAGGGAATTATCCCTGATCACATGATTTATTTTTATTTCTTAATGCATGTAAAAAGTTTGAAATTTGTTATGCATACTTTTGTGTTTGCATCAGTTTATGTTATCTTTGTTTACCTTTCATTTGGCACCTCGGGAAACTTGTTTGACATATGACCTTTATAGTGTGAAAGTCTTCAAATCATTTGACAATAGTATGCTCTTTAGTTAAACTACCATTAACATATAGCATTCCCAAGTTTCATAGTTAAAGGAGTTACCAATCATTATGTTACATAGATAAGGGAAGTTGTTTTGTACTCCATCAATTCCATGTTTACCTTGTTTATTTTCATTCCAGCTTCTTTTTGTTGTGGGCACCAAGCTTGAGCATGTAATTACCCAGTTGGCTCATGAGGTTACTAAGAAATATATAGCCATAGAAGGGGAGCTAGTAATACAATTGTCTGATGATTATTTTTGGTTCAATCGACCCCGCATTGTTCTCTTCTTGATCCATTTAATCCTTTTCCAAAATGTTTTTAAGATTGTTTTTTTTTTCTTTTGGACATGGATAAGCTGATTTTTAAATCACTGCAACATAGTAATATAAGACGGGATATGAGAATGGACATAATATCTGTTTTCATACATCTGTAAGTTCAATATGGCTTTATCTCCTGCATAATGGGAAAAGTTCGTTATATTATCCCAAGGCTCATTATTGGGTAGAAGAGTTTTTCATGTTGTTAGGTTTTAATATTAAAGTCCTTTTTGGCATGCCCATTTTTATTTTTATGTATTACTATAATGCCAACTCTTCATTTATTATTATTATTTAGGGCCTTCATTCAGGTGCTTTGTAGTTACAGCATGCTGCCATTCTATGCAATTGTGACACAAGTGGGTTGAGTTGTTGTCAAATATAAACCTTATTTCTTTATAAAACTGTTAATCTTACCCATTTCTCTGAAATGAATCCTAGATGGGAAGTTCTTTTAGAAGTCCATATTTGGGGAGTATATGCAAGTAGGCCTTGTTAGTTGGGCTGAAAAGGTGAAGAGAAAGATAGGCTTAAAAGCAGCTGGCGAGGGCGCTGGCCAAGCAAGTTCCCATGGTGAATTAATTGTGGGAATCCAGCTAGGAAAAGTTTTGTAAAATGAAAATGTAGCTGACAGTAGCCACTGAAGCAAAGCTCTCAACATCTCACAAAGCAGCTATACTAGATTTCAACTGAGATAATCAAAAAACTACATGATGCAGAATGGGTTAAGGAATATTTATTATTTTAAGATTTTAGATTATTTGTGAGATTATTGTGTAAATAAGGATTTTAATTTTATTATTAGTTAGTTTTCTATTATGTTTAAAGTTATATTATATTTAGGATTAATGCAAGCACTCGTATTAGAATTGTAATTCAGACTTTAATTATAGAATAAACTATTGAGTTTTGATATCTCATTCTTTGTATTTCATCTAGTTATTTTCTTATTTTTTTGATCTGTAAATAAACTTGTATTAAGTGATCAAAATGTACAAAAATATTCACTGGGCATACCCATGAGATTTACAAATGAGGCATATACAAAATAAACATGGGCTTAACTAAAGCCTATAGCTGAACAAGGAACATGTGAACAATAATGGAGCCTGCTGGACCTTGATAGGCAGCAATTACAAAAACAACAAGCCACAAAAGCTTACATGGGATCTGGGCATACCCAGGGAATAATCAATCAAGCCAGGCAGCAAAGTACATCTGAAGCAATACAAAAGAAACCAGGGTATACCCTGGAAAATACAAAGGGAGACAATACAATGAAGGCACACAGCCACACAACACAGAGAAGAAACACAGCAGAGTTGAACCCTACAGTAGCAGCCTATACTCAGGGTAGGCAGCATAGACAGTTCTGTAAATACCCATCTGGATCTTCTTCACTAGGCTAGCAGGCAGGACAGGGGCTTTGTCAAAAAGCTTGGCATTTCTGGCCAGCCAGATATTGTAGACTGTGCTTGCAAGGGCAGACTTTCTGGCCACAGCAGGGGGGCCAGTACCTTTAACTTTGATAGTCCATCTAATGGCACTCTCAATAGATGTCATTTGTCTCCTGCACCCCAGCCATTTGTTGATGGATACCCAGACTTCCTTGCTGACTTTACTGGAGAAGAAGAGGTGCTCCTTGCTCTCATCCTGGTCAAAACATAAAGGGCACAGCTTGTCATTCCCTTCCAGGTGGAGCTTATCTTTTGTGAGGAGTCTGTTCTTTATTGCCAGCCAGAGAATGAAGGATTGTTTAGGGGGCAGTGACTATTCCAAACCAAGGAAGCCCATCTAACTTCATTATTTTTCTATCTCATTACATTATACGCCTTCTTGATGCTCAACTCATCATGCAGCCTCCAATCCTTAAATTTTTTTGGTAGCTTGTAATACATTAGGGGGCTGCCCAACTATTTCATCTCTGATTTCCAGGATCCTCTTCCAAAGAGGGGAGTCATCCTTGCATGCCTTAATCTCCGATATGGATTTGTTCAAAAGGTAGTAGTGCTGGACCCATTGAATCCAAAGAGAGTCTCTCTTCATATGAATGTTCCACAAAACTCTTGAGAGGAGAGCCTTATTCCAAGTTTTAAGCTCCACCAGCCAAAGACCTCCCTCAATCTTGGGTTTGCAGATGTCAGCCCAAGCAACAAGAGCTTTTCTCATACCCCCATTCTTACCATTCCACATAAATGTTCTACAAAGTCTGACAATCTTATCAAGGATGTTGCCAGGTATGGGGAAGATAGCAAGCCAAAAACATTCCACTCCTTGGAGCACTGATTTGATAAGCTCAGTTCTCCCAACATATGATAAAGAGGAGCCAGCCCACACATTAATGTATCCAGAAATTTTTTCAATAAGGGGAGCATAGTGTGTAGCATTCAGCCTTGCAGAGGCAAGAGGGACCCCTAAATATTTGAAGGGGAGGCTGCCATCCTCCATTCCAGTACATCTTCTAATCTCCATAAGCTCCTCTGGTTTCACTCCAGCATAGAGGATGTTAGACTTAGTAAGGCTAGCCTTTAGACCAAAACACTCACTGAAGGTGTTAACACAATTCATAAGCAATCCCACTAATTTAGCTTCACCTCTAGCAAACAGAATTAGATCATCTGCAAAGGCCAGGTGAGTAATTTTGAGTTTGTCACACTTGGGGTGGTATCTGAAGCCATCTTTTTCATTCAATCTCCTAAGCAGCCTAGACAAGTACTCCATTATCAACACAAAGAGGTAGGGAGATAGAGGATCTCCTTGTCTGATACCTGTTTTACCTTTAAAGAATCCATGTAAGCTACCATTGATGGAAAGAGAGTATGATGTTGTAGATACATATTCCATAGTTATTTTCTTATTGATTCTTCTCTTTCTATTTGTTATATTTCTATCTATTTTTCCTTATTTTACTTTGTTTCTCCCCTATTTCTTTCCTCATTCCCTTTATCACCTCTATTTCTTATTATTTGGTTACCTATCTTGCATTAGTTTGGTATCAGAGCCCAAACCTTGATCCCCTATCAATGTTACTATCATGTCAAAATCTTCTGTGTTCATCCAAATACATTCACCCAGACACATCCTAAGCCTAAATCAATTTGAAAAAAAAAAAAACACAAACAGATCGTGAACAACACGCCTATAGTAGAAGAAAAATTCATTACTTGCCTCGTCGTCGTTTGTTGCCCTAGGAGTGCGGCGCCACCACCAACCAAAATCTCTCAATGCCCGCTAGAGTTGCCACCCTTCTGCCACTGTAAAAGTCCAGAAACGAGTACTGCGGGTGACTATCAAGCTCTAATTCGCCTCTTCTCGATGTTTCTCGGCCAAACTAAGCCCCTCACAGTAATCGGAGTCTCAAATCCGATCGACCCTTGAAGTTTCAACTTTGATCTGTACTAGAGCATGTTCCATGCACCACCTCCTCACCAGCATTTGGGACCATTATTAGGATAAAAAACTTTCGATCTACCTAGCCTCGTAAGCCACGCGCCCATTTTCCGTCGATAGGCCACCGTAAAGCCACTAAACTGATTCAGCTTATCACATCCTAATGTGCTGTTTCCGACCACGCACTATCGGATTTGACGTCACCACTATGACAAGAATCACATTTCTGGCCTAACCCCAGAAGCCCGGCCCCAATCTACACCGGATCTACTCTGCCTGGATTCGACTTGCTCTGCCCGGATCCGACCCGCTCTATTGCCGACCGTGCCAATTGATCCAAGTCCTGTACACTGCACCGAACTAGATTCAAGTTGGATTTGAGTCAAATTGTAGCCTAATTTGGGAAAAAACAAGTTTTTTTTTTTCTTATGTAGCTACTGATTCTATGTTAAAAAAAATTGTAGTAAAAAATAGGGAAAAAATAGTAAAAAAAATCACAGGTTTCCTTTTCTGTTTTATTTCTATTCTTATTTTATTTACATTCAAAAGTAGAAAAAAAAAACAATTAGAACCACTTATGAGGAATTCTTCTAGTTACAATTCATTTTGCGTTATATCCAATTACAGAAGATGTGCTTCATCAAGTTTTTAGGTAGTTTGGTGATGTCAAGAAAATTAGTGTTTTCTCAAATTCGATGAAATTTCAAGTTCTTGTGCGATACTATTTGCTTCAAGATGCTATTTGGGCTAAAACTAAGTTTGATGGTCATTGTATTTATGAAAACTATTGTCAGTTGGAGATCGGGTATTCCAACTTTGAAACTCTAATCCTCAAGATGCAACAACTCACTGCACAAACAACATAATTAGTGGAAGCAGCTTTTGCTAGAACTTCTATCCAACGTGGTTCGTGTCACAACAACATTAAGTATGAGGTTGTGTCTCCAGCCCTTGAATAGAAGGCACCAATCATTAAAGAAGGATTCCAATTTTAAGAAGCATGAGATGTATCTCTTGAACCCTTCAAAATGAAGATAACCAATGCTAATGCATGGATGCTACTACGTGTGTGCCTGACATTCCTTCCATTAATTTTATCCTACCGCTTTGGTTTGAAGATCCTCTGATATCCCCCCCTTTTTTTTTGATATGTAAATAAACATATATTAATTGATAAAAAATGTACAAAAATCACTGTGCATACCCAGGAGATATACAAGTGAGGCATATACAACAAAACAAGAGGCTACTACAAAGCCTAAAGAACTAAACAAGAAATCCCAAACATTAGATCAACAAAGTATCTAGCTGACCTTAACATGCAGCCCTCACAAAAACAACCAACCAAAAGTTTACATGGGAGCAGGGCATACCCAGGAAATAACCAATAAAGCAAAAGAGTAAGGGGGGAGCCAAACTTAACAATATAAACTAGGGCATACCCTGGGAAATTCAAGGGAAACAAAGCAAGAAGGAGAACCAAATACCACACATAAGGGGCAAGGAACCTTCTGGGCAGAATCTAAAGCAGTAGCCTGTGCTCAAGGTAAGCAGCATAGACAATTTTGTAGATGCCAGTCTGGATCTTCTTTACTATGCTGGCAGGTGTGACAGGGGCCTTGTCAAAAATCTTGGCATTTCTGGCAAGCCAAATGTTGTAGATTGTGCTAGCAAGGGCTGACTTCCTAGCCACAGCAGGGGGGCCAGTACCTTTCACTTTGAGTGTCCATCTAATGGCACTCTCAATTGTTATCATTTGCCTCCTGTTACCCAGCCATTTGATGATTGATACCCAGATTTCCTTGCTGACTCTATAAGCGAAGAAGAGGTGCTCCTTGTTCTCTTCCTGGTCAGAGCATAGAGGGCACAGCTTGTCATTACCTTCAAGATGAAGCTTGTCTTTGGTGAGGAGCCTATTCTTTATTGCTAGCCAAAGAATGAATGATTGTTTGAGAAGGCAAAGCCTATTCCACACCATGGAAGCCCATCTGACCTCATTGCCTTTCTGCGTCATTGCATTATACACTTTCTTAATGCTCAACTCATCATTCTGCTTCCACTCCATCAGCTTATTGGCAGCTTGCAGGGCATAAGGTGGCTGTCCAGCCATCTCATCTCTGATTTCCAGAATCCTTTTCCAAAGAGGGGAGTCCCCCTTGCATGCCTTGACCTCCCATATGGATTTGTGCACAAGGTAGTAATGCTGGACCCATTGGATCCATAGGGAGTCTTTTTTTATATGAATGTTCCACAAGACTCTTGTAAGGAGAGCTTTGTTCTAGGATTTGAGCTCCACCAGACCAAGACCCCCTTCAAGCTTAGGTTTGCAAATGTCAGCCCAAGCAATAAGAGCTTTCCTCATGCCCCCATTTTTACCATTCCACAGAAAGGTTCTACAAAGCTTGACAATCTTCTCAAGTATATTACCTAGGATAGGAAAGATTGCTAGCCAGAAGCACTCCACTCATTGGAGCACTGACTTGATGAGTTCAGTTCTCCCAACATAAGATAGAGAGGAGCCAGCCCATGCACTAATGTAGCCTAAAATTTTCTCAATGAGAGGGGCATAGTGGGTAGCATTTAGCCTTGCAGAGGCAAAAGGGACCCCAAGGTACTTGAAGGGGAGGCATCCATCCTCCATTCCAGTGCATCTTCTAATTTCCATTAGCTCATCAGGCTTAACTCCAGCATGAAAGATATTAGATTTTGCAAGGCTAGCCTTTAACCCTGTACACTCAGTGAAGGTGCTGACACACTCCATTAGCATCCCCACTGATTTTGCCTCCCCCCTAGCAAATAAAATCAGATCATCAGCAAAGGCCAGGTGGGTGATCTTGAGTTTGTCACACTTAGGGTGGAATCTAAAACCATCTTCCTCTTTCAACCTCTTGAGAAGCCTTTATAGGTATTTCATACTCAAAACAAATAAGTAGGGAGATATTGGATCACCTTGTCTCAGACCCCTTCTGCCTTTGAAGAAACCATGCATGCTACCATTAATTGATAAGGAATATGTTGTGGAAGAAACACATTCCATAATCCAGCCTATGAACTTTGCAGGGAACTCCAGCCCCTCAAGCAGCCTGTTGAGAAACTCCCATTCCACAGTATCATAAGCTTTCTTGAGGTCTATCTTGATCATGCACCTAGGAGGGATCCTCTTTCTACAATACTTCCTAAGAAGCTCCTGAACCAGGTATATGTTTTCAGCCATACTTCTAGACTTTATGAATGCAGCCTGTGCAGGGTTGACAATGAGATTCAAGCAGGGAGCTAATCTTGAAGCTAGAATTTTGGAGATAACCTTGTAGATTACATTACAACAGGCAATTGGCCTAAATTCCTCAACTGTAGAGGCATGCTTGCCTTTAGGAATCAGGACTAGGGAGGAGTGATTAATCTGCTTTAGATGTTTCCCACTCAGGAAGAACTCTTGAACAGCCTCAATAATCTCAGAGTGGATAACCTCCCAAGCTTTCTTGAAGAATTTAGATGAGAACCCATCTGGTCCAGGGAACTTATCCTCCCCTATACTCCACAAAGCAGCCTTGATCTCTTCCTCAGTTACATTCTTGACCAACTCTTCAGCTTGGCTCTCTTGAAGGACAGGCCCCTCTCTAATAACATCCATCTCAATAGGGTTACATCTTCCAGAAGAACCTAGAAGCTCCTTGTAGAAGTTGGAGAATTCCTGAACCTTTTCAGCTTCAGAATTAGTTTGGCAACCATTTGCATTTCTTATAGTAGCAATATGATTCTTTGTAGATTTCCTCTTTACCAAGGCATGAAAAAACTTGGTCCCCCTATCACTATTGACTAGGTATTTGCATTTAACTTGCTGGGACAGGAAGCTTCTCTCAGCCTCTGCAAGCTGGAAAGCTTTCAACTTAGTATTTGCCACCCTCACTTGTAAGTCAGTATCATTTGGGTTGTCATGTAGATCTTGTTGCATGCCAGACAGCTTGGTAGTAGCCTCCAAGGCTCTCTCAGAGATATGACTGAAGTGCTTCTTATTGAGGTCTTTAAGATGGGGTTTGAGGCCTTTCAAAAGCTTACTTAAGATGAACTGTTTGGTGCCCCTCACAGGGCAGCCCCAATAAGTGCTAATGAGGTCCATGAATTTCTCATGATCAACCCACATGTTGAAAAACTTGAAAGATCTCCTACCCCCCCAACCTCATCCATCAAGCTGACTATACAGGGAGAGTGGTCAGAGAGGCATCCAGCAGGCAGAAATGAAGCTTGAGCTCTCATCCCCTTTTGGAACCACACATTGTTTACCATTTCTCTATCCAACTTGCACCACACTTTGCTGTTGGACCAAGTGAAGAAGCTACCACTTGCATTTACATCAGACAGGCCAGTTTCCCTACAACAAAATGAGGGGTCTCTAATTTCATAATCTGTTACAGGCAGCCCATTAGTTTTCTCATCAATAGCAAACACATTATTAAAATCACCCAAGACAAGCCAAAGGGAAGACAAGTCATATCCAAAATTACATAAGTTGTCCCATAAAGGCCTCCTTGATACAATGGAGTTGAACCCATACACAAAACTAGTCACAAAATTACATGAGGAGATTAAACAAGTCACATTACAATGGATAACTTGGGGGGAAGAATCAATAATAGATACATTGACTTTGGAGGGGTTCCAAAGAAGCATAATTCTGCCTGAAGAGTGAGTGGAGAAGTTGTTTGCCTGGCTCCACCCATTGAATTTGTTCCCCATGATCTTTAGCAGCTTTGTCTCATCAAGCTTACTTTCCAAAATCCCCATTACATCTATCTTGTGCATCTTCATGAGGTTTAGCACCCCATTGTGCTTCAGGGGCTTGTGAAAGCCCCTGATGTTCCAGCAAGCAACTATTATTTATGAGGTAGGGAGGCATACCCTCCCTTCCTAGATGGATGTGCTTCTTTTTGGTCTGTTCTGCCTTTCCTTCTCTTGACTGCTTGAAAACCATCATCCCCTTGAACCCCTGGCCCCCTGTCTCTTTCACTAATGCCTTGGACCAGCCCAGATTTTTCCTTAAGATCCATGTTAGGAGGGTCAGGAAGGTTGGGAGATTTGAGACCAGCCACCACAGGGATTGGGGGGTTAGCATCCTGGACCCCTTCCCCTCTTGAGACATTGGGGCTTTGGTCTTCTAAGTTATCCCCATTCTCTTCTTGGCCAGCTTTTCTAGGCTCATGGTTGGGACCATCCTTTTCAAGCTCATACAATCTTGCCCTTTCTCTACTAGGCTCCATAGCCTGGTCACTAGCCTCTTTGGCTTTATCGCGCTTAGCCTTGGATCCTTCCTTTCTAGCAGGCTCTTTCCCTTTCTCATTTGGCTTTTTACCCCTTTCAAGGTTGGCATTCTGGCTGCAAGAGTGGAGGTCATGCCCTACAACCTTACACTTTGAACAGTATCTAGGGAGGTTTTCATAGTAGATCTTTAGTTCAAATGAATCTCCATTGAGGAGGGTCAATGGAACTGAGAATTGTATATCCTTAGCTATATCCATTTCAACCAGCAATCTAGCATATGATATTCTCTCTTTAGTCCTTGTGAATTGGTTAGCATATAGGGGCTTCCCAATTAAGGTACCAATCTTACTAAGGCAGCTAGCTGACCATAGCTCAAGGAGTAAGCCCTTTAGTTGAATCCAAACAGGAATGGTGGTGATTTCCTCATTGCCAAACTTGAACATATTAGGCATTGACTTTAAGAGTAAAGGCCTACCATACACATGGTATGGGCCTTCTTGTAGCACTTTTAAACTAGCATCTTCATTATCAAATTTAAATACTATCTAACCATTTTCATGGAACTGAGTGGAGACTCTTACCTTCCAGGAGTCAGTGAGCAGTTTGAGGGCAGCCCTCCCTGGAAACCTCCCTGAAAAATATCCCACCAAGCAGAAAGGTTGATCATCAAACACTTCAAGCATGTCTTCTTGAGTGACTCTGACTATTCCTCCCTCACTGGCTATGGAGGAGAGCTAGAGACCCTTACTTTGAATCCTATTCTCTGCAAAGAGGCTGACCCAAGGAGTTTTCTTGGCCTCCTCAACATTTACAGGCCTCTTGCCCTTAGACTTGAAGATATACTGGGCTCCTATAGGACCCGGAGCAGGGGAGGCTGCATTGTCCCTTTAGTCATCTTGAAGGCTCACATTCTTCAAGGGTGAGTGAGGTCTAGACTCACTGCATTCCTCTTCCCTACCTTGCCTTGCAGCAGGCTTTCTACCATGAATAATAGCTTCACAGCTTGCATCATCTTCCTCACTGGAAGAACATGACTCCATTTGACCAGAGCCTTCTACACTCTCACCAGAAGAGCTTAGGTTCTCATCTTCAATGTCTAGGGACTCTTCTTGCAATGTTTGGCTAACTGCATTGCTTTGCATTTGAACTTTGGTACTGTTCCATTCTTGCCCGAGCTAGAATCTTCAATTTGAGACCCTAAGGGTTGGGAATCCTTCTCTCCCAAGGAGTAGGAAGAGAATGCTGATCCTTTGGATGGTCCCTTGGCTCTATCCAAAGTAGCATTGCCTGCAACTTCTTCTCGCGACAAAGCTACTGTAGCAGCTTTGTTCTTGAAATGATTCTGGACATATTCCAGATCATTTTGTTCCTGGATTGTGAGAGGAGGTTTCCTATGAGGTTTCCTCTTCCTCATGCTGAATAAGGCTGAAAGAATGGCATAGAAAGAGGTGGAGAAGGAGGAGAGATGAATTGGAGACCATGGGCAGCACTGTTCACAGTTGAGAGCTTCTCTCTCTAGCTGCCCGGGGAGCTCGTGACTGTGCGCTTGACTGATTACCTCTGATATCACCCTTATTTCTACTTAAAAACACCACAACAAGGAAAATTTTAAGGTTTCACCAAATAACTTCAGCCATGCATAGCTCTGATCCTTCATCATTACAAAACTCGAGGTCGAGTTTTTTGCAGGTGGGATAGAATGATGCAATAAGTTAATGAATATTTATTATTTTAAGATTTTAGGTTATTTGTGGGATTATTGTGTAAATAAGGATTTCAATTTTATTATTAGTTAGTTTTCTATTATGTTTAGGGTTCTATTATGTTTAGAGTTCTATTATGTTTATGATTAGTGCCTATATAAGAGCACTTATATTAGGATTGTAATTCAAACTTTGATAATGGAATAAACGGTTGAGTTTTGATATCTCTTTCTTTGTATTTGAGTCAAATTGAAGCTTGATTTGGAAAAAATCAAGTTTATTTATTTTCTGCTTATGTAATTGTTGATTCAAGGATTTAAAAAAAATTGCAGTAAAAAAAGAAAAAAATAGAAGAAAAAAAAGAAAAAAGAGAGAAAAAAAGAAAGAAAAAAGATAGGGAAAAAAAGAAAAAAAAAAGCAGCAAAAAAATATTACAGGTTTCTTTTTTTGTTTTATTTATGTTCATGTTTTATTTACATTCGAAAGTAGGAAAAAACAATTGGAGCCACTTGTGAGGAATGAGTATAGATGAGTTGAGTCAAGTTCTTCTAGTTATAGTTCATAATGTGCTATATCCAATTACAAAAGATATGCTTCATCAGGTTTTTGGACAGTTTAGTCGTGTCGAGAAAATTAGTATGTCCTCAAATTCAATGGAATTTTAAGCTCTTGTGCAATACCGTTTGCTTAAAGATGCTATTTGGGCTGAAACCGAACTTGATTTTCATTGTATTTATGAAAACTTTTTTCAGTTAGAGATCAAGTATTCCAACTTTGAAACTTGAATCCTCAAGATGCAATAACTCATTGCACAAACAGTACAATTAGTGGAAGCAGCTTTCACTAAAAGTTCTACCCATCTAGGTTCATGTCACAACAACACCAAATATGAAGTTGTGTCTCTAATCATTGAAGAGAAAGCACCAATCATTGAAGAAGGATTCCAATCTAAAAAGGATAGAGATGTATCTCTTGAACCCCTTCAAAGTGAAGATAATCAATGCCAACATATGAATGCTGCTATATGTGTGCCCGACATTCCTTCCATTGATTTTGTCCTAATGCTTTGGTTTGATGATCAATTGATATCACCCTTGTTTCCACTCTAAGACACCACATCTAGAAAAATTCAAGGTTTCACTAACTGACTCTAGCCTTCCATAGTTTTGATCATTCATCTCTACAAAACTCGAGGTCTAGTTTTTTATAAGTGGGGTATAATGATGCAAAATGGGTTAAGGAATATTTATTATTTTAAGATTTTAGGTTATTTGTGGGATTGTTGTGTAAATATGAATTTTAATTTTATTATTAGTTAGTTTTCTATTATGTTTAGGGTTCTATTATGTTTAGGATTAGTGTCTATATAAGAGCACTTATATTAGGATTGTAATTCACAGTTTGATTATGGAATAAACTATTAAGTTTTGATATCCATCTTTTTCTGTATCTTATCTAGTTCTTTCCCTTTGCTTGAATCTTCTCTTTCTATATGCTTATCCCAGTTTCACTCTTATTTCTTCCCTTATTCCCCTTTATCCCTCCATTTCTTATTATCTAGTTACTTGTCCTACATCACTACAACCAATCTATGAGCTTTTCTACTCTGTTAACTCATTTTGCCAAAGAATGAGCAAGTGATTTTGGAATAAACTAAAAGTGCAAATTGCCCAAATCTGTCAAAGCAATATGGATGTCTAAAACTATATTATTGTACCTCCATGGTAGTCTATCTTCATTTTGTATCCAAGATATGGCAACAACAAAATCATTTTCAACAGTCAGCTTGTAATCTTTTCTACTCTCATAGCCTTTGAAAATCAACCATGCTTAATAGATTGCCTTTAACTCTGCGTAGTTAGACTCAGCTCTACCTAAGCTCATGGAACATACAACTTAATAACACCAAATGAATCTCTAAGCACTCCATGTATAACAATAGGACCTGGTTTTCCTTAGGAACCATCCACATTAAATTTTACACATCCAAGTGTAGAGGAGCTTACCAGTGGAAGATCACCTTTTCTTTCTTCTCATAGGAGGAGCAAATTATGTTTTGTTTAGTAGCAAATCAAAAATTAAGGGAGTAGGCTAAGCTCCACTTATTTTTATCTAATATCATAGTGAGAATGAAATATTTGCCTCTAAAAATTTTGTCATTCCAAATATTTCGAACAATAAATATTGCAAACAATCTTGGAAAATTTCTCTTAAAAATGCAATCACATAACCATTCTTCATCCCAAAACTTATAATCAATTTACCATTACAAACAGAGAATTCAAGGCTACTACATGCGAAGTAGTTGTAAAGGGCATCACCAGTTAGTAAAGAAATGATCCCTTTACAAATTATAGATAGCTTGTTTGAGCTATTGTATCTTCGTCCTCATAACCATATTTAGCACAAATCAACTTTCTCCACCATGAAAACTTCTCCTTAGAGAACCTCCATATCCATTTACATAAAAGTTCTTGATTTTTATCCAAAACATGCCTAATCTCTAGACACCCCAATTATTTTTTCATGGCAATTTAATACCAGGCAACATAATGCAACCTTTTTCTTTCACTCCCTCCATCCCACAAAAAATTCATTTGCATCTTCTCAATTTTGTTACCCATATCAAAATGTGCAAACAAATATAAAATTCATGGTTGAGAAATTAGACTAATGATTTTTTCAAGTGTCACAAACAATGAAGCATTAGAATGTTTACCCTTTTTGGATAATTGGAAATTTATATCTCTCTCTTTAGAGGAGAGGTGTCGATTTCATTTCATCATATGTATCAAGTAAGCCATAAAGACTAAAACATACATTTTGCCGTTTACACTATGCAAGTGTAAAAGGCTTTACCATTTATCTATTAAAATGAATGAATGTGATTAAGGTAGAGCGCATTTGGTAGTCACATTCTTCCTTTTTATCATCTGTTAGTATTTTGGCTCAAATCCCCACAAGGAGGACTTCTAATTGGTTTGGAAAAAATGGTTTCCTATTTTGTAGTTGCTTATTCTAGTAGAAATAGTAGTAGTTTCCTATTGGATGGTTGCTTGTTATAGTAGGAGTAGCAGTTATCTCCTATGTTGTTGTTCTTTTCTTATTAGTATTAAGAAAATCTTGGGGTCCTAGAGAAGGTTGGAGGCACACTCATAATTCCAATATACATTATAAATCAAAAGGATTTACTACTAGAGTTAATGAAAGCTTTGCGTGTATTAGGGTTTTGGGTTGTCAAGTAGAGATAACACTTACAACTAGAGTTAGGTTAAGATTTTTGTTTGTATTGAGGCTTTTGGGTTGTGAAGTGGTGAGAGTTTAACAACTTTACTCTTCCTAAAATTGTAATTGGTAGACGTAAACAAAGAGGTTGTCAAATCACGTTAATTATTATTGTTCTTATTCTTTGTTTATTTTGCCTACTTAATTGTTTTGGTTGTATTTTTTGCCTAAAATTTGAGTAGGTGGATTTTATAGGTAAAATCCTAACAAATGGTATCAAAGCCTTGTTATAATAATGGAATTTTTTTTTGAAAATTGATGCGGTAAAGAAGTAAGTCAGATTTGCTGTTGAAGATAAGATTTTAAGCCTAGGTGGAGGATTGTTAGGATTAAGCCCAAAATCTGATTAAATAGTATTGAAGGCTTGATAAAAATAGTGAGGTTTTGAATGGGTGGAGGTAAACTGTTATGAATTTATCTAAGAATTAAATGGATGGAAGATTGAAGCTTCAACAGTCTTTGAGCCACGGCATAAGGTGTGTGCGCCTTAGCCTACAGCAAGGAAGGAAGATCTTCTACCAAGTGTGCGCCGCGGCCACCAGCACATGGGAGGTTTCTGCCTTGGTGTGTGCCACAGCCTTCCCTGTTCTGGGCTGCTGCACCAGGCACACCTGATGCCTTTTGGTCAAGACTTTCAAATTGTGCGTTGGACTGGATTAAAATGCATAGGATTACTTAGACTTCTTGGAGGGCCATGATTTCTTGGTTCTCAAGATCTAAGGGTTAGGAATGACTTCAAGATTGGTTAAAGAAGTTAGTGCTCTATATAAAGGGTCATCTAGGAGTATTAACAACAAGAGTGAAATACAAGACACAATAGTGCAAAGTCACAAGTGTCTAGAGATAAGAAACATAAGAAGAGGTCTCATTCTAAGAGTGGTTGGTGTTGAGAGAGATAGACTCTTAAATCTTCAAAGGTGTTTCAAGTGAGAGAGAGCATTCAAGAATTGAGGTTCAATGGCTTTGTAATTGGAATTTTCTTGGGGAAAATTTCAGGGAAACACTTAGTTCTTATCTCTTTATTTTCTTTTCTTCCATTCTTCAAGAACTCAAGGGTTCTTGAAGGGGTGTTGCTATAATTGTAAGAACTTATTGATTTAGTGTAGAGAGCTCGAAGGAGCTCACGGGGACGTAGGCAAACAGCTGAACCTCGATAACAATTGCTTTTGTTTTCTCTTTATGGTTTAATTCTTATTCTAGTACAAATCATTCTAGATTTTGGTGTTTGGAAAGATCACAACCTGGGATTCTTGCAAAGGTGATTTTCCAATAGTGGTATCAGAGCTAGAACAGTGGGTATCAAAGCAAGGCTCCAAAAATCAAAGGAAACTTCTTGGGTGATTCAAGAACGGTGCTAGGATCAAGATCTGACCTAGTTCTTGAGGTTCAAGAACAGTGTTGGGATCAAGATTTGATCGGGTTCTTGAGATTTAGAAGTTGGAGAGAAGACGGTTGAAAAGCAATTGTGGGTGCTGCATAAATCTTGGGATTTTCTCCGCAAGATGGGTTCAAACTTCATTGTTGAGAAGTTTGATGGAAAGAGAGACTTTGCCCTTTGGAAGCGGAAAATCAAAGCAGTTCTTATGCAACAAAAGGTGGACTTGGCTATTGGAGAAGATGATGATTTTCCAGCAAGTATCACGGAGCTCCAGCGGAATGAGATGAAGAAGATAGCATATAGCACCATTTTTCTGCACGTGTCGGATAGTATGACAAGGGAATGTGGAGATTCGGAAGATCCAGCTGTCATTTTGAAGAAACTAGATGAGTTATTTCTTACCAAGACTCTCCCTAATAAGATTTATCTTCTAAAATAAATCTTTGCTTTTAAAATGGATCCTAATAAAGAGTTGCAAGATAATCTTGATGTGTTTAATAAACTAGTTCAAGATTTGACTAGTTGTAGTATAACATTCCCGAATGAACAATTGGCTGTTATATTGTTGAATTCTCTTCCTGATTGTTTTGAAAGCTTGATTAATGCTATTGAATATGGAAGAGATACACTAACCAAAGAAATTCTGATTAATGCTATAAGGGCTTATGATTTCAAAGCTAAGATGAGGGAAGGATCAAGTAGAGAAGGGTTGTTCATTAGAGGAAGGCCAGCAACTCGGAATGGCAGTAACATCTATGGCAACTACTGAGACAAACCAAAGGGTAGAGGGCTGAGCCATGGAAGATTGCATTCCAAATCGAAGTTTAGAGGAAAGTTATGCTATTACTGCAATAAGGAGGGTCATTTCAAGAAAGATTGCAAGAAGATGATGAGGGATGAGAAAGGAAGAGGCCATACTAACAATGGAGAGGCTTCAGCAAGATGATGATGTTCTTGTTGTGTCCTCAAATGTGAGCAAGTGACAGGGTAGCAAGAAATGGATCTTGGATTCCAGGTGCACTTATTACATGTGCCCTCACCGAGATTGGTTCGAGAATTTCAAGGAAACCAATGATGGAAAGGTTTTCTTGGGGAACAATACTTCTTGCCAAGTGAGGGGGATAGGAGACATCAAGTTGAGGATGTTTGATGGAGTCACAAGGCTGTTACGGAATATGAGATATCTTCCAGATTTGAGAAGAAATTTGATCTCATTAGGGTAGCTAGATTCCATAGGGTATACATACAAAGCAGAGGGAGGAAAGATCAAGGTAACCCAGGGATCTTTGATAGTGATCAAAGCAGCAATAAGGGATGGTCTCTATGAGATGATAGGAGACACGAACATCAAGGATCATGCAGAAAGCTTGATGGCTGAGATGGATAAGGCGGTTCTTTGGCATAATCGCTTGGGACATATGAGCGAAAAAGGGCCTGCAAGTTCTCAGCAAGAATGGTTTACTTGATGGTGACAAGGTAGAGAAACTTGATTTATGCAAATGTTGTGTTCTTGGGAAGCAACATCATGTCAGCTTCAACACCGGAGTGAACAAGTCTAAGGGTATTCTTGACTACATTCTTGCAGATCTTTGGGGACCAGCAAGAACACCAACACAAGGAGGTAATCTTTACTTTCTTTATTTAATTGATGATTATTCTAGAAAGGTTTGGGTTTATTTGTTTAAAAATAAATCAGATGCTTTGAATAAGTTTGTGGTGTGGAAAAAGTTGTTGAAAACTCAAACGGGTAAGGTAGTTAATGTTTTGAGAACCGATAATGGCTTAGAATTTTACAATCAGGATTTTGAAAAATTCCATGAGTTAAATGGGATTCTAAGATATAGAACGGTTGTGAAAACCCCTTAGCAAAATGGAGTTGCTGAGAGGATGAATAGGACCCTTATGGAAAAGGTTAGGTGCATGTTAATGGGTTCTGGGTTACCCAAATGTTTTTGGGGGGAAGTTGTGTCTACTGCTGCGTATTTGGTTATTAGATTTCCCTCTAGAACTTTGGAGATGTGGAGTGGTAAACCCCCTGAGTTAAGTAACCTTAGGACTTTTGGATGTACTACGTTTGCACATCAAAAGGATGATAAATTTAGCCCAAGATCTAGAAAATATATGCTTCTAGGATATGGTGAAGGGGTTAAGGGGTATAGATTATGGTCTTTAGAGCCAAAAGGATCTAAACTCATAATAAGTAGGGATGTCATTTTTATTTTTAATGAGCTATTATTTCCCTATTCGGAGAAAACTAACCCTGCAGGGGATAGTGGGCAAACCAGCCTGGTTTATGTGGAGCATAGTATCAAAGAAAATTCAATTCAGGTAGAGCAAGGAAGGCAAGAGGGTTCAGACCAGGTCAAGCCCATTGATGAAGGACAAGCTTAAGACACTCAAGAGGAGGCTGAACTAGAAGGGGATGATGCAACAAATCAGAATGATTATCAGCTCACAAGGGACCGGGAAAGGAGGCTGGTCAGACCACCTTTGAGATATGGTTTTGTGGATGCTAATGTAGCAGCTCCTTATTTAGAAGGAGGGAGTGAACCAAAAACTTACATTGATGCCATGGGATGTAAGGATTCGTCAAGATGGAAGCTAGCTATTAAGGAGGAAATGCATTCTTTGAGGAAGAACAACTCTTAGGAATTGGTGCCCAAACCAAAAAAATAGAGAGTTATGGATTGTAAGTGGATTTACATGATCAAAGAAGGGAACAATCTAGGGGATAAAGTTCGATACAAGGCTAGGCTGGTGGCGAAGGGGTTCACACAAAAAGAAAGCATAGATTTCACCGAAATATTCTCACCGGTTGTGAAATACAAGATGATAAGGATAGTGTTAGCTATAGTGGTCCAATTTAATTGGGAAATCGAGCAAATGGATATGAGGACAACGTTCTTACATGGAGAGCTTGATGAGACCATCTACATGAAGCAACCCGAAGGCTATAAGGAAGGAAGGCAGGGAGATTTGGTGCGCCAATTGAAGAAATCTCTCTATGGCCTAAAGCAATCACCTCAGCAATGGAATAAGAGGTTCAATTCCTTTGTAACTAGCTTGGGTTTCATGAGGAGCTACTATGATTCGTGCTTGTACTATAAAGGTCACAAGGTGGACGAAATGGTGATTATCCTCATCAATGTTGATGATAAGTTATTGGTTAGTAACAACAGGGAGAGGATAGAAAGGTTGAAGTCTCAACTCAGTTCAGAGTTTGAGATGAAAGATCTTGGTCATGCACAAAAGATCCTTGGGATGAGAGTAATCCAGGAAAAAAAGAGAAACAGGTTGAAGGTTTCTCAATCTTCCTACATAGAAAAAATGATATTTAAGTTTTCTATGGAAGATAGCAAACTAGTAAAGATTCCCCTTGCTGGTCATTTCAAGTTCTCCAGCGATCAATGTCCGAGATCGGATACGGAGAAGAAGGAAATGGAAAAGATCCCTTATTCTAGTGCGGTTGGATCAGTCATATTCATGATTGCAAGCACTAGACCCGACATTGCTCATGCAATTAGTGTTCTCAGCAGGTTTATGAGTAATCATTGGCTTGGGATGAAGTGGTTGCTGAGGTATTTGAAGGGAAGCCCATATATAGGGCTTGTTTATGAGAAGAGGAGTACGTCCATCTATCTAGAGGGTTATGCTGATTCAGACTATGGAGTAGATCCGGATAAAATAAGATCGATTACCTCATACTTCTTCAACTTAAACAGATGTTGTATAAGTTGGAAGGCTTAGTTGCAGCCGGTGGTAGCACTCTCAACAATTGAGGCTGAGTACATAGCGGCAACAAAAGCCATTAAGGAGGCTATGGGATGCAAAGGGTTGTTGGAAGAGTTGAAGGTCCTAAAAGAGCAGGTGGTGGTGTATTCGGATAGCCAAAGTGCGTTGCATTTGTGTAAGAATCTGGTGTTCCATGAGAGGACAAAGCATATGGATGTTCAGTATCATTTCATTAGGGAAAATGTTATGGAATGATGCATTTATGTGGATAAAGTGGCCACGGAAGAAAATTCTGCAGATTTAGGCACGAAAGTTCTACCTCTAAGCAAGTTCAATCATTGTCTTGGACTTTTTAGGATTGGAGTCGGATGATATGGTGACTCATGATGAGTTTGGATCCTAATTTCTCTGCACAATGGGTTCGAGTTTAATTTCTTAGACAAAGGTAGAGATTGTTGGGAATTTGTCTAAGAATTAAATAAATGGAAGATTGAAGCTTCAGCAGTCTTTGAGCCGCGGCACAAGGTGTGTGCGCTGCGGCTTACAGCAAGGAAGGAAGATCCTCCACCAAGTGTATGCCGCGGCACAGGGTTGTGTGTGCCATGGCACAGGCTGGGCCAGGGTTGTGCGCCGCGGCCTAGGCCTTGTGTGTCATGACCACCAGCACATGGAGATTTCTGCCCTGGTGTGCGTTGCGGCCTGCCTTGTTCTAGACCACGGCACTAGGCACATCTGATGCCTTTTGGTCAGCACTTTGAAATGGTGCATTGGACTTGATTAAAATGAATAGGATTACTTAGACTTCTTAGAGGGCCATGATTGCTTGGTTATCAAGATCTAAGGGTTGGGAATGACTTCAAGATTGGTTTAAGAAGTTAGTGCTCTATATAAAGGGTCATCTAGGAGCATTAACAACAAGAGTGAAATACAAGACACAAGAGTGCAAAGTCACAAGTGTCTAGAGAGAAGAAACACAAGAAAAGGTCTCATTCCAAGAGTGGCTGGTGTTGAGAGAGATAGACTCTCAAATCTTCAGAGGTGTTTCAAGTGAGAGAGAGCATTCAAGAATTGGGGTTCAAGGGCTTTGTAATTGGAATTTTCATGGGGAAAATTCCAGGGAAACACTTAGTTCTTATCTCTTTCTTTTCTCTTCTTTCATTCTTCAATAACTCAAGGGTTCTTGAAGGGGTGTTGCTATAATTGTAAGAACTCATTGATTTAGTGCAAAGAGCTCAGAGGAGCTCACGGGAACATTGGCAAATTGCTGAACCTCGATAACAATTGCTTGTGTTTTCTCTTTATGGTTTGATTCTTATTCTAGTACAAATCATTTTGGATTTGGGTGTTTGGAAAGATCACAACCTGGTATTCTTGCAAAGGTGATTTTCAAACATAAACCCATCGTAGTGATCAAAGTGTTTGAAAATTTGAGTCGAGCGAGTAATTTGTTGGGATACTACTCAAATCCCACATCGAAGAGAAGTGTTATTGTAAGTAATTCTAGTCCTATATCATTTGTGTCAAAATGATGTGGGTACTAGATATTATGAATATGGGAATCAAGAGAGATAGTCTCTCACCCATATTCCTTAAGTATGAATAGTTGATCAAATGTAGTGTATAGTAAACCAAACACCAATATAACTTGTAAAAGAGGGTTTTACATGGATCCAAGGGTTGAGTGAGCATTGGATTTATTAGGGTTTGGGTTGTAAGATTGGGGAAAGTTTTCACATAGTTTTGCCTAGAAAAATTAGTATTATAAGTAGTAAGTTTTTGCAGCTGTCATCAATCGAAAAGTTGCAATGAGTGTTTTAGTACAATTTTGGTTAAAGAAATTGTACAACTGATATAGATGAGAATTAATAGTGAATTGATTCTCTTGTGTAAGTAGGCAAGAGGTCTTGTACCACATTAAAATTCTTGTGTTTATTTTCTAATTATTTTTTTCTATTGTGATTGTGTGGTTGTTGATTGGGTGACAAAATTCCCAACAAGTTATATCATAGCTATATATTATTTGTGTGGATCTTGGGCATATTGTTTGTGGAAAATCTCAACAAGTGGTATCAGAGCTATGATTGCGATGTCAAAAACACTAAAAATAGGCAAAATTAATATTGAGTTATTTGATGAGGAGAATGATTTCTCTTTTTAGTAGAATTCAGTCAAAGATGTGTTGCTAAGATAAAGGCTTTACAAGACAATAGAAAAGTCTAAGCCATAAACGATGATGAAAGAAGTTTGGATGGATGGGAAGGTTCCCGCGATACCTCCAGAAAGAGATAAGTTGAAGAGGCCAAGTTTATTTGAGGTTGAAGAATTGTTTGTGACTACATCAAGAGATGAGCCAAACAATGAGAGGATTGTTACTTCGAAAAGTAAGCGGATGAAATGGGAATACCAAAAGAATAGGTCATACCAACCAAAGAAGAAAGTCAAATTTGATGATGAGTTGAGAATTTGAGCCAATATGGCGATTTGTCAGGATTTTTGCTCAAATCCTCATGAGGACTTCTAATTGGTTTGAGAAAAGTGATTTCCTACTTTATAGTTACTTATTCTAGTAGAAGTAGTAGTAGTTTCCTATTGGATGGTTGCTTCTTCTAGTATGAATAGTAGTAGTCTCATATTTTGTTGTTATTTTCCTATTAGTATTAGGAAAATCTTCTCTTTATAAAGGGGCTCTTAGAGAAGGTTTAAGGCACACTCGTAATTGCAATATACATTATATATCATAGGCATTTACTACTAGAGTTAGGATGAGAGCTTTGGGTGTATTGGGATTTTGGGTTGTCAAGTAGAGAGAGCACTTACAACTAGAGTTAGACTGAGAGTTTTGGTTGTATTGGGACTCTTGGGTTGTGAGATGGTGAGAGTTTAGCAACTTTTCTTTTAATTTTTTTTAAAGTTGTAATTAAAGATTAATAAACCGATGGAGTTTGTTGGCAAACGTAGGCACAGAGGTGGCCAAACCACATTAATTATTGTTGTTTTTATTCTTTGTTTATTTAATTATTATTATTGTGTTTTTTGCCTAAAATTTGAGTATGTGGATTTTAGAAGTAAAATCCCAACATCATATGTTCTTGAGCTCTCTAAAATCTTGACAAAGAATGAAGAAGTGTAGGGAGAAAATAAGAGAAATTAACTCATCTCTCCTTGATCCAATATTTTTGCTATTTAGAAAATTTTTTGTCATAATGGCTGTCAAAAGGAAAATTAAAAAACAGAAAGAGAGAAGAAAATTAGATTGGCCTTTAGCATATGTTATTATTTTAAGGACTAGTTACATGCCTGTGTAGGGTTTGGTAAAAGATACTTTGAAATCAATATTTTTTTAATATTTAAGTCATCTTAGGTAAACTAAAAAAAAATTAAACAAAACTAATGATTTACATCTTCAAGTTAACCTAATGCAAATTCCATTAACATGTCTAAAGGTTACTGATAGACGCTTAAATATACATATTTAAGCCCCTTTATTTACACTTGTTAGATCCTTTATTACATTAATTTGGTATCTTTTACTCCATTTGTGTGTTTTACATGTTTTTGTAGGGTCTTGGAGAAAAAGAAGCAGTTTTGGCACTTTAAGGAAGAAATCTAGAAGCCCTGGAGCACTTTCTGGACAAAGTGCGATCGAGCGCACATGCAGTGCGATCGAGCGCACATATGATCATGCGCACACAGCTAGGATCGAGCGCAACTTGCGATCGAGTGCAAGGCCACATGCGATCGAGCGCAAAGATACGGGCGTGAACAGTAAACTGCAGAACCTTATTTTGGAAAATACAAGATTTTCGTTTTAGGAAAGTTTAGGACTCATGGGTCTATTAGGACTTCTCAAAGACCTATAAATACACTTGTAACTCACACACAAAAAGGACCCTTAGATAGAAAACACTTTTCTCTTTTGCTTTAGCTTGGAGAAGGAGACCGTGGAGCAGAATTGACGCCTCTTCTCTCGGGTTTCTTCTTTCCTTTTTATTTTATTATGTGTAATTAAATTCTTAGTAGGGCTTGGTTGAAGCCCTAATTATGTTTACTCAATAAATTTAGTATTGACGCCTTTGCGATATTTATGTTGTGTTGCTTAAACTTGATTAATACCTGCTTTTATTTAAATTCCTCATATGTATATGTCTGATCAATATGTGCATGTGGTATGGACTTGTTAGTTAGATCAATTTGGATGACCGAGTCCTGGGTCTAACATTAGTAACAAGGGATATCTTATCCGGATACCCGGGTTAATCAACATGGGAAACTGGGAGTAGATACCATGCCTTAGGTCTCATGTGGTTGTCGATTTCCATAGTACTTATGTTTTCTTAAGGAACAACTCAAGCAGATACCATGCTGAATCCCTTAAGGAAGAAAAGAGTTAGAGTAGATACCATGCCTAACTCGTTGCTTAGGGAAATCAATAGCTTAAGGAGTAGATACCATGCCCTTAGGTTGGCAACCAGTAGGTATACATGGCATGAGTAAAGTATTGGCATACTATTATATTGTGGTAGCATAATTAGTGGTGGATATCAAGTCCCTACGTCTTTATCTTTAGTATTTTATCTTTATCAAAATCAACTCTTTTATTATTTTTATCTTTTTATTACTGCGAAACTAATTCTAAAGTTAAATTTACCAATCCCTGTGGAGATGATCTTGCATTCGCACACTATGCTACATTGTTGACCTTGTGCACTTGCAAGTAAAACAAAGTACGATTATTCACCTATTTATTTAGGTATATAAACGCACAACAAGTTTTTGGCGCCGTTGCCGGGGATTGCGCTAAAAGTTCCTTTTAGGATTACTTTCATTTTATCATTATTATTTTATTTTTACCATCTTTTATCAAAACTTAAATCAAGTTATTTTCTGTTTCAGGTACTTCACGAAACCCTACTTGCACTTTCTGTAGAAATTGCGATCGATCGCAAGCTCCTTGCGATCGAGCGCAAATTGGGCAGAGAGTACCCGAGCAACAGAGTTGCACTGCTGCACTAAAACTGTTTTTTTCTGCTTTATGCACGGACTTCGATCCCGACATCCGGAATTCTTTTCCCTTGATCCCGAGCTTGAACAGACCATCCGAAAAAGGCTTAGGGACAACTTTGAGGAGAACAAAGGAGAAATCGAGAACGAAACACAAATGGCGGAACAGCTCGAAAACCAGCAACCACCTGCACGAGATCCAATAAAGCACTCCTTCATCCCTCGGAACATCGATCAACCGTCATGCATCGCATATCAACCTGAGGCAGCGGGAAATTATTACATATCTCCGCAAATCTTGAATGCCTTGACGCATTTTAGGGGAACTCCTAATGAAGATCCACACTTACATCTTCGAGAATTTTTTGATCTTTGCAAGTTCCAGCACATACAAGGACTAGACCAAGAAGGAATAAGGTTAATTCTATTCCCTTTTTCCTTAAAAGATAATGCTAAACTTTGGTATAATTCCTTGCCTGCAGTTTCCATCCACACTTGGGAGGAGTTAGCAAGCAAATTCTTGAGGAAATTCTTCCCAGCCCAAAAGACAAGACAAATGAGGAAGGAGATCCAATCCTTCCAACAAAAGGATGGGGACCTTTTCTTCGAAGCATGGGGACACTTCAATGAATTGCTACTCAAATGCCCACATCACAACCTACCTCAAGATGAACTGGTACAAGCATTCTACGAAGGTTTAAATGATACTAATAAATGTATTGTTGATTCAGGTTGTGGAGGAGTCCTTATGGAGAAAAGCAGCGAAGAGGCAATGGAACTGTTTGAAACCCTCAGCGAACACACTCAGCAATTCTCCTCTCGAGGTAGACATATGACCAAAGGTAAAGGAGTGTATGAGGTAAATATGAATGGAGGATCTTCCCCTCAAATGGCTGCAATGGAAAGAAAACTAGATTTATTGGTAAAAGCCATGGCTGCTCAAACTACCTCAGCTACTCCACTACAGGTATGTGCGATATGCTCTCAATATGGTCACAATACTAATGCTTGTCCTTTATCTGCAGATCCGGAGCAAGCAAATTATGTGGGACCCAACAACTATCCGCCAAAGAATAATCCATATGCAAACACCTACAACCCTGGATGGCGGAATCACCCAAATTTCTCATGGAGCAACAATCAAAACAACCAAGGACAGCAACGAAATCAGCAGCCCACTGCCCATGCTAATTCTGAACCAAAAAGAAACGACCTCGAAAGTCTAGTAAAACAACTGATGACATCGCAAGAACAGTTCATGACTCAGCAAAAACAAACCAATGCGGCACATGAGCAAGCAATTCAAAGACTAGAGGTACAAATGGGACAATTAGCTAAAGAGCTCAGTAGCAGAAAGCAAGGAGAGCTCCCAGCTCAAACACTACCCAACCCTGGTGGGCATCAACAACTAAAAGCTGTCACAACCTTAAGAAATGGCAAGGTGATTGGATCCGATGAACTTATAGCACCGTCCAAAGAAACACCATCAGCATCAAGGGTAAGTGAGACGGAGAAGGTGAATGCACCACCCTTCCCGCAAAGGTTAGTAAAACAAAAGAAAGACAATAAACTGCTTGATATTTTTGAGACCTTGCGGAAAGTTGAAATTAATATTCCATTACTAGATGCAATTCACCAAATACCTGCTTATGCTAAATTCCTAAAAGATTGTTGTACTCATAAAAGAAAATTTCAAGAACATGAGACTGTAGCATTAACTGAGGAGGTAAGTGCTGTACTACTTAGGAAACTCCCACCAAAACTAACAGACCCGGGTAGTTTTACCATACCCTGTAGGATAGGTGATCAACTGTTTGACAAGGCATTACTAGAATTAGGAGCAGGGGTAAACTTGCTACCTTACACAGTATTCGAAACCCTAGGTTTGGGGGAGCTACAGCCGACTTCTATTACCTTACAGTTGGCAGATCGGAGTATTAAAAGACCTAGAGGTATTCTCGAGGATGTCTTAGTAAAAGTTGGCAAGTTCATTCTACCTGCAGATTTTATTGTATTAGACATGGAAGAATGCCCTATGCCATTACCTTTACCTATCATACTAGGGAGACCTTTCATGCGGACTGCCGACACTAAAATCTGTGTGAAAAAGGGTATAGTAAGTATGAAAATTAATGGTGAGAAGATAGAATTTAAAATATTTGATGCAATAAAGTTTCCTCAAGATGACTTTGACTGCTTTAATGTTTGTATGATACAAAACTTTGTTGAGCAAGCATTTCAGGTCCAACACATTGATTCATTGGAGACTACTCTCACCAATAGCTTCACTGAGATGGATATTGAGCAAGAATATGAAAATCTTACTGATGACATCGTCACAGCTGTGCACCATCTTGCAACCTCTCCTAAATACTCCAGTATGTATCCTCCTCCATTTGAAATTCTCATACCTACTAATACTATTCTTCTTCCATCCATTGTGCAGGCACCAACATTGGAGCTCAAACAGCTACCTAAGCATCTCACATACGCCTATTTGGGAGAACATGAGACCTTACCTGTGATAATTGCTGCCAACTTGAGTAGTGGAGAAGAAGGGAAGCTATTAAGAGTTCTTAGGGAGCATAAAACTGCTATTGGGTGGACCATTGCTGACATTAAGGGGATAAGTCCAGCAAAGTGCATGCATAACATCTACCTTGAAGAGGAAGCACGACCCACTCGAGATGCTCAAAGAAGACTTAACCCACACATGAAGGAGGTAGTAAAGGCCGAGATACTAAAGCTACTAGATGTCGGCATCATCTACCCTATATCGGATAGCAAATGGGTAAGTCCAGTCCAAGTCGTTCCCAAAAAGAGTGGGATTACTGTGGTAAAAAATGAAAATGAAGAACTTATACCTACAAGAAAAACAACGGGTTGGAGAGTATGCATTGATTACCGGAGGTTAAACAAAGTAACTAGAAAAGACCATTTTCCCCTGCCATTCATTGATCAAATGCTAGAAAGATTAGCCGGTCATAGATATTACTGCTTCTTGGATGGATATAGTGGATAAAATCAAATCGCCATAGCACCTGAGGATCAAGAAAAGACTACATTCACATGTCTTTTCGGTACATTTGCTTATAGAAGAATGCCATTCGGTTTATGCAACGCACCAGCCACTTTTCAAAGATGTATGATGAGCATTTTTTCCGATATGGTAGAGAAATATATTGAGGTATTCATGGATGATTTCAGTGTCTTTGGATCTACTTTCGATGAGTGCCTAAATCATTTGGAAAATTTCCTAAGGAGATGTTAAGAAACTAATCTAGTACTGAATTGGGAAAAATGTCACTTCATGGTCCAACAAGGTATTGTGTTGGGTCACTCCATCTCAGACAAAGGTATTGAAGTAGACAAGGCCAAGGTTGACATCATTTCAAAGCTACCTCCCCCTCTCACGGTCAAGGGCATTAGAAGCTTCCTCGGACATGCGGGTTTTTATAGAAGATTCATAAAAGACTTCTCCAAAATCTCAAGACCCCTTTGTGCACTATTGACTAAAGATACCAAGTTCGAATGGAGTGAAGATTGTATACAAGCTTTCAACACCTTGAAGAACGTTCTCACCTCTGCCCCAATAATGATGGCACCAGATTGGAATCTACCTTTTGAATTAATGTGTGATGCCAGTGACTTCGCCTTGGGAGCTGTCTTGGGTCAAAGAAACAATAAGGTACCTCATGCTATTTACTATGCTTCTAAAACACTAAATGATGCTCAGCTCAACTATTCTACTACTGAAAAAGAATTGTTAGCTGTTATTTTTGCTTTAGAGAAGTTTAGATCGTATCTTATTGGTTCTAAAGTTATTGTATTCACTGACCATGCTGCTTTGAGATATTTGTTTTCTAAGAAAGATGCAAAGCCTAGGCTAATCAGATGGATACTCTTACTCCAAGAATTTGACTTAGAAATCAAGGACAATAAGGGCAGCGAGAATGTAGTTGCGGATCATTTGTCAAGACTCCCATATGAAAGTGATGATAAAAAGTTTCCCTTAAATGAGAACTTTCCGGATGAACAACTATTTGCACTTGAGGTAAAACTTCCATGGTATGCTGATATAGTTAATTATCTAACTGTTAAAATTTTTCCCCCAGGTATGATCACTCAAGAAAAGAAACGGCTAATATCTCTATCAAGACACTACATATGGGATGACCCATACCTTTTCAAGATCTGCCCTGATCAAATCGTCAGAAGATATGTCCCAGAAGAGGAACATTCGAGCTTGTTGAAACATTGCCTTCAGTTGGCTTGTGGAGGTCATTTTGGAGCAAAACGAACAGCTCTTAAGGTACTCCAATCTGGTTTCTATTGGCCAAAGTTATTTAAAGATGCTTTCTCCTTTTGCAGCTCATGTGATAGATGCCAGTGAACAGGTAACATTTCTTCCCGAAATCAAATGCCCTTACAAAATATTCATATAGTAGAACCCTTTGATGTATGGGGCATTGATTTCATGGGACCTTTTCCTAATTCATTTGGCTATTTATATATTCTTGTGGGTGTGGATTATGTGTCTAAATGGGTTGAGGTTGTCCCCTCAAGGACTAATGATCACAAAGTGGTTATCGAGTTTCTGCAGGCTAACATTTTTACTAGGTTTGGAACCCCAAGAGCGATCATCAATGATGGGGGCAGCCACTTCCATCATCGTTCTTTCTCCGCACTACTCCTAAAGTATGGGATTACTCATAGAGTTGGCACTCCTTATCATCCTCAAACCAGTGGCCAAGTCGAAATAAGCAACCGAGAAATCAAGGGAATCCTAGAACGGACAGTAAAGCCAAATCGAAAGGATTGGTCTCTACGCTTAAACGACGCTCTATGGGCATATAGAACAGCTTATAAGACTCCAATTGGCATGTCTCCCTACCGCCTCTTCTTTGGAAAATCATGCCACCTCCCGGTGGAATTAGAACATCGAGCATATTGGGCCATTAAGCAGTTCAACTTTGACATGAAGCAAGCGGGTGAGAAAAGGAAACTGTATCTCAATGAGCTTGAAGAATTGAGATATGAGGCCTATGAGAATGCAAAGTTATACAAAGAACGGACGAAAGCTTATCATGACAAACAACTAGTCCGGAAAGAGTTCCATGTAGGACAAAAGGTGCTGCTATATGACTCACGATTAAGGCTGTTCCCAGGCAAGCTGAAATCCAGATGGTATGGTCCGTACATGGTCACCAAAGTCTTCCCTCATGGGGCATTAGAAGTCTGTGGTCCCAACAGAAATCAACCTTTTACAATCAATGGACAGAGAGCCAAGCCATACCTTGACACTAAATTCCTTCCAAGAAATGAAGACTTGGCACTTGAATCAGTCCAGGATCCAACTGAAACACAAGCACTAGAGCTCCAAGAGGTGGACTCTAGGTGTTTCCCTCCAAACAACTAGCACGGTCGCAGAAGAGAGTGCTTGAGCAAAGTAAAAATTTAATCATCTATTAAAGCTCAAGCACCTCTAGTAAGGTTAGTGGTACTGAAGCCACTAACAACTGGTAAGGTTGTATTGTTTCAATTAGTCATTCTTTTTAAAGTAAGTTTTTTTTTTTTTTTTTTTATACTAATCTGCCACACTTGCGATCGATCGCACCCTTCAGTGCGATCGAGTGCAAGAGTGCGATCAAACGTGTCCTAAAAACACGAGCGAGTGCACGAGTGCGATCGAGCGCTCCTCATGTGCGATCGAGCGCACTCGAGGCAGAGACATTAATAAATTTGAACTCACTCACTCACTCACTCACTTCCCTCACTCACTTCACTCGTCCCCTGCATAGTTGCTCGCACTCTCATTGGCTCTCACTCTCACTCACACACAACTCCACCACCCACATCACCCTACCTCACACCCAACCACCACAACCCCTCATCATCACCTTACCATCACCGCCGTCCTCCACCAGCACCGCCGTCAACCCCCCTCCCTATTCACATTCCGTCATACACTGCACAAGGTATTGTACATATACACGAAATTTTAAATAGAAACTGTGATTTCCTTTTACATATACATTGCTGTGTGTTTGATTGAATGATTGTTTGGTTTCAGGAGGGGTAGGAACGAGTTCCACATCGAACAGACTATAGCTTCCCTGTTTGGTGCACATAAGCTGTTCGACGTAACTCCTGACCGGGTGCGATCAAGTGCAAGGTTGTTGCGATCGAGCGCATAGGCAGTGTGCGATCGAGCGCACATCACTGAGATCGATCGCAAATCAGCCAGAAGCCAAGCAGCAGCATGTCTCGACCATCTGTTTCCACGTCTGGCGCCTCCAGCAGTCGAGCCTCCTCATCCCGGCCCAGCATCGAGCAACGGGAGTTGTTGTTCGAAACGGCTTTCGCCATCGACGACATATTCCGGCACATGGATGCCACTCAATGGGCCGTCCAAGCACTCCGACTCCGAGGGTTGAAGAGGTTGTTTAAGCCGGTGTGCTCCACTGCCTACTCCCAGCTCGTAGTGCAGTTTTATGAGCATTTATCTTTCGACTGCAGCAGACCGGGGGTCCTTACCTCTTTAGTTAGGGGCACGCCCATCGAGGTGACCAGTACCGATATTGCCACTGCTCTTCATTGCACGGATGAGTCCCCTCCTGAGGGCGCTGATATCGAGGAGCAGCCGAAGTCTTTTGCCCTGGCCGAGATCATCATGGATATGTGCGCTGGCCAGTATGCCGACAGGCATAACAATGCGGCCAGCCGATCCAAGCTGCCCCCAGACTATGGCTCATAGATACGATCCTCCAGCGTAATGTGTGTCCGTTGGGGCACAAGACACAACAGCGAGACCAGTTTCTTCAGACATTATACGCCTTCCATAGAAGCCACTAGTACTCCATCCCGTCTGTCATTTGGAGCCAGCTGCACAAGTTCTGGGATCACGTACATGGCCGTCAGACTTCCACGGCTAATGCTTGGGGACTCCTTTTCCCGTTCCTACTCACCTCCATCCTCAAGAAGAAGGGGATTAAGGGGACCCATAGTGACGGGCCAGTATGAGAGCATCCTATCTTTGGGCGGGCTCAGTGGACACAGAGTATATCACACATGCCACGAGGACCCCAAGTCCCTGCTCCAGCAGCTGAGCGAGTATAGGAGGATCACATGGAGACCGAGGCCCCTGTCATGAGCCCGGTACGGGAGGAAGACCATTCGGATATGGGACCCACCGAGTCCCAGCACTTCTTAGCTGAGCTATCCTCCTTCCGAGGTGAGGTCGCTGCTGCCACCACTCTTGTACATCAGCGCATCGACAGTTTGGAGGCACGATTTACACGCCAGGAGGCCATGCTGCAGGCCATACTTGATCGCCTACCTCCAGCACCCGGTACCTCTCCGACTGCACCACCTGATGATCAGCAGTGAGAGAGTACCACGTCTGGCTGAAGACGTAAAACTTAGCGCTCATGGGAGGCACCCCACAGCATATCCTTTTCATAGTTTATTATTAGTATTTCATAGTTTACTTTTCTATTATTGTTTATTACTTGTTTTCCTCTTTATGTCTGTTTTTTTTTCTTTTTCTTTCTTTTTCGAGGACAACGTGAGTGCATCAAGTTGAAGTTTGGGGGTGTGCTACGAGCCATGTCAGCCATCAGTTCTCCATCTCCCAGGTCAGCTCCTTCCATGCTATTCACACATTGGGGACAATGTGCAATTTAAGTTTGGGGGTATGGGGACACATTCACACACTCACTATGTCCCACATTTTTTTTGTTTCATTTTGTTGTTGTTGTTGTTTTGTTATTATTTTCATAGATAAATGCTTGTTCATTATGTCCAGTAAACTTTTTATGATCTAAACAAAATGTTATGATTCGACTTCATCAGTAAGCTTAACACTTTGAACATATAGGCCAATAAACAAGTTTTGAACCTAGATCACTGCCCTTTTGGCATTTAAGAATTCACAAGTTTAACTTGAGCTATCACGAGCACATTAGCACATAGCTGTGTGGGGTATGACATGTTATTTGGATTGGTATGTTTCTTTTGCTTGACTGTGAACTAGATGACCTATTAGATTGACATTTTGGCATATAAAAATAGAAAAGATTGATTCGTACTCAAAAAGAAAAAAATGCTCCTAATGATCAATAAAAACAAATTTTCTGCTGAGTAACTGGCCCTCTTGCCTCAGTAAGCATTGAGTGTCACGTCAAAAGGTGGAAAATCTTAAGTGATCATAAAAAAAGGAATTTTTCGCTGAGTAACTGGCCCTCTTGCCTCAGTAAGCATTGAGTGTCACGTCAAAAGGTGGAAAATTCTAAATGGTAGCATAAAAATCAGTTAGTTTCGTAGCTTTGTTGACTCGAGCTAGTAAGTCCTTAGGGGTGTCTTTACACCTAATGCCCTAAAACCATCTGGTTTGGGAGTCATTGGCCAAACACTCGTTACACGAGTCATCAAGAAAGCTTAAGGGAACTAACTTGGCAAAAATCTCGCAAATAAAAGTCTATGCCATATTTGTTGACTCTAATAGGAAGTTTGGTGAATCTTGAGTCATCGAAACACTACCTGTTTGAATTTCTTGAAAACCCAACCTTTTATGTGCTGATCACCACACACCAAAGTCAAACTTGTGATATCTTAAAATACCTAGTGAATATGATTTACGTTCAAAACTCTTATTCATTGCAGATATATGTTTACACTTGTTAAGCTTGCTCATGAATGCGCATCATTGTTTTGTGTAAAATCTAGATTTTTTATCGACACTATGAACATTGGATTTGTCTATATTTCTGTTTTAGTTTTTAATTTAGTATTGCTAAGGGACTAGCAATATGTAAGTTTGGGGGTGTGATAGACGCTTAAATATACATATTTAAGCCCCTTTATTTACACTTGTTAGATCCTTTATTACATTAATTTGGTATCTTTTACTCCATTTGTGTGTTTTACATGTTTTTGTAGGGTCTTGGAGAAAAAGAAGCAGTTTTGGTACTTTAAGGAAGAAATCTAGAAGCCCTGGAGCACTTTCTGGACAAAGTGCGATCGAGCGCACATGCAGTGCGATCGAGCGCACATATGATCATGCGCACACAGCTAGGATCGAGCGCAACTTGCGATCGAGCGCAATGCCACATGCGATCGAGCGCAAAGATACGGGCGTGAACAGTAAACTGCAGAACCTTATTTTGGAAAATACAAGATTTTCGTTTTAGGAAAGTTTAGGACTCATGGGTCTATTAGGACTTCTCAAAGACCTATAAATACACTTGTAACTCACACACAAAAGGACCCTTAGATAGAAAACACTTTTCTCTTTTGTTTTAGCTTGGAGAAGGAGACCGTGGAGCAGAATTGACGCCTCTTCTCTCGGGTTTCTTCTTTCCTTTTTATTTTATTATGTGTAATTAAATTCTTAGTAGGGCTTGGTTGAAGCCCTAATTATGTTTACTCAATAAATTTAGTATTGGCGCCTTTGCGATATTTATGTTGTGTTGCTTAAACTTGATTAATACCTGCTTTTATTTAAATTCCTCGTATGTATATGTTTTCTTAAGGAACAACTCAAGCAGATACCATGCTGAATCCCTTAAGGAAGAAAAGAGTTAGAGTAGATACCATGCCTAACTCGTTGCTTAGGGAAATCAATAGCTTAAGGAGTAGATACCATGCCCTTAGGTTGGCAACCAGTAGGTATACATGGCATGAGTAAAGTATTGGCATACTGTTATATTGTGGTAGCATAATTAGTGGTGGATATCAAGTCCCTACGCCTTTATCTTTAGTATTTTATCTTTATCAAAATCAACTCTTTTATTATTTTTATCTTTTTATTACTGTGAAACTAATTCTAAAGTTAAATTTACCAATCCCTGTGGAGATGATCTTGCATTCGCACACTATACTACATTGTTGACCTTGTGCACTTGCAAGTAAAACAAAGTACGATTTTTCACCTATTTATTTAGGTATATAAACGCACAACAGTTACACATTAGTTTTTCAATACACATATGAAAAAAAAGTATAATGTTGGAAATCACCTTGACAAGATGCCCAGGTGGTGATCTTCCAAACACCCAAGTCTTGAATGACTTGTAGAAAGAAAAACAGCAATCGAACACAAGAACAGAAAATCAAAGAAAGAAAAGAAGACAAGCAATTGTTATCGAGGTTCAGCAATGTGCCTACGTCCCCATGAGTTCCTTCGAACTCTCTGCACTATCTCAATGGTTCTTACAAAGTTACAGCAATCCCCTTCAAGAATCCAAGTTCTTGAAGAAACAAGAAGAGAAGGAAGAAGATGAGAACTTCAACAATGTTCTCTAATCTAATCTAGACTCTCTCTATCTTATTACAACCAGCCTCACTACAAGAGTCCCTCTTGTGTTTATGTCTCTCTACACAATTCTCTCTTAGTGCTTACAATGATCTCGCAATGTCACAAATCTCTCTTGTATATTATATTATGAAATGAGGCCTTGAGAACCCTTTTTATAGCCTCTTAATTCTTGGACATTCTTGTGATTCATTATTGACTTTTTGATCTTGTTCTCCCTTTAATCTCAGCCTTTAATCATCCTCCAAGTGATGTTGTGAATTTTGGCTTTGTGCGCACATCATTTGGACTGCCTTGAAGCCTGCTGCATGTGTGTGCAGCAGTGTGCTGTGCACTGCGGCGCTCAAATGGTGAGGCGCGGCGCTGAGGCAGGGCTGGAAGGGAGGCTTACTGGAGGGCGCAATGCTGGTGCTACACGGTGCGGCGATCACCTAGTCCTGGAGTATGCCTTTCTATGTGGTGCAACGCTGGTCCTGTGCGGTGCAGCGCGCACACCTGATGCTGTTCCCACCTGATGCTGAGCACACTGCCTTCTGCCTGTGTGCAGAAGTGCGCACACTAGTGCGCATGGCCTTCTCTTGCTCCAAACTTGAGCACACATATGTGTGCAACCATTAGACTTACTGAAATTTGATACTCCACCTTTGGTTTTGATTTTAACCATCCTTAAGCCATGTTTAGATATGTTTGAAACTTAGACAAATAACAACAATCTCTACCTTTGTCTAAGTGTTCAAAAACCTAAACCATTGTGCAGAAAGCTTCGGGATCCAAACTCATCTGGAGTGACCAATTAACCAACTCCATTCCTAAAAATCCAAGACAATGATTGGACCTTCTTAGAGGTAGAACCTTGGTGCCTAAATCTGCAGGACTTTTCTCCATGGTTTTCTTATCAACATGAATGCATCCTTTCATACCATTTTCCAGAATGTAATGATACCAAACATCCATATGCTCTATCCACTCATGGAGCACCAGATTCCTCCATAAGTGCCCCGTACTTTGGTTATCCAAAGATACCACCACCTGCTCTTTTAGGACCTCCCACTCATCCAACAACCCTTTGCACCCCATAGCCTCCTTTATGGCTTCCGTAGCAGCTATGCATTCTGCCCTGGTTGTTATGAGTGCTACCACTGGCTACCACTGAGTCTCCATGTACCTTAGCAACCACTTCATCCCAAGCAAACGCTCTTTTCTGGGATTACTCACACATTTGCTTAAAACATCCATTGCCCAAGAAACACTTGACCTGTTTCTCTTCCTTTTCCTGATGATTCTCCTCATCCCAAGGATCTTTTGTGCAAGGCTGAGATCCTTCCTCTCGAACTCCTCACTGAGTTGAGATGTAAACCTTTCCATCCTCTTCCTGCTGTTCCAAAGTAACAGCCCATCAATGACATAGGTGAGGATACTCACCATCTTCTCCACCTTGTGTCCAGGTGAGAAAGTTTATGTGAAACCTATGTCTCCTCTTCTCGTGAACCCATTCGCCACCAACCTAGCCTTGTTCCGGACTTCACCTCTTGGAGGGCACCCTTCTTTAATCTTGTAAGTGCACTTACATTCCACAACTTTCTGATTTCCTGGAATTTTCACCAATTCCCAGAAGTTGTTCTTCCTCAAAGAATCCATTTCTTCCTCCATAGCTAGCTGCCACTTTGACGAATCCTTACACTCCATGGCCACCGTGTAAGTTTCTTGTTCACTCATCTCTCCTTCTGTCCAAGGAGCTGCTGCATCCATAGCATCCGCAAACCCACATCTTGAAGGTGGTCCGACCAGCCTTCTTTCCCGGTCTCTTATGAGCTGAAAGTCCTTCTGACTTGCTGCAGCATCCTCTTCTTGTTCAGCCTCTTCTTGAGTTTCTTGAGCTTGGCAATCATCCAAGGGCTCTACCTGGTCCGAACCCTCTTACCTCCTTTGCTCTACCTGAACAGAATCTCCCTTGATGCTATGCTCAACAATTTTTGAATTGGTTTTCTCACTAGCCCCTGCAGGGTTAGTTTTCTCCAAGTAAGGAAATAATAATTCATTAAAGACAACATCCCTACTTATTATGAGTTTAAATCCTTATTTTTCTAAAGACCACAACCTGTACCCCTTAGCCCTTTCCCCATATCCTAGAAACACATATTTTCTAGATCCTGGGCTAAGCTTATCCTCCTTTTGGAGTGCATACGCAGCACACCCAAAAGTCCTAAGGTTGTCCAACTCAGGGGGTTTTCCACTCCACAACTCTTCGGGAGTCTTATGGTATACAATCCTAGAGGGTGATCTATTAATCAAATATGCAGCTGTAGACACCGCTTCCCCCCAAAAACATTTGGGTAATCCGGATTTATTTAACATGCACCTAACCTTTTCCCTAAGGGTCTTATTCATCCATTCAGCAACTCCACTTTGCTGAGGGGTTTCAACAACCATCCTATGTCTTAGAATGCCATTTAACCTACAAAATTGATCAAGTTCTTGGTTAAAAATTTCTAAGCCATTATCGGTTCTTATCCCCTTAACTACTCTACCTATTTCAGTCTCAACTAGCCCTTTCCACACCACTAACTTATTTAATGCATCTGATTGATTTTTCACCAAATAAACCCACACTTTTCTTGAATAATCATCAATTAAAGACAGAAAGTAAATGTTATCTCCCCGTGTTGGTGTCCTTGCTGGTCCCCAAAGGTTCGCATGAATGTAGTCAAGAATGCCCTTATCCTTGTGCACTCCGATGTGGAAGCTGACCCGGTGTTGCTTCTCAAGAACGCAACTCTCACAGAAATCCAGTTTTTCTACTTTGTCACCACCAAGTAGACCTTCCTTGCTAAGAATTTACAAGCCCTTTTTTGCTCATGTGTCCCGAGCGAGTGTGCCAAAGGGCTGCCTTGTCCAGCTCAGCCATCAAGCTTGCTGCTTGATCATTGGTTTATGTTTCTCCGATCATCTCATAGAGTCCATCGTTTCTTGCTACCTTGAACACTACCAAAGATCCCTTGGCCACCTTGATCTTTCCTCCCTCTATCTTGCATGTATAGCCCATGGAATCCAGCTGCCCCAATGAGATCAAGTTTCTCTTCAAATCTGGAACATACCTCACATTTTCCAGCAGCCTTGTGACTCCATCAAACATCCTCAATTGGATGTCTCCAATCCCTCTCACTTAGCAAGAATTATCATTCCCCAAGAAGACCCTTTCATCATTGATCTTCTTGAAATTCTTGAACCATTCTTTGTGAGGGCTCATATGGTGAGTGCACCCGGAATCAAGAACCCACTTTCGGCTTCCTTACCTCCTGCTCACATCTGAGCACACAACAAGAATATCATCACCTTGTTGTTCTCCCATGACAACTAAAGCCTCTCCATTGTTGGTATGGCTTCTCCTCTCATCCCATATCCTCTTCTTGCAATCTTTCTTGAAATGGCCCTCCTTGTTGCAGTAGAAGCACCTCCTTCCTCCAACCCTTGGTTTAGAGTGTGCTCTCCTATGGCTTTCTCCTCTACCATTGTCCTGGTAGTAGCCATTGTTACTGCCATTCCGAGCTGCTAGCCTTCCTCTTATGAACAACCCTTCACCACTTGATGTCTCCTTCATCTTGGCTTTGAAATCATGTGCCCTTATGGCATTGATCACAATCTCCTTCGTCAAAGAATCCCTTCCATACTCAATTGCATTAATCAAATTATCAAAGCAATCTGGAAGTGAATTTAATAAAATGACAGCCAATTGTTCATCCGAAAAAGTAATGGTACAGCTATTCAAATCTTGAACTAGCTTGTTAAAGACATCAAGATTATCTTGCAACTCCTTACTAGGGTCCATTTTAAAAGTAAAGATTCTTTTAAGAAGATAAATTTTGTTAGGGAGAGTTTTGGTAAGAAACAACTCTTCTAGTTTCTTCCATATGACAGCCGGATCCTCCGAGTCTCCGCACTCCCTTGTGACACTATCCGACATATGCAAGAAAATGGTGCTGTAAGCCATCTTCTTCATCTCGGTCCGCTGGTCCTCCGTGAAACTTGCTGGAAAAGAATCATCTTCTTCAATAGCCAAGTCCACTTTCTACTGCATTAGAACCACCTTTATCTTTCGCTTCCATAGGGCAAAGTCCCCCTTTCCATCAAACTTCTCCACACAGAAATTTGAAGCCATCTTTTGCGGATAAGATCCTAGATTTGTGCACTAACCACAAATGCTTTCTTCAACCTTAAGAACACAGATCGAAGATGGATTTTTAACACCGTTCTTGAATCAACCTTCAAGAACACGATCGGATCTTGATCTTTACACCGTTCTTGAATCACCCAAGAAGTTTAATCTTTGATTCTTGGAGTCTTGGCTCCGTACCTTCTACTTCTTGCTCCGATAACCAGCTGCTTAGCTCTGATACCACTGTTGGAAATCACCTTGACAAAATGCCCAGGTGGTGATCTTCCAAACACCCAAGTCTTGAATGACTTGTAGAAAGAAAAACAGTAATCGAACACAAGAACAGAAAATCAAAGAAAGAAAAGAAGACAAACATTTGTTATCGAGGTTCGGCAATGTGCCTACGTCCCCGTGAGTTCCTCTGAACTCTCTGCACTATCTCAATGGTTCTTACAAAGTTACAGCAATCCCCCTTCAAGAATCCAAGTTCTTAAAGAAACAAGAAGAGAAGGAAGAAGATGAGAACTTCAACAATGTTCTCTAATCTAATCTAGACTCTCTTTATCTTATTACAACCAGCCTCACTACAAGAGTCCCTCTTGTGTTTATGTCTCTCTAAACAATTCTCTCTTAGTGCTTACAATGATCTCACAATGTCACAAATCTCTCTTGTATATTATATTATGAAATGAGGCCTTGAGAACCCTTTTTATAGCCTCTTAATTCTTGGACATTCTTGTGATTCATTATTGACCCTTTGATCTTGTTCTCCCTTTAATCTTAGCCTTTAATCATCCTCCAAGTGATGCTGTGCATTTTGGCTTTGTGCGCACATCATTTGGACTACCCTGAAGCCTGCTGCATGTGTGTGCAGCAGTGTGCTGTGCGCTGCGGCGCTCAAATGGTGAGGCGCGGCGCTGAGGCAGGGCTGGAAGGGAGGCTTGCTGGAGGGCGTGGTGCTAGTGCTACATGGTGCGGCGATCATCCAGTCCTGGAGTATGCCTTTTTGTGCAGCACAACGCTGGTCCTGTGTGGTGCGGTGCGCACACTTGATGCTGTTCCCACCTGATGCTGAGCACACTGCCTTCTGCCTGTGTGCAGAAGTGCGCACACTAGTGCGCATGGCCTTCTCTTGCTCCAAACTTGAGCACACATATGTGTGCAGCCATTAGACTTGCTAAACTTTGATACTCCACCTTTGGTTTTGATTTTAACCATCCTTAGACCATGTTTGGATATGTTTGAAACTTAGACAAATAACAACATATAATACACATTATTCATTTTGTTTCTATTCCATTTGGATGCCTATAGAATGTGTGTGTGTGCACAGTCGTGTGTGTGTGTGTGTATATATATTTATATATCAATTTTATTGTGATCGAAGAACATTTTTCTCTTTATTAAGAAATTATATATCATGTATTGCCTTGATAAGATAATCATAAATTTGAAGTTATTAAAATAATAATTGATATGCAATTCTTGTCTAAAGAACATATAATTGCATGAACATGTTACAAATATGTTATTTTACATTTGATTTATTGCGATGATGTAGCTCAAGTGGTTGGTATCATAATTCCTATCGAATCTCTTAATACTTTGAACCTCATCTTCAATCCTTGCATCAAGATGCCCTAAAAATCATTGCAAAAAGAATCATGGAAGTTGAAAATTGTAGAAAATCTATAAATAAGGAAATCAAAGCAAAAAGTTATTCAAATATATAAATAAACAAAACGAGAGGAAATTATGAAAAGGAAAACTATCAATTTGGTCGAACATTACCTTGATTGGGCATATCTTGTAGTGCCATATAAAATTAGAAGAAAAAAAAACTAAAAAGGATTCATAATGCAGAAAGATTTGATAGAAAATATAGAGAGAAATAAAAAAAAAACTGTGCACTTGTATTTGATTTCTTGTCACTCTTTTGAGTTTCATTCATCTTTTTCTTCTTCAAATATGTTTTGAGTTCTCTTTTGTTGAAACTTGTGAGAAACATAGGTGATTTATTTTTAGATTTTTATGCTTGCTAGTTTGAAAAGGAATGTGATCACAAGTAAGAAAAATTATCATATTTGCATTTAGGATTTGAAAGAGGAAGGGAGAGTTGTAAATGAGAGTAATTTATAATGTAGGGTTTATAAAAATGATTATGATAGTAATTTGTAATATAATTACTAGTCTTAGTAATTGCTTAAAAAATAAAACGTTTACATAATAGTGGAATATCATTCAAAAAAGGCAAAAAGGATTTTCTAGAAAATGTATATGTATGAATGTTTTCGTAATTCAACCTTTATTTTATTTTGTATTTGTGAGTTATGTATGATGCATCATAATGATTAATTAAATTAGTGTATGGAAAAAAAATGATTAAATTTAGTTTGTTTGAAGCAAGAAATTATGATTATAGAATATAAGCATAAGTTGAAATTTGTATAGTTCTTAATAGCTAGGATATTTTAGCTATTGTTTTTTACATTAAAATCTTGTCTAGGTAGCAAGTCGCTGAATTCTAAAATATTTATAATTTTTTATAAATATTTAGTAAACAACATATAGACATAATTAGATTCATGATTTAAGCTGTGAGCTTGAAGTGATATTGTGATAGTGCTCTTGATATCAAATGAGAAAGATGATATAGATATATATTTTTTGGGATATTATCATAAAAACCCTTAAGTTTTGTCATGTGTTTCAATATTTTTTCTATAATTTTAATTTGACCAACTTCCCCAATGGATTATAGGATGATATTAATAACCTTTTCTGATGAAAATTATGGAAAAATTAAAACCGGAGTACATGTGAAATGATTGGCTTGACCCTATTTTATTTTCCCCCCAAATCATCCCTTCTCTCTTGTTCCCTTCAGTTAAAAATCCCTAAGGCCTAATCCCTTTTTCCATTACCATGACAGTACTGTTGGTATTTTGTCTAAGGTTTAAACAGGGTTTGAAAGGCTTCAACATCAGGACTTGGTGCCTCGGCTCAAGGTGTTCATGCCTCGGCCTCCAGGACCTCTAGAAGATGGGATAAGAGCTGTGTGCCGCAGCTCAGCCACCCAAGGCCGCGGCCTCTAGCAAGGATAAAGAATGGTGTGATTTCAGCCCTCTTCAGGCCATGGCTTGCCCTGTTCTAGGCCGCAGCTTGAAGGCACACTTGATGCTTATGTTTCAGCCTTTTGAAGTGTGCATGATGCATGATCAATACACATAGGATCACTTAGACTTGATCAAAGGCTATGGTTGATTGGTCCTTAAGATCTAAGGGTGGATATTGACCTTCAAGATTGGTCAAGAAGTTGGTGCACTATATAAAGGGTCACCTAGCTTCAATCTCAACAAGTGTGACATACAAGTGATCATCATACAAGAGAATTCAAGTGCAAGTGTGAGAGTGCAAAGACACAAAAACACAGGAGAGGCACTAGAATAGATCTCAAAAGAGAGGCTGGTTGTAAAGAAAGAATCGTATAGATTGGGCAGAGGGCTTTATAATAGTTCTTATCACTTTCTTTCTTCTCTTCTTTGGTTCTTCAAGAACTTGTGAATTCTTGAAGGAGTGTTGTTGTAATCTATAAGAACTCATTGATTTAGTGTAGAGAGTTCAGAGGAACTCACGGGGACATAGGCTATTGCTGAACCTCGATAACAATTGCTGTGTTCTTTCTTTTCTTTGATTTCTGTTTCAATTTCCGATTCATTATAAGTCACTCTAGACTTGGGTGTTTGGAAGATCACCTCCTAGGCATCTTGAGGGTGCTTTCCCAATAGTGGTATCAGAGTTATGGTCCAAGAACAGCGGGTATCAGAGCAAGACTCCAAGAATCAAAGATCAACTTCTTTGGTGATTCAAGAACGGAGTAAAGATCAAGATCTTATCGTGTTCTTGAGGGTGATTCAAGAACGGTATTGAGATCAATCTTTGATCGTGTTCTTGAGATTTAGAAGAAGTTGGAAAGCAATTGTGGGTGCTGCATAAATCTGGGATTTTCTCCCCAAGATGGCTTCAAATTTCATTGTTGAGAAGTTTGATGGAAATGGAGACTTTGCCCTTTGGAAGGGGAATATCAAGGCTGTTCTTATGCAACAGAAGGTGGACTTGGCTATTAGAGAAGATGATGCTTTTCCAGCAAGTATCACGGAAGTCCAGCGGATTGAGATGAAGAAGATGGCATACAACACCATTTTCTTACACATGTCGGATAGTGTCACAAGGGAGTGCGGAGACTCGGAAGATCTAGCTGTCATATAGAAGAAATTAGATGAGTTGTTTCTTACCAAAACTCTCCCTAATAAGATATATCTTCTTAAAAGAATCTTTGCTTTTAAAATGGATCCTAATAAAAAGTTGCAAGATAATCTTGATGTGTTTAATAAACTAGTTCAGGATTTGGCTAGTTGTAGTATAAAGTTCCTGGATGAACAATTGGCTGTTATTTTGTTAAATTCTCTTCCTGATTGTTTTGAAAGTTTGATTAATGCAATTGAATATGGAAGAGATACACTAACCAAGGAAATCATGATTAATGCTATAAGGGCTCATGATTTCAAGGCCAAAATGAGGGAAGCATCAAGTGGAGAAGGGCTGTTCATTAGAGGAAGACCAGCAACTCGGAATGGCAGTAGCATTCATGACAACTACCGGGAGAAATCAAAGGGTAAAGGGCAGAGCCATGGGAGATCGCATTCCAAATCAAAGTTTGGAGGGAAGTGATGCTTCTACTGCAGTAAGGAGGGTCACTTCAAGAAAGATTGCAAGAAGAAGATGTAGGATGAGAGAGGAAGAAGCTATACCAACAATGGAGAGGCTTCGATTTCCAAGGGAGAACAACAAGATGATGTTCTTGTAGTGTGCTCAAATATGAACAGGAGGCAAGGTAGCGAGAAATGGATCCTGGATTTCGAGTGCATTTATAACACGTGCCCTCACCGGAATTGGTTCAAGATTTTCAAGGAAACCAATGATTGAAAGGTTTTCTTGGGGAATGGTACTTCTTGCCAAGTGAGGGGGATAGGAGACATCCAATTGAGGATGTTTGATGGAGTCACAAGGCTGCTGCTAAATGTGAGGTATCTTTCGAATTTGAGAAGAAATTTGATCTCATTAGGGCAGCTGGATTCCATGGGGTATACATACAAGGCAGAGGGAGGAAAGATCAAGGTAAGCAAGGGATCTTTAGTAGTGATCAAAGAAGCAATAAAGGATGGACTCTATGAGATGATCGGAGAGACAGAAATCAAGTATCAAGCAGCAAGCTTGATGGCTGAGATGGATAGGGCAGCTCTTTGGCACACTCACTTGGGACATATGAGTGAAAAGGGCCTGCAAATTCTCAGCAAGTATGGTCTACTTGGTGGTGACAAAGTAGAGAAACTTGATTTCTATGAGTGTTGCGTTCTTGGGAAGCAACATCGGGTTAGCTTCAACACCAGAGTGCACAAGTCTAAGGGCATTCTTGACTACATTCATTCAGACCTTTGGGGACCAGCAAGAACACCAACATAGGGAGGTAATTGTTACTTTCTGTCTTTAATTGATGATTATTCAAGAAAGGTTTGGGTTTGTTTGCTTAAAAATAAATCAGATGCTTTGAATAAATTTGTGGTGTGGAAAAAGTTGCTAAAGACTCAAATGGGTAGGGTAGTTAAGGCTTTACGAACTGATAATGGCATAGAATTTTGCAATCAAGATTTTGATAAATTCTGTGAGTTAAATGGGATTCTTAGACATAGAACGGCTGTAAAAACACCTCAGCAAAATGGAGTTGCTGAGAGGATGAATAGAACCCTTATGGAAAAGGTTAGGTGCGTGTTAATTGGGTCCGGTTTACCAAAATATTTTTTGGGGGGAAGCTGAGCTTAAGACTCCCGAAGAGATGTGGAGTGGGAAACCCCCTGAGTTGCACTAGCTTAGGACTTTTGGATGTGCTGCATTTGCACATCAAAAGGATGATAAACTTAGCCCAAGGTCTAGAAAATGTGTATTTATAGGGTATGGTGATGGGGTTAAGGGGTATAGGTTGTGGTCCTTAGAATCAAAAGGAATGAAACTCATAATAAGTAGGGATGTTATTTTTAATGAATGGAGAAAACTAACCCTGCAGGGGCTAGTGAGCAAACCAATCCGAAATTTATGGAGCATCGCATCAAGGAAAATTCAGTTCAGGTAAAGCAAGGAAGGCAAGAGGGTTCGAGCCAGGTAGAGCCCATTGATGAAGGCCATGCTCAGGATAATCAAGAGGAGGCTGAACTAGAAGGGGTTGATGCAGCAAGTCAGAATGACTATCAGCTCACAAGGAACCGGGGAAGGAGGGTGGTCAGACCAACTTTGAGATATGGGTTTGCAGATGCTAATGTAGCAGCTCCTTATTCAGAAGGAGGGATGTTTGAACCAGAATCTTACATGGATGCCATGGAGTGTAAGGATTCGACAAGATGGTAGCTAGCTATGGAGGAAGAAATGGATTCTTTGAGGAAGAACAACTCTTGGGAATTGGTGCCCAAACCAGAAAAACAGAGAGTTACGGATTGTAGGTGGATCTACAAGATCAAAGAAGGGAACCCTCCAGGGGATGAAGTTTGGTATAAAGCTAGGCTAGTAGCGAAGGGGTTCACACAAAGAGAAGGCATAGATTTCACCAAAATATTCTCACGGGTTGTGAAATACAAGACGATACGGATAGTATTGGCTATGGTAGTCCAATTTGATTGGGAGATCGAGCAAATGGATGTGAAGATATCGTTCTTACATAGAGAGCTTGATGAGACCATCTATATGAGGTAACCCAAAGGCTATGAGGAAAGAAGGCAGAGAGAGTTGGTGTGCAAATTGAAGAAATCTCTCTATGGCCTAAAGCAATCACCTCGGCAATGGAATAAGAGGTTCGATTCCTTTGTAACTAGCTTGGGTTTCATGAGGAGCTACTATGATTCGTGCTTATACTAAAAGGGGCATAAGGTGGAGGAAGTGGTGATCATCCTCATCTATGTTGATGATATGCTGCTGGTTGGGAGGAGTATGGAGAGGATAGAAGAATTGAAGTCTCAACTCAGTTCGGAGTTTGAGATGAAGGATCTTGGCCATGTACAGAAGATCCTTGGGATGAGCATAATCCGGGAAAGGGAGAGAAACAGATTGAAGATTTCTCAAACTTCCTATATAGAGAAGATGATATCTAAGTTCTCTATGGAAGATAGCAAACCAGTGAAGGTTTCACTTCCTAGTCATTTCAAGTTCTCCAGCGATCAATGTCCAAGATCAGAGGCAGAGAAGAAGAAAATGGAGAAGGTCCCTTACTCTAGTGTGGTTGGTTCAGTTATGTTCACCATGGTAAGCACTAGACCCGATATTGCTTATGCACTAAGTGTTCTTAGTCGGTTTATGAGTAATCCCAAAAAAGAGCACTGGCTTGGGATGAAGTGGTTGCTAAGGTACTTGAAGGGAACCCTAGATGTGGGGCTGGTTTATGAGAAGAGGGGTAAGTCCATCTGTCTTGAGGGTTATGCGGATTCGGACTATGGAGTAGATCGGGATAAAAGAAGATTGATTACCTCATACTTCTTTAACTTTAAAGGATGTTGTATAAGTTTGAAGGCTCAGTTGCAGCCGGTGGAAGCACTCTAAACAACCGAGGCTGAGTACATAGCAGCAACGGAAGCCATTAAGGAGGCTATGTGGTGCAAAGGGTTATTGGAGGAGTTGAAGGTCCTGAAAAAGCAGGTGGTGGTGTATTCAGATAGCCAAAGTGTGTTGCAATTATGTAAGAATCTGGTGTTCCATGAGAAGACAAAGCACATGGATGTTCGGTATCATTTTATTTTGGAAAATGTTATAAAATGATGCATTCATGTAGATAAGGTGGTCACGAAGGAAAATCTTGCAGATTTATGCACCAAAGTTCTACCTCTAAGTAAGTTCAATCATTGCCTTGGACTTCATAGGATTGGAGTCAGTTGATATGGTGACTCAAGATGAGTTTGGATACTGAGTTCTCTGCACAATGGGTTCAGGTTTAAACGCTTAGCCAAAGGTAGAGATTGTTGATATTTTTTCTAAGGTTTAAACAGGGTTTGAAAGGCTTCAGCACCAGGTTTTGGCACCTCGACTCAAAGTGTGCGCACCTCGACCTCTAGGAACTCCAGAAGATGGGAGAAGTGCTGTGCGCCGCAGCCCAAGGTGTGTGCACCGCGGCCTAGCCTGTGCGCTACGGCTCAGCCACCCCAGGCCGCGGCCTCTAGGAAGGATGAAGAATGGTGTGATTTCAGCCCTCTTCAGGCTGCGGCTTGAAGGCACACCTGATGCATATGTTTCAGCCTTTTGAAGTGTGCATGATGCATGATTAATATGCACAAGATCACTTAGAATTGATCAAGGGCTATGGTTGATTGGTCCTCAAGATCTAAGGGTGGATGTTGACCTTCAAGATTGGTCTAGAAGTTGGAACACTATATAAAGGGTCACCTAGCTTCAATCTCGACAAGTGTGACATACAAGTGATCATCATACAAGAGAATTCAAGTGCAAGTGTGAGAGTACAAAGACATAAAAACACAAGAGAGGCACTAGAATAGATCTCAAAAGAGAGGCTGGTTGTAAAGAGAGAGTAGCATAGATTGGGTAGAGGGCTTTGTAATAGTTCTTATCACTTTCTTTCTTCTTTTCTTTGGTTCTTCAAGAACTTGTGAATTCTTGAAGGGGTGTTGTTGTAATCTGTAAGAACTCATTGATTTAGTGCAGAGAGTTCAGAGGAACTCACGGGGACGTAGGCTATTGCCAAACCTCGATAACAATTACAATGTTATTTTTGTTCTTTAATTTTTGTTTCTGTTTCTGATTCATTACAAGTCACTCTAGAGTTGGGTGTTTGGAAGATCATCTCCTAGGCATCTTAAGGGTGGTTTCCCATCAAGTTCCCTAACTTCCTTCTCCATCTTCATCTTCCTCTTCGTCTTCATTAGGCAATGAGACCTTAACTCCCCCACATGCAAAATCATGATGACACCATACGCCCTTAGGAAAACACAGATGAGGCATAACAAAAAAGCATGAAACTGAGTCGGGTATTCCTTAAAGATAGTTAGAATCCCTAATCTATTTATATATTGAAGCGAAGTTGTAGAAGGAGGGAAACAATTATAGAGGAAGCATAAACTATAATATGCATAAGATTGCGATTGATTTTGGAGAGAGAAGGTAATTTTAGAAGGATCTAAAGATCACTGTTAGCTTCCCAAAGTGGTTTTGTCTGATTTCATTTGTGATCCATTAAGGGGAAAATATATGAAACTATAAGGTCAAATCTCATATACCAAGGATGCCAATGTAGTGCTTAAAATAAAGGTCTTAAAGAAAACAAATACTCATAATAAAAAACTATAAATCGGACCCAAAAAAATTGATCGTAGTATTCAATACATAATTAAATTATTTGAATATAAATAAAATAGGAGTATTAAAGGAGTGATAATGTCAAAAGTGAGTCAAAGGATTAGTTGGGTTATGCTCTTTGCCTTGATTTATGAGTAACTAGTGAAATTCTCTGCCTTGATTTATGTTAAACACTTAATTTTTTTAGGTGCCGATTTTATCAACTAGACTTTATGTCAGCTATAATTGACAATCGATAGATTAAAAACATATTTTAATACTCTCAAATAAGAAAGTACAATTATTAATTTCATTGTTTTGATCCAATGACTAGCCGCTAAAGTTGACATAAGCTTCAGTTGAAAAGTTAAACAAATCCATTACATGATGAAGATGAAGAGGGAGAAAGGAGCTAGGGTAGTGTCATCGTCGATGGAGAAGTTGTTAGGGGAAAATAGAGGGCTCTTTATTAAAATGAACAAGAGAGCATGAGAGTTATGACTTCAAGGCATGACCATCTCAGTTTCCTTAAGGTTTAATTTTCCTCTTCATAGTGCAAGAGTGTACAATGAATTTTCTCTAAGATACAATTAAGCTTTGTTGTTATTCTGCACTTTGCACTAGTGAAGAACAACCCACAACAACTTCTATGAGTTTTATGGATTAATAGTACTGCTGTTTGAAGAATTCTGTAGAATTTTCAGTCACAATAAGATCTGTATTTTGAGAGAAAAGATAAGAAGAAGAAGAAGAAGAAAGTTCTATAAAAATCTTTGTAGAAAATGACAATTGATAAGCCTTTCTATAGAGCTACTAAGTGTCTCTTCATAAGTGACACTTTGGTTTATAGTTCAATTGTCACAATTGTTTGTAATGTTTAGAAAATTTGAATTATGTTCTAATAGTCGATTGTGGCTTTGGGATAATCAACTCTCAAAATTTCAATATAAAAATTGGATATTCAGCTGACAGTTACTTGTGGTTATACTATAGTCGACTGTCCAAACTTGTTGTCCAATTCTAGACTCTATTTCCTTTTGCCAATTGCCAAGTACTTGAAGTACACTACTATAAAACTTACAAAAAAAAAACAAAATGATATCAAAGTGATACCATTCACTTGTAAGATATTAATATGGTAATGCTGAACTGATTAGTTAATGACTATTAATGCTTATCTTCAATTATATCCTTTCTAGGGAAAAAAATAATAAGAAAGAGAAACATTCCAAGGGCATCTCGTTGAGATGAATCTTTTTCATGATCAGTGACTCAAACTATAGAATTTAACTTCAAAGTTAAAGTTTCCTATAGAACAGAAGGAAAAAAAAAACACACAATAAGATTTCAAAATTTTGAAGCTACGCTTAGTTGCCCAAACGCAATTTGAAGTGCAACTTCAAGGAATTTCCCTTGCTCATCTCATATGAACTGAAATATACTTAAATCAGCATAGAATTTACTATTTATGCACTACATAACATTCTTCATTTGTTTTTATTTTCTCTTAGTTGGAGCTAAATTGATATATAAAAAGGAAAAGAAACATAAAGAAAAGATTAAAAGAGAAAAAGCACGTGTTTTTCATATAGCATAGTGACCAGCTAAATAACACACACACATATACAGATATATAAATATGTTGATGTCAGTACAAGAAATAGTCTATTTGGCGAGGAAAAAATTCCTCATTGAAAATTGAATAATCATTGTTAAAGATCTTTGGCGAGGACATTTTTTTCTTGCTCGGTCCTTGCCTATGCGACCGTCACCGAAAATCATAGCAAGGACCGGAAGCTACCTCGCCGAAAATAACTTTTGACAAGGACTATTTTAGATACCAAAAATTTATAAAGACTTGTCGAAACTATTACATTGTTAGGTAGGTAAGAATTTTGGCAAGAATTTTCTTTGCCTTAGACTATGTTTCAGCAAGGATTTTCCTTGCCTTAGGGCACCTTTTGGCAAGGATTTTCATTGCCTTAGGTTACCTTTTGCCAAGGATTACCCTCACTTTATGTTTACTTTTGGTGAGGAATTTTCTTGCCTTAGTCTTATCTTTAACCAGGAAAGTCCTCACCAAAAGTTCTGTTTATTTTTAAATATAGAATTTTTTTTCTTACTATTACGAATTCTAATTCAACATTTACTTGCTCAATCTTTCAAATTCATAGAATCTTCGATCAATATTTAAATTACAAATTATATAGTCTTATGTATATAGTAGGTAAACAAGATCTCTACATCAAAAGAGCTATAGTTCAATAATTACATATAATGGCATCTTCATTCACTCATCCGTGCATGATAAAATTTAACAATTTATCAAGATCTCTACATCAAAAGAATGTTTAAGAATTTCCCTATATAAATGAAAATTTTCATTTACTCATCCATCATGCATGAAAATGATCAAGTTTCATCATGTAAAATGAAAAACAATAACAATTAAATTTTGAAAAAGAAAAGTAAACAAGTTACTTAACAGCAACAAATTTGGAGATACAAATCTCTTAAAAATTCATATTTTCACAATTCAACATAACCCACCCCATTAAAAATCACTAGTTAAGATAACCTTTGAAATAAGCATAAATAAATCATAGATCAAGCATTGATAATGAACCACCAACCATACTACAACAGTTACTGAAAGCAAAAGAAGACTTACAACCATAAAAAAACAAACTAGCATTCTTTGTATGGCAAAGATCATACAAAAAACAACCCAAACTTAGAATAAAAAACCAAAAAAATAGCACTAGGCATACACTAGACCAAACAAAGCAAGAAAATGGTATATACTGCCTATCCATTTCTAGTGAAAATTATATGTGGAAGAATTAGATAAACATTATTCGAAACTTGAAAAAAAATTGGACAACACATCCTCTTATTTTTTACCATTATCCTCCTGTAAATAAAGATAAAATAGATAAATTTAAACAAACTCAATAATAAGAATTTTCAATATTTATTCAAGAACCAATTGCTAGTAGATCTTCAAATCAACTATAACCAATGAACATAAAGCCATAAACAATAACCTTACCTCAACTACAAGCCATCAGATATACTAATAAATCAATTGTAGTTCATACCTTATCTTCCAAGAAATATTCAAGGCCAATCCATTCAAAATTTATAATTACTCAACTTTATACTTAATATCTTAAAGAAAGTAACAAAACTCACTCATGATTGTCCCGAGGAAGAGAAAGGAGGTTGTCATTGCATGTTTGTAAGCATTTGCATTGAACATTTGTTCAATTGTTGTCTCATTCTTTCCTCCATGGTAGCCTTCTTAGCTTCTCCTTCCACGTAATTAGCTTCATCTTTAGTTTCTCTTTCATTGTGATCAACTTCCTCTTTAGCTTGTCTTTCTGCTTCTTTAGTTTCCCTTTTAGAACGCTCAACTTCAATTATTGCACATAAGTCTTCCACAATTTTTTGTAAGTCAGATATTTTTTATCGATCAAGTGCACTAATGCTAGAAAGTGCATAGCGCGCAGATGAAAAATTAAGAGGGAGATCGAGTTGAGGTGAGGTTTGCAGGGAAAATTGGGGGAGTAGGCGAGCTGATTACAAAGAAATTTGGGAGGGATTTTAGGCGAGGATTTTTAAAGTATATATATGTTTTTGAATTGGTGAGGGCATATCTTTTCTTTGCTAAAAAGTGAGATTTGGCAAGGAAATTTTCTAGTCTTCACAGAAGAGTGATCTTTGATGAGGAAATTGTTTAGTCCTAACTAAAATGTTTTCTTTATTACATTTCTTTTAATTAGTCATTGCCATAAAAGGACCCACAAATCATTTAGGTGAAGATATCATCTTATCCTTGCCTTAGACCCTCTTTTGGTATGGAAATATTTTATCCTCACCAAAATTTCCTTGCTGAAAATCTATTTTCTTGTAGTATGCCAAAAATCTGCCAAACGAGCTCATGAATCCTACACACACGAGCACACGTAAACTAGATAGTCTCCTAGAGTTTTGTTCTCTGTGGACCTAAGGTTTTAGAAGTGTTTTGATCCTAACTCTTAAGCACCACGTGTCCTCATGTGATTGATTTGTGACTTTGAGTTATAAAATTACTTGTTGGTCCTTAATGATTGTCATGAGTCAACCTATGACTGGTTAACATATTTTTGGATATATATATGAAAATGCTTTGGTTGTAAGTTAGCATTGTACACTAAAAATTTTGAACACAAATTACTCTCATTTCATTATTTTAACAAAAAAGATAATAAAGGGTTAAATTGTAATATCCATTAATATTCTTTTTCCTCATTTTTTCCTTTTTATTTAATGAATATTTTTCCTTTTTTTATGGTTTCCTCCCACACATAAGAATGCAAGTTGTATTGCTCGATGACCTTTTAAAAATAGTAGGAAGAATGGAGCCGGGATTGAATTGTAAGATTTGTACATATAATTGGCTCGAATTAAATTAGTATGAAAATCCGTTTGTTAAAAAATTATTGAATTGCATTCTGATCCAATTACTCATCAAAAAAACCAAACAATTTCCTCAATCATAACTAATGAAAGCATTACTCACTATTACAGTTTATAATGTATGCTACGATCATAAACTGTCCAAAAACATTTTTTAGCGCAAGATTTAATTTATGCATCAATTGAGGTTAAAGCGGTCTCGATTGGAACAATACTTCTTACAAAGGTCTGATAATGCCTCAATTAAAAGGACTTCAATGATATGCTGTTATAAATTCAAAGACAAGAATTTAATGTAATAATTAATAAACAGAATAAATATCAAGTGAAAAGTAGTAACAAATATTAAAAGTAATGATGATACAATAGGTTTACATGGTTGAAACCTCAAAATACTAGATATAGACTTTGAGCTTATTGTAGTGCATGTTGAGCCTTCAATGTAACTCTACCTTCACTTCAAGACAAACACAGAACAAAAATGGAGAAGGGAATTACTACTACAATTATAGTACAAATACTCCTATTTGATTAGGAAGTAAATGACTAGAAAGGGAAAGGAAATGCTGAAAGTAAATGCAGATAGATAGATAATGATTGTTGGATGATTGTTTGTGTGTCCCTTATAATTAATTTTTTATTATTTATAATGCTTTAGGCTTGGAAAGTTGATTGATGTTCTCAAATAGTCTCTCAGTTTGTCATTTGTGGCAGAAGACTTTACAAGAGATCGTTTGACAGGATCTAACTACTCTGTGTAGATGAGAATACAGTTGAGAGAATCATTAGGGATGGTAATTCATGGGTTTTTCATAGTTAACTGATCCAAATTGTATCCATTTTAAGTGGGTATGGATAGAAATAAATGGGGTTTTTGTGGTTACGGATAGTATTTCATTGTTTTTAACAATTTCGAGTTTGGGTTCGGATAGTAGGGTAAGTACACAGACACGATTATGGACATTTAAAATTTCATAGGTAACCTGCCCATTGTCATTGATGAGTACTTGAAAATACACTAATACTTAGTGATTTATCGATATTATTTGTGGGAAATTAGGTTTAAATCTTGTATTTTTAATTAATTGTCTTAAAAATGTGTTTTTCGGAATCACAGGTATTTTTGATGTATTTTCAGATCACATGTGCTTAAAAATAATATTTAGATGAAAAAATAATATTGGCAAGAAGATCTGGAATTTCTGGGATCACATGGTTCAAAAATCGAAGACAAAATGAGAGATGACGTCGTTTTATCGAAGGAAAATAGCTAAATTCGAAGAAAGACGCGTGCTGCAGCATGGGTTTTGCATGTTGCGGCCGTCTGTTCCCTGGAGTTTGGCTGGGGATGTCTACTGACACAGACCGCGACATACTTTTACTAGGCCGCGGCTCGCATAGCTGGAGAATAAAATAATAATAAAAACCCTAATAAATATTGTGAGCCTCCATATATATACTAGTTTTTCTAGGCTGCACTTTTTTCCTATTTTGTGTTATATTTCCTTTTAGTTACTTTCTTATTTCATGTTTTCCTAGTAGTAGAAGTATTTCCTATTTCAGTGTCTTTCCTTTTCCTAGAAGGAGTAGTATTATTGTACTTTCCTTTTCTTTTCTATGAGTTTGCCTATATAAGGCCGGCTACCCTTGTCTTGTAAGAATAACAGATTTTTCCTAGAAAAAAAAAAGAAAGAGAGAAGAGAAAATTGGGAAGAACGTAGCTGCTATTGGTGATCAAGGAGATTCATCTACATAGAAGACTCTTCAAGATTATTGTTGTTCAGTTTCATTCTTCATTCTTCCCATCTTTCATGTCTTTGAATATTTATTTTGTTTTTAATTTTAGGATTATGTCTAGCTAATTTTATTTTTGGTTAAGGGTGATTTCAAAGCCCTAGACATGATTTTGTGATTGAATATTCAGAGATTATTATCCATATTTCTACTAAAATTGTTTATGTTATTCCATAAGAATTGTTTATAATTATTATATTATTTTATTCGAGGTGGCCAACCAAATGGAATAGGGTAATTATCTATTGCTAGGTTAGGAATCTTGATCCATAATTGTCTTGAATTTCTAATCAATGGTCACGATTAGTAATCACTGATGATGGGATATTTTCGTGTGATTATTATATGGAACATAACTCAAGATAAATGAACCGAGCTAATGCGTTTGTTTCTTAGACCAACCTATCTTTCTTAACCTAATGCTTCTATTAAATTAATTTTAGAGAGGTTATTCTAGTTTATTTAATAGATAGAGATTAAGTAAAGAGCTTGTTTTACTTAACAACAATCTAAGGAAAGATTGGCGTAATAGAGCTTATTCTTATCTACGGTTGGTAATTTTATTAGGAATTTGGAGATAACTCTGATATTGATTCATCATTTCATGTCTAGTGGTGAAGAATGATAATTTGACCATTTTTTTCATTATTGTTACAAAATTTATTCAATTTTGAATCATATTTTACTTATCTTTCATTATTCATAATTTTTAGTTAATCATTAAAGCCCCCCCCCCCCCAATTTGTATATTAGGTTGTTTTGAATTTAATTTAGTTTAGAAAATATTTATATTTTTTTCTTTTAACAATTAAGTTTTTAATTGAATTAATTTACAATCCTCTGTGGGAAATGACCTTTTTCTTTTCACTATATTTCATACGATAATTTTTAGAGTAAAGACTTAATTTACACGTCTGTTTTTTGGCGTACCAAATTTTGGTGCGCCATGTCGCCGGGGATTGTTAAATTAATTTTTTAAATTGCTTGTTTGTTAATCTTTTATTGTTATTTTTTTAGTTTTTGCTTTTTGTTTTCTTAGTTTGTTTTTCTTCTTATTTTTCAAGTAAATTTAAATGCATCAGAGTCCCTACAACTTGAGATCAAAAGGACCCATCTCAAAAACATTTGATCGAGGAGTCCACACCACCCTCCTAACTAGTTCGTCAAGTGACTCATCAGCTGATTCAGACTACTCTGATTACGCGGAGATGGCACTGAATAACCGAACACTTAAGGAGTTGGCTACGCCGAACATTGATCAACAACCATTATATATTGAATATCCTATTCTGGAGGTTGCTATTGAACTTAAATCGGGAATGATTCATCTCCTGTCGACATTCCATGGTTTTACAGGAGAATACCCAAATAAGCATCTCAAGGAATTTCATGTGGTGTGTTCAAGCATGAAATCGACCAGAATTTTTGAAGAGCAAGTCAATTTGAGAACCTTTCCATTCTCTCTGGCTGATTCAGCAAAGGAATGGCTCTACTACTTACCTTCAGGCACTATAACCACATGGAATGATATGAAGAGGCTATTTCTGAAGAAGTATTTCCCTGCATCAAAGGCTGCCAACATCAGGAAGGAAATATGTGGTATTCAATAGTACAATGAAGAATCACTTTATGAATACTGGGAGCATTTTAAGAAACTTTGTACTAGTTGCCTCACTACCAAATTAGTGAACAACTCCTCATCTAATATTTCTATGAGTGATTAATGCCAATGGAGAGGAATATGATTGATGTTTCTACTGGGGGAGCCTTAGTGGATAAAATTTTGAAAGTCGCAAGGAATTTAATTGCAAACATGGTAGCTAACTTCCAACAGTCCAGTAGCTAGCATGAGCCACCACCACTAGCAAAGAAAGTGAATGAGGTAGGGACAACAACAATTGAGCAACAACTTACCCACCTCACTTCACTCATGAAACAAATAGCTGTGGGGAACATGCAATAAGCCAAACCATGTGGAGTTTGTTCGATGATAGGGCATCCAACTGACATGTGCCCAACTTTGCAAGAAGGTAACACAAAGCAAGCTAACGCTATGGGCGGATTTCTAGGTCAACAAAGGAAGAGATATGATCCTTTCTCCAACACCTACAATGTTGGATGGGGGGATCATCCTAATTTTAGATATGGGAAAAATCAACAAAATGCTCCAAATGCCATTCTCAATCGGCCACCGGGATTCAATCAATAAAGGATGCAATCACCATACTAAGCTAAACCTCAACCCACTCCACAAAACTCAATTACATCTCTAGAAGACATAGTAAAAGCCCTTGCTACCAATATAATGCAAGTTCAATAGGAAACCAAGGAAAATATCCAGAGTTTGGAGAATCAAATAAGCCAATTGGCTACAACAGTTAGTAATTTAGAAGCACAAGGATCAGGAAAAATCCCATCTTAGATCGTGGTTAACCCAAGGGAGAATGCTAGTGCAGTCACATTGAGAAATGGAAAGCCACTTGAAACTTCTGGAGCAAGATAAAGGTGAACCATTCATTGAGAATTCGTTATCCCCAAAGGTAAGTGCAAAAACTCCTAACTCTTCCTATGTTACTCCTCCACTTTTTCCCAATAGGTTTACTAAGTCTAAAAAAGAGGAGCAGGATAAGGAAATTCTGGAGACCTTCCACAAGGTGGAGGTAAATATACCTCTTTTGGATGCAATAAAGTAGGTGCCTCATTATGCCAAGTTCCTAAAAGAATTGTGCACCAATAAGCAAAAGCTGAAAAAGAATGAGTAAATAAGTGTTAGGGAAAACATCTTAGCAGTGCTACAAATGAAGCTTCCACCCAACTGCAAAGATCCAGGAACTTTCATCATTCCCTGAACAATTGACAATACCATGTTTGAAAAAGCTATGTTAGATTTAGGAGCATCAATTAATGTGATGCCATATTCTATTTATACTTATTTAAATCTTGGACCACTTGAGGAAACTGGTGTAATTATACAACTTGCTGACCATTGTAACACTTATCCAAAGGGCGTTGTAAAGGATGTTTTATTGCAGGTAAATGAATTAGTCTTTCGACAGATTTTATGTTCTAGAGATTGAAGATGAGACATCTCCCAACCCAACACCGATACTGCTAGGAAGACCATTCCTAAAAACTGTGCGGACAAAGATAGATCTTCATGATGGGACTCTCACTATGGAATTTGATGGGGAAGTTATTTGTTTCAATATCTATAAGGCCATGAGATATCCTAGTGATTTACATTTTGTATTTGCAGTTGACATTATTGAGTCTTTAGCGCAACAATTATTTGAGTTAACTAGCAAAGACGGTTTGGAGGTTGCCATTAGTGCACTTGGAGATGGAAACTCCCAAGAGTCCGAAACGAGATGTACAAGTGATTGAAGATGTAGAGGAAGCTGTGACATTCTTGGATCCCTACCACAAATGAGGTATGATGTTTTGTTCCTTGAATTACCGATATCTAATGAGAAACTTTTACCTTTTATGATACAGGCACCTAACTTGGAACTAAAATCCCTTCTGGAGCATCTTAAGTATGTTTACCTAGGTGAGAATGACACATTGCCTGTGATTGTTGGTATTTGTCTAAGGTTTAAATAGGGTTTGAAAAGGTTCATCATTAGGTCTCCAGGCCGCGGCTCAAAGTGTGCGCGCCTCAGCCTCCAAGAAGTCCAAAAGTTGGGTGAGGAGCTGTTCGCCGTGGCCCAAGGTGTGCACGCCATGGCACGACTCTGTGCCCAATGGCATAGCCACCCCAGGCCACTGCCTCCAGCAAGACAGCAAAGCCTCCCCTCCTCTAGGTCGCGGCATGCCTTGTTCCAGGCCGCAGCTTGAAGGTACACTTGATGCTTATGTTTCAGCATTTCAAATGGTGCGTGAGGCATGATCAAAACACATAGAATCACTAAGGATTGTTAAAGGGCTATGATTGATTGGTCCTCAAGATCTAAGGGTGGAGATTGACTTCAAAGATTGGCTCAAGAAGTGGTGCACTATATAAAAGGTCACCTAGCTTCAATCTCAACAAGTGTGACATATAAGTGATCATCAGACAAGAGAATTCAAGTGCAAGTGTAAGAGTGTAAAGACACAAAACACAGGAGAGGCACCAGAATAGATCTCAAAGAGAGGCTGGTTGTTTAGAGAGAGAGTGGTATAGATTGGGCAGAAGGGCTTTGTAATAGTTCCTTATCACTTTCTGTTTTCTCTTCTTTTGTTCTTCAAGAACTTGAGATTCTTGAAGAGGTGTTGCTGTATTTATAAAGAACTCATTGATTTAGTGCAGAGAGTTTGGAGGAACTCCCGGGGACGTAGACTATTGCCCAAACCTCAATAACAAATTGCTTGTGTTCTTTCTTTTCTTTGATTTCTGTTTCTGTTTCTGATCATTACAAGTCATTCTAGACTAGGCTGTTTGGAAGATCACCACCTGGGCATCTTGAGGGTGATTTCCAATAGTGATCATTGCCAAGAAACTCTCAGATTTACAAGAGGAGAAGCTCATTCGAGTGCTTAAACATAACAAGACGACTATTGGTTGGATAATTTCATATATCAAAGGAATTAGCCCATCCATGTGCATGCACCGAATATTGCTAGAAGAGGGATCGAAACCTACCAAAGAGGCACAACGAAGATTAAACCCGCCTATAATGGAGGTGGTCAAAAAGGAGATACTGAGTCTCTTAGATGTGGGGGTAATTTACCTAATCTCGGATAGCAAGTGGGTAAGTCCGGTAAAAGTGGTTCCAAAGAAATCTGAGGGTCACCATCGTCAAGAACGAACATAATGAGCTAGTTCCGACCTGTGTCTAAACCGAATGGTAAGTTTGCATCGACTACCGAAAACTTAACTCGGCAACTCACAAAGAACTTTTTTCCTCTGCCATTCATTGATCAAATGCTTGAAAGGTTGGCTAGTCATTCTTACTACTATTTTTTTTAGGGTTATTCAGGCTATAACCAAATTGTGATCGCACCGAAAGACCAAGAGAAGACAACATTTACTTATCCATTTGGTATATTTGCCTACCGACGCATGCCTTTTGGTCTTTGCAATGCTCTAGCAACTTTCCAACGATGTATGGTTAGTATTTTTTCAGAATATGTTGAGAACATCATAGAGGTATTTATGGATGATTTTAGTGTCTATGGTGATTCTTTTGATAAATGTCTTGATAACCTTACACTCGTTCTTAAACATTTCATGGAAACTAACCTTGTATTAAACTAGGAAAAATGTCATTTTATGGTAGATCACGGTATAGTATTGGGACATGTTATATCGTTTAGAGGTATTAAGGTTGATAAATCTAAGATTGATCCTGTTTGTTACTTCTCACTTCCCATTAGTGTGAGGGAGATTCACTCTTTTCTTGTCATGTAGGATTTTATTGCAGGTTTATCAGAGATAGCATTGCACTTGTGTAAGTTGCTTCAAAAGGATGTGGTTTTTGAGTTTGATGAGAAATGCAAAGAAGCATTTGAAAAACTAAAAGAGCTTTTGACTTTGGCTCCTGTCATGAAACCACCTAATTGGAACCTCCCATTTGAGATCATGTGCAACGTTAATGACTATGCTATGGGTGTTGTTTTACGACAATGAGTGGGAAAGCTTCCCCACGCCATCTACTATGCATCCCGGACATTAAATGATGCCCAACTTAACTATTCCATGGCTAAAAATGAGCTTTTAGTGGTTATCTTTGCTTTAGAAAAATTTCATTCTTGCTTGATTGGTACAAAAGTAATCATTTATTCTGATTATACAGCTCTTAGGTACTTGCTGACTAAGAAGGATGCTAAGCCATGCCTCATTAAATGGATACTTCTCTTGCAAGAATTTGATTTAGAGATTAAGGACAAGAGAGGTAGTGAAAATTTGGTTGCAGATCATCTAAGCTGCTTGATTCATTATGAAGACGCCCTACCACTGTATGAGAATTTTTTGGATGAGCAGTTATTTTCAGTTGGATTGGTAGCCCCTTGATATGCATATATTGTCAATTACTTGGTTACTAAGAAGCTACGGGTAGATTTGACTCGTGCTATGAAGGACAAGATTAAAGCGAATGCAAAGTACTATGCGTGAGATGATTTATATCTGTGGAAGCACTGCTCCGATCGATTGATAAAAAGGTGTGTACCCGAGTCTGAATTCTCTTCTATTCTTACCTTCTATTATTCTTATGCATACGGGGGACACTTTGGATGTAAGAGGACAACACTCAAGGTGCTTGATTGTGGTTTTTATTGGCCCTCGTTGGTTAAAGATGCATATCTCTTTTGCAAGTCATGTGATCGTTGTCAAAGAATAGGTAACTTAGGTGCCCAGAATCAAATGTCACAAACCACAATACTTTTTGTTGAGATTTTTTATGTTTAGGGCATTGATTCCATAGGACCCTGCCCATCTTCTGTTGGTAATCTTTACATTTTACTTATCGTTGATTATGTCTTGAAATGGATGGAAGCAAAAGCCACCAAAACTGATGATTCTAAAGTTGTTGTAGATTTTGTAAAGTCTAACATCTTTGCAAGGTTTGGAACACGAAAAGCCATGATCAGTGACAGAGGTACACACTTTTCCAATCGGTTGGTGGAAGCATTGTGGAAGAAGTATAACATCAGACACAAAGTATACACGACATATCATCCACAAACCAATGGGCAAGTTGAAGTGTCAAATCAAGAAGTGAAATCCATACTTGAAAAGACGGTCAACCTGAATAGAAAAGATTGGATTTCACAACTTGATGATGCACTTTGGGCTTATAAAACTGCTTACAAGACGCCCATCAGTATATCTCCTTATCGGTTAGTCTATGGTAAGCCTTGCCATCTTCCGGTTGAATTAGAGCACAAGGCATTTTGGGTGGTAAAGCAATGCAACATGGAGATGGATGTCGTAGGTGAGCAAAGGAAACTCCAACTACAAGAACTTGAGGAGATATTAAATGATGCCTATAAGAGTGCAAGAACTTACAAGGAAACTTAAGGCGTTCCACGATAGGATGATTGTGCAAAAAAACTTTACCTTGGGCAAAAAGTCCTATTATTCCACTCACACCTTAAGTTCTGGTAAGTTACGTTCCCGTTGGGTTAGACCTTTTATTGTTGCTAATGTTTTTCCTCATAATGCAGTTGCAGTCAAGATTTTGAAAACCGACAAGGTCTTTAAGGTGAACAGGAATAGACTGAAGCCTTACTATGAGTCGTTTGAGATGCATGATGTAGAGGATGTTTCACTCTACAAACCAACATATATTGATGAGTGAAAAAGGGTTACACGTCGGGCTGACGACACTAAATCAAGTGCTAATTGGGAGGAAACCTAATTTTTTTTCTCTCAACCCTCTCTAAATTCTCTCTTACTCTCTCAAGTCATAAGATGTTCTTACAAATTTGTCCCAAAATCTCTACTACCCAGCACTAATATATGATTAAATGAGTCAATTTTCTTTGCAAAAACACTCAAAAATTCAGATTTCTTCAAACTATTAAAGCTAGGGCAGTGGAGTTGTCTTCTTTAAGGTTGGGGATTTTGGCTCAAGCATGCACAAGAGCGGTGATCAAACCTTCACGTCTAGTTGAACGTCGCTGTTAAAAAGGGGGGTAATTTTTCTCTTATATCTTTTTGTTTACATTTGTACATTGGGGACAATATAGAGATTACGTTGAGGGTAAGGAAGATTCTTCTCTTAATTCTGAAAAAAATTTAAAATTAAATAAAAATAAATACTAAGTTTGATGTTTAGGTTGATTCATATGGTCACTGATGGTATATCAGGTGGTATTTGTATGTAGTTTCCAATTGAGTTGGATTTTGCATAAGTTTAAGAGTGGGTTGCCTGTCTAGTCTGCAATTATCTGAGATTTATACTATTCTTAAATATGATTGTGAGGATTGATAGTGTTTTTATGCTTAGAGAAGCTTTATGTGGATTTTGGTTTTACGATTGATCTGAACAGACTCTAGAACCTATTTGATGATTGCTCGAGGCGAAATCCTAGGATTCACACCATTAGGGAGATGATTTAGGTCATTGTTGGATCGTTTGAACCTTTCTAGCCTACCCTTTTTTCATTTTGACTACTAGTCACCCCTTTAAACCATAATAAGAGACCATGTTTTTCTTATTTTTAGCCCATTATAACCTACCCTTTTTTGAGCTTAAACACTATATCTTTACCCTTTAAGAGGACCTAAATGCACACATTAAAATAAAGCATAAAAGGGAGTTAGGAAATGAGTTGATTTTGAATACTACCACAACCCAAGTTACTAAAGATGATAGGTTGGGGGTTGTGGCAAGTTATCAAGGAGTATATTCCAAAAAAAAAATGAAAAAGGCATGAATGAAAATACATGGTTTACAACAAATTGGAGGTGATTGAAAAGAGAAAAAAAATGGGTTTGGTTGAAAAGATGAGTTCAATGATCAAGGAAAGTTAATGTTTAGGAATAAAGGCTCCTAATGCTTTAAGGTTGTGCTTCAAATAAGGTCTTCTTACTTTGTTTGAATCTTATCCTTCGTTTGTAGCCATTACCCTAGCCTAACATTACAAGCTTGATAAAGTCCTTTCGATCCTAAGTGGTGTGACAATCCTACATTAGTGGAGAGTATTTCTGAAAACTAGGCCTATGGAGTTTGATACACATATTTCGAGATCATGATTAATACTTGTCTACATAACACAGTCCAAGTAGTAAAACTAATCTTTCTGAATAATTGTGCAAGGAAAGTGGTAGAGATTGATGGAAACAGTATGAGTGGACTTGTGAATCTAACTCTTGAATTTATGTGATATCTGACGATACCGTTAATTATATGCTCTTTGCAATCTTATGAGACGGGATTATGAATCGACCTAGGATTAAGCTTAATTCTTTCAGGTGTTTGTGGGTATCGCTGTTGGAAGCCCTCATGAGACTATACTCATCCTATTTAGGCCACCGATAGGTTTACAGGCTTGTTGCATTTGCTACATGCAACCGTGCAATCGACGAAAGTGATTTATCTTAATTTAGGAGTAGTTTTGATTTGTGGTTTTAGTTGGAGGTAATTTTTAGACACTTGACTTGCTAGGGGCTGGTAAGGAGCTGGTTGGGGGTTGTGACGAGTACTTCAAAATACACTAATACTTAGTGATTTATCAGTATTATTTGTGGGAAATTAGGTTTAAATCTTGTATTTTTACTTAATTGTCTTAAAAATGTGTTTTTTGGAATCACAGATATTTTTGGTGTATTTTCAGGTCACAAGTGCTTAAAAATAATATTTGAATGAAAAAATAATATTGGCAAGAAGATCTGGAATATATGGGATCAAATGGTTGGAAAATCGGACTCAGAATGAGAGAGATGACGTCGTTTTATCAAAGGAAAATAGTTGAATTCGAAGAAGGACACATGCCGCAGCATAGGTTTTCCATGCTAGGGTCGTCTCTTCCCTAGAGTTTGGCTAGGGATGTCTACTGACATAGGCCGCAGCATACTTTTCTTAGGCCGTGGCCCGCATAGATGAAGAATAATAATAAAAAAAACCCTAATGAATATTGTGAGCCACCATATATATACCAGTTTTCCTAGGCGGCACTTTTTCCTATTTTGTGTTATATTTTCTTTTAGTTACTTTCCTATTTCATGTTTTCCTAGTAGTAAAAGTATTTCCCATTTCAGTGTCTTTCCTTTTCCTAGAAGGAGTAGTATTATTGTACTTTCCTTTTCTTTTTTAGGAGTTTGCCTATATAAGGTCGGCTACCCGTGCCTTGTAAGAAGAATATATTTCTCCTAGAAAAAAAAAGAAAAAAGAGAGAAGAGAAAATTGGGAAGAACATAGCTGCTATTGGTGATCAAGGAGATTCATCTGCATAGAAGACTCTTCAAGATTACTATTGTTCGCTTTCATTCTCCATTCTTCCTATCTTCTATATCTTTGAATATTTATTTTGTTTTTAATTTTAGGATTATGTCTAGCAAATTTTATTTTTGGTTAAGGGTGATTTCGAAGCCCTAGACATGATTTTGTGATTAAATATTCAAAGATTATTATCCATATTTCTAATAAAATTGTTTATGTTCTTCCATAAGAATTGTTTATGATTATTATTTTATTTTATTCGGGGTGGCCAACCAAATGAAATAGAATTATCTATTGCTAGGTTAGGAATCTTGATCCGTGATTGTCTTGAATTTCTAATCTGTGGTAGCAATTAGTAATCACTGAAAATGGGATATTTTCGTGTGATTATTATATTGAATATAACTCAAGATAAATGAACCAAGCTTATGTGTTTGTTTCTTGGACCAACCTATCTTTCTTAACCTAATGGTTTTATTAAATTAAATTTAGAGAGCTTATTGTAGATTATTTAATAGAAAGAGATTAAGTAAAGAGCTTGTTTTACTTAACGACAAACTAAAGAAATATTAGGGTAATAGAGCTTATTATTATATATGGTTGGTAATTTTATTAGGAATTTGGGGATAATTTTGATATTGATTCATCATTTCATGTCTAGTGGTGGAGAATGATCATTTGACTAGGTTTCTCATTATTATTACAAAGTTTATTCAATTTTGAATAATATTTTATTTGTTTTTCATTATTCGTAATTTTTAGTTAATCATTTAAAAAAAAAACCCAATTAGTTTATTAGATTGTTTTGAATTTAATTTAGTTTAATTATTTATATTTTTTTCTTTTAACAATTAAGTGTTTAATTGAATTAATTTATAATCCTCTATGAGAAATGACCTTTGCTTTCCACTATATTTCATACGATAATTTTTAAAGAAAGGAATTAATTTACACATCTGTTTTTTGGCATGCTAGCCATCCCTAAGAATTATTATGGAAGTGCATGAAGGTACTGGAGGTCTTCATATGAATGGAGGAATGTTGACAAGAAAAATCCTTCGCTTAGGTTATTACTAGATCAACATGGAAACTAATTGTTGTAATTACGTTAAGAAGTGCCATAAATGTCAGTTGTATGGAAATCTACAACATTTGTCACCTCGAGAGCTCTTCAGCATGATCATACCTTAGCCTTTCACTACTAGAGGTATAGATGTGATTGGCAAAATATTTCCCAAGGCTTCCTATGGTAACAAATGCATATTGGTGGCAATTGACTATTTCACTAAGTGGGTAGATGCTACATCATTTTGCACATTAAAGGCTAAGCATGTGGTACAGTTCATTAACCATAATATCATCTATTGTTATGGAGTACCTTTTGAATTGTTATTAAAAAATGAACGAATTTCCAATGAGAGGTCGTGGACTTACTCAAAAAGGAAAAAATTGAATGCCACAAGTCCCCTCCTTACCAACCTTAGACCGACGAGGCAGTAGAAGCAGCCAACAAGAATGTCAAAAGCAGACTGGCTAAAATGGTGGAGACTTATCGTGACTGGCATGAGAATTTTCCTTTTGCATTATGGGGATATCAAACTTCAATCATGTCTTCTCTAAGCAATATTCCTTACTTTTTAGTTTGTGGTATAGAGGCAGTTTTCTCAATCGAGGTGAAATTTTTTTCACTAAGGACAGCCATGGAAAGCCAGTAGGAAGAGGTAGATTGGATTTTGGGACAATATGATTAATAGGCATTGATTGACAAAAAGCAGTTGAAAGCTCTCCATCATACCCAAGGATATCATAAGAGGGTTGGATGAGCTTTCAACAAGAAAGTAAAGCATCAGGGTATCAACAAAGGAGATATATGGTAAAGAACTCATACCACCAGTCCATGATCTGAGAGACAAGTTCAAACCAACTTGGGGAGGTCCATATCTAGTTAAGAAAATCCTATCCAAAGGGACCATGCACCTTACAGATACCGACGACAATGAATTTGCTAGGCCCATCAATTTGGATTGCCTCAAGAAGTATTGCCTATGATCCCCTTTCTTTTTCACTCATTGTTGTATCCGTACTCTATCTACCCTTTTTTTCTAAAAAAAGGAAGAAAAAAAATTTTGCTAAGTTGAAAACCTGAAAGGGTGACTTAGGCAAAAGTTAGAGAATTTTGTTAGACAAAAAACCCTCAAGGGTGGTTTAGGCAAAAAAATAATAAAAAAGAAAGAGCTCGCTAAGTTGAAAACCCAAAAGGGCGACTTAGCCAAAAGTTAGAGCATTTCACTAGACCAAAAACCCTCAAGGACAGTTTAGGCAAAAGAAAAGGTTGAATCACTCAAAGATAGTTTTAACCATTTTCATTTCTTGAACTACGTAAGGCTTGATTCTGTTTGTGGATATGTAGACAACCACTTTGTTTTAGCCATACCTTTCTTGGAAATCCTGCTTCCTTTTTTTGGACTTGTAATTTCTATGTGAATCCATCTTTTGTACAAAAATTAAAAGATAATGAAAGAAAATTCACACTATTGAGCCAATGAAGAATTGAAACGTGGATCAATTTAGTGCATTAATAACATGAGTTTTCAGATATGCCATTTCTCTTTCATTCTTTAAGGATTTTCTTGTTACATAATAAAAACTCAAAAAACTTGATATCATTTTAAAGTCATATTAGACTCCCCTTAGTTGTTGTTCTTCCTAATTTTCCTCCTTCAATGACACTTCCAGTTGACCCTAGACCTACACCAGATAATCATCTAAGACAGTAAAGTAAGTCATAGAAATAGTGCAAGAAATCTAAGTCATGGTGCGAGCATATTTCATCAAGACCAAATCAGAATACATGGGTGTCAAGATCCCACCTTGTTATAGCTGCCTTCCAGAGGTTCCAGTCGATTCTAATGGTTTTGAGCAAAAAAAGTTGCATTGATGTCATACTGAGAGAAATTGTGGAGCTTGATGCCATTTTCGTTGTTGGTCCAGCATATCAATTGAGTTAAGTTGGCTTTCATAGTTGTTTCTTTGTGAAGAAGAAAGATTTTGGACAAGTTGTGAAGCCTTGTTCTTGGATATACTAGAGGATGTATACCAAATGAGAGGAAATATGAGTCGAAATATAATTTTTAAGTCAAATAAAATAAGGGGTCAAAGAATAGATCACTAAGTGCATTGTTTTTCCAAACTTTAAAATCAAATAAGAGAAGATATTAATGTTATGGCTCAATTCACGCCCAAAAAAAAATTAAACTTAACATTTGAAAATGAAAAGACTACGCAAGATCAACTCAAAAACCAAAAGTTCTTCTAGTAGTCAAATCACCCAAAGTCATCCTAGTAAGCTAATCACCAAAAGTCCCCACAACAGGAAAATTACCCTAAAGTCCTCACAATATGTAATGCAAAAGTCCTTCCAACAGGCAAACCAAAGTCCTCACAATAAGCAAACCAAAAGTCCTCCCAATAGGCAAAAAAGGTCATCCCAATAGGCAAATCACCACAAAGTCGTCACAGCAGGCAAATCACCCAAAAATTCTCACAACAAGCAAATCACCCAAAAGTCAACTAAAAGGCCTCCCAACAAGAAAATAAAGTCTTCCTAGCAAGGAAATCACCTAAGTCCTCAAAGTAGGCACCAGTTAATAGAGAAGTATCGCATAAGTTAAAGGATGCCAACTCCATCACTTCAGGTACGTACCCTTCTCATGGGTGTTCCCGTGACACCAACTTTGCCTAACAACATGTTTTCTTTTATGTGCTGATCACATATTTTTCGACCCAAAATTTTGAAATGAAACATCGATCACTCATAGCCTTTGAGTGGAACTCTGAAATTCGCCCCAATTAAAGAGGAGCAAATTATAGACGCCAAATTTCATTCCAAAATTTTGAACGGGCCACGTGTGGATTCTTGTGATGAATGTTTGATACCAATTCGCTTAGACTTTCTAAATATAGAGGTTTGAATTTAATTTCGGGTTAGGACCAATTGCACACCATTTTTGTTTAATCCAATCAATCAACCTTATGATCAAATCAATTGGTCAAATTTGATTCCATCAAATTCAAGCCCAAAGTGTTCAATTTAATTTTGGTATAACCCAAAATCCACTAAATCCCATTGATTTTTCCTAGCCCAAAACACTTGTGGCCCAAAATCCAAACCCAAGAAGATCATTCAATTTTGTGAGAGAATTTTCAATTTCACCCTTGATAAATGTAATTTTTCCATGATTCTTATTACTCAATTACTTATTAAAATTGTTAGTTTTCCTTTATTTCTTTTGATTTGATTTGATTTTATTGTGTTTGAAGGAATGAGAAGGTTTATTGAAAAAGAAGACTGATATGCCTAGAAGATTAAAAACACCTAACGGTTGTACGAATCAGGATGTTCACCTATTGTGTGCAGTACTAGAATTGACTCAGAAATACAATTCTAGAAGGTGCACAAGCCCAAGTTGTTGCGCACAAAACCCATGCATCATCCAACATCTGGTCTAGGCCCGCACCACTCCATTTCTGCTCAATCATGCCAGATTGTGTGTGCGCATAGCATTAATTGCTTGTGCCACACTTTTTCTTATTTTGTGTTATATTTCTTTTTAGTTATTTTCCTATTTCATGTTTTCCTAGTAGTAGAAGTATTTCCCATTTCAGTGTCTTTCCTTTTCATAGAAGAAGTAGTATTATTATACTTTCCTTTTCTTTTCTAAGAGTTTGCCTATATAAGGCTGGCTACCCTTGCCTTGTGAGACTTGAGATTTTTCATAAACATTAATAATAAAGAGAGAAGATGTCCGGAAACTACCTCAAGATGCCCAGGTAGTGATCTTCCAAACACCTAAGTCTAGACCGACTTGTAATACAACCGAAACCAAACAGGAATCAAAACCAATCAAAGAAAGAACACCAGCAATTGTTATCGAGGTTCGACAATAGCCTACGTCCCCGTGAGTTCCTCTTAACTCTCTGCACTAAATCAATGGTTCTTTACAGATACAATAACTCCTCTTCAAGAATCTCAAGTTCTTGAAGACCGAAAGAAGAGAAAACAAAAAGTGATACGGAACTATTACAAAGCCCTTGAATCCAATCTATACTACTCTCTCTCTAAACAACCAGCCTCTCTTTGAGATCTATTCTAGTGCCTCTCATATGTTTTTGTGTCTTTGCACTCTAACACTTGCACTTGAATTCTTTTGTATGATGATCTTGTGTTTGCAACTTATTTCACACTTATATTGTTGTGTTGAGATTGAAACTAGGTGACCCTTTATATAGTGCACCACTTCTTGAGCCAATCTTTGAAGTCAATCTCCACCCTTAAATCTTGAGGAACAATCACTCATAGCCCTTGATCAAGTCTATGTGATCCTTTACATTTTGATCATCCTTCAGGTACCATCCAAGAGGCTGAAACAAAAGGATCAGGTGTGCCTTCAAGCCGTGGCCTAGAACAGGGCATGCCACAGCCTAAAGAGGGGGGAGGTTTCTTGTCATGCTGGAGGCTGCGGCTAGGGGTGGCTGAGCCGTGGCGCACAGGGTTGTGTCACGGCGCGCACACCTTGGGCCATGGCACACAACCCCTCTCCAATTTTCTGGACTTCCTAGAGGCCGAGGCGCGCATACCTTGAGCTGAGGCGTCAAGACCTGATGCTGAACCTTTTCAAACCTTGTTTAAACCTTAGACAAATACCAACAATCTCTACCTTTGTCTAAGCGATTAAACCTGAACTCATTGTGCAGAGAGCTCAGGATCAAAACTCAACTTGAGTCACTATATCAACCGACTCCAATCTTAAGAAGTCCAAGGCAATTATTGAACTTACTTAGAGGTAGAACTTTGGTGCCTAAATCTGCAGGATTTTCTTCCATGGCTACCTTGTTCACATAAATGCATCCTTCCGTAACATTTTCAAGAATGAAATGATACCGAACATCCATGTGCTTTGTCCTCTCATGGAACACCGGATTCTTATGCAAGTGCAATGCACTTTGGCTATCCGAATACACCACCACTTGCTCTTTCAGGACCTTCAACTCTTCCAACAACCCTTTGCACCCCATAGCCTCCTTTATGGCTTTCGTAGCCACTATGTACTCAGCTTTGGTTGTTGAGAGTGCTTCCACCGGCTATAACTGAGCCTTCCAATTATACAACATCCATTTAAGTTGAAGAAATAGGAGGTAATCGATCTTCTTTTATCCTGGTCTGATCTATAGTCCAAATCCACACAACCTTCAAGACAAATGGACTTACCCCTCTTCTTATAAACCAGCCCCACATCTGAGCTTCCTTTCAAATACCTCAGCAACCACTTTATCCCAAGCCAATGCTCTTTTCCTGGATTACTCATAAATCTGTGAAGAACACTCATTGCATGAGTAATGTCAGGTCTAGTGCTTACCATCATGAACATGACTGATCCAACCGCACTAGAGTAGGGGATCTTTCCCATTTCCTTCTTCTCCTCATCTGATCTCAGACATTGATCGCTGGAGAACTTGAAATGACCAGCAAGGGGAACCTTCACTGGTTTGCTATCTTCCATAGAGAACTTAGATATTATCTTCTCTATGTAGGAAGTCTAAGAAATATTCAATCTGTTTCTCTCCCTTTCCCGGATTACACACATCCCAAGGATCTTTTGTGCTTGGTCAAGATCCTTCATCTCAAACTTCTCACTGAGTTGAGCCTTCAACTTTCCTATCCTCTCCATGCTGCTCCCAACTAGCAACATACCATTAACATAGATAAGGATGATCACCACTTCCTCCACCTTGTGCCCCTTGTAGTACAAGAACGAATCATAGTAGCTCCTCATGAAACCCAAGCTAGTTACAAAGGAATCGAACCTCTTATTCCATTGCCGAGGTGATTGCTTCAGGCCATAGAGAGATTTCTTCAATTGGCACACCAACTCTCCCGGCCTTCCTTCCTAATAGCCTTCGGGTTACCTCATATAGATGGTCTCATCAAGCTCTTCATATAAGAAAACTGTCTTCACATCCATTTGCTCGATCTCCCAATTAAATTGGACCACCATTACTAACACTATCCTTATCGTCTTGTATTTCACAATCGGTGAGAATAAATCGGTGAAATCTATGCCTTCTCTTTGTGTGAACCCTTTCGCCACCAACCTAGCTTTATAACAGACTTCATCCCCTGGAGGATTCCCTTCATCCACAACTCTCTGTTTTTCTAGTTTGGGCACCAATTTCCAAGAGTTGTTCTTCCTCAAAGAATCAATTTCTTCCTCCATAACTAGCTGCCACTTTGACGAATCCTGAAATTTCATGGCATCCATGTAAGTTTCTAGTTCAACCATCCCTCCTTCTGAATAAGGAGCTGCTATATTAGCATCCGTAAACCCATATCTCAAATGTGGTCTGACCACCCTCCTTCCCCGATCCCTTGTGAGCTGATAGTCATTCTGACTTGCTGCATCAACCCCTTCTAGTTCAGTCTCCTCTCGAGTGTCCTGAGCTTGGCCTTCATCAATGGGCTCTACCTGGTCCAAACCCTCTTGCCATCCTTGCTCTACCTGAACTGAATTCTCCTTGATTCTATACTTCACAAATTCCGGACTAGTTTGCTCACTAGCCCCTGCAGGGTTAGTTTTCTCCAATTAGGGAAATAAAAATTCATTAAAAATAACATCCCTACTTATTATGAGTTTCAATCCTTTTTGCTCTAAGGACCACAACCTATACCCCTTAACCCCATCACTATACCCTAGAAATACACATTTTCTAGACCTTGGGCTAAGTTTATCATCCTTTTGATGTACAAATGCAACACATCCAAAAGTCCTAAGGTTGTTCAACTCAGGGGGTTTCCCACTCCACATCTCTTCGGGAGTCTTGAGCTCTAAAGCTCTAGAAGGTGATCTATTAACCAAATATGCAGCAGTAGATACAGCTTCCCCCAAAAAATATTTTGGTAAACCGGACACAGTTAACATGCACCTAACCTTTTCCATAAGGGTCCTATTCATCCTCTCAGTAACTCAATTTTGCAGAGGTGTTTTTACAACCATTCTATGTCTTAGAATGCCATTTAACTCACAGAATTTATCAAAATCCTTATTGCAAAATTCTAAGCCATTATCGGTTCGTAAAGCCTTAACTACCCTACTCGTTTGAGTCTCCAGCAACTTTTTCCACACCACAAATTTATTCAAAGCATCTGATTTATTTTTAAGCAAATAAACCCAAAACTTTCTTGAATAATCATCAATTAAAGACAGAAAGTAAAGATTACCTCCCTGTGTTGGTGTTCTTGCTGGTCCCCAAAGGTCCGAATGAATGTAGTCAAGAATACCTTTAGACTTGTGCATTCCGGTGTTGAAGCTGACCCAGTGTTGCTTCCCAAGAACACAACACTCGCAGAAATCAAGTTTCTCTACTTTGTCACCACTAAGTAGACCATCCTTGCTGAGAACTTACGGGCCCTTTTTGGTCATATGTCCCAAGCGAGTGTGCCAAAGGGCTGCCCTATCCATCTCAACCATCAAGCTTGCTGCTTGATCCTTGATTTTTGTCTCTCCGATCATCTCAAAGAGACCATCCTTTATTGCTGCTTTGATCACTACCAAAGATCCCTTGGTTACCTTGATCTTTCCTCTCTCTGCTGTGTATGTGTACCCCATGGAATCCAGTTGCCCCAATGAGATCAAATTCCTCCTCAACTCTGGAAGATACGTCACATTCCGCAACAACCTTGTGACTTCATCAAACATCCTCAACTGGATGTCTCTTATCCCCCTCACTTGGCAAGAAGTGTTATTCCCCAAGAAAACCCTTCCATAATTGATTTTCTTGAAATTCTTGAACCAATCCTTGTGAACGCACATATTATAAGTGCACACCGAATCCAGGATCCATTTCTCACTGCCTTGCCTCCTGCTCACATTTGAGCACACAACAAGAACATCATCTTGCTGCTCTCTTTTGGCAACTGAAGCCTCTCTATTCTTGGTATGGCTTCCTCCTCTCTCATCCCACAACCTTTTCTTGCAATCTTTCTTGAAATGACCCTCCTTATTGCAGTAGAAGCATTTCCTTTCTCTAAACTTTGGTTTGGAATGCGATCTCTCATGGCTCTGCCCTCTACCCTTTGATTTCTCCCGGTAGTTGCCATGAATGCTACTGCCATTCTGAGTTGCTGGCCTTCCTTTAATGAATAGCCCTTCCCAACTTGATACTTCCCTCATCTTGGCCTTGAAATCATGAGCCCTTAGAGCATTAATCACGATTTCCTTGGTTAGTGTATCTCTTCCATATTCAATTGCATTAATCAAATTATCAAAACAATCAGGAAGAGAATTCAATAAAATAATAGCCAATTGTTCATCCTGGAATGTTGTACTACAGCTATTCAAATCTTGAACTAGCTTATTAAACACATCAAGATTATCTTGCAACTTTTTATTAGGATCCATTTTAAAAGCAAAGATTCTTTTAAGAAGATAAATTTTATTAGGGAGAGTTTTGGTAAGAAACAACTCATCTAGTTTCTTCCATATTACAGCTGGATCTTCCGAGTCTCCGCACTCCCTTGTCACACTATCCGACATGTGCAGAAAGATGGTGTTGTATGTCATCTTCTTCATCTCAATCCACTGGACCTCCGTGATACTTGCTGCAAAAGTGTCATCTTCTCCAATCGCTAAGTCTATCTTTTGTTGCATAAGAACTGCCTTGATCTTCCGCTTCCAAAGGGCAAAGTCTCCATTTCCATCAAACTTCTCAATAATGAAATTTAAAGCCATCTTGCAAAGAAAATCCCAGATTTATGCACCACAATTGCTATCAAACTTCTTCTAAACCTCAAGAACATGATCAAAGATTGATCTCAATACCATTCTTGAATCACCCTCAAGAACACGATCAGATCTTGATCTTTACTCCGTTCTTGAATCACCCAAGAAGTTAATCTTTGCTTGGAGTCTTGCTCCGATACATCCATTTCTTGCTCCGGTACCAGCTGTCCAAAGCTCTGATACCACTATTGGTGGTATCTCCTCTAGGTCTGATACCACTGTTGGTGGCATCTCCTCTAGCTCTGATATCACTATTGGGAAACCATCTCAAGATGCCCAGGTGGTGATCTTCCAAACACCTAAGTCTAGACCGACTTGTAATACAATCGAAACAAAACAGGAATCAAAACCAATCAAAGAAAGAACACTAGCAATTGTTATCGAGGTTTGGCAATAGTCTACGTCTCCGTGAGTTCCTCCGAACTCTCTGCACTAAATCAATGGTTCTTTACAGATACAACAACTCATCCTCAAGAATCTCAAGTTCTTGAAGAACGAAAGAAGAGAAAACAGAAAGTGATAATGAACTATTACAAAGCCCTTGAATCCAATCTATACTACTCTCTTTCTAAACAACCAGCCTCTCTTTGAGATCTATTCTAGTGCCTTTCCTGTGTTTTTGTGTCTTTGCACTCTCACACTTGCACTTGAATTCTTTCGTGTGATGATCTTATGTTTGCAACTTATTTCACACTTATGTTGTTGTGTTGAGATTGAAGCTAGGTGACCCTTTATATAGTGCGCCACTTCTTGAGCCAATCTTTGAAGTCAATCTCCACCCTTAGATCTTGAGGACCAATCAATCATAGCCCTTAATCAAGTTTAAGTGATCCTATGTGTTTTGATCATCCTTCACGCACTATCTAAGAGGCTGAAACAAAAGGATCAGGTGTGCCTTCAAGCCGCGGCCTAGAATAGGGCATACCGAGGCTTGAAGAGGGAGGAGGTTTCTTGTCATGCTGGAGGCCGCGGCCTGGGGTGGTTGAGCAGTGGCGCACAGGGCCGTGCAGTGGTGCACAGCCCCTCTCCCATCTTCTGGACTTCCTGGAGGCCAAGACGAGCATACTTTGAGCCGAGGCGCCAAGACCTGATGCTGAACCTTTTCAAACCTTGTTTAAACCTTTGACAAATACCAACAGAAGAGAAGGAGGGCGGCTACCAAGTCTCAATGAAAAGGGATCTTCAACAATCTTGAATGCTCGATCAACTTAGTTCAAGCAAAAAAGTTTTATTCTCTTCTCTTTAGTTTTCATTTGATGCATTCCAATAAGAACATGTTATGAACTAATTTTATTTTTCTAGGGCTTTGATGTAGTCTAGCTTTGAACACGCAATTTAAATTTCAAGTTATTTTATTTCAAAGTTTTTTATGTTTAGTGTTTATCCTTAATCTTATTGCTTACAATTTTCTGGCCAATTATTGTTTGATTTATTGAATCATAATGAAACCGATAGGTAATTTGTGATTAGAAGATTTTAGAATTAAACACCATTAGTTGAGAAAAAGATAAAGATACATTACCACAATTAGTGTGATTTTATATTAAGAAAAATCCAAAGAACTTAATGAATGTTCAAAAAATTTAATTTACATAGAGATATGATGAATTATTAGGTGGAGATATTTCTAATGTTATTCGAGAGAAAGCATTGAATAATTAAGGGATTTATTTTTCATCAACTTGAAAAATTAGAATTTTATAACAAGGAATAATAACTTATGTGGGATTAGCAAGGTGAAATCAAAAGCTTTAGATTATTTTTATTAACTCTTCAACCTTAAGTTTTATTCTCTTTTCTTTTAATTTATCTTTGTCAAACACTTTAGTTTAATTTAGGTGATAAAGTCTTTGAAATTTTGGTTTTATTTCCAAGTAGTAAATAATTTTGTAAATTTTAATACTCAATAGCATAATTAGTCATTGTGGGTGCTACACTTTTTTCTTTAAAACTTTACTACTTGTTACAATTTTGTTCACTTACAAATATTTTCACACCAAGTTTTTGGCACCATTGTCGGAGACTAATTATTTATAATTGATATTGATACTAGATATATTGTTACTAATTTGGATTTTTTTTAGATTGGTGATTAGATATCAGTTTTGCTTTTCTTTTATTTTTATTTTAGGATTTAGAAGTGTATGCCCCCGATCTAAACCATTAGAGTCTACACTTTTTGATTCAAAGTTTGAGAGAACTTTGCATCAAATCAAGAAAAAGAATAAGCAAGAAGTGACCACACTTGCCATCACTATGGTGGATCAGCGGAATGGAGAGGCAAATAGGGCTTTAAGGGACTATACTATGCCCTCAGTTAATGGGGCTACATTTAGCATAAGAAGGCCGGCTATACAGGCTAATAATTTTGAGATTAAGTCGGCAATAATTCAAATGATACAGCAAACTGTTCAGTTTAGGGGGCTGTTGTAGGAGGATCCTAATGTTCATATCGCAAATTTTCTAGAGATTTGCGACACCTTCAAGCACAATGGAGTGACGGATGATGCTATTGGTTTGAGACTTTTCCCTTTATCACTCAAAGAAAAAACGAAAGCCTGGCTTAATTCTCTACCACCTGGTGTCATTACTACCTGGGAGGAGTTAGTACAAAAAATTTTGGCAAAGTATTTCCCTCCGGCCAAGACAGCAAAGCTAAAGAATGATATTACCACATTCACTCAATTTGAAAATGAATCTTTGTATGAAGTATGGGAGAGGTATAAAGATTTATCGCGAAAGTATCCTCATCATGACCTTCTGGCATGGCTTCAAGTCCAAACATTCTACAATGGTTTGGAAGCTACAAACAAATCCATGATTGATGCAGCAACTAGAGGGGCTTTAATGAGTAAAAGTTATGAAGCAGCTTATGAACTTTTGGAGGAATTAGCATCCAACAACTATCAGTGGCCTTCGGAGAGAGCAATGCCAAGAAAGGCGGTTGGAGTTTTTGCACTTGATTCTATTACCACATTAGTAGCACAAATGGAAACTTTATCTAAACAACTAGGTAAGATGAATGTTAATGCTATTCAAACTAACGTTGTGTATGATTATTGTGCAGGAAATCACTTAAGTATCTATTTCCAAGTGGGGAATCCATTTGCTCAACCAAATTCTAAACAAGCTAATTACACGTCCAATTTTCAATGTCAAAACAATCCTTATTCAAACACGTTCAATCCTGGATAGAGAAATCACCCCAATTTTTCGTGGAGCAACAATCAAAGGGCAGCTAGACCACCTCAAAATTTTCCACAGCAAGAAAGAAGCCGACACTCGAGGAAATGTTCATGCAATACATGTAAAAGAAAGATTTGGCAATCCAAAACAATTCAGCTTCGATTCATAACCTTGAGGCTCAAATTGGTCAGCTTTCAAACATTCTTACAGAGAGGATAGCAGGAACTTTTCCGAGCAATACCATTACCAATCTAAGGAACATGTCAAAGCAATAGCATTGAAAAGTGAGAGGACAATTAAGCAGCCATAAGGAGCAAGTACCGAGCAAGATAAAGCTGGAAATCATGTAGAGTCTGAGCCAAAGCTGGAGGAATTGGAGCAGCAAGTGGCCAACCAGCAAGCTAGAAATTCTAAAGCGAATAAAGAAGCTTCAAAACCTACGAATTTCAAAGAGTTTATATCTGAAACTAATTCTCCTTCAATTTATGATCCACAGATTCTTTTTCCTCAAAGACTTAAAAATAATAATAATAATAAGTTAGATAATCAATTCTCTAAATTTCTTAGTATTTTTAAGCAATTGCATATTAATATTCCTCTTATTGAAGTATAAGAGCAAATGCCTAAATATACTAAGTTTTTTAAGGATATTTATCAAACAAATGGAAGTTGGAAGAGCATCAGACGATGATGTTAACCGAAGATAGTAGCACAATTTTAAAAAATAAGTTGCCTTCTAAACTGAAAGATCCAAGGAGTTTTACGATTCCTTGCACTATAGTAAATTCTTATTTTGATAAAGCTTTGTGTGATTTAGGAGGATGCATTTTGGTCTTTGCAATGCTCCAGCTACGTTCAAAAGATGCATGATGTCCATTTTCTCCGACATTGTGAAAAAATTTATAGAAGTATTCATGGATGACTTCTCGGTTTTTGGTTATTCTTTTGATAATTGTTTATCTAACTTGTCTTTGGTTTTGCAATGATTTGAGGAAACTAATTTAGTTTTAAACTGGGAAAAATACCACTTTATGGTCGAGGAAGGGATAGTGCTAGGCCATCAAATTTTTTTCAAGGGAATTGAAGTCGATAGAGCCAAAATAGATGTTATTAACAAACTCCCACCACCGGCCAATGTTAAGGGTGTGAGAAGTTTCTTGGGTCACGCTGGGTTTTATAGATTGTTCATTAAGGATTTTTTTTCTCAAATTACTAAACCTCCTTGCAATCTTTTGATTAAAGATACACTGTTTGATTTTTCTCATAAATGCTTGCATGCTTATGAAACATTGAAAAAAATATATATTTTCAGCACCTATGATTGTTTCACTGGATTGGAGTTTACCTTTTGAATTGATGTGTGATGCTAGTGATTTTTCTATAGGGGTTGTTTTAGGGTAGAGAAAATATAAAAAATTTAGTGTTATTTATTATGCAAGTAGGACTTTAACGGAAGCTTAACTTAATTATTCTACTACTAAAAAAGAATTGCTAGCGGTTATTTTTGCTTTTTACAAATTTCGTTCTTACTTGATAGGTTTGAAGGTGGTTGTCTATACCAATCACTGCGCTCTTAAGTACTTGCTTATGAGAAGGATGCTAAACCAAGATTACTTCGATGGATTTTGCTTCTACAAGAATTTGATTTGGAGATCAAGGATAAGAAAGGTACCAAAAATTGGTGGCAGATCACTTGTCTCAGATTGAGCCTAAGGGTACGGATCATGAGCAGCAATTGCCAATTAATGAAACATTTTCAGGTGATCATTTTATGGCTGTACGGGTTGTTCTATGGTATGCCGACATAGTTAACTACTTGGTGTCGCGAATTCTAGCTCCCAGGATGATATATCAACAAAAGAAAAGGTTCTTCTCCGACTTGAAGTATTATCTTTTGGAGGAACCTTTTCTATTACAGCATTGTGCATATCAGATAATTAGGAGATGTGTATTCGAAGAAGAGATGAAGAGCATACTCCGACATTGCTACTCATTGGAAGTGGGTGGCCACTTTGGTGGAGCAAAAACAGCGGCAAAAATTTTGCAATATAGGTTATATTGGCCTTCTATTTTTAAAGATTCTTTTAAATTTTTTAATTTTTGTGATCAATGTCAACGGGTTGGGAATATTTCTAGGAAACAGAAGATGCCTTTGAATAATATTTTAGTGATTGAATTGTTTGATGTTTGGGGGATAGATTTCAAGGGTCCTTTCCATCTTCATATTCTAACAATTTTATTTTGGTGGCTGTAGATTATGTCTCTAAGTGGGTGAAAGTTGTTGCTTTGCCGACCAATGATGCTAGGGTTGTGGTGAATTTTCTTCAAAAAAATATCTTTTCCCGATTTGGCACTCCAAAGGAAATAATTAGTGATGGTGTGAAGCATTTTTGCAACCGTCCAATTGAAGCTTTACTTACTAAGTATGGGTTACTCATCATATGGAAACACCATATCATCCTCAAACAAGTGGCCAAGTTTAGGTGTCCAATAGAGAGTTGAAGCACATCCTTGAGAAGACCGTTAGTATCTCACGAAAGGATTGGGCATGAAGGTTAGATGATGCATTATGGGCTTATAGGATAGCATTTAAAACACCAATTGAAATGTCACCTTATTGGTTAGTTTATGGAAAAGCATGCCATTTACCCGTGGAGCTAGACATAGAGCTTATCGGGCAATAAAGACACTTAATTTTGATTTAATGGTTGCGGGTGAGAAGACGGTGTTGCAAATTAAATGAGATGGACGAGTTACACAATAATGCTTATCAGAATGCTCAGATTTACTAGGATAAAACAAAAAGATGGAATGATAAGCATATTTTGAGAAGGGAGATCGAAGTGCAGCAGAAAGTTTTACTATTCAATTCAAGACTTCGACATTTTTGGGAAAGTTGCGATCTAGGTAGTCACGAGCATTTGTTGTGACTCGTGTTTTTCCATATGGAGCAGTTGAAGTTCATCATGAGAAAAATTGCACATTCAAGTTTAATAAATACAGGTTAAAGCCTTATGTGGATGAAGAATTTAGTACACAAGTTTTCAACCAGTCTCGCCAATCCTAAATACTAATTTGGAGAATGTCTATCTATAGACTTTAAACAGAGTGCTTTTTGCGAGGCAACCCTATTTTTTTTCCCTTTAATTTTTATTTAATCTTTTTATTTTTGTTTTCTTCTTATAGGTTTGTATAAGTTTGGGGGCTTTCCAATGTGTTACGCCATTTCACTTTCAAGGACAACATTCAATTGGAAATCAGGGGAGCACTTCTTACCTTTTCTCATTCTTTTTCTCTTTTGTTTTCTTCTTCTTTCTCATTGAGGACAATTTATTATTTAAGTTTGGGGGAAGATACTTTATGTTTATTTATAAAAAAAATTCTTTGTTTTTGGTTTGATGAATTAAAAGGCCTATGATAAGAATATGGTTGAAATTGATTATAATTTTTAGGGAAAATTCTTATTTCTTGAGTCTATTTGTTAATCCTTGACTTGATTTTGCTTAATTTAACATTTTCTATATTCAACCCATGTTATCATGATCATTAATTGTTTTGCATACCTAGAGAAACTTTATGTGAATATTGTGAATTTGTATGGTCTCAACAAACTCTAAAACTTGTTTGATGAGACTCAAAGCGAAATCTTAGACAAAATATTACTGGGGAAATGATTTAGGCATTTTTTGAATCGATTGAGCCTTTCAAGCTTAACTATTTATTATCTTTATCCCTAGTCACCCCTTTGAGATTTGTTGAATTATACTTTGGCCTTATATTTTTTTTTCTTTTTATAAAACATCATATTACCTAGCCTATTTCAGCTTAAACACTGATTTCCTTACCTTTCAAGAGAACTAAGTTTACATAAAGTCAGAATGGCATGGAAAGTGTGAGAGGTAGAAATTTTACAAGTAAATTTTATAACAGGCCATGTTATCAAAGTTATACGATTAGGGGTGTGAAAAGTCAACAAGTTGTTAGGAAGTGTTAAAAAATCAATCAAAAAATATAAGGGGAATCTTTGAAATAATGATAAAGAGCGATGTTTTGCGAGATTCAAAGGATTGAGAAGAAGTGTATGTGTTAGAAGTGAGTATGCTTTATTTGTTTTGTTTGTGTTTAAAATTAAGTTCTCTTTCTTTGTTTGAATCATATCTTTTCTTTATTGCCCTCACCTTAGCCTCACATTACAAGTCTAATAAATACCTATTGATTCTTGGTAATATTTTTGTTCTACATTAGTGGAGAGTGATTTGAAAAGTAAGCCTATGGAGTTTGAATTATCAATTTCATAACTAGAGATCCATTATATATTTTCTTTTTTGCATAAAATCATCCGGGAAGCTAATAATGAAGTGAGGATGATAAGTATGCATAAATAAGAGGATTGATAATGAGGTAGAATTGAGTTTTGGACTTGTGTGATATTGAATGATTCCTTTGGATTATAAACTTTAGGCAATCTTTGAGGCAACAAATTTTATGAATTAAACAAATTCTTGTTTTTAGTTGTTTTTCTCTTTTTCTTTGCTTAGAGCTAGCAAATTTTAAGTTTTGGGGAATTTGATAAGTGTAATTTTTACATGATTCTTATTACTCATTTACTTATTAAAATTATTAGTTGTCCTTTATTTCTTTAGATTTTATTTTATTTGCTTGTGTTTAAAGGAATGAGAAGGTTTATTGAAAAAGAAGACTGATATGCCTAGAAGATTAAAAACACCTAACGGCTGTACGAATCAGGATGTGAGCCTATTGTGTGCAGGACCAAAACTGAATTGAAAATCCAATTCAAGAAGGCGCCCAAGACGTTGAGCATAGGACCCACGCGTGATCCAATATCTGGTCCAGGCTCACGCCATTCCAATTCTTCTCAATCACACCAGATTGTGTGCACGCACAGTATTAATTGCTTGTGTCGTACTTTTTCCTATTTTGTGTTATATTTAATTTTAGTTACTTTCATATTTCATGTTTTCCTAGTAGTAGAAGTATTTCCCATTTCAGTGTCTTTCCTTTTCCTAGGAGTAGTATTTTTGTACTTTCCTTTTCTTTTCTAGGAGTTTGCCTATATAAGGCCAGCTACCCTTGCCTTGTGAGACTTGAGATTTTCCTAGATATTAATAATAAAAAGAGAAGAGAAAGAGGGCAGCTACCAAGTCTCATTGAAGAGAGATCTTCAACAATCTTGAATGCTTCATCAACTTATTTCAAGCAAAAGAGTTTTATTCACTTCTCTTTAGTTTTCTTTTGATGCATTCCAATAAGAACATGGTTGATTTCGGATTTGTTATGAACTAATTTTATTTTTCTAGGACTTTGATGTAGTCTAGCTTTGAATACACAATTTAAATTTAAATTTATTTTATTTCAAAGTTTTTTTATGTTGAGTGTTTATCCTTGATCTTATTGCTTACAATTTTCTGACCAATTATTGTTTGATTTATTGAATCATAATGAAACCGAGAGGTAATTTGTGATTAGAAGCTTTTAGGATTAAACACCATTAATTGAGCGAAAGATAGAGATACCTTACCCCAATTAGTTTAATTTTAGATTAAGAAAAATCCAAAGAACTTAATGAATCTTCAAATAATTTGATTTACATAGAGATATGATGAATTATTAGGTGGAGAACAGTCACCGTTGAATCATTTTAGTGGTAAATATTTTCCTCTCAATGCCCCCATCTTTCTATATATTAAACTTTTTTTCAGCTAATATAGGATCACCATAAGAGGGTGGGACATAGGAAAAGCATAAAATCTTCTTGTCTTCATCCACATAATGGGCAGTGACAGTCATATACTGGTCAGTAGTGAGAGATGACCATAGATATGTTGTCAAGCAAACTACACTAATAGAAATGGCCTCTAAAGAATGACAAATTTTCTCTCTCTTGTATATATAGTTTAAGCATATCAGACTTGGTAGTGTTTCTTGAAATATATTTCACATTTAGGTTCAAAATTTGAACCTGTAACCCAATCCAAACCGTCATGTGTAGTTTTCCTTAAACTTGTAGTTAGTGTAATTTTCTCAATATTTACAATATTATATACATAATTGCACATTATTTGTGGTAGGGTTTTTTGTTCTAAAGAGAACGAAACCAATGTTTGGTTTTGTGGAAAAAAAATAACTACTCTTTTAGTGTAAATTTTAATTTCAACTTTTGAGATAATTGAGTTTGCCATAAAATCATATTCCATATTTATTTTGCAACCAAACAAAAGAATTAGTGTGGGGTACATGAAAGTACAACTCTATTCCCTTTCATAGCATCTGCGCTCTTATGTTCACGGACACTTCCAAACTAACTCTTGTTTCCAGGGTTTCCTCATGGGAGTCAATGTTGTCATGGTACAACCGATGCCAACAAGGTGTGGAACTTGGATTTCCCAACCCCTACAAGAGAATTATCTCACTTATTAATGGATAACATCAAGATGGTCACGAGCTCCTCAATACTATTGAATTTCTAGTTTTACAAGACAGATTTCTTACAGGATATGATGGGCTCTCTACTCTCCACTGCCTAGTTCATCTTGACTCATTCCTTCAATAATAAACTAAAAAAAAAATCTCTAACCATGGAAGAATTTGAAAGTTGAAACACCCTGACCACCCAAATATAATCAACAACATCAGGCATACTAATAGAAATTGAATATATACAGTCATAATGATGGAAACGGGGAGAACAAAGGAACCGGAGACGGACAAATCCTATAGTGATGAGAGAAAATACATTACACCATTTGCTATTTATATAGAGATACAAACCAGTTGTGGAAAACCATTTACTACCCTCAGGCTATTACTTCCAAACCATCTCTAGCTAAAACATCCTAGCGCAAACTGAAACCTCTTAAAGAGACCTAACACAAAAAATGGTTTTATTTCATTAATTTTCCTTTTTCCTATCATGAAAAGAGAATCAGAATAAGCTTCCACAATAGCTAATAAGAACCTTACTTTAGTTTGTCCGACATAGTAAGAAGCTCTATTAAAAAAACTTAGAAGTGACATTAATAAGAAAGAGGAAATCAACGGAGGTAAGTTGAATCCACACCCGACTCTTGCACCAATGCCACCCTTCCAGTCTATGCCACCTTCAAGAAAGAAAATATACCCCAAAATAATTTGAAAAAAATATGTTGCAATTCCAATATAATGCTTATAACAGCAATTTTTTATATAGACTGGCATCTGAAACACAAACCAAGCACGGGTTTTCAAGTGCTAGGTGGTGATGCTGGTCCCAATAAAAATGGACTGCTAGTAGTTGACGGCTTAAAATGCATTCAAATTTTCCACCCTTTAGAATGGTTTTACATCACATATATTTAGCATAAGCTGTATCTGACTCAATGCCAAATTCCTGAAACTGATATACTTTGTTTTTGGTCCAATGACTTGGCAACACAATGGGGATAACCGTCCCCATCCCATAACCACCCAATCCTGGTGAAGGCAGGATTTAATCTTAGGTCCTTCTTACAACTACCAAAGGACTATACCAACTAAAATAGTTGGCACCTTCGAGACAATTGTATTCTTAGCAATTTAAAGTCAACTAATAAACATGTTATTGAGGTAAATCAAGTAACCTAACTATGGGTTGGGTTTAGTACATAGAAACAGCAGATTGTTGATTATTAATGATTATAATTTTTATTATGGTCGAACCTTTTCCCCTTCTTTTGACAAATTGAAGTTGGGTTGAGAGATACATTCAATCCCCAAAGTAAATTGAATAATTCTCACGTTTCATACAACAAGCATTCTTCTTTCACATCACATACCTCACAAATTCCATAGGGCTCCAACAACTTCTGTAGTGCAACTATTTTGTTCAAATCACCTGTAAGCTGGATGAAATATGAAAAACTAAGCGTTAGTAATACTGGAAGAACTGGAAACCCCAATAAGAGTGGTAAGCCAGTTGATAGTTCAGACAAACAACCACTAACATAGCAACAAATGTTGGATAGAACAAAAAAAAAACGTAATAAAAACCACAGAGCCCTTGAATATTAGGTGACGTAAGGCACCCAAAGGGTCCTAAAACCTAATAATTTTCTTTGTTCATCATTAATTTCGGATCATAATCCATTCATGAATGGTCAAATTTTATCACCGAACATAGTCTGTCATGCTGATATTGATCTTGACATACTGATGCAGGAGGATCCGAGTCAGACAATGCTGAGTTGTCAGATGGCAAGTGGGCTACCTAAACCGGTTTACATCGTTTAGCGGGCCATAGGCTCGGATTGGGCCCCGAAGACCTCAGTCTGATTGGAAACGAGCTTTCGGGAAAAACTTAGTATCATATACTAAGCCTTATCGTTTTTAAGCCAAAAACCGAAGTTTAGAACTTTAAATTGGCAGTTTTTAGTTTTTAGGAAACTTTTTATTTTATTTAATTTAAATTCAGTCTTAATTTTATTTTTCCTATTTTGCTTCGACCTTATAAATAAGGTCTTAGGGTTTCGTAATGTTATTATTGTATTTTTGGAATAAATTAAAATAAAGCATCAGAGTAGTTTCTCTGTATTGTTTTAGGGTTTTTCTTGTGTTACTCCCTGTGAACTATCTATTTGACTAGCCTGCAGAATAATCGCTATTCTGCCCGGCGTCAGTTGGTATCAGAGCTTCAGCATCTTCCTGGGGTGAGATTTCATCAGTTTCCATGGCTGGTGATCATGGTCATGGTCGTCGGGGGAAGGTTCAGAACGAGTAAGCCCCACGCCGTGATCGAAACGTTCAGGATGCAATGATTGAGGATTTACAGCGGCAGGTTGTAAAGTTAACCCAGCATCTAACGATGCAGAATTTTGGTGATCATGAGATGAAAGATCACGATTCCGATTCTAGTTTCGAAAACCCGTATTACAATCCTGCTCTATTCGAGGAACACCTTGGTCGTGAGGATCGTTATGGAGATCTCGGTTTCAGAATGGATTTGTCGCTGTTAGCAGAGTTTTCTGACCTGATACCAGAGGATCTTCCTCCTCGGTTGCCGCTTGAGGTCTTTAATGTGAAACACTTGAGTCCTTGTTTTAGGGATTTCGATGTGGCTATTGTGAACTCGAGGACGAGTTCTTTCCAACCTGGGGCGACTGATGCAGGAGGATCCGAGTCAGATGATGCTGAGTTGTCAGATGGCAAGTAGGCTACCTAAACCGGTTTACATCATTTAGCGGGCCACAGGATCGGATTGGGCCCGGAAGACCCTAATCTGATTGGAAACGAGCTTCCGGGAAAAACTTGATATAATTTACTAAGCCTTATCGTTTTTAAGCCAAAAAACGAAGTTTAGACCCTTAAATTGGTAGTTTTTAGTTTTTAGGAAACTTTTTATTTTAGTTATTTTAATTTCAGCCTTAATTTTATTTTCCTATTTTGTTTCGAACTTATAAATAAGGTCTTAGGGTTTCGTGATATTATAATTATATTTTTGGAATAAATTAAAATAAAGCATCAGAGTAGTTTCTCTGTATTGTTTTAGGGTTTTTCTTGTGTTACTCCCTGTGAACTATTTGTTCGACTAGCCTACAGAATAATCGTTATTCTGCCCGGCGTTAGTACTGATGCAGGAGGATCCGAGTCAGATGATGCTGAGTTGTCAGATGGCAAGTAGGCTACCTAAATCGGTTTACATCGTTTAGCGGGCCACGGGTTTGGATTGGGCCCCGAAGACCATAGTTTGATTGAAACATGCTTTCGGGAAAAATTTAGTATTATATACTAAGCCTTATCGTTTTTAAGCCAAAAAATGAAGTTTAGACCTTCAAATTGACAGTTTTTAGTTTTTAGGAAACTTTTTATTTTAGTTATTTTAATTTTAGCCTTAATTTTATTTTCCTATTTTGTTTCGACCTTATAAATAAGGTCTTAGGGTTTCGGAATATTATAATTATATTTTTGAAATAAATTAAAATAAAGCATCAGAGTAGTTTCTCTGTATTGTTTTAAGGTTTTTCTTGTGTTACTCCTTGTGAACTATCTATTCAACTAGCCTACAGAATAATCGCTATTCTGCCCGGCATCAGTTGGTATCAGAGCTTCATCATCTTCCTGGGGTGAGATTTCATCAGTTTCCATGGCTGGTGATCGTGGTCGTCGCAGGCAGGTTCCGAACGAGGAAGCCCCACGCCATGATCGTAACGTTCAGGATGTGATGATTAAGGATTTACAGAGGCAGGTTGCAAAGTTAACCCAGCGTCTAACGGTGCAGAATTTCAGTGATCGTGAGATGAAAGATCATGATTCCGATTCCAGTTTCGAAAACCTGTATTACAATCCTGATCGATTCGGGGAACATCATGGTCGGGAGGATCGTTATGGAGATCTCGGTTTCAAAGTGGATTTGCCGCTGTTAGCAGAGTTTTCTGACCTGATACCAAAGGATCTTCCTGCTGGGTTGCCGCCTGAGGTCTTTAATGTAAAACACTTGAGTCCTTGTTTTGGGGATTCCGATGTGGCTATTGTGAACTCGAGGACGAGTTCTTTCCAACCTGAGGCGACTGATGCAAGAGGATCCGAGTCAGATGATGTTGAGTTGTCAGATGGCAAGTGGGCTACCTAAATCAGTTTACATCGTTTAGTGGGCCATGGGCTCGGATTGGGCCCCGAAGACCTTAGTTTGATTGGAAACGAGCTTTCGGGAAAAACTGAATATTATATATTAAGCCTTATCATTTTTAAGCCAAAAACCGAAGTTTAGACCTTCAAATTGGCAGTTTTTAGTTTTTAGGAAACTTTTTATTTTAATTATTTTAATTTCAGCCTTAATTTTATTTTTCCTATTTTGCTTCGACCTTATAAATAAGGTCTTAGGGTTTCGTAATATTATTATTGTATTTTTGGAATAAATTAAAATAAAGCATCAAAGTAGTTTCTCTGTATTGTTTTAGGGTTTTTCTTGTGTTACTCCCTGTGAACTATCTGTTCGACTAGCCTGCAGAATAATCGTTATTCTGCCCGGCGTCACATACTCAGATATTTCCAGGTCCACATTCCTTCCTTCTATTGAAGAGGATTTACTGAAACAGAAGGTCCATTCATGGATGGTCTAATTTTATCAACAGACATAGTCAGTCATGCTGATATTGATCTTGACATACCCCACCCCCCAACCCTTTGAGTCTGTTCCTGCTGGTGGCCTTAGGGTTTTTAACTTGAAAGATACTGTAATTTTTGTAATTTCTGGCAATTTAATGATTTTTAGCCAATACAATCTAGTATAATATGTACTAGGAGTCCATGAGAATATAAAGGTTTATTTACTCGAACTCCAAGTTGATTTCAGTCTCGTTAGTTAGTTGTTTCCTATTTGAGAGTCAAAATTCGTTTTTCTAGTCATATAATCATTCAATAACCACCATCTAGTGACCTTATCTCAACCTTAATCTTCACATAACTGTGAGCCTTTTCCTTCACACATTCAAAGTGTAGATTTCCTAGTTCTTTGTCTTAAACCGATCACAACATGTTATTTGGTCGATTAGTAAGGATTTCACCTCAAGGGTAATTGTATGATCAAACACATCAACAGGTTTGGCCCGGAATATGCTGGCAATATTAAGAACATCCCTCCTTGCAGTAGTGTTGACAGCAATTTTGATCAACATCAGTTCGCGTTCTGCGAATGCGAAGTAGGTGATATCTTGAACCTGAGAAGAACAAGCACGTTTTCATTGCCAGTCATTTGGTCATTCAGATTACGAATTTGAACTAGGGAAGACCAGTTATGAAACTAAGTACAGTTTCTTAGAAAATATACCCATTAAGCATCTGATCAACTGCATATTAGGAATAAAGAAATAAGGATAATAGTCCAAGATTAAGAAGGGAACTTCAAATTATCATCATATACCATAACTTTTATACAATCTTTTTTTTTTTAATGGTTATGAGTGTATCAGTGAGTGGGAGAAGAGAGTTCAAATATACTACTCAGATCAGATAGCTCCACTTGTCATTACTCAGTTATGGTCCCACCAAAGTAATTCGTGAAAGGGGTGACTTCAACCTGCCCACTCGACCAGTAAATAGTTAGCAAATTTATTTTTCTTTCCCCACTCCTTTACCTTTTAATCTGAAGCACAAAGGAAGTTTAGTAAATCTGTTTACCAAAGAATTAATTAGTGTCATAGAGAGACAAATATGATGAGAAAGAAATATAAAATTATGATATGATAAAATTTATTTGGTTGATTGATTATATGTTGTGAACCTCATAACGAGGTAAATAATGATGTTAAATTGATAATCTCAAGATGATTAAATATATGAGAAGAAAAATTGATATATTTGATGATTAATTTGATAAGAGATTCATAAATGGTTGGAATTATGATATGAGTAGTAATAATAGAATGTTATTATTGAATTATATGAGATAATAAATAAATGAATATTGGAAGATTATTTGAAAGATTGAATTATTATATGTGAAGAAATAGATGATTAATATTGATAAATTAGAAACGATTAAATTATAAGATGTGACTGGAAGTATATAATCAAGTACTTTTAGTAAATTTAATTCACTGAGTTTGTGAAGCTCACTCATTGTTGAAAATTTTCAGGCAGCAAGCAGGGAAAATAGAGTTTAGAGATGATATCAAAGTAATTACCTTAAGTAAGTCCCATGGTCAAGTCCTCAGACACTGTAAGGAAAAATAAAGAAAATTTGTACTAAAATCTTTTCATGCATTTTGTTGTATACATAAATTATCTCTGGTAGGAGAATGATGATGTATTTCCTCTTAAAAGAGTTGAGAATTGGATGTAAATTTTTAATTTCAATTGATATTTTTTTTATATTGTTGCATATATGTGTCGTGGTGGGATTTCAAAACGTTACGACACCATCTTGGGACTGGCCAACCCGGGATTGGTTGTTACATGAAGCTTTCAAAATTGGAGGGTGGTCCGGGCGAGATCTCTTAGCTAAGCCGTCCTTTGATTCATTGATGTCCCTTTTTTTCTCTTTTCCATTCCTTCTTCTCTCTCCCTTCAAAATACCTGATCATCTTCAACAATCATGTACTCCTCGCCCTGAGCGAGGATGTCGTTCATATCTTTGGGAGGGTGCTTGGTCAGTTTGAAGCTGAAAGATCATGACTTAAGCCCATTCTGGAAGGCTAAGGTCTAGACCGTCAAATCAAGATCTGAAATTTCCTAGGCAGCAGTGTTGAACCATGAGATTTGCTCTCGGAGCCTTTCCTCTTTGTACTAAATAATACTAAAGAGACTCTGAGAGCTTTTTCGAGGCCCCTTATTGCTCAGGAAATGTACCCCAAAGGCATGGCTTAACTCTTTAAAGAATTTGATATTGTTAGGCTTAAGGTGATAGTACCACATGCTGGCAACCTTCTCAAAAGTTAAAGGAAGGGCTCTGCACATAACAACATCAGGATGGCGATGCAACATCATGAGGTTCTTGTAGAGTTTAAGGTGATCCATTAGATCCATTCGGAAATGCTGAGGGAGGGGAGTTTCAAGAATCTCTTGAGTAAAAGGTGAATTTTTGGAGTTGAGTTCATCCAGAACATTAGTGTTTCTTCCTTTGAAGGTTTCGTTTATCTTTGGGTCCATATCCTCCAAACTTCTGTCCAGGTCGGTATGGTTTTTAGAAGTGAAGAAGCATTAGGATGTAGTCTTGGGGGAAGGCCTAGAGGTGAAATTATTTCGGGACTTGGTCTTGGAATGCGAGGAAGATCTGGTAATAGAGTGGCCACCAATGGACTTGTTATGACTAGGCTGTTTCCTCTACCAGGAGCTTTGTTGTGAGAAGGGTGGAGATGTGGAATGACGGACTTTCTCATTTACCTTGACAGCCAGATTAGTGACAAGATGAGTGAGCTCCTCGAATTGTTCTTGAATTCTCAAGATAATGGGGTGCAAAGTGAGCGAAGCTTCTTAATTTTCCTAGAGCTTGGGTTCCATCGGATCGTGCTGAGGATCACGCTCAGTTCGCCCATCAGATGGTACACTATCACCATTACGCTCAATGGCATGTTCAGAGACAGTAGGGGTGTGTGGGTTAGCCAGTTAGTTGCGAGTGGAAGGTAACCAAACTAGTTCCAGTGGTGTTCTTGGTAGGGTTTTTGGGTGGCATCGTAATAGGTGAGTTCTTAGTCCTTAAAAAATAAGAGGTCTTCCTTCTAGCACCAATCTATTCGAAAATCTGCTTAGAATTTGAACAGTCGGGGAGGGAAACCTGCACACACTAGACAAGGAAAACCTAAGAGTCATAGGAGGACCGGAGGGGATGTGCCTTGGGGGGGACTCTCTGATGCCTAAATTAGAATAAGCCTTTTGAAAATATGGAGAACCAAATTAAATGGAGAGCTGTGTATGAGAGAGTTGAGGTACCTTTTGACTTGTGAGAGCGCCCTTAAATATATACATTTACACACCCCCTCAATCCGAATGGGGTGGAGCCATAGAGAGATTGTTTTTACGTTGAAGAAACCGAGGTGAAAATAACCTTTTTTGTGAATATATCTACAAACTGAATATCAGTAGGAATATAGTGAATCTAAACATCTCCTTGGACTACATTTTCATGAATAAAATGAAAATCTATCTCAATGAACTTGGTGCGAGCATGAAAAACTAGATTAGTGGCATGATAAGTGGCATCAATGTTATCACAGTACACTCGAACTAGACGAGCCAAGAGAACATGTAAGTCATAGAGAAGTTGACGAATCCAGTAGGTCTTAGCTACAACATAAGCAAGGGATCGATCAGATTCAAAGCTGGAACGAGACACAATAGGTTGTTTCTTTGCTTTTTAAGAAATAGATTCAGTCCAAGAAAGATTGCATAAACTGTGGTGGACCGACGACTGTCAAGGCAGCTTGCCTAGTCTATATCTGCATAGCAAGAAAGAGAGGAATCCTTTGTAGAAGCAAGACGTAAACCATGATTAGTAGTACCACATAAATATCGAAATATGCATTTGAAAAGCTGAAAATGAGTCATGCGAGGAGTATGCAAAAACTAACTAGCCAGATTAACAACATATGCAATATCAGCTCGAGTCATAGTTAAATATTGAAAATCTCCAACCATACTTCTAAATTTAGAGAGATCTACTAGCAGTTCACCCTCGTGTTGTGAAAGTGTGGACTGGGAAGGTATAGATGTTTTAATGGGTTTTGCAAAAGACATAGAAAATTTAAGTAAAAGTTCTTTGGTATGTTTAGTTTGAGAGATAAACAAACCGGTGGGATGACGAACCATTTCAATTCCAAAAAAATAATAGAGATCACTAAGATCCTTCATAGCAAAGTAGTTAGATAAAATATGAATAAAATGAAAAAGTAAGGTGATATTATTACCTGTGAGGATAATGTCATCAATATATAGGAGTAAGATAAGAAGACCATAAGAGGACTGGAGAACAAACATAGAAGTGTCTACCTGGCTGCAAGAAAAACCAAAAGAGAGAAGGAAAGAACTGAACTGGTGAAACCAAGCCCTAGCAGCCTTTTTCAGACCATAGATAGCCTTCTATAATTTACAGACAGAAGAGGGACGAAGTTTATCAACAAAACCAATAGGTTGTTTCATGTACACAACTTCATCAAGATATCCATGAAGAAAAGCATTCTTAACATCCAATTGTCTAATCACTCAATGATGAGAAATACCAAGGATAAGACAGTACATATAGTAGTAGGTTTAACAACTAGACTAAAAGTCTCATGATAGTCAATACATGGTTGTTGGTGGAATACCGAAGCGACCAATCTCGTTTTATAATGCTCCACAAACCCATTAACCCGATATTTAATCATGTAAATCAACTTACATCTAACTAAATTTTTCTTTGGATCATATAGAATCAGATCCCAAGTGTGGCTAGTTAAAAGAGCATTAAATTCATCAGTTATAGCTGACCGCCACTCAAGATCTTTATTTGCATGAGAAAAATAATTTGGTTTAGATGGAAGGGTAGTAGTGGAAAGAGAGAGTAAGGGTTTCAGTTTGTGAATGCCAGCCTTATATCGAGTGATCGTGGGATGACATGAGACGGTGGTAGACGAGGGAGAAGTAGTAGAGGTAGAGGGAGCAACAAGTGTAGGAGAGGGAATGTCAATGGAATTGGAAGAGGTTGAGGTTGGTTTTAAAGTATTAGTTAGGGGAGACTGTAAGGGAGGAGCCGTAGCTAGTGATGGAGAGGAGGTGGTGGATGCGAGTGGGGAAGAAGGATTCATTGGGAAATTTGTCAAAAATGGAGGCAGCATAGCTGTAAGGGTCAATAGTGGGGAATGGAGACTAGGAGCAGGGAGACTAGACATGGGGTTGTTGTGAGACACAAGGAACGAGGTAGAATAATGATCTAAGGGTTCAATAGTGGTAAGGACAAGTGGAAGAGTGCGAGGTTTGGTAACTATAGTGGAGATGACAGGCTTAGAGAGAATAGGATATGGAAAGGGAAGTTTACAGAAAATGACATAACGACTAGTATAGACACGGCTAGTGGTAGGATTAAGACACCAATATCTTTTATAATTTTGAGCATAATCTAGGAAGACACATTGTTTAGAGCGAGGTGCAAGTTTATGGGGAGAATTGATAGTGAGGTTAGGATAACAGACATACCTGAAAACGCGAAAGGTAGAGTAATCAGGAGGGATAGAAAACAATTTTGTATAGGGAGCTTGTTGGTGTTTGTCTAAGGTTTAAACATGGTTTGAAAAGGTTCTTCATAAGACCTTGGTGCCTCAGCACACAAAGTGAGCACCTCAGCGCACAACAAGTCAAAAAGAGTGCAGTATCAGGTCAAGCCACGGCCCAACCTTCCCAGGCCGCAGCACCCAGCATGGAGGAAGCCTGGAGGAGGTATACGCCATGGCTCAGCCTCTCCTAGGCTGCAGCGCCCAGAAGATGAAGGATGTGTACCCTGCCCTGGGCCGCGGCCTGCCCTGTTCTGGGCCGCAGCGCCAGGCTCACTGGTACATGGTTTTTAAGCCTTCTTGAATGGTGTGTGAGGCATGTTCAAAACACACAGGATCACTAAGGATTGATGAAGGGCTATGGTTGATTGGTCCTCAAGATCTAAGGGTGGATATTGACCTTCAAGATTGATCAAAAAGTTGGTGCACTATATAATGGGTCACCTACCTTCAAATCAAAACATATAAGTGTGTGACATATAAGTGATCATCATACAAGAGAATTCAAGTGCAAGTGTAAGAGTGCAAAGACACAAAACACAGGAGAGGCACTAAAATAGATCTCAAAAGAGAGGCTGGTTGTAAAGAGAGAGTAGCATAGATTAGGTAGAGGGCTTTGTAATAGTTCTTATCACTTTCTTTCTTCTCTTCTTTGGTTCTTTAAGAACTTGAGATTCTTGAAGGGGTGTTGCTGAAATCTGTAAGAACTCATTGATTTAGTGCAGAAATTTTAGAAGAACTCACGGGGACGTAGGCTATTACTGAACCTCGATAACAATTGTTGTGTTCTTTCTTTTCTTTGATTTTTGTTTCTGTTTCTGATCATTACAAGTCATTCTAGACTTGGGTGTTTGGAAGATCACCACATGGGCATATCCAAGGTGATTTCCCAACAGAGCTTGATTTTGCAAAACATGAGTAAGGAGACGATTGATAATGTAGAGTGCAGTGTATTAAGAGAGTGTGTGCCATTTTGCTAATATGTTGATGCTTACACTTAGTGACACCATTTTGTTGAGGGGTGTCTGGGCAAAGCATACGAACAACAATACCATGGTGTGCAAGAAATTGTTTGAAAGGCATTTGGTCAAATCTTTTACCTCCATCACTTTGAAAATTTTTTATTTTTGTGGAAAACTGATTTTTAACGAGAGCTTTAAATGTACAAAAATGTTGAAAATCTTCAGATTTCTTACACATAAGAAAAATCCAAGAATATCGAGAATAATCATCCTAAAAAATAACATAATAACGATAACCTAAATTTGATAAAATAAGAGATTGCTAAACATTATAATGTATTAAAGCTAATGGTTGTGCAGTACAATGCTCAATAGAATCAAATGGTAAATGTTTAGACTTGCCTAACTGACACTCAGAAAAAGAAAAAAAAAATGGATTATTTAGAAGACAGAAATATTTTTATGATTTTGTAAAAAAGATAGCACATAAGGACCTAAATGACCTAACCTGTGATTCCAAACATCACTAAAGACTTCATAAGAGACTAATGCTAGAAGAGAGGTAGTGACTGAATTTAGAGGAAGATGGTATAAATCACCATCATTGGAGGATTTGAGAAGAGATGTCCTTATACTCTTATCCTTAATAACAACATAAGAGGCATCAAATTTAGCATAACTGTTATTATCGGAACATAAACGTTTAATAGAAAGTACATTGTGAGATAATTATGGTACATGTAAGACATTGTTAAGGCGAAGAGGTTTAGTGGATGTGAATAAGAAAGTAGAACCAAAATTATTAATATCAAGTAATTTTCCATTACCAACCAAAATTTTAGTTTTGGCAACATAAGGTGTAAGGTTAATAAGTATACCTGACTGAGGAGTCATGTGAGCTGAAGCGGCCGTATTAGGGTACCACTAGGCAGCATTAGACTTGCCAAAAGACATAGTAGCAAATGATTTTGGAAAGTCATAAGAGATAGCAACATGATTGAACTGGTGTGGATAATTGAGGCTAAGGTGACTTGTGGTGTGAAAAATCTGATATGGCGTGGAGAGGGATTCAGGATGTGGTCCTAATAGACATTCACAACTGTAAGAGGATATACTAGCAGAGTAAGTAAATATAAGAGAATAATTAGAGGAGTAATTAGTACCTGAACCATGTTGAGTGGAGTCACCACAACCAGTATTATGTCCACGACCCTGATATCCTAAGCGACCCATTCCATGACCATAAGAAATGCTTGAGATGGTGGTTGTGGTAAGGGCCATAGAACTTTTAGAAGACTGAGAAATGACCCTAAGATGTTTCAGTCATTGTTCTTATAGAAGCAACTTGGTACGCAAACTATCAAAAGTGAGGTTGATATTGGTGTTGGTGACTATGTTGATAAAGCTTTCATATTCTATAAGCAGACCTGCTAATACATAGGAGATAAGATCTTTGGTGGAGAGTAGGGAGTTGATGACAGTAAGGGTATCAGCTTTGACTTTGAGATTTTAAAGATATTGTTCCATTGACTTGTTATCCTTTGTATGTTTGTGAAGCTTCAGGCGGAGGTCAAACTTATCGGCATTGGACTTATCAAGGTACAATTGTTCCAGGGTAATCCAAACATCCTAGGAAGTACATAGATCATGAACATCTTATAAGATGTCAGAGGTGAGAGTAGTATTGATCTAAGATTTGAGGCACTGGTCAGTTCTAACCTAGGTAGTTTAAGCAAGATTGAGAACAGTTTGATCTAGTTGAGAGGGATGGGGAGAAGAACCATTGACGTAGCCAAGAAAGTCATAACTGATGAAAACATGTAGAAATTAAGACTACCAAAGGATATAGTTGGTGTTGTCTAATTTTAGAGTCACTAGGTAGGTAGTATTGGGAGTGAAGAATAGGTGTAGATTTGTAAAAGCAGGTATTGGTGTGATAGGCATAGTTAGGGTTTGATTAGTGGTAGCAGATGGAGGCACGGTGGCAGCGCTGGCCGGGTTAAGTAGAGATAGGGTTAGGAGAATTTTTCATTATTTAGGGTTTGAGAGAAGAGATGGGTTTTGGTGATAAGAAGTGAACAATGTTTAGGGTTTAGGATCTTACTACTCTAATACCATGAAGAAACTAAAATAGAAATTAGGATTTGTGTTTACTGATTACTTAATGTTGCAGTAGTAGGAGCTCATATTTATAGTGTATGTACATCAGAGTTTCCTAATTACATTAGAACTAGGATTTTCTAATATTATTCAAATTAGGAAATATATACATTTATAGTATTCAATAAGTAACTTCGGAAGCTAGATCCAAATCGTTATAGATGATATTTGTGCAGTAGATGGCCTAGACTTTGGAAACCATCCCTGAACATGTAGATACTGGTCATGGAGGGATGATGGACCACCTGTAAGTGATAAAAATAGTCCTATTTTAATCGGAATCGTAACAAATAATAACCACTGTCAAGATCAGATATAGATATAGACGCTTGAGTTTTCTATAAGTACTAAAGTTTCTTTTCTAAATTATAGAGAGGCAAAGGATGTCCAACCAAATGGATAATTAATGAATTTATCCATTGTTTTTGCATACGCTTATGTTCCTCTTTAGTTAAAATAATTTTAGAATCCTTAAGGTCTCTCTGATAGGCCTCCTCCTGCAAAGATTCTTCAACGACAACTTGTTCCAACCATAATGGATAAAAACAATGGTTGGAGGATTAAAGAAGCTTTTGTTTATATGAGTCCATGTTAAGAAAACTCATTTTGGATGATGAATCTGAAAGATTAGGTGGAATCAGAGGTGAATAATCTGGGGGAAATAGTGGTGGTAAGAGTCAGTGTGGTGGACTTCTAATTGGTTCTTGAGAGGACTCCATTTTGATAATATCATAATTACATTATTAAAGATAGGTTTTTTTTTGTTCTCAATCTCTTTACCTATCCGTTAGTGTAAATGTGTGAGTACTACTACCAATGTAAAAAATGTCAAAAGAGAATTTAAGACTTACGAGGGAGTCCTTAAAAAGAATAAATCCAATGTTTAAATGGGAGATGGTCTAGGACATTGAGGGATACTATGAGTCAAAAAAGACTGAGAGTGTTCAGTTGAGTGGAATTGGATTCTCTTAATTTGGATTTTTACCATTTGATGATGTGACATTCAGTTTTACCATGAAAAAAAGAATGAATTTTTGGGTTTTTTTAGCAGTATAAGAGTGCTTGAGTAGTGTGCGTGGAGTTAATGGAGTATTAATGTTATAAGAGACTCTTTCACTTTAGTGGGGGACATAATCGAAAGGTAATATATGGCCTAAAAATTTAGATTTTTTTTTAAAAAAACAAAAAATTGGAGATAAGTGTCTCTCATATCCCCTCAAATCTGTCCCAAAGTAAGTGTAACTAGAGAGATTATTGTATATAATCGGTTTTATTAGACCATTCAAAACTCCTCCAATCACAACTTGTCATAGTATACTACTATCTTTTACTTGAATTCTTTTTAATGAGATGATATAATGTGATTGAAAGAGCTTTAAAAGGGTTCTAATAATACCAATCCTACATAAGAATTTTTCGTGTGGAATTGACCCCAAACTTTAGAATGCTTTTAGTAATTTTTTCAATGTTGTAACATAATATGGGAAGTCAAACTTAATCTAATAATGTAATTTTTAAAATCCTAAGATTCTATCAAAAAGGTTTCTATTTTTAACCTTTTTGATAGAAAATACCCATTTTGAATTTAGATGTGAGGGAATGTGAAATTTGTTGAATTCATTTGAGAATGAATTATTTCTGTCACGAAATGTATGTATATCGGAGCACAATTGTAAACGGTTGAAGTTTGGTCAGTGTTCTTCATTTACTCCCCAGCCAATAGATGTGAAATTTGGGATTGTGGTGGCAGAGTTGATGTTGTTGGGGTTTATATTGTTGTTGCTGACAGTATTTTAAGGTGAAATCTCTAAAATATGTGTACCAAAGGCGTTGGTTTCTGTTATGCTTCCTTATAAACCTAAAAATGAAGAAGATGAAAATACAACCTCGCATTTTCAAATGTTTTTTGCTTTCTCCATTCCTAGGTCTGCCAGGCGCTTCTGGCTAAGCATTCCTCTTCATAAATTGGTTACTATGCCAAGAAGGTAACGTGTTTATGCATAGCCACTATTACAAATTTTATCACCATTCTTACATTGTTATGATTTGTTGCTTTATGCATACATAGGATGAAAACAAAAAAGAGATAATGATAATACCTTTTGTGATAATTGAAAATGAAATTCCAAGTTTTAATTTTTAATTTTTTGGAACTTTCCAATGAGATTAGTTATATCATTGTTTTAATGGTAATATAATGACGATGAAATGTATTTTTTCTAATTAACTTTTTGCTTGCTTATAATCTAGTGGGTCTAATCAAATCTACGTGAAGACATAATATTAGATTTTTATTTGATTTTGTTTATATGAGATAAATACCCTTTTCATGGTCTTCATTATTTTACCTCTACAGGCTTCCACAAGGTTTTTTACTTCCGCTAAATACTTTATGTCACCTAGTATATTGACTATAGAATTGCTGACCCATCTTAGAAGAAAACTGCTATAGGACATATAGGATAGTTCAACTATTTTAGCTTCAGGTACATTTATAGTACTCTTTAATATTCAGTCACATATAGATAGAAAGTTGTTTAGTTGTGGAAAACATTTTTCATTTTCTACCTTAATTTTCCTTAGCACTTTCTTCAATAATTTGCACACTCTTAACATAATTTGGAAAACAACATTTTTTTGTTTCTTATCTTTTCCAATATTACATTGAAAATATAAAAATATATTAGTCTTGTTTCCCAAATTTTGTTAAGAATGTGCAAATTATTGAGGAAAGTGTTAAAGAAAATAGAGATAGAAAATAGAAAACGTTTTTCACCCCTAAGCTTTTTCTTTTTATAGTTTTGTAGTATTGTTTACGTTGAATTGTGTACATATGAATTGTGAGATTATTTATAAACCTTTTCATGAGATGTTAATCAGTGATTTCCAGGGTACTAATCTAAAGTCTACTAACAGACTTACAGAATATAATGTTAAGAGGAAAAGAAAAACATAAAACATCTTTGAAAACATGGAGATGAATATCTGATCAAAGATTTGTTAGTCTTTAAAAATGAAGGATTTTCTTATCTAAAGTATGAATATTATAAATTTAGAGAAAAGTTTTGCAATGGGATTGAAAGAATGTCTACACTCTGGAATGTTTAATGGCCATTTTCTGAAATGTTCTCTCCAATTTAAATGCTTGAAGGGAAAATTTTACAGTTTGGAAGTGGTTAGATATCATGGGGATATATGGCAGTTTTAACATTGGTTTGTGTGAGATAGCTAGTATTTTGTGTTTTCTGGAAACCTAGATTACCATGGGGTGGTTTTTCTTCCAGAATGCCAAGGGAACATTTTAGAGAATTCCTATTTTTTATGGTTGAAGTTCTTGTTGTCACAAACTTTAAAAAAAAAAAAATTGGTCGAGAAGTTTGGTATTAGTAGGGTTATCTAAAATTAGATATCTGGTAAAATTACATGTTGAACGTGATGAATGCCAACTTAGACAATTGCTAAAGCGAAGGAGAGTTGAAGATCTCCCTTAAGTAGATCTGTGGTAATAGGAAAGGGCGAGGCTATTGCCCTAGCTCCATCATTAGGTATATTTTTATAGGATAAAATGGCCTTTAAACTAAAATAAAAAAAAAATCAAGCAAAACAACAATATTGTTAGTCTATCAACAATATTATAGCTGGCATATTTAGCCATATTCAATACTTGTTGAGTCTAGTTTATGTGGTCTTTTATGGATACTTTTTCTGGGCTTTTTTTTTTTTCTCTTCCCAAGCTGGCATTAATGAGTGTATGGTGGTGTTGCAATGGTTTTGAGTTTACGATGATTTTGATATACCAAATATAATTGGTAGAATGATAATTGCTAATTATAATTTTGGTCCTCAACGTTTGGGGTTTTTGATTTGGCCACCTTCGTTCAATCACTCAAAATTCTGGACTTATGGTTTACAAATGTTTTCAATATTGTCCCTCTATCCATGAATTGTTAGCATTATGAACGGAATTCGATAAATTTTGTCACATCTGCACCACATGGCTATCCCACTAGTTGAACAAAACAAATACTCTCAACTCAATAAAAAAATTAATAATTAAGATCAATTAAAATAAAATAATAAAAATCATTACATCAACAAAAAATGCAACCTTACTAAATTTCTTAACTAAGAATAAATTACACAACTAAATTAAAACAATAAATACTAAATTATTAACACAATAATCAAAATTAAATAATAATTAAAAATATAACCCAATAAATAAAAAAATAATAATTAAAAACTTAATACATTAATAAAACTACCATTGATTTTGTACAAACAATCAAAGAATAGAAGCTACAGGAATAAGGGGGAACATACTTGACGTGATCACTCCCTTTGGTTAGGGGTTGTGCCACCCTGCCCTTCGATGGTGCAGCTATTGCAGATCGCACAACTGTTGCAAATCCGGCGATTGTTATGGCTAATCTTTAAGCACTATGTGGCCTAATGTGCTACAGATGTGGCAAATTTTACTAGGTCCAATCCAAAACCCTAACCGGTGATTGACGAAAGGGTAACATTGAAAATTTTTATAAACCTTGAGTCAATTTCAGTAAACACGCCCTCAAAAATTGAGGACTAAAATTGTATTATAGCGTAATGATAATCAATGTGAAAAAATCTCTCTAACCCTCTCTCTTTCAAAATAGAAAGAGGTTATGTGCTTTATACCTACGCCTAGTTTTGTTACTTGTGAGAGCAATTCTTATTCTAGGCAAATCAAATTCTGAGATTCATCCAGTGAAATTCATTTACTTTGTGACACACTTATGGAATATTTCTTAAATGACTTATTAGGTTATTTTAGGATTCGTAGATACTTGATATTTCAGTTGGTGTTGACATGCTCTTATAAATTTAAATTGACTGCTTTGATTTTTTTGTTGTTATTTGTCTAAGTTTTAAACAAGTCCAAACATGGTCAAGGATGGTTAAAATCCAAACCAAAGGTGGATTATGAAATTTCAGCAAGTTAAAAGGTTGCACACATGTGTGTGCTTAAATTTTGAGCGTGGGAAGGTCAGGCACACTGCTGTGCAAGTTTCAGCACACAAGCAAGAGGTGTGCGCACAGCATCAGGAGGCTGCAGCATCAGGTCACGCCGCAGCACACAGCACCAGCGCCGTAGCACACAGCAAGCCATGCTTCCAGTCTTGCCCCAGCGCTGTAGCATATAGTACCAGTGCCGCAGCACATAGCACATGGCTGCACACATGATCCAGCATGCATAAGACCTCTCCAATCATGTGTGCACCACACCAAAACGCACAGCATCACTTGGAGAGTGATGAAGGGCTGAGATTAAAGGAAGAACATGATCCAAGGGAGGATAATGACTCACAAGAATGTTCAAGAATTAAGAGACTATAAAAGGGGTTCTCAAGGCCTCATTTCAGAAGATAATACAAGATACAAAAACACACATACAAGAGAGTTTTGTGACATTGTGAGATCATTGTAAACACAAGAGAGAATTGTGTGAGAGATATAAACACAAGAGGGACTCTTGTAGTGAGGCTGGTTGTAATAAGATAGAGAGAGTCTAGATTAGACTAGAGAACATTGTTGAGTTCTCATCTTCTTCCTTCTCTTCTTGTTTCTTCAAAAACTTGGATTCTTGAAGGGGATTGCTGTAACTTTGTTAGAACCATTGAGATAGTTCAAAGAGTTCGGAGGAACTCACAGGGATGTAGGCACATTGCCGAACCTCAACAACAAATTACTTGTCTTCTTTCTTTCTTTGATTTTTTGTTCTTGTGTTCGATTGCTGAAATTCTTTCTACAAGTCATTCAAGACTTGGGTGTTTGGAAGATCACCACCTGGGCATCTTGTCAAGGTGATTTCAAATAGTGGTATCAGAGCTTTAGACAAGTGGTATCAGAGCCATACCCCAGAGTTAGCCATGTGGATGAATCCTCAGAATGCTGAACAAAAGGTAGTGGGCCCAGGTTAGATCACGATGAGATCCGTGGATTGAGCTCGGTTTAACAGGCGGTGTGCTTCAGATTCTTCATGGACGTGTCCTGGTCATAACACGGTGAAGAGGAGTTGACCTGGGATAGAGCAAGCTCTTGAGGCAAGTGGTGCTCCATGTAAGGCGTGTGCTCCAATGCAGTGGAGTGGAGAATCCTGGTTGGTAGAGAGTGGACGGATGGATGATTGTTTGAGGGGAGGCTCGGTGGTCCTTTGTTCGAGGGGAGGATTGTTGGGTATACGACCAAAGTCTCACATTGGCTAGAAGTGGGGAGGATCATGGGTATATAAAGATGGACAAATATCTCCATTGGCATAAGGCCTTTTGGGTAAAAACCCAAGAGCAAATCAATGAGGGCTTAGGACCAAAGTGGACAATATCATACCGATGTGGAGATATGTGGTGTCCATAGTCCTTACAAGAGGTATCAGAGCTTTGGATAGTGGTATCAGAGCACAACAGCTGGTTATCGGAACAAGAAGTAGAAGGTATGGAGCCAAGACTCTAAGAATCAAAGATCAAACTTCTTGGGTGATTCAAGAACGGTGTAAAGATCAAGATCCGGTCGTGTTCTTGAAGGTTGATTCAAGAACGGTGTTAAAGATCCATCTTCGATCTGTGTTCTTGAGGTTAAAGAAAGTAGTTGTGGTTAGTGCACAAATCTGGGATCTTGTCCGCAAAAGATGGCTTCAAATTTCTGTGTGGAGAAGTTTGATGGAAAGAGGGACTTTACCCTATGGAAGCGGAAGATCAAGGCGGTTATAATGCAGCAGAAAGTGGACTTGGCTATTGGAGAAGATGATGCTTTTCCAGCAAGTGTCACGGAGGACCAGTGGACAGAGATGAAGAAGATGGCTTACAGCACCATTTTCTTGCACATGTCGGACAATGTCACAAGGGAGTGCGGAGACTCGGAAGATCCAGCTGCATTATGGAAGAAACTAGATGAATTGTTTCTTGCCAAGACTCTCCCATATAAGAGGTATCTTCGGAAATGAATCTTTGCTTTTAAATTTGATCCAAAGAAAGAGTTGCAAGATAATCTTGATGCCAAGAAAAGGAGTGCATCAAGTGGTAAAGGGCTGTTCTTTAAAAGAAGGCCAGCAACTTGGTATGGCAGCAACCATGGCTACTACCGAGACAGAGGTAGAGGAGAGAGCCATGGGAGAGTGCACAGCAGCATGTATGGCTACTACCGGGACAGAGGTAGAGGAGAGAGCCATAGGAGAGTGCACAATAGCATGCATGGCTACTACCCACACAGAGATAGAAGAGAAAGCCATGGGAGAATGCATTCCAAACTGAGATTTGGAGGGAAGAGCTGCTACTACTGCCATAAGGAGGGTCATGTCAAGAAAGATTGCAAGAAGATGACAAGGGATAGAGGAGGAAGCCATACCAAGAATGGAGAGGCTTCGGTTGCCAAAACAGAATAGCAAGATGATGATGTTCTTGTTGTGTGCTCAAGTGTGAGCAAGGAGCAAGAAGGCAGCGGGAAATGAATCTTGGATACCGGGTGCACTCATCATATGAGCCCTCACAAAGAATGGTTCAAGAATTTCAAGAAGATCAATGATGGAAGGGTCTTCTTGGGGAATGATAATTCTTGCCAAGTGAGAGGGATTGGAGACATCCAATTGAGGATGTTTGATGGAGTCACAAGACTGCTGGAAAATGTGAGGTATGTTCCAGATTTGAAGAGGAACTTGATCTCATTGGGGCAGCTGGATTCCATGGGCTATACATGCAAGATAGAGGGAGGAAAGATCAAGGTGGCCAAGGGATCTTTGGTAGTGATCAAGGCAGCAAGAAACGATGGACTCTATGAGATTATCGGAGAAACAGAAACCAATGATCAAACAGCAAGCTTGATGGCTGAGCTGGACAAGGCAGCCCTTTGGCACACTCGCTTGGGACACATGAGCAAAATGGGCCTACAAGTGCTTAGCAAGGAAGGTCTACTTGGTGGTGACAAAGTAGAAAAACTGGATTTCTGTGAGAGCTGTGTTCTTGGGCAGCAACATAGAGTCAGCTTCAACACCGGAGTGCATAAGTCTAAGGGCATTCTTGACTTCATTCATGCGGACCTTTGGGGACTAGCAAGGATACCAACACAGGGAGGTAACATTTACTTTCTGTCTTTAATTGATGATTATTCAAGAAAAGTATGGGTTTATTTTGTTAAGAATAAATTAGATGCCTTGAATAAATTAGTGGTGTAGAAAGGGCTGGTTGAGACTCAAATGGGTAGAGTAGTTAAGGGGATAAGAACCGATAATGGCTTAGAAATTTTTAACCAAGAACTTTATCAATTCTGTAGGTTAAACGGCATTCTAAGATATAGGACGGTTGTGGAAACCCCTCAGCAAAGTGGAGTTGTTGAGTGGATGAATAAGACCCTTAGGGAAAAGGTTAGGTGCATGTTAAATAAATCCGGATTACCCAAATGTTTTTGGGGGGAAGCGGTGTCTACAGCTGCATATTTGATTAATAGATCACCCTCTAGGATTGTATACCATAAGACTCCCGAAGAGTTGTGGAGTGGAAAACCCCCTGAGTTGGACAACCTTAGGACTTTTGGGTGTGCTGCATATGCACTCCAAAAGGAGGATAAGCTTAGCCCAGGTTCTAGAAAATATGTGTTTCTAAAATATGGTGATGGGGTTAAGGGATATAGGTTATGGTCCTTAGAAAAGAAGGGCATGAAATTGATTGTAAGTAGGGATGTTATCTTTAATTAATTATTATTTCCCTACTTGGAGAAAACTAACCCTGCAGGGGCTAGTGAGCAAACCAATTTAGAAATTGTTGAGCATAGCATCAAGGGAGATTTTGTTCAGGTAGAGTAAAGGAGGCAAGAGGGTTCAGACCAGGTAGAGCCCTTGGATGATTGCCAAGCTCAAGAAACTGAACAAGAGGCTGAACAAGAAGAGGATGCTGCAGCAAGTCAGAAGGACTTTCAGCTCATAAGAGACCGGGAAAGAAGGCTGGTCGGACCACCTTCAAGATATGGCTTTGTGGATGCTGCGGATGCAGCAGCTCCTTGGATAGAAGGAGAGATGAGTGAACAAGAAACTTACACAGTGGCCATGGAGTGTAAGGATTCATCAAAGTGGCAGCTAGCTATGGAGGAAGAAATGGATTCTTTGAGGAAGAACAACTTTTGGGAATTGGTGAAAATTCCAGGAAAGCAGAAAGTTGTGGAATGTAAGTGCACTTACAAGGTCAAAGAAGGGTGCCCTCCAAGAGATGAAGTCCGAAACAAGGCTAGACTGGTGGCGAATGGGTTCACGAGAAGAGGAGACATAGGTTTCACAGAAACTTTCTCACCTGGACACAAGATGGAGAAGATGGTGAGTATCCTCATCTATGTCATTAATGGGCTGTTGGTTTGGAACAGCAGGAAGAGGATGAAAAGGTTTACATCTTAACTCAGTGAGGAGTTTGAGAGGAAAGATCTCAGCCTTACACAAAAGATCCTTGGGATGAGGAGAATCATCCGAGAAAAGGAGAGAAACCGGTTGAGGGTTTCTTGGGCAATTAGTATTTTCAGCAAAATTGTGAGTAATCCCGGAAAGAAACATTGGCTTGGGATGAAGTGGTTGCTGAGGAACAAGGAGGCTCAATGGCAGCCAATGGTAGCACTCATAACAACCGGGGCAGAATGCATAGCGGCTATGGAAGCCATAAAGGAGGCTATGGGGTGCAAAGGGTTGTTGGACGAGTGGGAGGTCCTAAAAGAGCAGGTGATGGTATCTTTGGATAGCCAAAGTGTGGGGCACTTGTGGAGGAACCCGGTGTTCCATGAGGGGACAAAGTATATGGATTTTCGGTATCATTACATTCCAAAAAATGATACGAAAGGATGCATTCATGTTGACAAGAAGACCATGGAAGAAAATCCTGCTGACTTGGGTACTAAAGTTCTACCTCTAAGTAAATTCAATCATTTCCTTGAATTACTTAGGATTGGAGTCGGTTGATTGATGACTCAAGATGAGTTTGGATCCCGAAGCTTTCTGCACAATGGTTCAGGTTTTTTGAACACTTAGACAAAGGTAGAGATTGTTGTTATTTATCTAAGTTTCAAATAAGTCAAAACATGGTTCAAGGATGGTTAAAATCCAAACCAAATGTGGAGTATGAAATTTCAGCAAGTTAAAAGGTTGCACACATGTGTGTGCTTAAATTTTGAGCGTGGGAAGGTCAGACACACTGTTGTGCAAGTTTCAGCACACAAGCAGGAGGTGTGCGCACAGCATCAGGAGGCTGCAGCATCAGGTCACGCCGCAGCACACAGCACCAGCGCCGTAGCACACAGCAAGCCATGCTTCCAGCCCTGTCCTAGTGCCGCAACACATAGCACCAGTGCCACAGCACACAGCACATGGCTGCACACATGATCCAGCATGCATAAGACCTCTCCAATCATGTGTGCACCACACCAAAACGCACAGCATCACTTGGAGAGTGATGAAGGGATGAGATTAAAGGAAGAACATGACCAAAGGGAGGATAATGACTCACAAGAATGTCCAAGAATTAAGAGGCTATAAAAGGGGTTCTCAAGGTCTCATTTCAGAAGATAATACAAGATAAAAAAACACACATGCAAGAGAGTTTTGTGACATTGTGAGATCATTGTAAACACAAGAGAGAATTGTGTGAGAGATATAAACACAAGAGGGACTCTTGTAGTAAGGCTGGTTGTAATAAGATAGAGAGAGTCTAGATTAGATTAGAGAACATTATTGAGTTCTCATCTTCTTCCTTCTCTTCTTGTTTCTTCAAGAACTTGGATTCTTGAAGGGGATTGCTGTAACTTTGTAAGAACCATTGAGATAGTGCAGAGAGTTCGGAGGAACTCACGGGAACATAGGCACATTGCCAAACCTCGACAACAAATTACTTGTCTTCTTTCTTTCTTTGATTTTCTGTTCTTGTGTTCGATTGTTGAAATTCTTTCTACAAGTCATCAAGACTTGGGCGTTTGGAAGATCACCACCTGGGCATCTTGTCAAGGTGATTTCCAACATTTTTTTTTCATTTTTTTCCTTCAGAATAAGGTACCATTCCTATCAGTTGAAACACTGCATCATCTTCATATCTTTATCTTCGTTTAAGCCATTTCCCATGTGACTTTCTCTGTTCTCACTGTTCTTTTTAGAGGGGCAAGGGTGAGCATCTAATATGCTTGTTTCATTCTTTATTTGATATTCTACTATCATTACTTAATTTATTATTTTCTCAATAAATTTTTTGAATGATGCAGATATGGAAACACCGAGAATTCCATTGAAGAGGATAATTGTGATGCAGAAGAAGGTATAGGTTCAAAATTGGTTTACAACTGGTAGAATAAATGTTGTAAAACAATGTTAATGTAGACTGCATGTTAAATCTATCTTTTTTTTCTTTTAAACCAATCCTTGAATGCTTGACCTTGAACTACTTACATGAGAATAGTTACATGAGAACCCTCATGCATATGTATGCCTTCATCATAGAAGTGTTCACAACAGATAGAATAATGCTTATGATATCAATTAGGATTCCTAGTTGAATAAGAGAGGACTTATTCTAGTAGCTTCTTGACTGGCTGGTAAGTAGAGAAGTGATTCAACTGAGTGAAATTCTTTCTTATTCGGAGTTGTAGAAAGGCTATCTGCCAGTTCATTTTTGTTGTTTTTTCTAATATTGAAATTCTTTCTTCATGTTGTTTTGAAGAAAAAGGTCACAAATTTCCAACCTCATGCTTTTATCAAAGAGTATTTCCTTAGTATTGGTAAAGATTTAGCTATTATTTGATGGTTGGTAAGTTACCATGCCATTCATATGGGAAAATTTTCTCCTGCACTTTTGATTGATATTAACTATAGAAATTAAAATATTTTCTTAAGTATTTTGTAAAGTATTGCATCTATGCATAAAAATGAAAGTGTTGGTTTCATCCCTTATCCGGCTAGCCCCCCCACCACACACACACACACACACACCATGAAACTCCGAGTATTGGTCTTTATCTTCATTGAGCATTTTTCTATGCTTATACAATGGAGTGCACACTTATATAAGTTAGCATGCCTTGATCTGCATAGAATCTTTACTTGGCCTAGACTTGGATTCATGGGCGGAGCACATATTTTTAATTTGGTGACCTTGAGAAAATTTTATTATTTTAATATAAATTGGAACTTAGCTTCATTACCTACAATTGGAAATGTTTTTAAACCTACAAGAAGAACCATCTGTTCTCACAAAGTATTTATTCTACTTGTTATGGAACAAATTGGAAGAACAAAAATGGGTCTAAAAGATAATTAGGTATTATTAGTTGAGATAGGAAAAAAATTTCGACTAGATATGCTTTTGCTTTGAAAGAGATGGGTTTACTCCCTAGAAACATGCACATTAGCTTGTTTGTACTCTCAAGTTTACTAGCATTTTGTATTTTCCTTTTATTACTAAAAAATCACATGAAATACTAGAGTATTTAACTTTTGGTTATTAACAAAATGACATGCGAAGGAGGCCACGAAAATAATAGTTTCTTTTTGTGAAATGTAAACTGAGATCAACAATGGCTCTTATCTTCTAAATATATCTCTTTTGTGCTAATAATTTTCCTTTTTCAAGAAATTCTATGCATTTGTGACAAAATCAAATTACCTGACGTTACATCTAGGTTTCATTACGGTAAGGGATCTGATGCAAGATTGTCGTTGTCTTGTGGACTTTAGTATTTTCATTACTTCAGTTTTCATGATAGGCACTTTTCTGAATATCTATTATTTGTACTATAAACCCATTGTAAGGGAAATCCCAAGTTTAATTTTCATAAATACATGATACATGCCCAAGAAGATGATTTTAAGCAATTTGTTGGTATAAGGCAAGTCATATCTGATACCTTTATGGAGCTAAAATTTCTTAGTTATACATATGCATTAGGCATATTGCCTTAAACTTCTACATTGATTGCTTATTGATTCTCATTTACTCAACATTTAATTTTTTTGGTATCTTTTGATGTTCATGGTCATTTTCTTGTTGCTAAATGTTGATGGTATGAATGCCACTAGTTAGCTAATAGATGGCACCATCTTGATGCAAAGTATAATTAGAATTTTGCTTGTTATTGTTCTCCACAATATGCCACTGGAGTTTTGTGGTTGGAGCACTTTTTTGCTCAAAAATATTTCAGCTAGTTTGTAAAGTCAAGTTAAAAGGAAATTACAATTTATGGATTCTGGGTCTTAACAAGCATAATACAAAAATATTTTGACAGACAAATATTTTAAACTAAACACAATTTAATTAAAGGTCATATAATTTAGCTGCATCAATCACACTTTGCCTATTTCTGTAGTAGGCCATTTTCTGTGTTGAACTGTATGCTATTAAATTTGTTCTTTTCTTGCTATCTTATTGAATATTATTGTTCCTAACAATGTAGCCTATTATTGTTCTATATGCCAATGCTATCCTAGTTAGTTAACAGAAGATGCTACATCTTTTTTTATGTCAAATATTTCCAATATCCTTTGTGTTTTCCTCTGCATTTTGTTCACTGTATCATGTTAATTTTGTAAGGCTTCATCGAGTTAGATACTTTGCTTACATAGAGATAAAAGTTTTCTAGTATTTCATGGTAGAGGGTGAAAAGTTTACCTATAATTTCAGTTTCAAGAAATATAAGAAGGAGATTCAAACAACTAAACAGTATCATCTCTTTTGGTTTTGGTTTCAGAAAGCTATGGGAAGATCACTACTAGACTTTTAATATTGATGCGTTCTCATTTTTCATATGCAGGCTGGCACACCTACTTTTGGATAGTGTTTGTTCCTTTTATTGTGGATAGTCTTTGTATGACTTTCCTCATTAGTTTTGTGACTTAATACGTTGGCATTATTTTGCAAATTTATTTTTTGTTCGTGAAATATTTAAATTTAATTTAACTCTCCAATATCACACCTTAGCAAATTCATGCAACATTACAATCTTAGTGACTGGATGGAATTTGGAGAGTTTTTGAAACATGGAGGTTTGCAATGATTTGGCCACTTTATAGTGTCCATCTTGACCACGGATATCTTTACTTGAAAGGACATATTAAAATAGCATAGAAATATTTTTCTATGTCCTCCACATTAATCTCATTCAAAGGGAAGCAACAGATACTAGTAGATTGGGCGCATATTTATTATTGCAAAAAAAAATTTATATTAAACCATTTCCTAAATTTTCAGATTATTTGATCTGAAAGAATCATTTCATTATGGTTGTATCAAATTTGATTATGTTGATCACACTTCTTATCATTGATGAGCGCATGTTTAAGTGATTGATAATTGGTTATGTTCTTAAGTTTATTTTCTCTTTTTCTTAGTTAAGTGAACGAATGTTAACCTCTTCAGCTACTTGGACTACTTAAAGCTAATGTGGCTTTAGCAATTAACAGAAGTTTCCAATTGGATAGAAAGCGAATCAAACTAAGGGAATTATCCCTGATCACATGATTTATTTTTATTTCTTAATGCATGTAAAAAGTTTGAAATTTGTTAAAAGTTCAAAATTTGTTATGCATACTTCTGATTTTGCATTAGTTTATGTTATCTTTGTCTACCTCTCATTTGGAACTTCAGGAAACTTGTTTGACATATGACCTTTATAGTATGAAAGTCTTCAAATCATTTGACAATAGTATGCTCTTTAGTTAAACTGCCATTAACAGATAGCATTCCTAAGTTTCACAGTTAAAGGAGTTACCAATCATTATGTTACATAAAGAAGGGATATTGTTTTGTACTCTATCAATTCCATGTTTACCTTGTTTATTTTCATTCTAGCTTCTTTTTGCTATGGGCATCAAACTTGAGCATGTAACTACCTAGTTAGCTCATAAGGTTGCTGAGAAACATATAGCCATAGAAGGTTTACCTTGTTTATTTTCATTCTAGCTTGTTGGTATTTGTCTATGGTTTAAATATAGTTTAAACATGGTTTAAGGTTTAAACAAGAGATGGAAGAATTAATTTCAGCATGTTAAAGGAGTGCACACAAGTTTGCGCCTCACTTTGGGTGTGTGCACACCTCTCCTTTTTGCAAGACAAAGAAGTGCGCACAGCTGTGAAGGGTCCAGCTTTAGTGTGTGCCATAGCCCTGCTCCTTCTAGGCCATGGTACTCAGTAAGGAGGAAGTCCTGGTGGAGGGCAGCACCACACCTCTCCCTCACCAAGGCCGCGGCGCCCAGAAAGTGGTGAAAAGGGTGTTTTGCCTAGCGCCGCAGCATGCCCTGTTCAGTGCCTAGGCGCTAGGCACACTGAGGCACACATATTCCACTTGATTTAGCCTCTTCTTAAATGCATAGGTGCAAGGTTAAAATCCACAGCATCACTTAGGATTGATGGAGGGCCATGGTTGAGTGGTCATCAAGATCTTAGGGTGGAGATCGACTCTCAAGATTGGATAAGAAGTTGGTGCACTATATAAAGGGTCACCTAGCTTTATTCTCATTAACATTGTGACATAATTTGAGATCAATTGTAAAGAGTGACAGACATATAAGAGAGAATTGTGTGAGAGTGCAAAGACACAAAACACAAGAGGGACTCATTGTAGTGAGGCTGGTTGTAAAGAGAAAGGAGTATAGATTAGATAGAGAGCATTGTAATAATTCTTATCATCTTCTTTCTTCTCTTCTTGGTTTCTTCAAGAACTTGACATTTCTTGAAGAGGGTTGCTGGATTGTAAAGAACCATCGATTTAGTGTAGAGAGTTCAGAGGAACTCACGGGGACGTAGGCTATTGCCGAACCTCAATAACAAATCGCTTGTCTTCTTTCCTTCTTTGATTTTTGTTCCTGTTTTCGATTCCAAATCTTTACAAGTCATTCTAGACTTGGGTGTTTGGAAGATCACCACCTGGGAATCTTGTCAAGGTGATTTCCAATAGTGGTATAAGAGCTTGGTTAGAGGGTATCGAAGTAAGAACAAGAAGGTGACGGAGTCAAGACTCCAAGAATCAAAGATCAACTTCTTGGGTGATTCAAGAACGGTGTAAAGATCAAGATCAGATCGTGTCCTTGAGAGTGATTCAAGAATGGTGTTAAGATCCATCTTCGATCATGTTCTTGAGGTTGAAGAAATCATTTATCATGGAAGGTATTACATAAATCTGGGATCTTGTCCGCAAAGATGGCTTCAAATTTCGTTGTTGAGAAGTTTGATGGAAAGGGAGATTTTTCCCTATGGAAGCGGAAGATCAAGGCTGTTCTTATGCAATAGAAGGTGGACTTGGCTATTGGAGAAGATGATGCTTTTTCAGCAAGTATCATGGAGGACCAACAGGTTGAGATGAAGAAGATGGCTTACAACACCATTTTCTTGCACATATCGGATAGTGTCACAAGGGAGTGCGGAGACTCCGAAGATCTGGCTTTCATATGGAAGAAACTCGATGAGTTGTTTCTTACCAAAACTCTCCCTAACAAGATTTATCTTCTTGAAAGAATCTTTGCTTTTAAAATGGATCCTAATAAAGAGTTGCAAGATAATCTTGATGTCTTTAATAAACTAGTTCAAGATTTGGCTAGTTGTAGTATTAAATTCCCGGATGAACAATTGGCTATTATTTTGTTAAACTCTCTTCTTGATTGGTTTGATAATTTGATTAATGCTATTGAGTATGGAATAGATACTTTAACCAAGGAGATTGTGATCAATGTCATAAGGGTTTATGATTTCAAAGCCAAGATGAGGGAGGCATCGAGTGGAGAAGGTTTGTTCGTTAGAGGAAGGCCAGTAACTCGGAATGGCAGTAGCACTCATGGCAACTACCGGGAGAAATCAAGAGGTAGAGGGCAGAACCATGGGAGATCTCATTCCAAGACAAGACTTGGAGGAGGAAAGAGATGCTTCTACTGCTACAAAGAGGGCCATTTTAAGAAAGATTGCAAGAAGAAGATGTGGGATGAGAGAAGAAGCCATACCAACAATGGAGAGGCTTCGATTGCCAAAGGAGAATAGCAAGATGATGTGCTTATTGTGTGCTCAAATGTGAGTAGGAGGCAAGGCAGTGAAAAGTGGATTCTTGATTCTGGGTGCATTTATCACATGTGCCCTCACAAGGAATGGTTCAAGAATTTCAAGGAGATCAATGATGGAAGGGTCTTCTTGTGGAATGACAATTCTTACCAAGTGAGGTGGATAGGAGACATCCAGTTGAGGATGCTTGATAGAGTCACAAGGCTACTATGGAATGTGAGGTATCTTCCAGATTTGAAGAGGAATTTGATCTCATTGGGGCGGCTTGATTCCTTGGGGTATTCATGCAAAGTAGAGGGAGGAAAGATCAAGGTGGCCAAAGGATCTTTGGTAGTGATCAAAGTAGCAATAAAAGATGGACTCTATGAGATGATCATAGAGACAAAAATCAATGATCAAGCAGCAAGCTTGATGGCTGAGATGGATAGGGTAGCCCTTTGGCACACTCTCTTGGGACACATAAGCGGAAAGGGCCTGCAAGTTCTTAGCAAGGATGGCCTACTTGGTGGAGACAAAGTAGAGAAACTTGATTTCTGTGAGTGTTGCATTATTGGGAAGCAACACCAGGTCAGCTTCAACATCAGAGTGCACAAGTCTAAGGGGATTCTTCACTACATTCATTCGGACCTTTGGGGACCAGCAAGAACACCAACATAGGGAGGTAACTTTTACTTTCTGTCTTTAATTGATGATTTTTCAAGAAAAGTGTGGGTTTATTTACTTAGAAATAAATCAGATGCATTGAATAAATTTGTTGTGTGGAAAAAGTTGCTGGAGACTCAACGGGTAGGGTAGTTAGGCTTTACGAACCAATAATGGCTTAGAATTTTGTAATAAGGCTTTGGTAAATTCTATGAATTAAGTGGCATTCTAAGACATAGAATGGTTGTAAAAACACCTCAGCAAAATGGAGTTGCTGAGAGGATGAATAGAACCCTTATGGAAAAGGTTAGGTGCATGCTAATAGGATCCGGTTTACCAAAATATTTTTAGGGGGAAGTTGTGGCTACTGCTGCATACTTGGTAAATAGATCGCCCTCTAGAGCTTTAGAGCTCAAGACTCCCATGGAGATGTGGAGTGGGAAACTCCCTGAGTTAAGCAACTTTAGGACTTTTGGATGTGCTGCATATGCACATCAAAAGGGGGATAAACTTAGCCCAAGGTCTAGAAAATGTGTATTTCTAGGATATGGTGATGGGGTTAAGCGGTATAGGTTGTGGTCTTTAGAAAAGAAAGGTATAAAACTCATTATAAGTAAGGATGTTATTTTTAATAAATTGTTATTTCCCTACTTGGAGAAAACTAACCCTGCAGGGGCTAGTGAGCAAACCAGTCCAGAATTTGTGGAGCATCACATCAAGGAGAATTCGGTTCAGGTAGACCAAGGAAGACAAGAGGGTTCGGACCAGGTAGAGCCCATTGATGAAGACCAAGCTCAAGAAACTTAAGAAGAGACTGAACCAGAAGAGGTTGATACAGCAAGTCAGAATGACCACCAGCTCACAAGGGACCGGGAAAGGAGGGTGGTTAGACTACCTTTGAGATATGGGTTTACGGATGTTAATGTAGCAGCTCCTTGGACAGAAAGAGAGGTTGAACTAGAAACTTACATGGATGCCATGGAGTGTAAGGATTCGTCAAAGTGGCAGCTAGCTATAGAGGAAGAAATAAATTCTTTGATGAAGAACAACTCTTGGGAGTTGGTGCCCAAACCAGAAAAATAGAGAGTTATTGATTGTAGATGGATCTACAAGATCAAAAAAGGGAATACTCCAGGAGATGAAGTTTCGTATAAAGCTAGGCTGGTGGTGAAGGGGTTCACACAAAAAAAGGCATAGATTTCACATAAATCTTCTCACTGGTTATGAAGTACAAGACGATATGGATAGTGTTAGCATTGGTGGTCCAATTTGATTGTGAAATTGAGCAAATGGATGTGAAGACAGCGTTCTTACATGGAGAGCTCGATGAGACCATTTACATGAGGCAACCCGAAGGCTATGAGGAAGGAAGTTAGAGAGAGTTGGTGTGCAAATTGAAGAAATCTCTCTATGGCCTGAAACAACCACCTCGGTAATGGAATAAGAGGTTTGGTTCCTTTATAATTAGCTTGGGTTTCATGAGGAGCTACTATGATTTGTGCTTGTACTACAAGGGGCAGAAGGTTGAGGAAGTGGTGATCATCCTCATCTATGTTGATGATATGTTATTGGTTGGGAGCAGCATGGAGAGGATAAGAAAATTGAAGTCTCAACTTAGTGAGGAGTTTGAGATGAAGGATCTTGGCCATGCACAGAAGATCCTTGGGATGTGTATCATCCGGGAAAGGGAGAGAAATAGATTAAAGATCTCTCAAACTTCCTACATAGAGAAGATGATATCTAATCTATGGAAGATAGCAAACCAGTGAAGGTTCCCTTTGCTGGTCATTTCAAGTTCTCCAGCGATCAATGTCTGAGATTAGAGGTGGAGAAGAAGGAAATGGAAAAAGTTCCTTACTCTAGTGTTGTTGGTTCTGTTATATTCACCACGGTAAGCACTAGACCTGATATTGCTCATGCAATAAGTGTTCTCAGCAGGTTTATGAGTAATCCCGGAAAGGAGCATTGGCTTGGGATAAAGTGGTTGCCGAGATACTTGAAGGGAAGCCCAGAAGTAGGTCTGATTTATAAGAAGAGGGTTAAGTCCATCTATCTTGAAGGTTATGCGGATTCGGACTATGGAGCAGACCGGGATAAAAGAAGATCGATTACCTCCTACTTCTTTAACTTAAACGGATGTTGTGTAAGTTGGAAGGCTCAATTGCAGCCGGTGGTAGCACTCTCAACAACTGAGGCTGAGTACATAGTGGCTACAGAAGCCATTAAGGAGGCTATGTGGTGCAAAGGGTTGTTGGAAGAGTTGAAGGTCCTGGAAGAGCAGGTGGTGGTATATTCGGATAGTCAAAATGCATTGCACTTGTGTAAAAATCTGGTGTTCCATGAGAGGACAAAGCACATGGATTTTCGGTATCATTTCATTCAAGAAAATGTTACGAAAGGATGCATCCATGTGGACAAGGTAGCCATGAAAGAAAATCTTGCGGATTTAGGCACCAAGGTTCTACCTCTAAGTAAGTTCAATCATTGCCTTGGACTACTTAGGATTGGAGTCGGTTGATATGATGACTCAAGATGAGTTTGGAACCTGAAGTTCTCTGCACAATGGTTCAGGTTTAAATGCTTAGACAAAGGTGGAGATTGTTGGTATTTGTCTAAGGTTTAAACAAGAGATGAAAGAATGAATTTCAGCATGTTAAAGGAGTGCACACAAGTGTGCGCCTCACTTTGGGTGTATGCACACCTCTCCTTTCAGCAAGACAAAGAAGTGTGCACAATTGTGAAGGGTCCAGCTTCAGTGTGCACCATAGCCCTACTCCTTTCAGGCCATGGCACCCAGCAAAGAGGAAGTCTTGGTGGAGGGCAGCGCCGCACCTTTCCCTCACCAAGGCCGCGGCGCCTAGAAAGTGGTGAAAATGGTGTTTTGCCTAGCGCCGCTGCATGCCCTGTTCAGTGCCTAGGCGCTAGGCACACTAAGGCACACATATTCCACTTGATTCAGCCTCTTGTTAAGTGCATAGGTGCAAGGTTAAAATGCACAGTATCACTTAGGATTGATGGAGGGCCATGGTTGAGTGGTCATCAAGATCTAAGGGTGGAGATTGACTCTCAAGATTGGACAAGAAGTTGGTGCACTATATAAAAGGTCACCTAGCTTTATTCTCATTAACGTTGTGACATAATTTGAGATCAATTGTAAGAGTGATAGACATACAAGAGAGAATTGTGTGAGAGTGCAAAGACACAAAACACAAGAGGGACTCATTGTAGTGAGGCTAGTTGTAAAGAGAGAGGAATATAGATTAGATAGAGAGTATTGTAATAGTTCTTATCATCTTCTTTCTTCTCTTCTTGGTTTCTTCAAGAACTTGAGGTTTCTTGAAGAGGCTTGCTGGATTGTAAATAACCATTGATTTAGTGCAGAGAATTCAGAGGAACTCACGAGGACGTAGGCTATTACCGAACCTCGATAACAAATCGCTTGTCTTCTTTCTTTCTTTGATTTTTGTTCCTGTTTTCGATTCCAAATCTTTACAAGTCATTCTAGACTTGGGTGTTTGGAATATCACCATCTGGGCATCTTGTTAAGGTGATTTCCAACATAGCTTCTTTTTGCTGTGGGCACCAAGCTTAAGCATGTAACTACCCAGTTAGCTCATAAGGTTGCTAAGAAACATATAGCCATAGAAGGGGAGTTAGTAGTACAGTTGTCCAATGATTATTTTTTGGTTCAATCGACCCTGCATTATTCTCTTATTGATCCATTTTATCCTCTTCCAAAATGCTTTTGAGATTGCTTTTTCTCTTCTGAATATGGGTAAGCTAATTTTTAAATCACTACAACATAGTAATATGAGACAGGGATATGAGAATGGACATAATATTTGTTTTCACACATCTGTAGGTTCAATATGGCTTTAACTCCTGCATAATAGGAAAAATTCTTATATTATCCCAAGGCTCATTATCGGGTAGGAGAGTTTTTCATGTTGTCAGGTTTTAATATAAAAGTTCTTCATGACATGCCCAGTTTTTTATTTTTATGTATTACTATAATGCTAACTCTTTATTTTTTATTATTATTGCGAGCCTTCATTCAGATACTTTGTAGTTACAACATGTTGCCACTCTATGCAATTGTGACACAGGTGGGTTGAGTTGTTGTCAAATATGAACCTTATTTCTTTCTAAAACTGTTAATCTTACCCATATTTGAGGAGTATGTGCAAGTAGGCCTTGTTAGTTGGGCTGAAAAGGTGAAGAGAAAGATAGGGTTAAAAAGAGCTAGCGAGGGTGCTGGCCAAGCAGGTTCCCATGGTGAATTAACTATGGGAATCCAGTTAGGAAACGTTTTGCAAAATGCAAATATAGTTAACAGCAGCCACTGAAGCAAGGCTCTCAACATCTCACAAAGCAGCTATACTAGTTTTCAATTAAGATAATCAATAAACTATGTGATGCAGAATGGATTAAGAAATATTTATTATTTTAAGATTTTAGGTTATTTGTGAGATTATTGTGTAAATAAGGATTTTAATATTATTATTAGTTAGTTCTCTATTATGTTTAAGATTCTATTATATTTAGAATTAGTGCGAGCACTCATATTAGAATTGTAATTCAAACTTTAATTATAGAATAAACTATTGAGTTTTGATATCTCTTATTCTTTGTATTTCATCTGGTTATTTTCTTCTTGATTCTTTTCTTTCTATTTGTTAAATTTCTATCCACTTGTCCTTATTTTACTTTGTTTCTCTCCTATTTCTTTCCTTATTCCCCTTTATCCCTTTATTTCTTATTATTTGGTTACCTGTCTTGCATTGGTTTGGTATCAGAGTCCAAACCTCGATCCCCCACCAATGTTACTATCACATCAAAATCTTTTGTGTTTCATCCAAACATATCGTAAGCCCAAATCAGTTTGAACTAAAAAAAAAAAAAAAACACAAACAGATCGTGAACAGTATGCCTATAGTAGCAGAAACATTCAGTGCCTGCCTTGTCGCCGTCTGTCGCCCTAGGAGTGCGGTGCCACCACCAACCAAAATCTGTTAATGCCTACTAGAGCTGCCACCCTCCCACTATCATAAAAGTCTAGAACGAGTACTAGATACGCGTGACTATCAAGCTCTGATTTGCCTCCTCTCGGTGTTTCTCAGCTAAACTAAGCCCCCCACAATACTCGGAGTCTCAAATCCGACCAACCCTTGAAGTTTCAGCTTCGATCTGTACTAGAGCATGTTCCACGCGCCACCTCATCGCATGCATTCAGGACCACCATCTGGATCGAAATCTTCGATCTACCTAGCCCCATAAGCCACACACCCATTTCCTATCAGTAGGCCGCCATAGAGCCACTAAACTGATTTGGTCTATCACGTCCTGATCTGCTGTTTTCGACCACCCACTGCCGGATTTGACATCACCACCGTGACCAGAATCACATTTTTAACCTAACACCGGAAGCTCGACTCCATTCTGCATCGTATCTGCTCTAGCCAGATCTGACCTGCCCTATTGCTGACCGCGCCATCTAACTCAAGTCTTGTACACTGCATCGAACTAGATTCAAATTGGATTTGAGTCCAATTGAAGCCTGATTTGGGAAAAATCAAGTTTATTTATTTTTTACTTATGTAGTTACTGATTTGTATTAAAAAAATTGCAGTAAAAATAGGGAAAAAAGAAGAAAAAAAACACTAGAAAAAAAAATCGCAGGTTTTCTTTTCTGTTTTATTTCTATTCCTGTTTTATTTACATTCAAAAGTAGAAAAAAAAAACAATTGGAACCACTTATGAGGAACGAATCAAGTTGAATTCTTCTAGTTACAATTCATAATGCCTTATATCCAATTACAGAAGATGTGCTTCATCAGGTTTTGGGGCAATTTGATAATGTCGAGAAAATTAGTATTTTCTCAAATTCAATGAAATTTCAAGTTCTTGTGCAATACTATTTGCTTCAAGATGCTATTTCGCCTGAAACTGAGTTTGATGGTCATTGTATTTATGAAAAACTGTTGTCAGTTGGAGATCGAGTATTCCAACTTTGAAACTCCAATCCTGAAAATGCAACAACTCACTGCATAAACAACACAATTAGTGGAAGCAGCTTTTGCTAAAACTTTTACCCATCGAGGTTTGTGTTACGACAACATCAAGTATAAATTTGTGTCTCCAGCCCTTGAAGAGAAGGCACCAATCATTGAAGAAGGATTCCAATTTCAAGAAGCATGAGATGTATCTCTTGAACCCTTCAAAGTAAAAATAACCAATGCTAACACATGGATGTTGCTATGTGTGTGCCTGACATTCCTTCCATCGATTTTATCCTACCACTTTGGTTTGAGGATCCTCTGATATCACCCTTGTTTCTACTCAAAGACAACACAACCAAGAAAATTCAAGGTTTCACCAAACGACGCCAACAATCCATAGCTCTAATCCTTCATCGCTACAAAACTCGAGGTCGATTTTTTGTTAGTGGGATAGAATGATGCAAAATGAGTTAAAGAATATTTATTGTTTTAATGTTTTAGGTTATTTGTGGGATTATTATGTAAATAAGGATTTCAATTTTATTATTAGTTAGTTTTCTATTATGTTTAGGGCTCAATTATGTTTAGAGTTTTATTATGTTTAGGATTACTGCCTATATAAGAGCACTTATATTAGGATTGTAATTCAAACTTTGATTAAGGAATAAACGGTTGAAGTTTGAGATCTCCCTTTCTTTGTATTTTATCTAGTTCTTTCTCTTTTATTGATTCTTCTCTTTCTATCTGCTTATCCCTGTTTCACTATGTTTCTCTTTTATTTCTTCCCTTATTCCCGTTTATCCTTCTATTTCTTATTATCTGGTTAATTGTCTTGCATTAGTTTGGTATCAAAAACAATTCAAATACATTCACCCAAACACATTCTAAACCCAAATCAATTTGAGCAAAAAAAAACACTTAAACTGATTATTAGCAGTACGCCTATAGTAGCAGAAACATTCACCGCCTGCCTCGTTGTCGTCTGTCACTCCAGGATTGCCACCACCAACTGATGCAAGATCACTGAGTGACCAAAAATTCTCAACACCCACTAGAGTCGTCACCCTCCCGTAGCCATAAAAGTCCAAAATGAGCACCAGGTGTGCACGACTTTTAATCCTCGATCTGCACCTTTCGATGTTTTTCAGCCAAACTAAGGCCCCTACGGTACTTGGAATCTCAAATCCAGCCAACTCTAGAAGTTCCATGTGCACTACGCGCCACCACCTCTACAGTCAGCAACCTCTTCGCCGGCAATCGTGGCCACCATCTAGATCAAAATCTTTCGATCTACCTAGCCCCATAAGCCACATGCCCATTCTTTTTCGGTACGCTGCCGTAAAGCCACAAACCTGATTTAGCCTATCACATCGCGATTTGTCATTTTCTGCCAGCCACTACTAGATTTGACGTCACAATCATGACCGGAATCTCATTTTCGACCTAACCCCAAAAGCTCGAACCCAATTTGCATCAGATCTGCTCTACTCAAATCCGACCCGCACCATTTGACCTGAGTCCTTTACACTACACTGAGCCAAATTCAAGTTGGATTTGAGTTAAATTGAAGCTTGATTTGGAAAAAATCAAGTTTTTTTTTTCTTCTTATATAGTTGCTGATTCATGTATTTAAAAAAAATTTCAGTAAAAAAGAAAAAAACAACAGCAAAAAACTATTACAGGTTTCTTTTTCCATTTTATTTACGTTCGAAAGTATGAAAAAACAATTGGAGCCACTTATGAGGAATGAGTATAGATGAGTCGAGTTGAGTTTTTCTAGTTAAAGTTCATAATGTGCTATATCCAATTACAAAAGATATGTTTCATCAGGTTTTTGAACAGTTTAGTCATGTCGAGAAAATTAGTATTTTCTCAAATTCATTGGAATTTCAAGATCTTGTGCAATATCGTTTGCTTAAAGATGCTATTTGGGTTGAAACTGAACTTGATGGTCGTTGTATTTATGAAAACTTTGTCAGTTAGAGATCCAGTATTCCAACTTTGAAACTCGAATCCTCAAGATGCAATAACTCATTACACAAACAGTACAATTAGTGGAAGTAACTTTCACTAAAACTTCTACCCATCGAGATTCATGTCACGACGACACCAAATATGAAGCTATATCTCCAATCCTTGATGAGAAGGCACCAGTCATTAAAGAAGGATTCCAATCTCAAAAAGATATAGATGTATCTCTTGAACCCCTTCAAAGTGAAGTTAATCAATGCCAACGTATGAATGCTGCTATATGTGTGCTCGACATTCCTTCCATTGATTTTGTCCCACTGCTTTGGTTTGATGATCATCTAATATCACCCTTGTTTTCATTCGAAGACACCACATCCAGAAAAATTCAAGGTTTCACCAACTGATTCTAGCCATCCATAGTTTTGATCATTCATCGCTACAAAACTTGTGGTCTATTTTTTTATAAGGGGATATAATAATGCAAAATGGGTTAAAGATTATTTATTATTTTAAGATTTTAGGTTATTTGTGGGATTATTGTGTAAATAAGGATTTTAATTTTATTATTAGTTAGTTTTCTACTGTGTAGGGTTCTAGGGTTCTATTATGTTTAAGATTAGTGCCTATATAAGAGCACTCATATTAAGATTGTAATTCAAACTTTGATTATGGAATAAACTGTTAAGTTTTGATATCTGTCTTTCTTTGTATCTTGTTTAGTTTTTTCCCTTTGCTTGATTCTTCTCTTTCTATATGCTTGTCCCAGTTTCACTCTTATTTCTTCCATTATTCCCCTTTATCTCTCCATTTCTTATTATCTGGTTACTTGTCCTACATCACTACAACCAATCTATGAGCTTTTATACTCTATTAACTCATTTTGCCAAAGAATGAGAAAGTGCAAATTGTCCAAATCTGTCAAAGCAATATGGATGTCCAAAACTGTATTATTGTACCTCCATGGTCTTCTATATTCATTTTGTATCCAAGATATGGCTACAACAAAATCACTTTCAATGGTCAGCTTGTAATATTTTCTATTCTCATAGCCTTTGAAAATCAACTATGCTTAATAGATTGCCTTTAACTCTACGTAGTTAGACTCAGCTCTACCTAAGCTCATGGAGAATACAACATAATAACACTAAATAAATCTCTAAGCACTCTATGTATAACAACAAGACCTAGTTTTCCTTAGGAACCATCCACATTAAATTTTACACATCCAAGTGTAGAGAAGCTTACCAGTGGGAGATCACCTTTTTTATTTCTTCTCACAGAGAGCAAATTATGTTTTGTTCAGTAAAAAATCAGAAATTGAGGGAGTAGGCTAAGCTCCATTATTTTTATCTGATATCATAGTGAAAATGAAATATTTACCTCTAAAAATGTTGACATTCCAAATATTCCAAATAATAAATATTGCAAACAATCTTGGAAAATTTCTCTTAAAAATACACAACCATTCTTCATCCCAAAACTTATAATCAATTTACCATTACCAATAGAGATTTCAAAGTCGCTACGTTCTAAGCAGTTATAAAGGCCATCATCAATTAGTAAATAAGTGATCCCTTTCCAAACTATAGATAGCTTGTTTGAGCTATTGTATCTTCTTCCTCGTAACCATATTTAGCACAAATCAACTTCCTCCACCATGAAGACTTCTCCTTAGAGAACCTCCATATCCGTTTACATAAAAGCGCTCAATTTTTATCCAAAACATGCCTAATCCCTAAACACCCCAATTGTTTTTTCATAGCAATTTAATCCCATGCAACATAATGCAACCTTATCTTTCACTCCCTCAATCCCACAAAAAAATCATTTGCATCTTCTCAATTTTGTTACCCATACCAAAATGTGCAAACAAATATAAAATTCATGGTTGAGAAATTATGCTAACGATTTTTTCAAGTGTCACAAACAATGAAGCATTAGAATGTTTACCATTTTTGGATAATTGGAAATGGGAGGATTTGAACTTTAGAACTCTCTCTTTATAGGAGAGTTGTTGATTTCATTTCATCATATGTATCAAGTAAGCCATAAAGACTAAAACATACATTTTGCCATTTACACTATGCATGTGTAAAAGGCTTTACCATTTATTGCATCTTGAAAAGAAAAAAAGTTACCATTTATCTATTAAAATGAATGAATGTGATCAAGGTAGAGCACATTTGGTAGCCACATTCTTCCTTTTAATCATCTGTTAGGATTTTGGCTCAAATATCCATAAGGAGGACTTCTAATTGGTTTGGAAAAAATGGTTTCCTATTTTGTAGTTGCTTATTCTAGTAGAAATAGTAGTAGTTTCCTTTTGGATGGTTGCTTGTTCTAGTATGTTGGAAATCACCTTGACAAGATGCCCAGGTAGTGATCTTCCAAACACCCAAGTCTTGAATGACTTGTAGAAAGAATTTCAGCAATCGAACTCAAGAACAGAAAATCAAAGAAAGAAAGAAGATAAGTAATTTGTTGTCGAGGTTCGTCAATGTGCCTACGTCCCCGTCAGTTCCTCCGAACTCTCTGCACTATCTCAATGGTTCTTACAAAGTTACAGCAATCCCTTTCAAGAATCCAAGTTCTTGAAGAAACAAGAAGAGAAGGAAGAAGATGAGAACTCAACAATGTTCTCTAATCTAATCTATACTCTCTCTATCTAATTACAACCAGCCTCACTATAAGAGTCCCTCTTGTGTTTATGTCTCTCTACACAATTCTCTCTTAGTGTTTACAATGATCTCACAATGTCACAAAACTCTTTTGTATGTGTGTTTTTGTATCTTGTATTATCTTATGAAATGAGGCCTTGAGAACCCCTTTTATAGCCTCTTAATTCTTGGACATTCTTGTGAGTCATTATCCTCCCTTTGATCATGTTCTTCCTTTAATCTCAGCCCTACATCACTCTCCAAGTGATGCTGTGTGTTTTGGTGTGGTGTTGTGTGCTGCGGCGTGACCTGATGCTGCAGCCACCTGATGCTGTGCGCACACCTCCTGCCTGTGGGCAGAAACTTCCACAGCAGTGTGCCTGACCTTCCTATGCTCAAAATTGAAGCACACACATGTGTGCAACCTTATAACTTGCTGAACTTTGATACCTCACAATTGGTTTGGACATTAACCAACTTTAGACCATGTTTGGATATGTTTGAAACTTAGACAAATAACAACAATCTCTACCTTTGTCTAAGTGTTCAAAAACCTGAACTATTGTGCAGAAAGCTTCGGGATCCAAACTCATCTGGAGTTACCAATTAACCAACTCCATTCCTAAGAAGTCCAAGGCAATGATTGGACCTTCTTAGAGGTAGAACCTTGGTGCCTAAATCTGCTGGACTTTTCTCCGTGGTCTTCTTGTCAACATGAATGCATCCTTTCGTACCATTTTCCAGAATGTAATGATACCAAACATCAATATGCTTTGTCCCCTCATGGAACACTGGATTCCTCCAAAAGTGCCCCACACTTTGGTTATCCAAATTTACCACCACCTGCTCTTTTAGGACCTCCCACTCGTCCAACAACCCCTTGCACCCCATAGCCTCTTTTATGGCTTCCGTAGCCGCTATGCATTCTGCCCTGGTTGTTATGAGTGCTACAACTGGCTACCACTGAGCCTCCATGTACCTCAGCAACCACTTCATCCCAAGACAACGCTCTTTTCCGGGATTACTCACACATTTGCTGAAAACATCCATTGCCCAAGAAACACTTGACCTGTTTCTCTTCCTTTCCCGGATGATTCTCCTCATCCCAAGGATCTTTTGTGCAAGGCTGAGATCCTTCCTCTCGAACTCCTCACTGAGTTGAGATGTAAACCTTTCCATCCTCTTCCTGCTGTTCCAAACTAACAGCCCATCAATGACATAGGTGAGGATACTCACCATCTTCTCCACCTTGTGTCTAGGTGAGAAAGTTTCTGTGAAACCTATGTCTTCTCTTCTTGTGAACCCATTTGCCACCAGCTTAGCCTTGTTCCGGACTTCATCTCTTGGAGGGCACCCTTCTTTGATCTTGTAAGTGCACTTACATTCCACAACTTTCTGATTTCCTGGAATTTTCACCAATTCCCAGAAGTTGTTCTTTCTCAAAGAATCCATTTCTTCCTCCATAGCTAGCTGCCACTTTGATGAATCCTTACACTCCATGGCATCCGTGTAAGTTTCTTGTTCACTCATCTCTCCTTCTGTCCAAGGAGCTGCTGCATCCGCAGCATCCGCAAACCCACATCTTGAAGGTGGTCCGACCAGCCTTCTTTCCCCGTCTCTTATGAGCTGAAAGTCCTTCTGACTTGCCACAGCATCCTTTTCTTGTTCAGTCACTTCTTGAGTTTCTTGAGCTTGGCAATCATCCAAGGGCTCTACCTGGTCCGACCCCTCTTGCCTCCTTTGCTCTACCTGAACAGAATCTCCCTTGATGCTATGCTCAACAATTTCTGAATTGGTTTGCTCACTAGCCCCTGCAGGGTTAGTTTTCTCCAAGTAGGGAAATAATAATTCATTAAAGACAACATCCCTACTTATTATGAGTTTAAATCCTTCTTTTTCTAAGGACCACAACCTGTACCCCTTAGCCCCTTCCCCATATCCTAGAAACACATATTTTCTAGATCCTAGGCTAAGCTTATCCTCCTTTTGGAGTGCATATGCAGCACACCCAAAAAGTCCTAAGGTTGTCCAACTCAGGGGGTTTTCCACTCTACATGTCCATGGGAGTCTTTTGGAACACAATCCTAGAGGGTGATCTATTAATCAAATATGCAGCTGTAGCTACAGCTTCTCCCCAAAAATATTTTGGTAACCCGGATCCATCTAACATGCACCTAACCTTTTCCAGAAGGGTCATATTCATCAACTCAGCAACTCCATTTTGCTGAGGAGTTTCCACAACCGTCCTATGTCTTAGAATGCCATTTAACCTACAGAATTGATTAAGTTCTTGGTTAAAAATTTCTAAGCCATTATCGGTTCTTATCCCCTTAACTACTCTACCCATTTGAGTCTCAACCAGCCCTTTCCACACCACTAATTTATTCAAGGCATCTAATTTATTCTTAACCAAATAAACCCATACTTTTCTTGAATAATCATCAATTAAAGACAGAAAGTAAATGTTACCTCCCTGTGTTGGTGTCCTTGCTGGTCCCCAAAGGTCCGCATGAATGTAGTCAAGAATGCCCTTAGACTTGTGCACTCCGGTGTTGAAGCTGTCCCGATGTTGCTGCCCAAAAACACAGCTCTTACAGAAATCCAGTTCTTCTACTTTGTCACCACCAAGTAGACCTTCCTTGCTAAGCACTTACAGGCCCTTTTTCGCTCATGTGTCCCAAGCGAGTGTGCCAAAGAGCTGCCTTGTCTAGCTCAGCCATCAAGCTTGCTGCTTGATCATTAGTTTCTGTTTCTCCGATCATCTCATAGAGTCCATCATTTCTTGCTGCCTTGATCACTACCAAAGATCCCTTGGCCACCTTGATCTTTCCTCCCTCTATCTTGCATGTATAGCCCATGGAATCTAGCTGCCCCAATGAGATCAAGTTCCTCTTCAAATCTGGAACATACCTCACATTTTCCAGCAGCCTTGTGACTCCATCAAACATCCTCAATTGGATATCTCCAATCCCTCTCACTTGGCAAGAATTATCATTCCCCAAGAAGACCCTTCCATCATTGATCTCCTTGAAATTCTTGAACCATTCTTTGTGAGGGCTCATATGATGAGTGCACCCAGTATCCAAGATCCATTTCCCGCTGCCTTCTTGCCCCTTGCTCACACTTGAGCACACAACAAGAACATCATCATCTTGCTGTTCTGTTTTGGCAACCGAAGCCTCTCCATTCTTGGTATGGCTTCCTCCTCTATCCCTTGTCATCTTCTTGCAATCTTTCTTGACATGACCCTCCTTATGGCAGTAGTAGCAGCTCTTCCCTGTAAATCTCAGTTTGGAATGCATTCTCCCATGGCTTTCTCCTTTACCTCTGTCCCGGTAGTAGCCATGCATGCTGCTATGCACTCTCCCATGGCTCTCTCCTCTACCTCTGTCCCGGTAGTAGCCATGCATGCTGCTGTGCACTCTCTCATGGCTCTTTCCTCTACCTCTGTCCCGGTAGTAGCCATGGTTGCTGCCATACCAAGTTGCTGGCCTTCTTTTAAAGAACAGCCTTTTACCACTTGATGCACTCCTTTTCTTGGCATCAAGATTATCTTGCAACTCTTTCTTAGGATCAAATTTAAAAGCAAAGATTCATTTATGAAGATACCTCTTATGTGGGAGAGTCTTGGCAAGAAACAATTCATCTAGTTTCTTCCATAATGCAGCTGGATCTTCCGAGTCTCCGCACTCCCTTGTGATATTGTCCGATATGTGCAAGAAAATGGTGTTGTAGGCCATCTTCTTCATCTCGGTCCGCTGGTCCTCCGTGGCACTAGCTGGAAAAGCATCATCTTCTCTAATAGCCAAGTCCACTTTCTGCTGCATGAGAACCGCCTTGATCTTCCGCTTCCATAGGGCAAAGTCCCCCTTTCCATCAAACTTCTCCACACAGAAATTTGAAGCCATCTTTTGCGGACAAGATCCCAGAATTGTGCACTAACCACAACTACTTTCTTTAACCTCAAGAACACAGATCGAAGATGGATCTTTAACACCGTTCTTGAATCAACCTTCAAGAACACGACCGGATCTTGATCTTTACACCGTTCTTGAATCACCCAAGAAGTTTGATCTTTGATTCTTGGAGTCTTGACTCCGTACCTTCTACTTCTTGTTCCGATAACCAGCTGCTGTGCTCTGATACCACTGTCCAAAACTCTGATACCACTGTTGGAAATCACCTTGACAAGATGCCCAGGTGGTGATCTTCCAAACACCCAAGTCTTGAATGACTTATAGAAAGAATTTCAGCAATCGAACTCAAGAACAGAAAATCAAAGAAAGAAAGAAGACAAGTAATTTGTTGTCGAGGTTCGGCAATGTGCCTACGTCCCCGTGAGTTCCTCCGAACTCTCTGCACTATCTCAATGGTTCTTACAAAGTTACAGCAATCCCCTTCAAGAATCCAAGTTCTTGAAGAAACAAGAAGAGAAGGAAGAAGATGAGAACTCAACAATGTTCTCTAATCTAATCTATACTCTCTCTATCTAATTACAACCAGCCTCACTACAAGAGTCCCTCTTGTGTTTATGTCTCTCTACAAAATTCTCTCTTAGTGTTTACAATGAGCTCACAATGTCACAAAACTCTCTTGTATGTGTGTTTTTGTATCTTGTATTATCTTATGAAATGAGGCCTTGAGAACCCCTTTTATAGCCTCTTAATTCTTGGACATTCTTGTGAGTCATTATCCTCCCTTTGATCATGTTCTTCCTTTAATCTCAGCCCTACATCACTCTCCAAGTGATGCTGTGTGTTTTGGTGTGGTGCTGTGTGCTGCGGCGTGACCTGATGCTGCAGCCACCTGATGCTGTGCGCACACCTCCTGCCTGTGGGCAGAAACTTCCACAGCAGTGTGTCTGACCTTCCTATGCTCAAAATTGAAGCACACACATGTGTGCAACCTTATAACTTGCTGAACTTTGATATCCCACAATTGGTTTGGACATTAACCAACTTTAGACCATGTTTGGATATGTTTGAAACTTAGACAAATAACAACATAGTAGGAGTAGTAGTTGCCTCTTATGTTGTTGTTCTAGTATTAAGAAAATCTCAGGGTCCTAGAGAAGGTTTGAGGCACACTCATAATTCTAATATACATTATAAATCAAAGGGATTTACTGCTAGAGTTAATGAAAGCTTTTGGTGTATTGGGGTTTTGGGTTGTCAAGTAGAGATAACACTTACAACTAGAGTTAGGTTGAGATTTTTGTTTGTGTTGAAGCTTTTGGGTTGTGAGGTGGTGAGAGTTTAGTAACTTTGTTCTTCCTAAAATTGTAATTGGTGGACGTAGACAAAGAGGTTACCGAATCATATTAATTATTGTTGTTCTTATTCTTTGTTCATTGTGCCTATTTAATTGTTTTGATCGTGTTTTTTTGCCTAAAATTTAAGTATGTGGATTTCGTAGGTAAAATCCTAACAAATGGTATCAGAGCTTGGTTCTAACAATTGAAAGTTGATGCGGTAAAGAAGGAAGTCATATTTGCTGTTGAAGATCAAATTTTAAGCCTAAGTGGAGGATTGTTAGGATTAAGCCCAAAATCTGATTAAATAGTATTGAAGGCTCAATTAAAACAAGGAGATTTTGAATGGGTGGAGGCAAACCCGTCATAGTGATCAAAGTGTTTAAAGATTTAAGTTGAGCAAGGAATTTATTGGGATACTCCTACATCGGAGAGAAGTGCTATTGTAAGTAGTTCTAGTCGCACATCATTTGTGTCAAAAGGATGTGGATACTACTTATTATGAATATGGGACTCAAGAGAGATAGTCTCTCACTCATATTTTGTAAGTAGGAATAGTTGATCAGATGTAGAGTATAGTAAACCAAACACTAATATAACTTGTAAAAGAGGGTTTTACATGGATCGAAGGGTTGAGTGAACATTAGATTTATTAGGGTTTGGGTTTTAAGATTGGGGAAAGTTTTCACATTGTTTTGCCTAGAAAAATTAGTACTACAAGTAGTAAGTTTTTGCAGCTATCCTCCACCCAAAAGTTGCAATGAGTGTTTTAGTACAGTTTTGGTTAGAGAAATTATACAACTGATGTAAATGAGAATTAACAGTGAATTAATTCTTTTGTGTAAGTAGGCAAGAGGTGCTGAACCACATTAAAATTCTTGCATTTATTTTCTCTTATTTTTTCTATTGTGATTGTCTGGTTGTTGATTGGGTGACAGAATTTCTAACAAGTTGTATCAGAGCTATATATTATTTTTGTGGAACTTGGGCGTATTTTTTTGTGGAAAATCACAACAAGTGGTATCAGAGCTATGATTGTGATGTCAAAAACACTAAAAATAAGAAAAATTAATATTGAGTTATTTGATGAGGAGAATGATTTCTCTCTTTAACAGAATTCAGTCAAAGATTTGTTATTAAGACAAAGGCTTTACAAGACGATTGAAAAGTCCAAGCCACAAAAGATGATGAAAGAAGTTTGGATGGATGGGGAGGTTCTCGCGGTACCTCTAAAGAGAGATAAGTTAAAGAGGCCTAGTTTTTTGAGGTTAAAGAATTGTGTGACTACATCAAGAGATGAGCCAAACAATGAGAGAATTTTTGCTTTGAAAAGTAAGCAGATGAAATGGGAATACTAAAAGAAAGGGTCATACCAATCAAAGAAGAAAGTCAAATTTGATGATGAGTTAAGAATTTGAGCCAAGGTGGAGATTTGTTAGGATTTTGGCAAATCCCCATAAGGAGGACTTCTAATTGTTTTGAGAAAAGTGATTTCCTACTTTTTAGTTACTTATTCTAGTATAAATAGTAGTAGTTTCCTACCGGATGGTTGCTTGTTTTAGTAAGAATAGTAGTAGTCTCCTATTTTGTTGTTATTTTCCTATTAGTATTAGGAAAATCTTCTCTTTATAAAGGGAGTCTTAGAGAAGGTTTAATGCACACTCATAATTGCAATATACATTGTAAATCATAGAGATTTACTACTAGAGCTTTGGGTGTATTGGGATTTTGGGTTGTCAGAGAGAGCACTTACAACTAGAGTTAGGTTGAGAGGTGTGGTTGTATTGAGACTTTTGGGTTGTGAGAGTTTAGTAACTTTTCTCCTAATTTTTTTTAAGTTGTAATTAAAGATTAATAAACAGATGGAGTTTGTTTGCGGACGTAGGCACAGAGATGGCCAAACCACATTAATTATTATTGTTTTTACTCTTTGCTTATTTAATTATTGTTATTGTGTTTTTGCCTAAAATTTGAGTACGTGGATTTTAGAGGTATAATCCCAACATCATATGCTCTTGAGCTCTCTAAAATCTTGACAAAGAATAAAGAAGTGTAGGGTCAAAACAGGAGAAACTAACTCATCTCTTCTTGGTCTAATATTTTTGCTATCAGGAAAAATTGTTATCATAATGGCTGTCAAAAGGAAAATTAAAATACAAAAAGAGAGAAGATAATTAGATTGGTCTTTAGCATATGTTGTTATTTTAAGGACTAGTTACATGCACGTGCAGGGTTTGGTAAAAGATATTTTGAAATCAATATTTTTCTAATATTTAAGTCATCTTAACTAAACTAAAATAAATTAAACAAAACTAAGATTTACATCTTCAAGTTGACCTAATACAAATTCCATTAACATGTCTAAAGGGTACACATTATTTTTTCGAGACATATATGAAAAAAAATATAATACACATTCATTTTGTTTCTATTCCATTTGGATGCCTATATATATATATATATATCAATTATATTGTGTTCGAAGAACATTGGTCTCTTTATTAAGAAATTATATATCATGTATTGCCTTGATAAGATAATCGTAAATTTAATGTTATTAAAATGATAATTGATATGTAATTCTTGTCTAAAGAACATATAATTGCATGTGTTGCAAATATGTTATTGTACATTTGATTTATTGAGATGATGTAGCTCGAGTGGTTGGTATCATAATTCCTATCGAATATCTTCACACTTTGAACCTCATTTTCAATTCTTGCATCAATATGCCCTAAAAATCATTGCAAAAAGAATCATGGAAGTTGAAGACTGTAGAAAATCTATAAATAAGGAAATCAAAACAAAAAGTTATTCAAATATATAAATAAACAAAATAAGAGGAAATTATGAAAAAGAAAACTTTCAATTTGGTCAAACATTACCTTGATTGGGCATACCTTGTAGTGCCATATAAAATTAGAAGAAAAAAACTAAAAATGATTCATAATGAAGAAAGATTGGATAGAAAATATAGAGAGAAATAAAAACAAATTGTACACTTGCATTTGATTTCTTGTCACTCTTTTGAGTTTCATTCATCTTTTTATTCTTCAATTATGTTTTGAGTTCTCTTTTGTTGAAACGTGTGAGAAACATAGGTGAATTTTTTTAGATTTTTATGCTTGCTAGTTTGAAAAGAATGTGATCACGAGTAAGAAAAATTATCATATTTTCATTTAGGATTTGAAAAAGGAAGGGAGAGTTGTAAATGAGAGTAATATATAATGTAGGGTTTATGAAAAATGATTATTATAGTAATTTGTAATATAATTACTAATCTTAGTAATTGCTTAAAAATAAAATGTTTACATAATAGTGGAATATCATTCAAAAAAGGGGGAAAATGAGTTACTAGAAAATGTATATGTAAGAATTTTTTTGTAATTCAACCTTTATTTTATTTTGTATTTATGTGTTATGTATGATGCATCATAATGATTAATTAAATTAGTGTATGGAAAAAAGAAAAAATGATTGAATTTAGCTTGTTTGAAGCAAGATATTATGCATTATAGAATATAAGCATAAGTTGACAATTTGCATAGTTCTTAATAGCTAGGATATTTTAGCTATTGTTTTTTACATTAAAAACTTATCTAGGTAGCAAGTCACTGAAATTCAAAAATATTTATAATTTTCCATAAAAATTTAGTAAACAGCGTATAGACATAATTAGATTCATGATTTAAGCAGTGAGCCTTAAGTGATATTGTGATAGTTCTCTTGATATCAAATGAGAAAGATAATATAAAAAACACAGTAAGATTTCAAAATTTTGAAGCTACACTTAGTTGCCTAAATGCAATTTGAAGTGCAACTTCAAGGGATTTCCCTTGCTCGTCTCATATGAACTAAAATATGCTTGAATCAGCATAGAATTTACTATATATGTACAAAATAACATTCTTCATTTGTTTTCGTTTTCTCTTAATTGGAGCTGAATTGATATATAAAAAGGAAAAGAAACATAAAGAAAAGATTAAAAGAGAAAAAGCAAGTGTTTTTCATAACCATCTTCAACTTCATATAGCATAATGACCAGCTAAATAACATACATACACACATAGATATATAAATATGTTGATGTCAGTACAAGAAATAGTCTATTTGGCAAGGAAAAAACTCCTCATTGAAAACTGAATAATCCTCGTTAAAGATCTTTGGCGAGGACATTTTTTTCTTGCTCGGTCCTTGCCTATACAACCTTCACCGAAAATCATAGCAGGGGCCAGAAGCTGTCTCGCCGAAAATAACTTTTGACAAGGACTATTTTACATACCAAAAATTTATAAAGCTTCGTCGAAACTATTACATTGTTAGGTAGCTAAGAATTTTGGCAAGAACTTTCTTTGCCTTAGATTATGTTTCAGTAAGGATTTTCCTTGCTTTAGGGTACCTTTGGCAAGGATTATCCTCACTTTATGTTTACTTTTGGTGAGGAATATCTTACTCTGATCTTTAACCAGGACAATCCTACCAAAAGTCCTATTTATTTTTTAATATAGTATTTTTATTCTTACTGTTACGAATTCAAATTCAATACTTACTTGCTTAATCTTTCAAATTCATACAATCTTCAATCAATATTCAAATTAAAAATTATATAGTCTTATGTATATAGTAGGTAAACAAGATCTCTACATCAAAAGAGCTATAGTTCAATAACTACATATAATGGCATCTTCATTCGCTCATCCATGCATGATAAAATTTAACAATTTATCAAGATCTCTACATCAAAAGAAAGTTTAAGAATTTCACTATATAAATGAAAATTTTCATTTTCTCATCCATCATGCATGCATGTGATCAAGTTTCATCACGCAAAATGAAAAACAATAACAATTAAATTTTGAAAAACGAAAAGTAAACAAGTTACTTGAAAGCAACAAATTTGGAGATACAAATCCTTTAAAAATTCATATTTTCACCATTCAACATAATACACCCCATTAAAAATCACTTGTTAAGATAACCTTTGAAATAAGCATAAATAAATCATAGATCAAGCATGGATAATGAACCAGCAACCATAATGCAACAGATATTGAAAGCAAAAGAAGACTTACAACCATAAAAAACAAACTAGCATTCTTTGTATGGAACAGATCATATAAAAAACAGCCCAAACTTAGAATAAAAAATCAAAAAAAAAATATAGCACTAGGCATACACTAGACTAAACAAAACAAGAAAATGGCATATACTGCCTATCCATTCCCATGAAAATTATATGTGGAAGAATTAGACAAACATTATCCTAAACTTGAAAAAATTTGGACAACACCTCTTATTTTTTTACCATTATTCTCCTGTAAACTTGAAAAAATACCATTTTTTTACCTAAACTTGATTAGCTTTATCTTTAGCTTCACTTTCAACGTGATCAACTTCCTCTTTAACTTCTCTTTCCATTTCTTTAGTTTCCCTTTCAGCACGCTCAACTTCAATTATTGCACGTAAGTCTTCCACGATTTGTTGTAAGTCGGATATTTTTTTTTGATCAAGTGCACTAACACTAGAAAATGCATAGCGCGCAGGTGAAAAATTATAAGGGAGATCGAGATTAGGCGAGGTTTTCAGGGAAAATTAGGAGAGTAGGCGAGGTGGTTTCAGAGAAATTTGGGAGGGATTTTAGGTGAGAAGTTTTAAGGTATATACGTGTTTTTGAATTGGTAAGGGCATATCTTTTCTTTGCTAAAAAGTAATATTTGGCAAGAAAATTTTCTAGTCTTCACATAAGAGTGATCTTTGACAAGGAAATTGTTTAGTCCTCACCAAAATGTTTTCTTTATTGCATTTCTTTTAATTAGTCCCTACCATAAAAGGACCCACAAATCATTTAGGTGAAGATATCATTTTATCCTCACCTTAGACCCTCTTTTGGTAAGGAAATATTTGATCCTCACCAAAATTTCCTTGCTGAAAATCTATTTTCTTGTAGTATGTCGAAAATATGTAAGACGAGCTCACGAATCCCACACACACGAGCACACATAAACTAGATAGTCTCCTAGAGTTTTGTTCTCTGTGGACCTAGGGTTTTAGAAGTGATTTGATCCTAACTCTTAAGCACCATGTGTCCTTATGTGATTGATTAGTGACTTTGAGTTATAAAATTACTTGTTGGTCCTTAATGATTGCCATGAGTCAACCTACGACTGGTTGACATATTTTTGGATATATATATATTAAAATGCTTTGGTTGTAAATTAGCATTGTACACCAAAAATTTGGAACACAAACTACTCTCATTTCATTATTTTAACAAAAAGATAATAAAGAGGTAAATTGTTATATCCACTAATATTATTTTTCCTCTTTATTTAATGAATATTTTTCATTTTTTACCATTTAATTGGCTCGAATTAAATTAGTATGAAAATCCATTTGTTAAAAAATTATTGAATTGCATTCTGATCTAATTACTCATCAAATAAACCAAACAATTTCCTCAATCGCAACTAATGAAAGCATTACTCACTATTACAATTTATAATGTATGCTACGATCATAATCTGTCCAAAAACATTTGTTAGTGCAAGATTTAATTTATGCATCAATCGAGGTTAAAGCGGGCTGGATTGGAAGAATACTTCTTACAAAGGTCTGATAATGCCTCAATTAAAAGGACTTCAATGATATGTTGTTATTAATTCGAGGACAAGAATTTAATCTAACAGTTAATAAATAAAATAAATATCAAGTGTAAAGTAGCAACAAATATTAAAAGTAATGATGATACAATGGGTTTACAAGGTTGAAACCTCAAAATACTAGATATAGACTTCGAGCTTGTTATAGCGCATGTTGAGCCTTCAATGTAACTCTACCTTCACTTCAAGACAGACACAGAACAAAAATGGAGAAGGGAATTACTACTATGATTATAGTACTACTATTCCTATTTAACTAGGAAGTAAATGACTAGAAAGGGAAATGAAATGCTGAAAGTAAAGAAATAGATAGATAAATGATTGTTGGATGATTATCTGTGTGTCTCTTATAATTAATTCTCTACTATTTATAAGGCTTCAGGCCTGGACAGCTGATTGTTGTTCCCAAATAGTCTCCCAATTTTTCATTTGTGGCAAAAGACTTTACAAGAGATCGTTTGATAGGATCCAACTGCTCTGTGTTGATGAGAACACGATTGAAAGAATCATTAGGGATGGTAATTCGTGGGTTTGTTCGTAGTTAACTGATCCAAATTGTATCTTTTTTAAGTGGGTATGGATAGAAATAAGTGGAGTTTTTGTGGTTACGGATAGTATTTCATGGTTTTTAATAATTTCGAGTTAGGATTCGGATAGCAAGGTAAGTAAACAGATACAATTATGGACATTTAAAATTTCATGGTTAACCTACCCATTGCCATCCCTAAGAATAATGATGGAAGTTCATGAAAATACTGGAGGTCCTCATATGAATGGAAGAATGTTGACAAGAAAAATCCTCTGCTTGGGTTATTATCGATTCAACATGGAAACTGATTGTTGTAATTATGTGAAGAGGTGCCATAAATGTCAATTGTATGGAAATCTACAACATTTGTAACCCTGAGAGCTCTTCAGTATGACCATACCCTGGCCTTTCATTACTAGAATATAGATGAATAGGCAAAATATTTCCCAAGGCTTCCAATGGTAGAGAATACATCTTGGTGGCAATTGACAATTTCACTAAGTGGGTAGAAGCTGCATCATTTTCCACATTAACGACTAAGCATGTGATACAGTTCATTAACCATAACATCATCTATTGTTATGGAGTACCTTTTGAACTGATATTAAAAAATGAACATTTTTACAAGGAGAGGTTGTGGACTTATTCAAAAAGTAAAAAATTGAATGCCACAAGTCCCCTCCTTACCAACATCATACCAATGAGGCAGTAGAAACATCCAACAAGAATGTCAAAAGCAGACTAGCTAAAATGGTGGAGACTTATTGTGACTGGCATGAGAAGTTTCCTTTTGCATTATAGGGATATTGAACTTCAATCAAGTCTTCTACAAGCGTTATTCCTTACTCTTTAGTTTGTGGTAAGGAGTCGATTTTCTCAATCGAGGTGAAAATTCTTTCACTAAGGACTGCCATGGAAAGCTGATAGGAAGAGGTAGATCGGATTTAGGGACAATATGATTAATAGGCATTGATTAACGAAAAGCAATTAAAGGCTCTCCATCATACCCAAGGATATCATAAGAGGGTTAGATGAGCTTTCAACAAAAAAGTAAAGCATCAGGGTATCAACAAAGGAGATTATATGGTAAAGAACTCAAACCACCAGTCCATAATCCGAGAGACAAGTTCAGACCAACTTAGGGAGGCCCATATCGTGTTAAGAAGATCCTATCCGAAGGGACCATGCACCTTACAAATATTGACGACAACGAATTTGCTAAGCCCATCAATTTGGATTGCCTCAAGAAGTATTGCCTATGATCCCCTTTCTTTTCACTCATTTTTCTATCCCTAATCTATCTACCCTTTTTCTTAAAAAATTGAAAAAAAAAGTTCGCTAAGTTGAAAACCTGAAAGGGCAACCTAGACAGAAGTTAGAGCTTTTTGTTAGACTAAAAACCCTCAAAGGCGGTTTAGGAAAAAAAATAATAAAAAAGAAAGAGCTCGCTAAGTTGAAAACCCAAAAAGGTGACTTAGCCAAAAGTTAGAGCATTCCGCTAGACCGAAAACCCTCAAGGACAGTTTAGGCAAAAGAAAATGTTGAATCCCTCAAAGACAATTTCAGCCATTTTCATTTCTTGAATTATGTAAAGCTTGATTTTGTTTGTGAATATGTAGGCAACCATTTTGTTTCAGCCATACCTTTCTTGGAAATCCTTCTTCCTTTTTTTCATACTTGTAATTTCTATGTGAATACATCTTTTGTACAAAAATTAAAAGATAATGAAAGAAAATTCACACTATTGAGCCAATGAAGAATTGAAACGTGGATTAATTTAGTGCATTAATAATTTGAGTTTTCAGATATGCCATTTCTCTTTCATTTTTTAAGGATTTTCTTGTTACATAATAAAAACTCAAAAAACTTGATATCATTTTAAATTCAAATTAGACTCTCCTTAGCGGTCTTCTTCTCTACTTTTCCTCCTTCTATGACACTTCCACTTGACCCTGGACCCACACCAGATAATCATCTAAGAGAATAAAGTAAGTAATAGAAATAGTGCGAGAAATCTAAGTCATGGCGCGAGCATAGTTCATCAAAACCAAATCAAAAGACATTGGTGTCAAGATCCCACCTTGTTGCAGTTGCTTCAAGAGGTTCCAGTCGATTCTAATGGTTTTGAATGAAATTTCATTGATGTCATACCCAGAGAAATTATGGAGCTCGATGCCTTTTTCGTTATTGGTCCAGCATATTAATTGAGTTAAGTTGACTTTAATAGTTGTTTCTTTGTGAAGAAGAAAGATTGTGAACAAGTTGTGAAGCCTTGTTCTTAGATCTACTAGAAGATATATACCAAATGAGAGGAAATATGAGTCTAAATATAATTTTTGAGTTAAATAAAATAAGTGGTCAAAGAATAGTTCACTAAGTGCATTGTTTTTCCAAACTTTAAATCAAATAAGAAAAGATCTTAATGTTATGGCTCAGTTCAGGCCCAAAAAAATTTTAATTTAACGTTTGAAAATGAAAAGACTCCATAAGATCAGCTCAAAAACCAAAAGTCGTTCCAGTAGGCAAATCATCCAAAGTCATCCTAGTAAGCTAATCACAAAAAGTCCCCACAACAGGTAAATCACCCCAAAGTCCTTACAGCAGTTAAATCACCCTAAAGTCCTCACTATATGCAAAGAAAAAGTCCTTCCAGAAGGCAAATCACCCCAAAGTTCTCACAACAAACAAATCACACAAAATTCCTCATAACAAGCAAATCACACAAAAGTCCTCCCAACAAGAAAACAGGAAGGTGTTGGACGATTATCTACCTAAATAAATACGCAAATAACCGTCCTAGTTTTACTTGCAAGTGCATAAGGTCTGTGGTAGCATAGTGTGAAAGCGAGAGATCATTTCCACAAGGATTGGTGAATTTTGTTTTTAGAATTAATTTCTTCAAGTTAAAAAAAAAATAGCAAATTTGATTGTGAGTAAATAACAATAATGAGAACATAGGACTACGATATCCACCCTAATTATACTTTCCCACTAAATAAAGTGTCAATGCTCTAGCCTTATCATGAATATTTAATGGTTGCCAACCTAAGGGCTTCGTCCACACCTTAGGCTATTGATCTCCCTATGCAACGAGTTAGTCATGGTGTATACTCTAACTCTTTTCTCTCTTAAGGGATTCAACATGAGTGTATACTGAGTTGTTCCTTAAGAGAGCATGAGGCCTGTGGAGATCGGCAACCACACGGGACCTAGGGCTTGGTCCGCTCTCGGTTTCCCATTTGATTAACCTAGGAATCTGGTGTGGATATTCCTTGTTACTAATGTCAAACCCAGGACTCGGTCATCAATATTGATTCGACAAACTTATCCATACCACATGCATCCGTTGATCAGGCACATACATATGAGGAATGTAAATACAAACAGGTATTAATCAAGTTAAATATTCTAACAAGGCTATAGCAAAGATAATCAATGAATGAACATGTGGAAAAGCATAACTAGGGCTTCAATCGAGCCCTATAAGAGTTTAGTTATACATACTAAGTAAACTAAACATTCTAAACATAATAAAAACAGAAAACTAAAACCAAAGAAGACTCGGGAGACGAGTCGTCAATTCCTCTCCTAAGCTTGCTACTTTGAATCTAGAACAAAATGTATGGTTTATGTGTTTTACAGGGCTATTTATAGGGTCCTCTTGGTGTCCCGAAACTCTAATTTCCTATTTGGAATCTGGAGACTTCTTTCCATATCTGGCTCTGCCGCCTCTGGAGTGATTGCGCTCGAGCGTGTGCGGGATGCACTCGAGCCTTTTTCAAGTGCGCTCGTGCTCTTGTGTGCTTGATCTCAATGTGTTGCACTCAAGCGCACCTTACTAGATGGCAGATCTTGACTTTTGCTCCCAAAGCTCCAATTTATCATCTTTTTGTCCAAGTCCTATGAAAAACACATAAAACACGAAAATGAAGTAGAAACTACTAAAATATATAAATATAGAGTCTAACAAGTGTAAATTAAGGGGCTTAAATATGACTATTTAAGCACTTAACAAAAGGCGCACAAGTCTAAGACGATGCGCACAAAACCCACGCGTGATCCAATATCTGGTCCAAGCCCGCGCCACTCCAATTTTACTCAATCACACCATATTGTGTGAACGCACAGCATCAATTACTTGTGCTGCATTTTTTTTCTATTTTTTGTTATATTTCCTTTTAGTTATTTTCCTAGTAGTAAAAGTATTTCCCATTTCAATGTCTTTCATTTTCCTAGAAGGAGTAGTATTATTGTACTTTCCTTTTCTTTTCTAGGAGTTTGCCTATCTAAGGCCGGCTACCCTTACCTTGTGAGACTTGAGATTTTTCCTAAACATTAATAATAAAGAGAGAAGAGAAGGAGAAGGAGAGTGGCTACCAAGTCTCAATGAAGAGAGATCTTCAACAATCTTGAACGCTTCATCAAATTATTTCAAGCAAAAGAGTTTTATTCGCTTCTCTTTAGTTTTCTTTTGATGCATTCCAATAAGAACATAGTTGATTTCAGATTTGTTATGAACTAATTTTATTTTTCTAGGGCTTTGTTGTAGTCTAGCTTTGAACACACAATTTAAATTCCAAGTTATTTTATTTCAAAGTTTTTTATGTTCAGTGTTTATCCTTGATCTTATTGCTTACAATTTAATGGCCAATTATTGTTTAATTTATTGAATCATAATGAAACCGAGAGATAATTTGTGATTAGAAGCTTTTAGCATCAAACACCATTAGTTGAGCGAAAGATAGAGATACTTTACTGCAATTAGTGTGATTTTAGATTATGAAAAATTCAACGAACTTAATGAATCTTCAAATAATTTAATTTACATAGAGATATGATGAATTATTAGGTAAGGATATTTCTAATGTTATTCGAGAGAAAACACTGAATAATTAAGGGATTTATTTTTTTATCAACTTCAAAAATTAGAATTTTATAACAAGGAATAATAAATTGTGTGGGATTAGCTAGGTGAAATCAAAAGCTCTAGATTATTTTTATTATCTCTACAACCTTAAGTTTTATTCTCTTTTCTGTTAATTTATCTTTGTCAAGCACTTTGGTTTAATTTAGGTGGTAAAGTCTTTAAAATTTCAGTTTTATTTCCAAATAGTAAATAATTTGGTAAATTTCAATACTCAATAGCATAATTAGTCATTGTGGGTTCGACACTTTTTTCTTTAAAACTTTACTACTTGTTGCGATTTTTTTTACTTGCAAATATTTTCACACCAAGTTTTTGGCGTTGTTGCTAGGGACTAATTATTTGTAATTGATATTGATACTAGCTAGATTGTTACTAATTTGGATTTTTTTAAGATTGGTGATTACATCTCAGTTTTACTTTTCTTTTATTTTTATTTCAGGATTTAGAAGTGTATGCTTTGATCTAAACCATTAAAGTCTACACTTTTTGATCCCGATATTGAGAGAACTTTGCGTCAAATCAAGAAAAAGAAGAAGCAAGAAGTCACAACACCTGCCTTCATTATGGCAGATCAGCAGAATCAAGAGGTAAATAGAGCTTTGAGGGACTATGCTATGCCCTTGGTTAATAGGGCTATATCTAGCATAAGGAGTCCGGCTATACAAGCTAATAATTTCGAGATTAAGTTGGCAATAATTCAAATGATATAGCAAACTGTTCAATTTGGGGGGGTGTCGCAGGAGGATCCTAATGTTCATATCACAAATTTTCTAGAGATTTGTGACACCTTCAAGCGCAATGGAGTGACGGATGATGTTATTCATTTTAGACTTTTCTCTTTTTCACTCAAAGAAAAAGAGAAAATCTGGCTGAATTCTCTACCACCTGGTGTCATTACTACATAGGAGGAGTTAGAACAAAAAATTTTGGCAAAGTATTTCCCTCCGGAAAAGATAGCAAAACTAAGGAATGATATTACCACATTCACTCAAATTGAAAATGAATATTTGTATAAAGTATGGGAGAGGTACAAAGATTTATTGCAAAAGTGTCTTCATCATGACCTTCTGGCATAGCTTCAAGTCCAAACATTCTACAATGGTTTCGAAGCTACAAACAGGTCCATAGTTGATGCAGCAGTTAGAGGAGGGGCTTTAATGAGTAAAACTCATGAAGCAACTTATGAACTTTTGGAGGAATTGGCATCTAACAACTATCAATGGCCTTCGAAGAGAGCAATGCCAAGAAAGGCAGTTAGAATTTTTAAACTTGATTCTATTACCACATTGGTGGCACAAATGGCAACCTTATCTTAAAAAATTAGGTAAGATGAATGTTAATGTTATTCAAACTAATGTTGTGTGTGATTATTGTGCAGGAAATCACTCAAGTATCGATTTCCAAGTGGGGAATCTGTTTGCTCAACCAAATTCTGAACAATCTAGTTACGTGTCCAATTTCTAACATCAAAACAATACTTATTCAAACATGTTCAATCCCAGATGGAGAAATCACTCCAATTTTTCGTGGAGCAACAATCAAAGGGTAGCTAGACCACCTCAAAAAATTTTACAGCAAGAAAAGAAGCCAACACTCGAGGAAATGCTCATGTAATACATACAAAAGACAAATTTGGTGATCCAAAACAAATCAGCTTTGATTCATAACCTTGAGACTCAAATTGGTCAGCTTTCAAACATTCTTACATAAAGGACAACAGGAACTTTGCCAAGAAATATCGTTACCAATACTAACGAACATGTCAAAGCAATAACATTGAAAAGTGGGAGGACAATTAAGCAGCTACAAGGAGCAAGTAACGAGCAAGATAAAGCTGGAAATCATGTGGAGTCCGAGCTAAAAATGGAGGAATTGGAGCAATAATTGGCCGACCAGCAAACTGAAAATTCTAAAGCGAATAAAGAAGCTTCAAAACTTATGAATTCTAGGGAGTTTACATCTAAAACTAATTCTCCTTCAATTTATGATCCAACGGTTCCTTTTCCTCAAAGACTTAAAAAATGATAATAATAATAAGTTAGATAATCAATTCTCTAAATTTTTTAGTATTTTTAAGCAATTGCATATTAATATTCCTCTTATTGAAGCATTAGAGCAAATGCCTAAATACACTAAGTTTTTTAAGGATATTTTATCAAACAAACAGAAGTTGGAAGAGCATGAGACAGTAATGTTAACCGAAGAGAGTAGTGCAATTTTACAAAAGAAGTTGCCTCTTAAATTGAAAGATCCATGGAGTTTTACGGTTCCTTGCACTATAGGAAATTCTTATTTTGATAAAGCTTTATGTGATTTAAAAGCAAGTATTAATTCCTTGCACTATAGGAAATTCTTATTTTGATAAAGCTTTATGTGATTTAAAAGCAAGTATTAATCTTATGCCTTTTTCAGATTTCATGAAGTTAGGTCTTGGAGAAGCAAAGCCTACTACGATCTCTTTACAATTGGTAGACAGGTCTATCAAGCACTCGTGAGGACTCATTAAAGACCTTTTGGTGAAGGTGGACAAGTTTATTTTTTCGGTGGATTTTATTGTGCTAGACATGGAGGAGGATAAGGAAATACCTTTGATTTTGGGATGACTTTTTCTTGCTATGGGGAGAACTTTAATTGATGTCCAACAAAGGAAACTTATTTTGAGAGTTGATGATGAGCAGGTCACTTTTGATGTATTTAAAGCTATGGATTTTTCTTCCAAAGTACACTCTTGTTTTCAAATTAGTGGCATAGACATAGTGGTGGCCGAGACCTATAGGGCTGGAGTTTCAAAGCTACCACTTGAGATGTGTCTTACTCGTTCTACAACTCTTGAATCCGAGAATGAAGAGGTTAGGAAGTGTGTAAGGTATTTGGAAGCTACACCATCCTTTAATCATTCCATAAATCCAAAATTGGAATAGCTAGTTCATCCATGCTGATATCTTCAAGTAAGGAACCACCCAAACTTGAGCTCAAACAGCTTCCATCAAATTTGAGGTATGCTTTCTTAGGCCATGGCTCTACTTTTTCGGTTATTATTAATGGTTCTTTAAGTAATGTAGAGGAAGAAAAGTTGCTAAGAGTTTTAAAGAAGCATAAAATGGCTTTGGGATGGACAATCTCGAATATCAAGGGAATTAATCCTTCGATTTGTATGTATAAGATTTTAATGGAGGATGGTTTCAAGCTGATAGTTCAACCGCAACGGAGATTAAATCCATTAATGCAATAAGTGGTGCATAAAGAAGTACTGAAGCTCTTAAATGTTGGAGTTATCTATCCAATCTCGAATTATGCATAAGTGAGTCCAGTTTAATTAAACCCAAATAAAGGAGGACTAACCGTGGCAAAGAATGAAAATAATGAACTTATACCAACAAGGACAGTCACGGGATGGCGAGTATACACAGATTATCAAAGACTTAATGATACAACTCGAAAGATCATTTTCCATTGTCGTTTATCGACCAAATGTTAGAAAGACTTGCTCGCCATGCTTACTATTGTTTTCTAGATGGCTATTGTGGATACAATCAAATCATAATTGCTCCCGAAGCTCAAGAGAATACTACTTTCATGGTCGAGGAAGGGATAGTGCTTGGCCATCAAATTTCCTTCAAAGGAATTGAAGTCGATAGAGCCAAAATAGATGTTATTGATAAACTCCCACCACTGGCCAATGTGAAGGGCGTTAGAAGCTCCTTGGGTCACGCTGGGTTTTATAGATGGTTCATTAAGGATTTTTTTCAAATTACTAAACCTCTTTGCAATCCTTTGATTAAAGATACACTGTTTGATTTTTCTCATAAATGCTTACATGCTTTTGAAACGTTGAAAAAGAAATTAATTTCAGCACCTATAATTGTTTCACCAGATTAGAATTTACCTTTTAAATTGATATGTGATGCTAGTGATTTTGCTATAGGGGCTGTTTTAGGGAAAAGAAAAGATAAAAATTTTCATGTTATTTATTATGCAAGTGGAACTTTAACTAAAGCTCAACTTAATTATGTTACTACTGAAAAAGAATTATTAGCGGTTGTTTTTGCTTTTGACAAATTTCATTCTTACATGATAGCTTCGAAGGTGGTTGTCTATACCGATTACTTTGCTCTTAAGTACTTGCTTACGAAGAAGGATGCTAAACCAAGATTACTTCGATGGATTTTGCTTCTACAAGAATTTGATTTGGAGATCAAGGACAAGAAGGGTACCAAAAATTTGGTGGTAGATCACTTATCCCGGATTGAGTCTAAGGGTTCGGATGATGAGTAACAATTTCCAATTAATGAAACATTTCCAGATGAGCATTTGGTGGTTGTACAGATTGTTCCATTGTATGCCGATATAGTCAACTACTTGGGGTCACGAATTCTACCTCCCAGGATGACATATAAACAAAAGAAAAAGTTCTTCTCCGACTTGAAGTATTATTTTTGGGAGGAACCTTTTCTATTATGGCATTATGCAAATCAGATAATTATATGATGTGTACCCGAAGAAGAGATGGAGAGCATACTCCAACATTGCCACTCATTGGAAGTGGGCGGCCACTTTGGTGGAGCAAAAACAACGGCAAAAATTTTGCAATTTGGCTTTTATTGGCCTTCTATTTTTTAAAGATTCTTTTAACTTTGTTAATTTATGTGATCAATGTCAACGAGTTGCGAATATTTCTAGGAAACATAGATGCTTTTGAATAATATTTTAGTGATTAAATTGTTTGATGTTTAGGGGATAAATTTCAAGGGTCCTTTTCCATCTTCGTATTCTAACAAATTTATTTTGGTGGCTGTAGATTACATCTCCAAGTGGGTGGAAGCTGCAGCTTTGTTGACCAATGATGCCAAGGTTGTGGTGAATTTTCTTCGAAAAAATATCTTTTCCCGAATTAGCACTCCAAGGGCGATAATTAGTGATGGTGGGAAGCATTTTTGCAATCGTCCATTTGAAGCTTTACTTACTAAGTATGGAGTTACTCATCATTTGGCAACACCATATCATCCTTAAACAAGTGGCCAAGTCGAGGTGTCCAATAAGGGGTTAAAGCACATACTTGAGAAGACCGTTAGAATCTCACGAAAGGATTAGGCACAAAGGTTAGATGATGCATTATAGGGTTACAGGACAGCATTTAAAACACCGATTAGAATGTCACCTTATTGGTTAGTTTACGGAAAGCATGTCATTTACCCATGGAGCTAGAACATAGAGCTTATTGGGTAATAAAGACACTTAATTTTGATTTATTGGTTCCAGGTGAGAAGAGGATGTTGTAAATTAATGAGATGGACGAGTTGCGCAATGACGATTATGAGAATGCTCGAATTTACAAGGATAAAACTAAAAGATGGAATGATAAGCATATTTTGATAAGGGAATTTGAAGTGGGGCAGAAAGTTTTACTATTCAATTCAAGACTTTGACTTTTTTTAGGAAAGTTGCAATCTAGATGGTCGAGACCATATGTTGTGATCGTGTTTTTCCATATGGAGCAGTTGAAGTTCATCATGAGACAACTAGGACATTCAAGGTTAATGGACAGAGGTTAAAGCCTTATGTGGATGGAGAATTTAGCATGGAAAAGTTTTCTATCAATCTTTCCAATCCTAAATACTGATTTGGAGAATGTCTAGCTATAGACTTTAAACAAAGCGCTTTTTAGGAGGCAACCCAAGTTTTTTTATTTTTCTCTTTAATTTTTATTTAATATTTTTATTTTTGTTTTCATCTTGTAGGTTTTCATAAGTTTGGGGGCTCTCCAATGTGTTACACAGCTGCACTTTCAAGGAGAACATTCAATTGGAAATCGGGGGAGCACTTATTACCTTTTCTCATTATTTTTCTCTTTTTTTTCTTCTTTCTCATTGAAGACAATTTATTATTTAAGTTTGGGGGAAGAGAGTTCATGTTTATTTTATAAAAATAAAAATAAAAAATTGTTTTTGGTTTGATGAATAAAATGGCATATGATAAGAATATCGTAGAAACTGATTATCATTTTTAGGGAAAATTCTTATTGCTTGAGTCTATTTGTTAATCCTTGACTTGATTTTGCTTAATTTAATATTTTCTATATTCAACCCATGTTATCATGATCATTAATTGTTGTGCATACCTAGAGAAATTTTATGTGAATATTTTGTTGGGAAATCACCTCAAGAAGCCCAGGTGGTGATCTTCCAAACACTCAAGTCTAGAGTGACTTGTAATGATCGGAAACAGAAACAGAAATCAAAGAAAAGAAAGAACAGAGCAATTGTTATCGAGGTTCGGCAATAGCCTACGTCCCCGTGAGTTCCTCCGAACTCTCTGCACTAAATCAATGAGTTCTTTCCAGATACAGCAACACCTCTTCAAGAATCTCAAGTTCTTGAAGAATGAAAGAAGAGAAAACAGAAATTGATAAGGAACTATTACTTAGCCCTTCTCCCCAATCTATACTACTCTCTCTCTAAACAACCAGCTTCTCTTTGAGATCTATTCTAGTGATTCTCCTATGTTTTTGTGTCTTTGCACTCTCACACTTGCACTTGAATTATCTTGTATGATGATCTTGTGTTTACAACTTGTCTCACACTTGTTGTTGCAGTATGTGGCTCATATTGAGTGGAACATATTTACAGCCTTTTGGGCTTGGAATTTATTGTCTTATTGGCAGGGATGATTAATAGGTTGGGGGTGCGGGGGTATTTGGGGAATTTTTTAATACCTCTATAAGGCTAGGGTTAGTATAAATACATATGATGTAACCCTACTTTGATATAGTGAAATTTAGCCGCTGCTCGCTCCTGTGGACGTAGGCATACTGTCGAACCATGTTAAATCTGTGTGTGTTTAATTGCTTTCTCTATCTCTTTGTTTTTCGTATTATTCATCATAATTGTTTACACATTTCACAACAATTGGTATCAGAGCCCAGGTCACGATGTCTGGGATTTCTTCTGCGAAGTTCAACATGGTCAAGTTCGACGGATCTGGAAATTTCGGATTATAGCTGAGGAGGGTCAAGGATTTGTTAGTGTAGCAGGGTATGGCGAAGGCATTATACAGAAAGAAGTCGGAAGGTATAGACGACGACATAGATTAGAAGGAATTGGAAGTGAGGGCTATGGCAACTCTCAGACTTTGTCTGGCTGATGATGTGATGTATCACGTCATGGATGAGGAATCACCGGCGGTAGTTTGGTTGAAACTGGAAAGTCGGTATATGTCCAAGTCGTTGACGAACAAGCTCTATCTTAAGCAGAAACTGTATGGTCTTAAGATGTCAGAGGGCTCAGATTTGAACCAGCATATCAACGTGTTCAACCAGATTATCAATGATTTGAAGCGAGTTGATGTGAAGTTCGAAGATGAAGACAAGGCGTTGATGTTACTGAATTCCTTACCAGTTTTTCCTAAGTACGAAAATTTGGTTACAACTCTGATGTGAGGGAAAGAAACACCCGAATTGGAGGAGATCACAGGTGCTCTATTAGGTTTTCATCAGAGGAAAAAAGCCAGTGATGAGAATTTACAAGGTGAAGGTCTTGTGGGGAGAGGTAACCAGGAACGTAAGAGAAACAAGTCCCGGAGCGGATCGAGTAACAATAAATCTCGATCTAAATCCAGGAAGAGGAATGACATACAATGTTTTAAGTGTGGAAAAAGGGGCACATGAAATGAGATTGTCCAGATTTAAGGAAGGGAAATACAGAGAATAAAGAGGGTCCATTAAAGTCTACGAATGTAGTGGAAGAAGAAGACTCAGAGAGCGATAACGGGGATAATCTTTCTGTTTCATCCAGTTCAGATCATCTCACAGATTCTTGGATTCTGGATTCAGTATGCTCATATCACATGACACCAAATAAAGATTAGTTTGACACCTACAGGTTAGTAAATTATGGTTCTGTTCTGATGGGTAATGATGCATCATGCAAAGTTGTTAGAATAGGGAATATCAGAATTAAAATGTTTGATGATGTTGTTAGAACATTGTGTGATGTTAGACATATACCAGATTTAAGGAAGAATCTGATTTCATTGGGCACTTTAGATTGTAATAGGCTTAGTTACAAGTCTGCAAGTGGAGTAATGAAGGTGAGTAAAGGTGTCTTAACAGTGATGAAGGGACAGAAACTAGCAAGAAATATTTAAACACTACTAGGTACCACAGTTTCAGGTGGAGTTGCAGCTGCAGAGTCTGAGTAAGATAGAACAATCTTGTGGCATATGAAGTTAAGTCATATGAGTGAGTGTGGAATGATGGAGCTTCATAAGAGAAATCTCTTTAAGGGTGTCAGAACATGCAAGCTTGATTTCTGCAGGCATTGTGTTCTTGGGAAACAGAATAGGGTGCAGTTCAAGACAGCCACACACAAGACAAAGGGAATTCTTGACTATGTTCATACAGATGTTTGGGGGCCAGTAAGGGTAGCATCACGGGGAAGACATATGTATTTCGTGAGTTTTATTGGTGACTACTCACGAAAGGTTTGGGTGTACTTCATGCGGCACAAGTCAGAAATGTTTGCCAAGTTCAAGTTATGGAAAGCTAAAGTAGAAAACTAGACATGAAGGAAGATTAAATGCCTCAGGTCCGACAATGGTACTGAGTACACAGATTCAAAGTTCATGCGGTTGTGTGCGCAGCATGGGATTAAGAGACACTTCACAGTACGCAAGACACCATAACATAACGGTGTAGTGGAAAGAATGAACAGAACAATAGCTGAAAGAGCTCCGTGTCTCAGGTTGAATGCAGGGCTTGCAAAGAACCTCTGGGCAGAAGTAATGAATATGGCATATTTCTTTATTAACAGGTTACCTAGAGCAGCAGTAGATGGGAAAGTAGTAGAGGAGGTGTGGACAGGCAGTGAGGTAGACTACTCTAGTTTGAGAGTGTTTAGATGTCCAGCCTACGTGCATGTTCCTAATGAGGAAAGATCAAAGCTTGATGCGAAGGCTAGACGATGTATCTTTCTAGGGTATCAAAAAGGGGTGAAAGTCTTCAAGCTATGGGATCCGAAGGCAAACAAGGTGGTGATCAGTAGAGATGTGGTTTTTTTATGAGAAAGCCATGTTATAGCGTACTCAGGAAGAAGAGAAACAGCTGCCAGAAAATTGCAGCAGAAATGAGCATGTGGTGCAGGTGGAGCTAGAGACACATGGAAAGGAAGACAATGCTTAGAATGTAGGGAGCTCTAGTTCAGAAGATCAACAGCATCACAGTATAGCTATAGACAGTCCCAGACGCACTATCAGGCAACCCACCAGGTATGGTTTTGAAGATTTGGTTTCTTATGCACTCATTACTAGTAGTGGGGTGATGAGTGCCAAATATTGCATATTTGAGCCACTTAATTTACATTTGTTAGCTTAGGAATTTGTTACTTTGAGTTGTTTTCGTTGTTTTTCAGGTTTACAAGCACTAGGAAAGGAGTTTCACTAAAATTGCCAGAATTACCTATACAGATCAGTCATTTTTGTGGATTTTACTGTATTGATTCAGGAAGAACCAGGAGATGAGCCATATATGCTTGGAAAGATCTGGAAGTCTATTTTTTGAGAAATTTTATGGCTCATAAAAATGATTTTTCTAGAGAAAGTTATGGCAGTTTTAGTAGACAAGGGTTAAGCTGAAGATGTCTAGTGCGCTCGAGCGCACCAGACTTGCGATCGATCGCAAGTGCGTACTTGCACATCGCACATCAGTTAAAAATTATTTGCAGTGCACCAGTATGCACTTGAGCGCACCAGACTGCGATCGAGCGCACTCGGGCAGTATCCCACATCGAATTTGAAACACATTGTACTCCGGGAATTCCCCTATAAAAGCCCTATCTCACTTCATCATTCGGTGTGCAATCTTGAGGACTTCTGCTAGCATTCTAGGGGATCTCGAAGGCTTTGCTACTATGAGGGAAAGCGCCGCCCAATAGCGAGTGGAATTTCTCCCCACGTATAGTCAGCTTTTAATTTACTGCTTTTGTTAGTTTTAAAGTTTAATGTTTAGCACTGTTATTGTGAACTTTAGTTTCATGATTATGAGTGGCTAAAATCTTCAGCTACGATTGAAGATGAAGCCTTGCCATTGTTTGGAATAATATTTTCAGATTTTTTTATACAATTCTGATGTTTTTTTTAGTATAAATGTTATGTTCAATTATTTGAGTAAAATCTTATGATTGATTGCGTTTAAATTGTTCTGTTGGATATTCCGTGTGTTTCATCTGATGGATACATCAAATCATTTTTGATTAAATTGGATATCCTTTATGATTTGTTAAAAGCGGATACATTAGATTGTTTTGGTTTAATTGGGATATTTGTTGTGATTTGTTTAAAGTTGGATTCATGGAATGTTTTGATAGATTATTTTTATATAGAACATGAAGATATATGCTTTACTTTGGTGGGGTGGATTCAGAAACCTTAGTGTTTTTATAATTAGTCTTTAAATCAATTTAGTTTAGTTTATATTTGTTTTGCAAAAGACAATTCAAAACTTGGAACTAGGTTAAAATAGGCTTAGTTTAGATAAAAATATTTTCACAACGCAATTCCCTGTGGATTCGACCTCGCACTTGCACAACACTATATTGCAAACGACTTGTGCACTTGCGAGTAATTTAAAACTCACAACATGGGGATCCTATTACTATTCAGGAGGCAGTACACAGCTAAGAAAAGAGTAGATGGATAGGTACTATGATGGAGGAGATAGAGTCTCTACATAAGAACCAGACATGGGATTTGGTGGAGCTTCCAGAGGGGAAGAAAGTGAAAGGATGCAAATGGGTGTATAAGAAGAAAGAAGTAATATCAGAAAAAGAGGGAGAAAAGTTCATGGCTCATCTTGTAGCAAAGAGTTACCCACAGAGGAAAGAAGTTGACTACGATGAGATCTTCTCCCCTGTGGTCAGACACACTTCCATCAGGGCAGTGTTGGGTTTGGTAGCACATTTCGATATGCAGTTGGAGCAAATTGAGGTAAAGACAGCTTTTCTTCATGGTAATTTGGAGGAACTGATATACATGGCATACCCAGAAGGGTTCAGTCAGCCTAGACAAGAACATTTGGTCTGTAAATTGAGGAAATCATTTTATGGGTTGAAGCAGTCTCTGAGGCAGTGGTACAAGCGATTTGACTCCTACATGATCCGGATTGGCTACAAGAGATGTGAGTATGATTGTTTTGTTTATGTGAAGAGCCTTGATGATGGTTCATTTATTTTTCTGTTACTTTATTTGGATGATATGTTGATTGTTGTGAAGAGTATGAGTGAGGTCAACAAGTTGAAGACTTTATTGAGCAAAGAATTTGACATGAAGGATTTGGGTGCTGCCAAGAAGATTCTTGGAATGGAGATTCATAGGGACAGAGCTTCCAAGAGATTATGGTTATCTCAGCGTAGCTATGTTGAGAGGGTGTTGGAGAGGTTCAGCATGGATAATGCAAAACCAGTGAGTACACCTTTGGCGAATCACTTTAGACTGTCTACCAGTCAGTGCCGAAGACAAATGATGAAGTTCAAGACATGTCAAAGGTTCCATATGCTAGTGTAGTGGGGTGCTTGATGTATGTTATGGTTTGTACAAGGCCGGATTTGGCACAAGCCGTCAGTGTGGTGAGCAAGTTTTTATCAAATCCGGGACGACAGCATTGGGATGCAGTTAAGTGGATTTTTAGATACTTGAGGAGTACTACAAATTATGGCATAATGTTTGGCAGACAACATGGTGATCCTTCAGTTATGGGATATGTGGATGCAGACTATACAGGAGATTTTGATGATAGGAGGTCTCCCACAGGTTATGTGTTCACCCTTGTGGGGGGGCCTATTTGTTGGAAGTCCATGGTTCAGTCTCTAGTTGCACTATCTACTACTGAGTCAGAGTATATGGCAGTGGTTGAGGCTGCCAAAGAAGCTTTATGGCTTACAGGGCTGGTCAAGGAGCTGGGTATTCAGCAAGGTGGAGTTCAGTTGCATTGTGATAGTCAGAGTGCCATTTATTTAGCAAAGAACCAGGTGTATCATGTGAGAACCAAACACATAGATGTAAGGTTTCACGGGATCAGGGAATTAGTTTCTTCTGGTGAACTATTGGTTGAAAAAGTTCACACTTCTGAGAATGCAGTAGACATGTTGACAAAGCCTGTTACCACATATAAGTTCAAGCATTGCTTGGACTTGATTAATGTCTCTAGATGCTAGATGGGAGGCCTTCCAACCTATTGTCCCAGGTGGAGTTCCAGGTTATTGTTTTTTTTTTTTTTTCCTAATGGGTGGATATTCACCAAGGTGGAGATTGTTGTAGTATGTGGCTCATACTGAATGGAACATATTTACATCCTTTTGGGCTTGGAATTTATTGTCTTAATGGCAAGGACGATTAATAGGTTGGGGGTGCAAGGGTATTTGAGGAATTTTCTAATACCTCTATAAGGCTAGGGTTAGTATAAATACATATGATGTAACCCTACTTTGATATAGTGAAATTTAGTCGTTGCTCGCTTCCGTGGATGTGGGCATACTGCTGAACCATGTTAAATCTGTGTGTTTAATTGTTTTCTCCATCTCTTCGTTTTTCGTATTATTCATCATAATTGTTTGCACGTTTCACAACACTTGTGTTGAGATTGAAGCTAGGTGACCCTTTATATAGTACACCACTTCTTGAACCTATCTTTGAAGTCAATCTCCACCCTTAGATCTTGAGGACCAATCAATCATAGCCCTTCAACAATCCTAAGTGATCCCGTGCATTATGATGAAGTTCCACGCACCTTTCCAAAAGGCTGATGAGAGTGCATCAGGTGTGCTTCAAGTCGTGGCTCAAAACAAGGCATGTTGTGGCCTAGAAAGGGGAGGCTTTTCTGTCATGCTGGAGGCCACGGCTTGGGGTGGCTGTGCCACAGTACACAGGGCCGTGCCGCGGTGCGCACACCTTGGGCCACGGTGCACAGCTCCTCCTTCAACTTCTGGACTTTCTGTGGGCCGCGGCGCCCACCCATGACCTGATGCTGAACATGCTGAACCCTTAAACTGGTTTAATACTTTGACAAATACCAATAATCTCTACCTTTGTCTAAGAGATTAAACATGAACCCATTGTGCAGAGAACTCAGGATCCAAACTCAACTTGAGTCACCATATTAACCGACTCAAATTCTAAGAAGTCCAAGGCAACGATTGAACTTACTTAGAGGTAGAACATTGGTGCCTAAATCTGTAGGATTTTCTTCTGTGGCTACCTTGTCCACATGAATGCATCCTTTCGTAACATTTTCCTGAATGAAATGATACCGAACATCCATACACTTTGTCCTTTCATGGAAAACCATATTCTTACACAAGTGCAACGCACTTTAGCTATCCGAAAACACCACCACCTGCTCTTTCAAGACCTTCAATTCTTCCAATAACCCTTTGCACCACATAGCCTCCTTAATGGCTTCCGTTGCTGCTATGTACTTGCCTCAGTTGTTGAGAGTGTTACCACCGGCTACAACTGAGCCTTCTAACTTATACAACATCCGTTTAAGTTGAAGAAGTAGGAGGTAATCGATCTTCTTTTATCCCGGTCTGATCCATAGTTCGAATCCACATAACCTTCAAGATAGATGGACTTACCCCTCTTCTCATAAACTAGCCCCACATTTGGGTTTCCCTTCAAGTACCCCAGCAACCACTTCATCCCAAGCCAATGCTCGTTTCTGGGATTACTCATAAACTTGCTGAAAACACTTATTACATGAGCAATGTCGGGTCTAGTGCTTACTATGGTGAACATCACTGATCCAACCGCACTAGAGTAAGGGACCTTTTCCATTTCCTTCCTCTCCTCATCCGATCTCGGACATTAATCACTGGAGAACTTGAAATGACCAACAAGTGGAACCTTCACTGGTTTGTTATTTTCCATAGAGAACTTAGATATCATCTTCTCTATGTAGGAAGTCTAAGAAATCTTCAATTTGTTTCTCCCCCTTTCCCGGATTATGCTCATCCCAATGATCTTCTGTACATGGCCAAGATCCTTCATCTCAAACTCCTCACTAAGTTGAGACTTCAATTTTCCTATCCTCTCCATGTTGCTCCCAACCAGCAGCATATTATCAATATAGATGAGGATGATCACCACTTCCTCCACCTTGTGCCCTTTGTAGTACAAGCACGAATCATAGTAGCTTCTCATGAAACCCAAGCTAGTTACAAAGGAATCGAACCTCTTATTCCATTCTCGAGGTGATTGTTTCAGGCCATAGAGAGATTTCTTCAATTGGCACACCAACTCTCCCTACCTTCCTTCCTCATAGCCTTCGGGTTGCCTCATGTAGATGGTCTCATCAAGCTCGCCTTGCAAGAATGTTGTCTTCATATCCATTTGTTTGATCTCTCAATCAAATTGGACCACCATAGCCAATACTATCTGTATCGTCTTGTATTTCACAACCGGTGAGAATATTTCAGTGAAATATATGCCTTCTCTTTGTGTGAACCCCTTCACCACCAGCCTAGCTTTATACCAGACTCCATCCCTTGGAGGATTCCCTTCTTTGATCTTGTAGATCCACCTACAATCCACAACTCTCTGTTTTTTTGGTTTTGGCACCAATTCCCAAGAGTTGTTCTTCCTCAAAGAATCTATTTCTTCCTCCATAGCTAGCTACCGCTTTGACGAATCCTTAAATTCCATGGCATCCATGTAAGTTTCTGGTTCAACCATCCCTCCTTCTGAACAAGGAGCTGCTACATTAGCATCCGCAAACCCATATCTCAAAGGTGGTCTGACCAGCCTTCTTTCCCGGTCCCTTGTGAGCTGATAGTCATTCTGACTTGCTGCATCATCCCCTTCTAGTTTAGCCTCCTCAGAGTGTCTTGAGCTTGGCCTTCATCAATGGGCTCTACCTGGTCCGAACCCTCTTGCCTACCTTACTCTACCTGAACTGAATTTTCCTTGATGCTATGCTCCACAAATACCGAACTGGTTTGCTCACTAGCCCCTACGGGGTTAGTTTTCACCAAATAGGGAAATAACGATTCATTAAAAATAAAATCTTTACTTATTATGAGTTTCATTCCTTTTGACTCTAAGGACCACAACCTATACCCCTTAACTCCATCACCATACCCTAGAAACACGCATTTTCTAGATCCTAGGCTAAGTCTATCATCCTTTTGATGTGCAAATACAGCACATCCAAAAGTCCTAAGGTTGTCCAACTTAGGGGGTTTACCACTCCACATCTCCTCAGGAGTCTTAAGGTCTATAGCCCTAGAAGGTGATCTATTAACCAAATACGCAGTAGTAGACACCGCTTCCTCCTAAAAACATTTTAGTAATCTGGATCCTTTAATCATGCACCTAACCTTTTCCATAAAGGTTTTATTTATCCTCTTAGCAACTCCATTTTACTGAGGCGTTTTCACAACTATTCTATGTCTTAGAATCCCATTTAACTTATAGAATTGATCAAGTTCCTTGTTAAAACATTCTAAGCCATTATCGGTTTTTAACACCTTAACTACCCTGCCCATTTGAGTCTCTTCCAGCTTTTTCCACACCACTAATTTATTCAAAGCATCTGATTTATTTTTAAGCATATAAACTCAAACCTTTCTAGAATAATCATCAATTAAAGATAGAAAGTAAAGATTACCTCCCTATGTTGGTGTTCTTGCTGGTTCCCAAAGTTCTGCATGAATATAGTCAAGAATGCCCTTAAACTTGTGCACTTCGGTGTTGAAGCTGACCCCGTGTTGCTTCCCAAGAACGCAACACTCACAGAAATCAAGTTTCTCTACTTTGTTACCACCAAGTAGACCATCTTTTCTGAGAACTTCCAGGCCCTTTTCGCTCATATGTCCCAAGCGAGTGTGCCAAAGGGCTGCCTTATCCATCTCAGCCATCAAGCTTGCTACTTGATCCTTGATTTCTGTCTCTCCGATCATCTCATAGAGACCATCCTTTATTACTACTTTGATCTGTTGGAAATCACCTTGACAAGATGCCCAGGTGGTGATCTTCCAAACACCCAAGTCTGGAATGACTTGTAAAGAAAAGATACAACAACCAAAGCAAGAAAGAAGACAAGCATTTATTATCAATGTTCGACAATAGCCTACATCCCCGTGAGTTCCTCCAAACTCTCTGCACTAAATCAATGGTTCTTATAATCACAGAAACCCCTCTCTAAGAATCCACAAGTTCTTGAAGAAACAAAGAAAAGAACAAGACAGTGATAAGGTCTTGAGGTACCCTGGAACTTTCCTCCTTGGAAATTCCACTTACAAGTCCCTTGAATCCTCTTTCTATACTAATCTCTCTCTTTACAACCAGTCTCTCCAATGAGTCCCTTTTGTATGTATGTGTCTTTGAACTCTCATACAATTCTCTCATGCATATTTTCTGTCACAATTATTGTTGAGAATGAAGCTAGGTGACCCTTTATATAGTGCACCAACTTCTTGACCAATGTTGAGTGTCATTCTCCACCCTTCGATCTTGATGACCAATCAACCTTGGCCCTCCATCAATCCTAAGTGATGCTGTGCATTTTTTACTTACACCCATGCACTTAATGAAAGGCTGAATCAAGTTAATCATGTGTGCATCAGTGTGCTGCGGCCTTGGGCAAAACACCTTTTCACCACTTTCTGGGTTCCATGGCCTTGGTGAGGGAGAGGTGCGGCGCTGCCCTCAACCAGGGCACCATGGACTGGAAGGAGCAGGGCTGCGGTGCACACTGAAGCTGGACCCTTCACAGCTATGTGCACTTCTTTGTCTTGCTGAATAGAGAGGTGTGCACACACCCTAAGTGAGGCGCACACTTGTGTGCACTCCTTTAACATGCTGAAATTCATTCTTCCATCTCTTGTTTAAACCTTAACCATGTTTAACCCTTAGACAAATACCAAAAATCTCTACCTTTTTCTAAGCATTTAAACCTGAACCATTGTGCAGAGAACTTCAGGATCCAAACTTATCTTAAGTCATCATTCAACCGACTCCATTCCTAAGAAGTTCAAGGCAATGATTAAACCTTCTTAGAGGTAGAACCTTGGTACCTAAATCTGTAGACTTTCTTCCGTGGCCTTCTTGTCAACATGAATGCATCCTTTCGTACCATTTTTCGGAATGTAATGATACCAAACATCCATATGCTTTGTCCTCTCATGGAACACCGAATTCCTCCACAAGTTCCATGCACTTTGGATATCTGAAGACACCACCACCTGCTCTTTTAGGACCATCCACTCATCCAATAACCTTTTGCACCACAGAGCCTCCTTTATGGCTTCTGAAGCCACTATGTATTCTGCCTCTATTATTGAGAGTGCTACCACCGGCTGCAACTGAGCCTTCCAATACCTCAGCAACCACTTCATCCCAAGCCAAAGCTCTTTTCCGGGATTACTCACAAACCTGCTGAGAACACCCATTGCGTGAGAAATGTCAGGTCTAGTGCTCATAATCATGGACATGACTGGTCTAATCGTACAAGAGTAAGGGACCTTAACCATTTCCTTCTTCTCTTCATCCATTCCAGGACATCTTTTGCTGGAGAACTTGAAATGACCAGCAAGGGGAACCTTCACTGGTTTACCATCTTCCATAGAAGACCGAGAAACCTTCAACCCATTTCTCTCTCTTTCCTGAATTCTTCTCATACCAAGGATCTTTTATGTAAGGCTGAGATCCTTCCTCTCGAACTCCTTAATGAGTTGAGATGTAAACCTTTTCATCCTCTCCCTGCTGTTTCGAACCAATAGCATATCATTAGCATAGATGAGGATAATCACCATTTCATCCACCTTATGTCCAGGTGAGAAGGTTTCTGTGAAATCCATGCCTTTTCTTCTCGTGAACCTCTTCGTCACTAGCCTAGCCTTGTTCTGGACTTCATCTCCTGGAGGGTGCCCTTCTTTGATCTTGTAAGTCCACTTACAATCCACAACTCTCTGTTTTCCCGGAATGTGCACCAATTCCTAGATGTTGTTCTTCCTCAAAGAATCCATTTCTTCCTCCATAGCTAGCTTCCATCTTGGTGACTTCTTACATCCTATGGCATCAATGTAAGTCTCTTGTTCACTCATCTCTCATTCTGTCCAAGGAGTTGTTGCATCCACAGCATCTGCAAAACCATATCTTGAAGGTGGTCTGACTAGCCTTCTTTCCCGGTCTCTTGTGAGCTAATAAATCTTCCGACTCCCTGCATCATCCTCTTTCACTTCAGCCTCCTCATAAGTGTCCTAAGCTTGGCATTCATCAATGGGCTTTACCTGGTTTGAACCCTCTTGCCTTCCTTGCTCTACCTGAACCAAATTCTCCTTGATACTATGCTCCACAAATACCGAACTGGTTTGCTCACTATCCCCTGCAGGGTTAGTTTTCTCCAAGTAGGGAAATAACAATTCATTAAAAATAACATCCCTACTTATTATGAGTCTCAATCCTTCTTGCTCTAAGGACCACAACCTATACCCCTTAGCCCCTTCCCCATATCCTAGAAACACATATTTTCTAGATCCTGGGCTAAGCTTATCATCCTTTTGATGTTCAAATGCAGCACACCCAAAAGTCCTAAGGTTGTCCAACTCAAGGAGTTTTCCACTCCACATCTCTTCGGGAGTCTTATGGTACACAATCCTAGAGGGTGATCTATTAACCAAATACACAGCAATAGACACCGCTTCCTCCCAAAAACATTTGAGTAATCCGGATCCATTTAACATTTACCTAACCTTTTCCATAAGGGTTTTATTCATCCTCTCAGCAACTCCAATTTGCTGAGGGGTTTTCACAACTGTTCTATGTCTTAGAATGTCATTTAACCTACAGAATTGATTAAGTTCTTGGTTAAAAATTTCTAAGCCATTATCAGTTCTTATCCCCTTAACTACCCTGCCCATTTGAGTCTCCACCAGCTTTTTCCACACCACTAATTTATTCAAAGCATTTGATTTATTTTTAACCAAATAAACCCAAACCTTTCTTGAATAACCATCAATTGAAGACAGAAGGTAAAAGTTACCTCCCTGTGTTGGTGTCTTTGCTGGTCCCCAAAGGTCCACATGAATGTAGTCAAGAATGCCCTTAGACTTGTGCACTCCGGTGTTGAAGCTGACCCGATATTGCCGCCCAAGAACACAGCTCTTGCAGAAATCAAGTTTCTCTACCTTGTCACCATCAAATAATCCATTATTATTGAGAACTTACAGGCCTTCTTCGCTTATATATCCCAAGCGAGTGTGCCAAAGGGCTGCCTTCTCCATCTCAGCCATCAAGCTTGCTGCTTGACCCTTGATGTCCGTGTCTCTGATCATCTCATAGAGACCATCCTTCATTGCTGCTTTGATCACAATCAAAGATCCCTTGGTTACATTGATCTTTCCTCCCTTTGTTTTGTATGTGTACCCCATGGAATCCAACTTCCCCAATGAGATCAAATTCCTCTTCACATCCGAAAAATACCTCATATTCCTCAGCAGCCTTACCATTCCATCAAACATCCTCAACTAGATGTCTCCTATCCCCCTCACTTGGCAAGAATTTTCATTCCCCAAGAAAACCTTTTCATCATTGGTTTCCTTGAAATTCTTGAACCAATCCTAGTGAGGGCACGTGTGATGAGTGCACCCGGTATCCAAGATCCATTTCCCGCTGCCTTCTTGCCCTTTGCTCACATCCGAGCACACAACAAGAACTTCATCTTGCTGTTCTCCTTTGGCAACCGAAGCCTCTCCATTCTTGGTATGGCTTCTTCCCTCATCCCTCATCTTCTCTTTGTAATCTTTCTTGACATGACCCTCCTTCCCTCTAAATCTCAGTTTGGAATGCATTCTCCCATGGCTTTTTCCTCTACCTCTGTCCCGGTAGTAGCCATGTATGTTGCTGTGCACTCTCCCATGGCTCTCTCTTCTACCTCTGTCCCGGTAGTAGCCATGTATGTTGCTGTGCACTCTCCCATGGCTCTTTACTCTACCTCTGACCTGGTAGTAGCCATATATGTTGTTGTGCACTCTCCCATGGCTCTCTCCTCTACCTCTGACCCGGTAGTAGCCATGGATGATGCTGCCATGTCGAGTTGCTAGCTTTCTTTTAATGAACAGCCTTCTTCCACTTGATATACTCCTCATCTTGGAATCAAGATTATCTTGCAACTCTTTCTTAGGATCAAATTTAAAAGCAAAGATTCGTTTACGAAGATACCTCTTATTAGGGAGAGTCTTGGCAAGAAATGACCCATCCAGTTTCTTCTAAATTGCAGCTGGATCTTTCGAGTCTCCACACTCCCTTGTGACATTATCCAACAAGTGCAAGAAGATGGTACTGTATGCCATCTTCTTTATCTCATTCCACTGGTCTTCCGTGGTACTTGCTGGAAAAGCATCATCTTCTCCAATCGCTAAGTCCACCTTTTGTTACATAACAACAGCTTTAATCTTCCACTTTCATAGGGAAAAATCTCCCTTTCCATCAAACTTCTCAATACCAAAATTTGAACCCATCTTGCGAAGAAGATCCCGTATTTGTGCAGCACCCACAATTGCTCTCCAACTTCTTCTAAATCTCAAGAACACAGATCGAAGATTGATCTCAATACCGTTCTTAAATCAACCTTAAGAACAAGATCAGATCTTGATCTTTATTCCGTTCTTGAATCACCCTCAAGAACATGATCAGATATTGATCTTAACTCCATCCTTAATTCACCTTAAGAACACGATTAGATATAGATCTTAACTCCGTTCTTGAATCACCCAAGAAGTTGACCTCCGATTCTTGGAGTCTTGCTCTGACACCTTCTCTTCTTACTCCGACACTCAGCTATACTAGCTCCGATACCACTGTTGTGGTATCTCCTCTAGCTCTGATACCACTGTTGGAAATCACCTTGACAAGATGCCCAGGTGGTGATCTTCCAAACACCTAAGTCTAGAATGACTTTTAAAGAAAAGTTACAGCAACCAAAGCAAGAAAGAAGACAAGCAATTGTTATCGAGGTTCGGCAATAGCCTACGTCCCTGTGAGTTCCTTCGAACTCTTTGCACTAAATCAATGGTTCTTCCAATCACAGCAACCCCTCTCCAAGAATCCACAAGTTCTTAAAGAAACAGATAAGAGAACAAGAAAGTGATAAGGTCTTGAGGTACCCTGGAACTTTCCCCCTTGGAAATTCCACTTACAAGTCCCTTGAATCCCCTTTCTATACTAATCTCTCACTTTACAACCAGCCTCTCCAATGAGTCCTTCTTGTATATCTGTGTCTTTGCACTCTCATACAATTCTCTCATTCACATGTTCTGTCATAATTGTTGTTGAGAATGAAGCTAGGTGACCCTTTATATAGTGCACCAACTTCTTGACCAATCTTGAGTGTCATTCTCCACCCCTAGATCTTGATGACAAACCAACCTTGGCCCTCCATCAATACTAAGTGATGCTATGCATTTTGGACTTGCACCCACACACTTAACGAAAGGCTGAATCAAGTTAATCATGTGTGCATCAGTGTGCCTAGCGCCTAGGCACTAAACAGGGCGCGCTACGGCCTTGGGCAAAACACCTTTTCACCAGTTTCTGGGTGCCACAACCTTGGTGAGGGAGAGGTGCGGCATTGCCCTCCACCAAGACTTCCTCCTTGCTGGGTGTCGCAGCCTGGAAGGAGCAGGGCTGTGGCACACACTGAAGCTGGAATCTTCACAGCTGTGCGCACTTTTTTGTCTTGCTGAATGGAGAGGTGTGCACACACCCAAAGTGAGGCACACAATTGTGTGCACTCCTTTAACATGCTGAAATTCATTCTTACATCTCTTATGTAAACCTTAACCATGTTTAAACCTTAGACAAATACCAACATTATCACTATCAAAGATCCCTTGGTTACCTTGATCTTTCCTCCCTCTGCTTTGTATGTGTACCCCATGGAATCCAACTGCCCCAATGAGATCATGTTTCTTCTTAAATCTAGAAGATACCTCACATTCTATAGCAGCCTTATAACTCCATCAAACATCCTCAACTGGATGTGTCCTAACCCCCTCATTTGGCAAGAAGTATCATTCCCCATGAAAACCTTTCCATCATTGGTTTCCTTGAAATTCTTGAACTAATTCTGGTGAGGGCACATGTGATAAGTGCACTCGAAATCTAGGACCCATTTCTCGTTGCCTTGCCTCCTGCTCATATTTGAGCACAGAACAAAAACATCAACTTATTGTTCTCCTTTGGTAACTGTAGCCTCTCTATTGTTAGTATGGCTTCTTCATCTCTCATCCCACATCTTTTTCTTGCAATCTTTCTTGAAGTGACCCTCCTTATTACAGTAGAAGCATCATTTCCCTCCAAACTTTGATTTGGAATGCAATCTCCCATGGCTCTGCTCTCTACCCTTTGGTTACTCCTGGTAGTTGCCATGAATACTACTGCCATTTTGAGTTGCTGGCCTTCCTCTGACGAACAGCCCTTCTCCACTTGATGCTTCCCTCATCTTGGCTTTGAAATCATGAGTCCTTATAGCATTAATCCCAATTTCCTTGGTTAGTGTATCTCTTCCCTACTCAATTGCATTAATCAAACTTTCAAAACAATAAGGAAGAGAATTTAACAAAATAACAGCCAATTGTTCATCCGGGAACTTTATACTACGACTAGCCAAATCCTGAACTAGTTTATTAAACACGTCAAGATTATCTTGCAACTCTTTAGTAGGATCCATTTTAAAAGCAAAGATTCATTTAAGAAGATAAATCTTATTAGAGAGAGTTTTGGTAAGAAACAACTCATCTAGTTTCTTCCATATGACAGCTGGATCTTCCGAGTCTCCGCACTCCCTTGTCATGCTATCTGATATGTGCAAGAAAATGGTGTTGTATGCTATCTTCTTCATCTCAATCCGCTGGACCTCCATGATACTTGCTGGAAAAGCATCATCTTCTCCAATAGCCAAGTCCACCTTCTGTTGCATAGGAACAGCCTTGATCTTCCGCTTCCAAAGGGAAAAGTCTCCCTTTCCATCAAACTTCTCAACAATGAAGTTTGAACCCATCTTACGGAGAAAATCCCAGATTTATACAGCACCCACAATTACTTTCCAACTTCTTCTAAATCTCAAGAACACGATCAGAGATTGATCTCAATACCATTCTTGAATCACCCTCAAGAACACGATCAGATCTTGATCTTTACTCCGTTCTTGAATCACCCAAGAAGTTGATCTTTGATTCTTGGAGTCTTGCTCCAATACCTTCTGTTCTAGCTTTGATACTCGCTGTCCAAAGCTCTGATACCACTATTGGAAAATCACCTCAAGAAGCCTAGGTGGTGATCTTCCAAACACCCAAGTCTAGAGTGACTTGTAATGATCGGAAACAGAAACAGAAATCAAAGAAAAGAAAGAACACAACAATTGTTATCGAGGTTCGGCAATAGCCTATGTCCCCGTGAGTTCCTCTGAACTCTCTGCACTAAATCAATGAGTTCTTTACAGATACAACAACACCTCTTCAAGAATCTCAAGTTCTTGAAGAACGAAATAAGAGAAAACAGAAAGTGATAAGGAACTACTACTTAGCCCTTTTCCCCAATCTATACTACTCTCTCTCTAAACAACCAGCCTCTCTTTGAGATCTATTCTAGTGTCTCTTCTATGTTTTTGTGTCTTTGCACTCTCATACTTGCACTTGAATTCTCTTGTATGATGATCTTGTGTTTACAACTTGTCTCACACTTGTGTTGAGATTGAAGCTAGGTGACCCTTTATATAGTGCACCACTTCTTGAACCTATCTTTGAAGTCAATATCCACCCTTAGATCTTAAGGACCAATCAATCATAGCCCTTCAATAATCCTAAGTGATCCAATGCATTTTGATGAAGTTCCACGTACCTTTCCAAAAGGCTAATAAGAGTGCATCAGGTGTGCTTGAAGCCGCGGCTCAAAACAGGGCATGCCGCGGCTTAGAAGGGGGAGGCTTTTCTGTCATGCTGGAGATCGTGGCTTGGGGTGGCTGTGCCACAGCACACAGGGATATGCCATGACGCGCACACCCTAGGCCGCGGCACACAGCTCCTCCCTCAACTTCTAGACTTTCTGTGGGCCGCGGCGCCCACCCATGACCTAATGCTGAACATGCTGAACCTTTCAACCAGTTTAATCCTTGGACAAATACTAACAAATTTGTATGGTCTCAACAAACTCTAGAACTTGTTTGATAACACTCGAGGCAAAATCCTAAACAAAATATTACTTAGAAAATGATTTGGGCATTCTTTTAATCGATTGAGCCTTTCAAGCTTACCTATTTATTATCTTTATCCCTAGTCACCCCTTTGAGATTTGTTGAATTATAATTTGGCCTTATATTTTTTTATTTTTATAAAACATCATATTCTCTACCCTATTTGAGCTTAAACATTGATTTCCTTACCTTTCAACGGAACTAAGTTTAACAAAGTCAGAAGAGCATGGAAGGTGTGAGAGGTAAATAGTTTACAAGTAAATTTTATCACATCCCATGTTATCAAAGTCATAATATTGGGGGTGTGAAAAGTCAATAAGATTTTGGGAAGTGTTAAAAAAAATCAATCAAAAAAATATACGGGGGATCTTTGAAAGAACTATAAAGAGATGTGTTTTGAGAGATTCAAAGGATTGAGAAGAAGTGTATGTGTTAGAAGTGAGTATGATTTATTTGTTTTTTTTGTGTTCAAAATTAAGTTTTCTTGCTTTCTTTGAATCCTATCTTTTCTTTGTAGCCCTCACCTTAGCCTCACATTACAAGCCTAATAAAGACCTATTGATCCTTGGTAATATTTTTGTTCTATATTAGTGGAGAGTGATTTGAAAAGCAAGTCTATGGAGTTTGAATTATCAATTTCATAACTAAAGATCCATTATATATTTACTTGTTTGCATAAAATCATTTGGGAAGCTAATAATAAAGTGGTAATGATAGGTATGCATGAATAAGAGGATTGATAATGAGGTAGAATTGAGTTTTGAATTAACTTTTGGACTTGTGTGATATTGAATGATTCCTTCATATTATATACTTTAGGCAATCTTTAAGGTAACAAATTTTATGAATTAAACCAATTCTTGTTTTTAGTTGTTTTTCCTCTTTTTCTTTGCTTGAGGTCTAGCAAATTTTAAGTTTTGGAGAATTTGATAAGTGTAATTTTTTACATGATTCTTATTACTCATTTACTTATTAAAATTTTTAGTTTTCCTTTATTTCTATTGATTTTATTTAATTTTATTTGCTTGTGTTTGAGGGAATGAGAAGGTTTAGTGAAAAAGAAGACTGATATGCCTAGAAGATTAAAAACACCTAATAGTTGTACGAATCAAGATGTGTGCCTATTGTGTGCAAACCAGAGGCCGACTCAGAAATCCAATTTCAAGAAGGCGCACAAGCCCAAGACATTGCGCACAGAACCCATGCGTGATCCAACATCTGGTCCAGGCTCGCACCACTCCAATTCTGCTCAATCACACCAGATTTGTGTGCGCGCATAGCATCAATTGCTTGTGCCACACTTTTTTCCTATTTTGTGTTATTTTTCCTTTTAGTTACTTCATATTTCATGTTTTCTTAGTAGTAGCAGTATTTCCCATTTCAATGTCTTTCCTTTTCCTAGAAGGAGTAGTATTATTGCATTTTCCTTTTCTTTTCTAAGAGTTTGCCTATATAAGGTCGAATGCCCTTGCCTTGTGAGACTTGAGATATTTCCTAAAGATTAATAATAAAGAGAGAAGAGAAGGAGGGCGGCTATCAAGTCTCAAGGAAGAGAGATCTTCAATAATCTTGAATGCTTCATCAGCTTATTTCAAGCATAAGAGTTTTATTCTCTTCTCTTTAATCTTTCTTTTGATGCATTATAATAAGAACATAGTTGATTTCAGATTTGTTATGAACTAATTTATTTTTCTAGGGCTTTGATGTAGTCTAGCTTTAAACACACAATTTAAATTCCAAGTTATTTTTTTTTTTCAAAGTTTTTAATGTTGAGTGTTTATCCTTGATCTTATTGCTTACAATTTTCTGGCCAACTATTGTTTGATTATATGAATCATAATGAAACCGAGAGGTAATTTGTGATTAGAATCTTTTAGGATTAAACATCATTAGTTGAGCGAAAGATAGAGATATATTACTGCAATTAGTCTGATTTTAGATTAGATAAGAAAAAATCCAAAGAACTTAATGAATCTTCCAAATATTTAATTTACATAGAGATATGATGAATTATTTGGTGGAGATATTTCTAACGTTATTTAAGAGAAAACATTGAATAATTAGGGGATTTATTTTTCATCAGCTTGAAAAATTGGAATTTTATAACAGGGAATAATAAATTGTGTGGGATTAGTTAGGTGAAATCAAAAGCTCTAGATTATTTTTATTATCTCTATAACCTTAAGTTTTATTTTTTTCTTTTAATTTATCTTTGTCAAGCACTTTAGTTTAATTTAGGTGGTAAAGCCTTTAAAATTTCGGTTTTATTACCAAATAGTAAATAATTTGGTAAATTTCAATACTCAATAGCATAATTAGTCTTTGTGGGTTCGACATTTTTTTCTTTAAAACTTTACTACTTGTTGCGATTTTTTTTCACTTGTAAATATTTTCACAACAACCCCCCCCCCCCCCCCCCCCCACTTGGCACCTTTTGATTGGTTCCATTTTCAAGATAAGTTCCCTCTTTTGCATAAAAAATTGTTTTTTACCTCTTTCTTATGGTCAACCATATAGCTGGAAGAAGAGGAAGTTTTCTTATTCTATTTTACCTTGTTAACTGCACACTTCCTCTTTAAGCTCTCATCCTTTCTTATATGTCAAAGTCCCCTTTCTCTCCATTTAAAAATAAAAAATAAAAAAAAATACACTTTCTTTCCTTAAAAAATAGCATTATTTCCCACACTTTCCTATGTATCAAAATCCTTTAAAAAATTGTGCAATTGTCCCTCCCATGTGCCCAGCCATATGTGTGCCATAAGAAGAAATTTTCTTCTCTTTTGCTTTATTTAATAAACCTATAACACTTCAAGTTTCCACCTTTTCCACGAACCACCAAAGAGAAAGCTTTCCTCTCTCTTTCTTGCTTTGTTAAACACACCTTCGACTTCTAGTTTTCACCTCAAAAACTCCATTCTCTTCATCCCATGGCCGGCCACAAAGATAAAGTTTCCTCTCCTCTATTGTTTTGTTTAAATCCGCCATAACACTTCTAGCTTTCACCTTTTTCAAAAACCACAAAAGAATGGAAGTCTTCCTCTCTCTTTCTTGCTTTGTTAAACACACCTTCCACTTCTAGTTTCCATCTCAAAAAGTTTCCTTTCTCTTTTCCATGGATGACCACTAAGAGAGGAAGTCTTCTTCTTTCTTTCTTGATTTTTGTACCACATCTAGCTTTCATCCATTTACCTCAAAAGTGGCACCCTTCTCTCCAGTTCTTCACGTGGCCGACCATCTCCTTGCTTTTCATTTGTTTTATTGTTTTTTAATCCCTTGGAAAGCCCACTCTCTTCTTATAAATATCCCCTTGTTAACACAAAGCAAAAAAGAGGCGTTTCATGGGTCCATCTCGTGGGTCGAATATTTTATTCTGGTCTTCCATAGATTTACCTAATTCTTGTAAGCAAGCTCCTAATATTGATAATACGAGCTTGCCTATTTATAGGAAAATGTAATGTTTTTCTTTAGGGTAAGGCCTAGGGCCTTGGGCCCTCTGAAGCTGTTTCTTCAAGTATGGGCCATTTTGTCCCCACATTTACTTGTATTATTTTTCTTAATTAATAAACCGGTAAGGATCATGCCTAACCCCTCTCCACCACAAGGAGGTTTTTTTATTTAAAAAAGGCAAAAAATAAGGCATCACAAAGAAAGTGAGAGAAGTATAGATAGAAAATAGAGAAGTTTAGAGAGAAAAAAGAAAAGAGAAAAGAGAGAAATATAGAGAGAGCAAAGAGAGAATCATCGAAAGATCAAAGAGAGAAGAAGTATAACAAAAGAAAAGAGAACACACAAAAAAGAGAGAAAAGATTATAAAATGAAATACAAAAGAAAAACAAGAGAGACTTCATCTATTCAGCTATATTCTTACAATTGATGCTCTAATCCAAAATTAAATCAATCTTTCAAATTTACCAAATCCATTAGAGCACATGAAATCTATGAGGATTATCCCTGCATGTGGAAAATTTCCTTAACCAAAAAGGTTAGTTAAATTTCTTTTGATTGTGAAATAAAATTTCTAACGTGCTTTATTTGTTTGAAATATCTTGAAAATGGATTAATTAACTTAGCTCAGTTCTATTTGATAAAATCCATTGTAGTTTCCATGTTCATTTCTTTATCTTAGTTCCTTTATGATGCTTACTTTATTTCTTATAAATTATATGCTTTCTTTCAACTAGTTACTAATCACATGCTTATATTTTAGTTCGTTTATCCTTTAATCTGCATACACATAGTACTAATCGGCACACATCCACACACATCCACACATACTTAGCACATATCCCCACACCCTTAGTACGAATCCGTAGACATCTGCCCACACTTAGTACTAATCTGCCCACACTTAGCACATATCTGTACACACTTAGTACTAATCCGCACACACTTAGTACAAATCCACACACATATGCACACATGTGGAACATGCTTAGTTCTAATTCACACATACTTAGTTTAATCACCATGTTTAATCCACTCATTTGTATCCATTTGTCTAAAGTAGTTTTGGTTCACGTATTAAATTCTCACATGTCTAGTTTTGCTAGTTAAAATTGTATGCTTTAATCAATTTCTTTTATTTTAATCCGCACACCATAAGTAATTTTGACCATTTCTTTGTTTCATGTTCAAGGCAATTTATCTTTCTTTAGTTATGTATTTTCTTTTACTGCACCACTTTAAATATAATATTTGGTGTTATCTTGTTTGGATATAAATTGTGAATGTGTGCTTCCTTGTTTTATTAGTGTATGGTAATAAAATTTAAACTAAAATTTTGAATAATTTACCTTAAAACATAAAGGGCTAGACTTTGGTCTAGACAAGAGAGCGAGCTTTAACTCCTTCAAGTACCATTGTCTAGGAGCTTGTTTGAGACCCTCTTCTTCAATTTGCAGACCATTTTCTCCTTATCCTTTACTTTGAATCCCTATAGTTGATGCTTATAGATCTATTCATCAAAGTCACCATGCAGGAATTCAGTTTTAACATCTAACTACTCAAGATGCAAGTCTTCTACTGCTACTATACTCAACATGATTCGAATAGATGTCATTTTCACAACAGGAGAAAATATTTCTTGAAAATTAGTACCTTTTTTGTGCAAACTCTTTCACTGCAAGCCTCGCTTTGTATCTCTCGCCAACTCTAATCTCATACTTCACCCTGTATACCCATTTTTTATGCAATGCTCTCTTTCTAGCTGATATCTTCACTAAGTCCCGAGTCTTATTATGCTTTAATGAGTCCATCTTCTCATTCATGGCTTGCTCCCACTTCACTCTGGATTCATGCTACATTGTTTCCTGAAAACATTTTGGTTCACTAACATCAGTAAACAAACCATAACTCCCCAAAACAGGAGAGTATCTATTACAAGGTCGAATTTTCCTTTGGGATCTTCTAAGAACATGGGTTATAGGTTCATGCTCTTAAAGATTCCCATCCCCATAACCATTAGAAGCACCATCTAAACTTTCAAAATTATCATCATGTGTACTTTCTGGAGCTGTCTGCATATTAGGTATTATACCGCCTAAAATCTCATCAGAATCTACAAACTCTTAATCATATTTCCTACTACTTTGTTGCTTCCTATCCTTATCCATACATGTTTCATTGAATACTACATCTCTACTACGAATGATTTTGTTATTTTCATAGTCCTATAAGTGATAACCAAAATCATATCTACCATATCCAATAAAAGCACATTTCAAAGACTTAGGATCTAATTTATTCTTAGTATCTTTATCAATGTGGGCATAGGCAATACAATCAAAAGTTCTAAAGAAAGAATAGTTAACCTATTTTCTTGACCATACCTGTTGAAAATCACCTAAGAATCCCAGGTGGTGACCTTCAAACACCCAAATCCAGAATGATTTGGACCGAACAAGAATCAAACCATAAAAGAGAAAACACAAGCAATTGTTATCGAGGTTCGGCAATTTGCCTACATCCCCGTGAGCTCCTTCGAGCTCTCAGCACTAAATCAATGGAGTTCTTACAATTATAGCAACACCTCCTCAAGAACCATGTGTTCTTGATGAATGAAAGAAGAGAAAAGAAAGAGATAAGAACTAAATGTTTCCCTGGAATTTTCCCCAAGAAAATTCCAATTACAAAGCCCTTAAACCCCAATCTTGAATACTCTCTCTCACTATAAACACCTCTGAAGAATTGAGAGCCTATCTCTCTAAACACCAGCCACTCTTAGAATGAGACTTCTTCTTTTTATTTCTTCTCTCTTGACACTTGTGACTTTGCACTCTCTTTTTGTTGTGTGTTGTTATTACTCCTAGATGACCCTTTATATAGAGCAACAACTTCTTTAACCAATCTTGAAGTCAATCTCAACCATTTGATCTTGAGAACCAAACAATCATGGCCCTCCAAGAGGTCTAAGTGATCCTGTGCACTTTAATCAAGACCCAACACACTAGTTGGAAAAATATGACAGAGGCATCAGGTGTGCTGCGCGCCGCAACTCAGAACAGGGCAGGCCGCGGAGCACAACAGAGGAAAAAACCTCCACCTGCTGGAGGCCGTGGTGCAGCCGAGCCAATGTCGCGGCACACACCTGGAGGAGAAAATCCTGCTGGAGGCTGCAGCGCACACACCTTGTGCCGCGGCACCAAAGGCTGCTGAAGCTTCATCTTCCAACCGTTTAATTCTTAGAAAAATTCCCAACAAACTCTACCTTTGTCTAAGCAATTAAACCCTAACCCATTGTGTAGAGAACTCAGGATCCAAACTCAAAATGAGTGACCAAATCATCCGACTCCAATTCTAAAAAGTCTAAGGCAATGATTAAACTTGCTTAGAGGTAGAACTTTAGTGCCTAAATCTGCAGGATTTTCTTTCGTGGCCACTTTGTCCACATGAATGCTTCCTTCTGTAACATTTTCCTGAATGAAATGATACCGAACATCCATATGCTTTGTCCTCTCATGGAACCGGATTCTTACACAAATGCAATGCACTTTGGTTATCCGAATACACCACCACCTACTCTTTTAGGACCTTTTACTCTTCCAACAACCCTTTACACCACATAGCTTCCTTAATCGCTTCTGTTGCTACTATGTACTCTGCTTCAGTTGTTGAGAGTGCTACCACCGGCTAAAACTGAGCCATCCAACTTACACAACATCTGTTTAAGTTGAAGAAGTATGAGGTCATCGATCTTCTCTTATCCTGGTCTACTCCATAGTCCGAATCAGCATAACCTTCTAACCAAATGGACTTACCCCTCTTCTCGTAAACAAGCCCCACATCTGAGCTTCCCTTCAAATACCTCAGCAACCACCTCATCACAAGCCAAAGCTCCTTTTCGGGATTACTCATAAACCTGTTGAGAACACTAATTGCGTGAGTAATATCGGGTCTAGTGCTTACGATCATGAACATGACTGATCCAACCGCACTAGAGTAAGGGACCATTTCCATTTCCTTCTTTTCCTCATCCGATCTAGGACATTGATCGCTGGAGAACTTGAAATGACCAGCAAGAGGAATCTTTACTGGTTTACTCTCTTCCATAGAGAATTTAGATATTATCTTTTCTATGTAAGAAGTCTGAGAAACCTTCAACCTATTTCTCTCACTTTCCCAGATTATACTCATCCCAAGGATCCTTTGAGCATGACCAAGATCCTTCATCTCAAACTCCGAACTGAGTTGAGACTTCAACTTTTCTATCCTCTCCTTGCAGCTACCAACCAATAGCATATCATCAACATAGATGAGGATAATCACCATTTCCTCCACCTTGTGACCTTTATAGTACAAGCACAAATCATAGTAGTTCCTCATGAAACCCAAGCTAGTTACAAAAGAATTGAACCTCTTATTCCATTGTTGAGGTGATTGCTTCAGGCCATAGAGAGATTTCTTCAATTTCCACACCAAATCCCCCTGCTTTCCTTCCTCATAGCCTTTGGGTTGTCTCATGTAGATGGTCTCATCAAGCTCTCCATGTAAGAACGCTGTCTTCACATCTATTTGCTCAATCTCCCACTTAAATTGGACCACCATAGCTAACACTATCCGTATCGTCTTGTATTTCACAACCGGTGAGAAAATTTTTGTGAAATCTATGCCTTCTCTTTGTGTGAACCCCTTCGCCACTAGCCTAGCCTTATACCAGAATTTATCCCCTGGAGTGTTTCCTTCTTTGATCTTGTAAATCCACTTACAATCCACAACTCTCTGTTCTGGTTTAGGCACCAATTCCCAAGAGTTGTTCTTCCTCAAAGAATGCATTTCCTCCTCCATAGCTAGCTTCCATCTTGACAAATCCTTACATCCCATGGCATCAATGTAAGTTTCTGGTTCATGGTTGATTATCCCTCCTTCTGAATAAGTAGCTGCTGCATTAACATTCGCAAAACCATATCTAAAAAGTGGTCTGATCTGCCTCCTTTCCCGGTCTCTTGTGAGCTGATAATCATTCCGATTTGTTGCATCATCCTCTTCTAGTTCAGCCTCCTCTTGAGTGTCTTGAGCTTGGCCTTCATCAATGGGCTCTACCTAATCCGAACCCTTTTGCCTTCCTTTCTCTACCTGAATTGAATTTTCTTTGATGTTATGCTCCACATAATCTGGGCTGGTTTGCTCACGTTCCCCTGCAGGGTTAGTTTTCTCCAAATAGGGAAATAATAGCTCATTAAAAATGACATCCCTACTTATTATGAGTTTAGTTCCTTTTGGTTCTAAGGACCACAACCTATACCCCTTAACCCCTTCACCATATCCTAGAAACACACATTTTTTAGACCTTGGGCTAAGTTTATCATCCTTTTGATGTGCAAACGTAGCACATCCAAAAGTCCTAAGGTTGTTTAACTCATGGGGTTTTCCACTCCACATCTCCTCGGGAGTTTTAAGATCCAAAGCTCTAGAGGGTGATCTATTAACCAAATACGCAGCAGTAGACACAGCTTCCCCCCAAAAACACTTAGGTAAACCGGAGCCAATAATCATGCACCTAACCTTTTCCAAAAGGGTCCTATTCATCCTCTCAGCAACTCCATTTTACTGAGGGGTTTTCACAACCGTTCTATGTCTTAGAATCCCATTTAACTCACAAAATTTGTCAAAATTTTGATTGCAAAATTTTAAGCCATTATCGGTTCTCAAAACATTAATTACCTTGCCCGTTTGAGTTTCTAGCAACTTTTTCCACACCACAAACTTATTCAAAGCATCTGATTTATTTTTAAACAAATAAACCCAAACTTTTCTAAAATAGTCATCAATCAAAGAAAGAAAGCAAAGATTACTTTCTTGTGTTGGTGTTCTTATTGGTCCCCAAAGATCGGCATGAATGTAGTTAAGAATACCCTTTGATTTGTGCACTTCAGTGTTGAAGCTAACCCGATGTTGCTTCCTAAGAACACAACTCGCGCAGAAATCAAGTTTTTCTACCTTGTCACCATCAAGTAAACCATCTTTGCTGAGAACTTGCAGCCCCTTTTCGCTCATATGTCTCAAGCGATTGTGCCAAAGAACCGCCTTATCAATCTCAGCCATCAAGCTTACTGCTTTATCCTTGATATCCGTCTCTCCGATCATCTCATAGAGACCATCCTTTATTGCTGCTTTGATCACCACCAAGGCTCTCTTGGTTACCTTGATCTTTCCTCCCTCTACTTTGTATGTGTACCCCATGGAATCTAGCTACCCCAATGAGATCAAATTTCTTCTCAAATCCGAAAGATATCTCACATTTCGCAGCTGCCTTGTAACTCAATCAAACATCCTCAATTGGATGTCTCCTATGCCCCTCAGTTGGCAAGAAGTATCGTTCCCTAAGAAAACCTTTCCTTCATTGGTTTCCTTGAAATTCTTGAACCAATCACGGTGAGGACACATGTGATAAGTGCACCCGGAATCCAAGATCCATTTCTCGCTGCTTTGCCTCTCGCTCACATTTGAGCACACAACAAGAACATCATCATCTTGTTGTTCTCCCTTAGCAATCGAAGCCTCTCCATTGTTGGTATGGCCTCTTCCTTTCTCATCCTTTATCATCTTCTTGCAATCTCTCTTAAAATGGCCCTCTTTATTGCAATAGTAGCATTGTTTTCCTCCAAACTTCGATTTAGAATGCGATCTTCCATGGCTTTGACCTCTACCCTTTGGTTTGTCTCGGTAGTTACCATAGATGTTGCTGCCATTCCAAGTTGTAGGCCTTCCTCTAACGAACAGACCTTCTCCACTTGATCCTTCCCTCATCTTGGCTTTGAAATCATGAGCCCTTATAGAATTAATCACAATTTCTTTGGTTAGTGTATCTCTTCCATATTCAATAACATTAATCAAGCTTTCAAAATAATCAGGAAGAGAATTCAACAATATAACAGCCAATTGTTCATCCGAGAATATTATACTACAACTAGTCAAATCTTGAACTAGTTTATTAAACACATCAAGATTATCTTGCAACTCTTTATTAGGATCCATTTTAAAAGCAAAGATACATTTTAGAAGATAGATTTTATTATGGAGAATTTTGGTAAGAAACAATTCATCTAGTTTCTTCCAAATGACAGCTGGATCTTCCGAATCTCCACATTCCCTTGTCACACTATTTGATATGTGCATAAAAATGGTGCTATACGCCATCTTCTTCATCTCATTCCGTTGGAGCTCCGTGATACTTGCTGGAAAATCATCATCTTCTCCAATCGCCAAGTCCATCTTTTGTTGCATAAGAACCGCCTTGATTTTCCGCTTCCAAAGGCAAACTCTCCCTTTTTCCATCAAACTTCTCAACAATGAAGTTTGAATACATCTTGTAGGAAAAAATCCCAAGATTTATGCAGCACCCACAATTGCTTTCCAAACTTCTTCTCTCCAACTTCTAAACTTCAAGAACCTGATCAAATCTTGATCCCAAGACCGTTCTTGAACCTCAAGAACCCGATCAAATCTTGATCCCAAGACCGTTCTTGAACCTCAAGAACCCGATCAAATCTTGATCCCAACAACGTTCTTGAATCACCCAAGAAATTTCCTTTGATTCTTGGAGTCTTGCTCTGATACCGTTGTTCTAGCTCTGATACCACTGTTGAAAATCACCTAAGAATCCCAGGTGGTGACCTTCAAACACTCAAATCCAGAATGATTTGGACCGAACAAGAATCAAACCATAAAAGAGAAAACACAAGCAATTGTTATCGAGGTTCGGCAATTTGCCTACATCCCTGTGAGCTCCTCCAAGCTCTCAGCACTAAATCAATGGAGTTCTTACAATTACAGCAACACCTCCTCAAGAACCATGTGTTCTTGATGAATGAAAGAAGAGAAAAGAAAGAGATAAGAACTAAGTGTTTCCCTGGAATTTTCCCCAAGAAAATTCCAATTACAAAGCCCTTGAACCCCAATCTTGAATACTCTCTCTCACTAGAAACACCTCTGAAGAATTGAGAGCCTATCTCTCTAAACACCAGCCACTCTTGGAATGAGACATCTTCTTTTTGTTTCTTCTCTCTTGACACTTGTGACTTTGCACTCTCTTTTTGTTGTGTGTTGTTATTACTCCTAGATGACCCTCTGTATAGAGCAACAACTTCTTTAACCAATCTTGAAGTCAATCTCAACCATTTGATCTTGAGAACCAAACAATCATGGCCCTCCAAGAGGTCTAAGTGATCTTGTGCATTTTAATCAAGACCCAACGCACTAGCTGGAAAAACATAACAGAGGCATCAGGTGTGTTGCGCGCCGCAACTCAGAACAAGGCAGGCCGCAGCGCACAACAGGGGAAAAAACCTCCACCTGCTGGAGGCCGCGGCGCAGCCTAGCCAGTGCCGCGGCGCACACCTAGAGGAGAAAATCCTCCTTGCTGGAGGCCGCAGCGCACACACCTTGTGCCGCGGCACCAAAGGCTGCTGAAGCTTCATCTTCCAACCGTTTAATTCCTAGACAAATTCCCAACAATACATCATCTGGAATTCCTCCATTTAATGCACTATATAGACTCCGATTTATCAAGAAAACTGCAATATCAACTGCTACTACCCAAAACTGAAATAGCTCTCTAACAAAATTTGGACAGAAATTCTCCAAAAGTTTTAGATAATTGCAGTTGTCCAATTTTAATATCAAGATTTCGTCTCAATTGGGGGTAAGTTTCCAATAAGACTCATATTTCAATTTTATGTTACATAGAAACAGTTAGCTAAAGAATTGTTTATTTCATATATTTAGATATACATTCAATTACAAAAAATTATTATAATTGTAAAGCCAATCACATAACTAAATAATTATATTGCTTGAATTAAGCTATGAGATAGTAAAGTTGATAAGTATACTCTAGTTATGTGGAGGTGAACCATTTGGTGGTGACATTGAGAGGAGAGCGAAGGCAAGAGAGTGTTCACACGAATAAACATCACATGGTCCCAAGTATCAGTACCATACACAACTCAACATCAGAAAAGAGACTTCTTCCTAGAAACAGATCGGTTTGGAGAACAGTCACCATTGAATCATTTTAATGGTAAATATTTTCCTCTCAATGCCCCCCTCTGTCTACATATTAAACTTCTTTTTAGCTAATATAGGATCACTATAAGAGGGTGGGACATAGGAAAAGCATAAAATCTTCTTGTCTTCGTCCACATAATGGGCAGTGACAGTCATATACTTGTCAATACTGAGAGATGACCATATATCTGTTGTCAAGCAAACCACACTAATAGAAATGGCCTCTAAAGAATGACAATTTTTCTCTCTCTTGTATATATAGTGTAAGCTTATCAGACTTGGTGGTGCTTCTTGCAATATATTTCACATTTGACTTCAAAATTTGAACATGTAACCCAACCAAAACCGTTGAATTAAAAATAAATAAATAATAAAAACAATCCAAACCCTTATATCTAAAAAACCCAACCTAATTCGTTGCACCAATTTAAATTGATTTGACTATTTGACTTGTTTCATTGCTCAACTTTAATGTCATGTGTAGTTCTCCTTAAACTCTTAGTTGGAATAATTTGCTCAATATTTACAATATTATATACATAATTGGACATGATTCATGGTATGGCTTTTTGTTCTAAAGAGAACGAAACCAATGTTTGGTTCTGTGGGAAAAAAATGACCTCTTTTGACGTCAATTTTAATTTCAACTTTTGAGATAATTGAGTTTGCCATAAAATCTTATTCCATATTTATTTTGCAACCAAACAAAAGAAATAGTGTGGGGTACATGAAATTGCAATTCTATTCCCTTTAATAGCATCTGCGCTCTTATTTTCACGGACACTTCCAAACTCTTGTTTTCAGGGCTTCCTCATGGGAGTCAATGCTGTCATGGCACAACCGACTCCAACAAGGTGTGGAAATGGAAATTTCCAACCCCTACAAGAGAATTATCTCGCTTATTAACGTATCACGTCAAGATGGTCACGACCTCCTTAACGCCATTGAAATTTCTAGTTTAACAAGGCAGAGATATGATGGGCTCTCTGCTGAGGAACCTTTCCCAATATATCTCCACTGCCTAGTTCATCTTGATTCATTCCTTCAATAATAAATTTTTTTTTTTTTAAAACTCTAACCATGGAAGAAATTGAAAGTTGAAACACCCCGCCCACCCAAATATAATCAGCAACATCATGCATACTAATATAAATTGAATATATAGTCATAATGATAGAAACGGGGAGAGCAAAAGAACTGGAGACAAACAAATCCTACAGTATTGAGACAGAATACACCATTTGCTATTTATATAGAGACACAAAGCAATAGTGGAAAACCATCTACTTCCCTCAAGCTATTACTCCACACGACACCATCTCTAGCCAAAACATCCTAGCGCAAACTAAAAACCTCTAAAAGAGACCTAACACAAAAAATGGGAAATTTTTATTTCATTAATTTTCCTTTTCCTATCATGAAAAGAGAATCAAAATAAGCTTCCACAACAGCTAATAAGAACCTTACTTGAGTTTGTCCGACATAGTAAGAAGCTCTATTAAAAAAACTTGAAAGTAAAATTAATAAGGAAGAGGAAATCCACGGAGGTAAGTTGAATCCACACCCGACTCCCGCACCAATGCCACCCTTCCAGTCCGTGCCACCTTCAAGAAAGAAAATATACCCCAAAATAATTTGAAAAAAAAATGTTGCAATGCCAACAAATCTGAATAAATAAGCAATATGACTAGCAGATTGGCACTGAATTGCAACTTAGATTATGAATCTACATGTCATAACATGACGATTAAAACGGCAACTTCATAGCACAATATAATGCTTACAACAGCAACTTGTTATGCGGACTGGCATCTGAGACACAAACCAAGCACGGGTTTTCAAGTGCTAGATGGTGATGCTGGTCCCAATAACAGACTGCTAGTAGTTGGCAGCTTAAAATGGCTTCAAATTTTCCACCTTTTAGAAAGGCTTTACATCACATATATTTAGCATAAGCTGTATCTGACTCAATGCCAAACCCCTGAAACAGCTGTACCTTATTTTTGGTCCAATGACTTGGCAACACAATGGGGACAGCCGTCCCCATCCCATAACCCCCAAATCCTGGTGAAGGCAAGATTTAATCTCAGGTCCTTGTTACAACCACCAAAGGACTATACCAACTAAACTAGTTGGCACCTTCGAGACAATTGTATTCTTAGCAATTTAAAGTCAACCAATAAACATGTTATTGGAGTAAATCAAGTAACCTAACTATGGGTTGGGTTTTGTACATAGAAACAGCAGATTGTTGATCATTAATGATTATAATTTTTATTATGGTCGAACCTTTTCCCCTTCTTGGGTTGAGAGATACATTCAATCCCCAAAGTAAATTGAATAGCAATCACGTTTCATACAATAAGCATGCTTCTTTCACATCACATACCTCACAAATTCCATAGGGCTCCAACAACTTCTGCAGTGCAACTATTTTGTTCAAATCACCTGTAAGCTGGATGAAATATAAAAAAAAACTAAGCGTTAGTAATACTGGAAGAACTGGAAACCCCAATAAGAGTTGTTAGCCAGTTGAGAGTTTGGACAAACAACCACTAACATAGCAACAAATGTTGGATAGAGACAAAAAAAAACATATTAAAAAACACAGAGCCCCAGAATATTAGGTGACCTAAGACACCCAAAGGGTCCTAAAGTCTAATTATTTTGTTTTGTTCATCATTAATTTCTGGTCATAATCCACTCATAAATGGTCAAATTTAATCAACAGACATAGTCAGTCATGCTGATATTGATCTTGACATACTCAGATATTTCCAGGTCCACATTCCTTCCTCCTATTGAAGAAGATTTACTGAAACAGAAGGTCCATTCATGAATGGTCAAATTTTATCAACAGACAGTCAGTCATGCTGATATTGATCTTGACATGCTCAGATATTTCCAGGCCCACATTACTTCCTTCTATTGAAGAAGATTTACTGAAACAGAAGGGGGTTGGTTCAAACTCCAAATCTATGGCATCCAAGATTTGATCCAAGGAATAATGATAAGAGGAATCGCACTAATAAGAGCAACTGACAATAATGTTGTAATAAATATGTTCAAAATCTACGTATCTAGAAGGAATTTCAAAAGCTGAAATCGAAGCAGCACTAGATAGCTTTATCTTTGTAGTGAAACTAGATAGCTTTATCTTTGCAGTGAACTTATCCAACAAGGGAAGCCAAATGCAGCAAGGCTCAAGGACACAAGCTGTGTAAATGTGGAAGTCTCCCTTTGCCTCTCTTTGGGGTGTATTAGCTTCTATAATATACTTTGTAAGGAAAGAAGAAAACAAGTGGAATAAGAACAAATAAACTCTCAAGCGAATGAAAAAGGCTCCTAATTTGCTTTAAAAGAAGGGCTATTCTTCTGCTACCACATACTCCGCCTCAAGCATAGTGGTGCAGGTTTTAAAGCTAGAACTTCTCATCACCAAACCTCACATGACAGGACTCAAAGAAATCCAACAAAAAAATGGCAGAACCCGATGCAGCTCCAATTATTTCCCAACAAAAATCCCAGTGCACTTCAAAAAGTGTAAAATTAGTAAAATATGATCATCTAGTTACTGAACAATGTACCAATAATTTATCCACTAATTCTCTGTTCCCCTTGCAAGTGAAACTACAAATATGTATTTCCCTCAGTTAACAAGATAAACAATTGCAAGAACCATTAGAAGCAGAAATCTAGACGTTTTAGCTTTAGTGTCCTCACTTGCTTACCAAGTTCCTATAAGTTTCACCCTGACCCCTTGATACAGCCATGGAAGAATAAGCCTAGTGGCCAGGGACGGATCCAGGGCCATCATCTTGGGAGGCGAAGTGTTCACTCAAATTTTTTCATCATAAGACTAAAAATTCATAAAACTATATTTTTTTTATAAAAAATTGCATATAACCAAAAATTTCAATAAAGTTAGTGATATAAGAGGTAAAAAAATCAAATAATTTATCTTTTGATATTGTGTATTTAGTGTTTAGAAACGTCAAGTTTCAAGACTCTTCAATCTCTGATATAATATGATTCAACATAAATTAACCACAATTAAATAGTTAAAGCACTTAGCAGCTCACGTCCATAAACGAAATTTGAGCACTAACCATGACATTGAACTTGAGAAAATAAACACCTCACCAAGCCCCTCTATTGTTCCACTTATTGGCATGCAAATCAGCCACTCTAAAAGTGCACAAAAGAGACCAAAAAGTTTTCATTTCCCAACGAACTCAATATTTCTATTCCTATTCCTCGTCAGATCCAGAAACTAGATTGGATTGATATATGGCAACTGGCAACCTGGTGGGGGGGGGGGGGGGGGAGTGGGGGGGCATTAAGCCATTAAAGAACCCAAAATTCCTATTCCTCAACAGTTAGCATCTTAAACTTTTTTGGGGGGGAAGTATCCCCTCATACCCCCCCCCCCCCCCAGTCCGTCCCTGCTAGTGGCATTAGGGTTTTTAACTTGAAAGATACTGGTATATCTCTGTAATTTGTGTAATTTCCGGCAATTTAATGATATTTAGGCAATATAATCTAGTATAATATGTGCTAGGAGTTCATGAGAATATAAAGGTTTATTTACTCGAACTCCAAGTTGATTTCAGTATCATTAGTTGGTAGTTTCATATTTGAGAGTCAAAATTCTCTTTTCTAGTCATATTATCATTCAATAACCACCATCTATTGTGACCTTATCTCAACCTTAATCTTCACATAACTGAGAGCCCTTTCCTTCACACATTCAAAACGTAGATTTCCTAGTTCTCTTTGTCTTAAACCGATCACAACATATTATTTGGTCGATTAGTAAGGATTTCACCTCAAGGGTAATTGTATGATCAGACACATCAACAGGTTTGGCCCGGAATATGCTGGCAATATCAAGAACATCCCTCCTTGCAGCAGTGTTGACAGCAATTTTGATCAACATCAGTTCACGCTCTGCGAATGGAAAGTCGGTGATATCTTGAACCTGAAAAGAACAATCACTTCACTGTCAGTCATTTGGTCATTCAGATTACAAATTTCAACTAGGGAAGGCCAGTTATGCAACTAAGTACAGTTTCTTAGAAAATATACCCATTAAGCATCTGATAAACTGCATATTAGTAATAAAGAAATGAGGATAATAGTCCAAGATTAAGAAGGGAACTTCAACTTATCATCATATGCCATAACTTTTATACAATCTTTTTTTTTATGGTTGAGAGTGTATCTGTGGATGGGAGAAGACAGTTCAAATTTACTACTCAGATCGGATAGCTCCACTTGTCATTACTCAGCTATGGTCCCACCAAATTAATTCGTGGAAGGGGTGACTTCAACCTGCCCACTCGACCAGTAAATAGTTTAGCAAATTTATTTTTCTTTCCCCACTCATTTACCTTTTAATCTAAAGCACAAGGGAAGTTTAGCAAATCTGTTTACCAAAGAATTAATTAGTAACACATTTGAGTTTCTTCTCTTTTTTTTATATAGTTAATGATTCCAAATAAACAAACTAAAATAACTAGTTTTTTTGGGGGTAAAGTTTTTGTCCATCCTATGATTATGATTCATATCAAGTACTTTTTTGTAGTGTAAATCTCTATTTTATTTTTGATGTATGTATGTATAGAAACTTTTGTAATACGTAATAATAATTGAATTTTTCTGTATCTTCATAAGAATCTTGTTTAATAAATAAAAGTAATTTTTTATTTTTCACTAGTAACTTAGTCATATCATTTAACCACTTCTAATTTCTGGATTTGAATATTTTTTTGAAGTATCTTGGAAAGATTCACACTAATTCCGAATAGAAAAAAATTTCATTGAAGTTTGAAATCTCATAATTTTTTTATTGCCCTCTTTATGTTAATCCAAGGAAAGCTAAAAAGACAAGAGTTCAGGTGAATCATAGGGATAATTGAATGGGTCAACAATAAGATTTGAACTTAAAACCCCATCCAACCCACCTTATGAGACACTCTACCACCATGATATAATTGCTTTTTCCTTTGAGATATTTGTATTGAATTATATAGAACCCCAGCATCTATAACCAAATTTTACTTTTTAGAACTTAGTACTTTGCACACCAAATATTGAGAACCAATTTAACAAAAAAAATCAACTTACCGCATACCCCTCTATTTTGAAATATTAAGAGATTTGCATAACAAAGTGGGTGCAATTTATGGGTCTTTGTTTGTTTTCTTATTTCTTTCTCATTTAGGCCACTTAGTTACTTAGGGCATGTTTGGAAGTGGTTTTTGAAAACTGTTTTCAGTTTTCAAAAACTAAAATCAGTTTTCAAAAGCTCTGAAACATGTTTAAAAACATTTTTCAAAAGTAATTTTTTAAAACAGTTTTCAAAAAACCAGTTTTCAAAAATTGTTTTCTGAAAACTCCAAATTGGTGTTTTCTGATATAATTTTCAAAAAATAGTCTTAAAATCAGTGTTCACTTCTCTATTTTATTCTTCCTCCATGATATATAAAAAATATTAAAATTTTGAAAATAAAATAATATTAATTATTTTTAAGTATTTATTAAATATGAGAATAAAATTAATATAGATTTTAAATTTAAACTCAAAACTAAAAATACTTACAACAATTATCAAAATTAGATTATCCAAACAACATTTCACTGTTTTCTGTTTTTGGAAACAGTTTTCGAGTTACAATTATCCAAACATGTTTTCTTCATAAAACAGAAAACTGTTTTCAGTTTTCATTTTCGAAAACTGTTACCCAAACATGCCCTTAATTTTTAGTTTTTTCTTTTCCACCTGGGTCTCCTCAAAACTAAATGATGTAAAATGTAAATCCAGTCCACCTCACCTCATGAAGATCTACTAACTTGTGAATTTGCTGAACCAACTTTCCAATTGACTCATCAGTTCCCGGAACAACAGTTGTAATCCGAGAGAGCCCCTCTCTTTCTCTACCCACAGCTAGACTCTGAGCAAGAAGTGAGAAAGAAATAATCACATCATCAAGTCAACATAATTGGCAGGAATTGGCACAAATAAATCAATAGAAAACCGACCTGAATGTTATAACCTCTTCGAGAGATAACTCCAGTCACTATGTTGAGAACTCCTGGAGAATCATTCACGAGCATAGATATAGTATGGGACCGAAGTCCACTTGACTGTCATTGAGTGAAGCACATTAAGAAAATGCAGTAGACATTTTGATCAGAAGGTAAGAACTATGTATATATACACTAGCACACGAATTACCAGCAATTCGGTGAAACCAATTTTCTAATACAGTAGGTCAGCAACTTTAACCATTAGATATCAAATTGGATTAATGCTAATCCTCAATTCTCATGATACTGAAACAATTAAAGTAAACACTATTAAAAACTGTGTGGTAATTCGTTCACTGGATGATACATAGATCAAGAACAAAGGTCGGATACTAGTAACGATGAAGTTAAGCATCCAGACAAAAAGTAAAACAAAGAATGATAATAATCGTGAAAAGGTAGAATTAGCATCAATTGACCACAAGACAAGATAGAATAATCTAAGATGGTTTGCTAATGGGCAACAAAGATCCATAACTGCACTGGCACAAAGGAGTAACTTGATTCAAGCAGAAGAAAAGATGAGGAAAGCCAAAAGAGAGATGTACAGAAACAACTAAACGAAAATAAGGATTATACAGCCAATCCAACTCCGCAGGGATTAACGCTTCGTTGTGTTGAGTTTCAAACAACACCTTAAACAGAGCTGTTGAGCCGTTGAGTGTTGAGCTGTTGAGCATATTATCAAATATAATCATAAAGATTGAGCGCATTCTTACCATATAATAAAACAGAACTGAATGACACAAACTCCACTGCAAATAATCACCTTTTTCTTCAAAAACTCTAAGAGTTGAATGTTCTAAAAATCGCTATCATTTGTAATTCCACTATTTTTTTTTGACAAGTCATTCGTAATTCCATTATTAGTTGAAGATTTTGAGCATCACCATCATCAGTAATTGGTTTACCCTTTATTATCTTTCACATGAAACTTTTTGATTCTTGAAGAAAAAAGGTATATATATATATATCATTTACAACAAAACTATAAACTACATAAAATATAAATTATCTTGCACGTTAAAAAAGTATCTTACATCTTCATCAGAGAGAACACCCCAATGAGCATCAAGGACTTGATGAACTGAGAAGTCATCGTATGGCTCCACAGGATATACATCACCCTTCAATTAAGAAATAAAAATTTAAAAATATTCAACTCGGTATAACAATAATCTGGTTTCAAATTCTACATCTTACAGAAAACAGGAGGAAAATGGAACAATATCATGCAGATTCAGTCCATTAAGATGCTTGTATTAAAGCAGCATAGATAATACTCAAATCTTCTCAATTATTTGTGAACTTTTCACCCTCATTTTCTCCAAAATAAGACAAATTTCTAGTGTCATACAACTGCAAAGCCATAATATATCAATTCAATAAGAAAAAAAAAACTAAGCAGACAGTGACCAAGACGGTGCAAAATATTTTACCATTTTCTCACCTACATATTTCTGTCTCCATGATTTCTTGCTCACATGTGAAAAAAATAATTATAAATAATTTCTCAGATTAAAATTTCTAAATAGATTTTGAATGAAGATTACACCACAATAAAATGAATACATATCAAGATAGTACAGAAGAAATTAAAGCATGTTCCTATACTCCTATGAGGAAATAAAAGCAATATCCATTCCGACCAATTTTTCTACTAATCAGGCTTTCATCCACAATCACCCATTGGCCACCTCTGCCATGCCCTAACATCAAATATCATTTTATTAGAACTTCCAAACAGTTAAAGGAACAAACTCTTTGATTATTTTAAATCAGGAGGGCATACTAATCATCTTCATCAATAGCAAAAAGAGTTATCAATGCAATAGAATTTTGATATCCAGAACACAGCATCCAAAGCCTACTAAGTAGAATTGAAAATCATATACCTTTGAGGATGCATTAGCATTTCCATTAAGTGATCGACGTGTATTCCATACAACAGTGTCATCAGATACAATCCCCTCAAGATCTGGATAAGAAGCTGCAGAAAATCTCCAAAAAGGAGCTGTTTCGCCCATTTTTTCCCGTCTCAGAGCAATCTATAGTAAGAGTTGAATTCAAACCCCATTACACATAACAGTATTATCATATAACATACTATACCTGGATATGCATAATAATTTGTCATGAGTGTCATTATGATTTAGAACAAGTAGCCAAAAGAGTGAGAAGAGTGGCAAAAAAGGCATCACAACACGTTCTGCAATATTATTCCAAACCAATTTCAATCGTTAACTAATAGAGGTGCTCTTATATAGGAACCAAACACTTTCCAAAAAGAAAACTAAACGAAATCCCCAAGTCATACTTGATGCCTAAGAAACCTAAGACTCCTAAAATATTCTAAAGTATTCCTAATAAGAATATTAGAATTACAGAATTTCAATTAATCTCAAAAAATCCCATAAAGGTTGTTGGAATTTGTCTAAGAATTAAATGGATGGAAGATTGAAGCTTCAGCAGTCTCTGAGCCGCGGCACAGGATTGGGCACCACGGCCTCCAGCAAGTCAGAAGTTTGCCTCGTTCAGGTGTGCGTCGCGGCACAAGGTGGCACAGGGCTGTGCGCCGCGGCCCAGGCCTTGTGCACCGCGGCGCCCAACACCTGGGGGAGTTCTGCCTTGGTGTGCACCGCGACCTGCCCTGTTCTGGGCCATGGCGCCAGGCACACCTGATGCCTTTTTGGTCAGCACTTTGAAATGATGCGTGGGACTTGTTTAAAACTCATAGGACCACTTAGAGAGCCATGGTTCTTTGGTTCTTGAGATCTAAGGGTTGAGATTGGTTCTTGAGATCTATTTAAAAGGTCATCTAGGAGCATTAAAGAAAGTGAGAAGTGTGTGTGAAATAGAACACAATAAGAGAGACACAAGAGTGCAAAGTCACAAGTGTGCAAAGTCACAAGTGTCAAGAAGAAACACAAAGAAGGGGTCTCATTCCAAGAGTGGCTGGTGTTGAGAGAGAAAGACTCTCAAATCTTCAGAGGTGTTTCAAGTGAGAGAGAGCAATCAAGAAGTGGAGTTCAAGGGCTTTGTAATTGGAATTTTCTTGAGAAAAATTCTAGGGAAACACTCAGTTCTTAACTCTTTCTTTTCTCTTCTTTCATGTATCAAGAACAAGAAGGTTCTTGAGAAGGTGTTGCTGTAATTGTAAGAACTCCATTGATTTAGTACAGAGAGCTCGGAGAAGCTCACGGGGACGTAGGCATTTGCCGAACCTCGATAACAATTGTTTGTGTTCTTTCTTTGAAGGTTTGATTCCTGTTCATTACAAGTCATTCTAGACTTGGGTGTTTGAAGGTCACCACCTGAGATTCTTGAGGTGATTTTCAATAGTGGTATCAGAGCTAGAACAATGATATCAGAGCTGGAACAGGGGGTATCGGAGCAAGACTCTAAGAATCAAAGGAAACTTCTTGGGTGATTCAAGAACGGTGCTGGGATCAAGATTTGATCGGGTTCTTGAGGGATTCAAGAACGGTAGAGAGATCAAGATTTGATCGAGTTCTTGAAGTTTAGAAGTTTGGGAAGCAATTGTGGGTGCTGCATAAATCTCGGGATTTTCTCCGCAAGATGGGTTCAAATTTCATTGTTGAGAAGTTTGATGGAAAGAGAGACTTTGCCCTTTGGAAGCGAAAAATCAAAGCGGTTCTTATGCAACAAAAGGTGGACTTGGCGATTGGAGAAGATGATGATTTTCTAGCAAGTATCACGGAGCTCCAGCAGAATGAGATGAAGAAGATGGCGTATAGCACCATCTTTCTACACATGTCAGATAGTGTCACAAGGGAGTGCGGAGACTCGAAAGATCTAGCTGTCATTTGGAAGAAACTAGATGAGTTATTTCTTACCAAAACTCTCCCTAATAAAATTTATCTTCTGAAACGAATCTTTGCTTTTAAAATGGATCCTAATAAAGAGTTGCAAGATAATCTTGATATGTTTAATAAACTAGTTCAAGATTTGACTAATTGTAGTATAACATTCCCGGATGAACAATTGACTGTTATTTTGTTGAATTCTCTTCCTGATTATTTTGAAAGCTTGATTAATGCCATTTAATATGGAAGAGATACACTAACCAAGGAAATTGTGATCAATACTATAAGGGCTCATGATTTCAAAGCCAAGATGAGAGAAGGATCAAGTGGAGAAGGGCTGTTCGTTAGATGAAGGCCAACAACTCGGAATGGCAGTTACATCTATAGCAACTACAGGGACAAATAAAATGGTAGAGGTCAAGGCCATGGGAGATCGCATTCCAAACCGAAGTTTGGAGGAAAGCGATGCTATTACTGCAATAAGGAAAGTCATCTCAAGAAAGATTGCAGGAAGATGATGAGGGATGAGAGAGGAAGAGGCCATACCAAAAATGGAGAGGGTTCGATTGCCAAAGGAGAACAGCAAGAAGATGTTCTTGTTGTGTGCTCAAATGTGAGCAGGAGGCAAGGCAGCGAGAAATGGATCTTGGATTCCGGGTGCACTTATCACATGTGTCCTCACAGTGATTGGTTTAAGAATTTCAAGGAAACCAATGATGGAAAGATTTTCTTGGGGAACGATACTTTTTGCCAAGTGAGGGGGATAAGAGACATCCAATTGAGGATGTTTGATGGAATTACAAGGTTGCTGAGAAATGTGAGATATCTTCCGGATTTGAGAAGAAATTTGATCTCATTGGGGCAGCTAGATTTCATGGGGTACACATACAAAGCAGGAGGAAAGATCAAGGTAACCAAGGGATCTTTGATAGTAATCAAAGTAGCAATGAAGGATAGTCTCTATGAGATGATCGGAGACACGGACATCAAGGATCAAGCAGCAAGCTTGTTAGTTGAGATGGATAAGGTGGTTCTTTGGCACAATCGCTTGGAACACATGAGCGAAAAGGGCCTGCAAGTTCTCAGCAAGAATGATTTACTTGATGGTGAAAAAGTAGAGAAACTTGATTTCTGCAAGGGTTGCATTCTTGGGAAGCAACATCGGGTCAGCTTCAACACCGGAGTGCACAAGTCTAAGGGCATTCTTGACTACATTCATGCGGATCTTTAGGGACCAGCAAGAACACCAACACAATGAGGTAATCCTTTCTTTCTTTAATTGATGATTATTCTAGAAAGGTTTGGGTTTATTTGCTTAAAAATAAATCAGATGCTTTGAATAAGTTTGTGGTGTGGAAAAAGTTGCTAAAAACTCAAACAGATAGAGTAGTTAAGGTTTAAGAACCGATAATGGCTTAGAATTTTTTAGTAAGGATTTTGATAAATTCTGTGAGTTAAATGGGATTCTAAGACATAGAACGGTTGTGAAAACCCCTCAGCAAAATGGTGTTGCTGAGAAGATGAATAGGACCCTTGTGGAAAATGTTAGGTGCATGTTAATTGGTTTCGGATTACCCAAATGTTTTTGGGGGGAAGCTATGTCTACTGCTGCGTATTTGGTTAATATATCACCCTCTAGAGCTTTGGATCTCAAGACTCCCGAGGAGATGTGGAGTGGTAAACCCCTTGAGTTGAACAACCTTAGGACTTTTGGATGTGCTCCGTTTGCACATCAAAAGGATGATAAACTTAGCCCAAAGTCTAGAAAGTGTGTGTTTCTAGGATATAGTGAAGGGGTTAAGGGGTATAGGTTGTGGTCTTTAGAGCCAAAAGGAACCAAACTCATAATATGTAAGGATGCCATTTTTAATGAGCATTTATTTCCCTCTTTGGAGAAAACTAACCCTGCAAGGAATAGTGGGCAAATCAGCCCGGTATTTGTGGAGCATAGCATCAAGGAAAATTCAGTTCAGGTAGAGCAAGGAAGGCAAGAGGGTTCGGACCAGGTAAAGCCCATTGATGAAGGCCAAGCTCAGGACACTCATGAGAAGGCTGAACTAAAAAGGGATGATGCAACAAGTCAGAATGACTATCAGCTCACAAGGGACCGAGAAAGGAGACTGGTCAGACCACCTTTGAGATATGGTTTTGCGGATGCTAATGTAGCAGCTCCTTATTCAGAAGGAGGAAGTGAACCAGAAACTTACATTGATGCCATGGGATGTAAGGATTCGTCAAGATGGAAGCTAGCTACGGAGAAAGAAATGCATTCTTTGAGGAAGAAGGAGGGAGTGAACCAGAAACTTATATTGATGCCATGAGATGTAAGGATTCGTCAAGATGGAAGCTAGCTATGGAGGAAGAAATGCATTCTTTGAGGAATAACAACTCTTGGGAATTGGTGCCCAAACCAGAAAAAGAGAGAGTTGTTGATTGTTAATGGATTTACAAGATCAAATAAGGGAACCCTCCAGGGGATGAAGTCCGGTATAAGCCTAGGCTGGTGGCGAAGGGGTTCACACAAAGAGAAGGCATAGATTTCACTGAAATATTCTCACCGGAAATACAAGACGATAAGGATAGTGTTAGCAATGGTGGTCCAATTTAATTGGGAGATCGAGCAAATGGATCTGAAGACAGCGTTCTTACATTGAGAGCTTGATGAGACCATCTACATGAGGCAACCCGAAGGCTATGAGAAAGGAAGGCAGGGAGAGTTGGTGTGCCGATTGAAGAATTCTCTCTATGGCCTGAAGCAATCATCACAGCAATGGAATAAGAGGTTCGATTCCTTTGTAACTAGCATGGGTTTCATGAGGAGCTACTATGATTCGTGTTTGTACTACAAAAGTCACAAGGTGGAGGAAATGGTGATTATCCTCATCTATGTCGATGACATGCTATTGGTTGGGAGCAGCAGGGAGAGGATAAAAAAGTTGAATACTCAACTCAGTTCGGAGTTTGAGATGAAAGATCTTGGTCATGCACAGAAGATCTTTGAGATGAGTATAATCCCGGAAAGGGAAAGAAACAGGTTGAAGGTTTCTCAGTCTTCCTACATAGAAAAGATGATATCTAAGTTTTCTATGGAAGATAGTAAACCAGTAAAGATTCCCCTTGCTGGTCATGTCATAGAACGGATGAGGAGAAGAAGAAAATGGAAAAGGTCCCTTACTCTAGTGTGGTTGGATCTGTCATGTTCACCATGGTAAGCACTAGACCGGACATTGCTCATGCAATTAGTGTTCTTAGCAGGTTTATGAGTAATCCCGGAAAAGAGCATTGGCTTGGGATGAAGTGGTTGCTGAGGTATTTGAAAGGAAACCCAGATGTGGGGCTTGATTACGAGAAGAGGGATAAGTCCATCTGTCTAGAAGGTTATGCTGATTCGGACTATGGAGCAGACCGGGATAAAAGAAGATCGATTACCTCCTACTTCTTCAACTTAAACGGATGTTGTATAAGTTTGAAGGCTCAGTTGCAGCCGGTGGTAGCACTCTCAACAACCGAGGCTGAGTACATAGCGGCAACGGAAGCCATTAAGGAGACTATGTGGTGCAAAGGGTTGTTGAAAGAGTTGAATGTCCTAAAAGAGCAGGTGGTGGTGTATTCGGATAGCCAAAGTGCATTGCATTTGTGCAAGAATTCGGTGTCCCATGAGAGGACAAAGCACATGGATGTTCGATATCATTTCATTCGGGAAAATGTTACGAAAGGATGCATTCATGTGGACAAAGTGGCCACAGAAGAAAATCTTGCAGATTTAGGCACCAAAGTTCTACCTCTAAGCAAGTTCAATCATTGCCTTGGACTTCTTAGGATTGGAGTCGGATGATGTGGTGACTCATGTTGAGTTTGGATCCTGAGTTCTCTGCATAATGGGTTCGGGTTTAATTGCTTAGACAAAGGTAGAGATTGTTGGAATTTGTCTAAGAATTAAACGGATGGAAGATTGAAGCTTCAGCAGTCTTTGAGCCGCGGCACAGGATTGGGCGCTGCAGCCTTCAGCAAGGCAGAAGTTTGCCTCATCCAGGTGTGCGCAGCGGCACAGGGTGGTGTGCGCCGCGGCACAAGGTGGCACAGGGCTGTGCGTCGCGGCACCCAGCACCTGGTGGAGTTCTGCCTTGGTGTGCACCGCGGCCTGCCCTGTTCTGGGCCGCGGCACCAGGCACACCTGATACCTTTTGGCCAACACTTTAAAATGATGCGTGGGACTTATTTAAAACGCACAAGACCACTTAGAGAGCCATGGTTCTTTGGTTCTTGAGATCTAAGGGTTGAGATTGGTTCTTGAGATCTATATAAAGGGTCATCTAAGAGCATTAAAGAAAGAGAGAAGTATGTGTGAAATAGAACACAATAAGAGAGACACAAGAGTGCAAAGTCACAAGTATCAAGAAGAAACACAAAGAAGGGGTCTCATTCCAAGAGTGGCTGGTGTTGAGAGAGAAAGACTCTCAAATCTTCAGAGGTGTTTCAAGTGAGAGAGAGCAATCAAGAAGTGGGGTTTAAGGGCTTTGTAATTGGAATTTTCCCCGGGAAAATTCCAGGAAACACTCAGTTCTTATCTCTTTCTTTTCTCTTCTTTCATGTATCAAGAACAAGAAGGTTCTTGAGGAGGTGTTGCTGTAATTGTAAGAACTCCATTGATTTAGTGCTGAGAGCTCGGAGGAGCTCACGGGGACATAAGCATTTGTTGAACCTCGATAACAATTGCTTG